>JAMJFZ010003861.1:7500-1222500 GCA_026225945.1 Cricetomys ansorgei | reverse complement strand
ACGAGTGAGCACCTCAAATGAGCACATGGTGGAGGTAATGTCACGCCTACACAGTGAGGAACAGATGGAACAAAGAGGCATTATGTGACCTTGATGAAGGTCACACAACTGAGAAGCAACTTGAACTAAGGTAACTTGACTGTGGCACCTCTGCCTTAAGTACTAGGGGGTCATAGCTGGAGAAGTAGAATTATACATATTTCTATACTGATTCTCCTTGCTACCTGAAGAAGCTTTTTATTAAAACTGTCAGAGAGGTGAGGGGGCCTTTCCTTGTTTCTGGAAACAGTGCAGGGAGGGACCAAGCATAGAATGGTTGCTGAGTCTGCCTGCCTGTCAACTGGCTCTTAGCTGCAGACTCTTGTGGCAGAAGTGGAAATTTTGTTTTAGTTGTATTTTATTAATTCTATGGAAATTCTTATGTCTTTCTTTGTTGCTTTTTGTTTTTGAGACAGGTTTTCTCTGTTGTAACTTGTAACTCTTGCTGTCTTGAAACTCATTCTGTAGACTAGGCTGGCCTCAAACTCACAGAGATCCATCTGCCTCTGCCTCCCAGGTGCTGGGATTAAAGGCATGTGCTACCACCACCTGACTATATCCTATTTTTAAAATTCCTGGTGGCCCAATAGATAATTCATGTTCCAATATGAAAGACGAGGTGCCATTTCTCATCCAGTTAGTGTCTGTGGTTATTCTGGAGTCCAGAACAAAACGCTCATGTCTGTTGGCCAATAGGGAAGTTCTCTAAGGAAGCCTCATCATCTGTGTCTATAACCAGGCCCTGGGCAGATTCCCAGGAACAATTTCCCATGAAACTTTCAGTGAGATACAGAGGACAGTTCAGTGAGTAACTAGTGTTCCTGGGTCATTTCTTCTTGGGAGAACTCTCAGGGCCCGTAAGGCGTTAGAACAATAAGGCCCATCTTTCTGTCTATCTTCCTATGCCAGCCACACAGCCAGCTCAGTGTTCTCTACTGCCTGAACTGGATGCCTCTCTCCAAGTGGAAGATAACACCTCAGGCTGCTTTTTAAAAACGGAAAACTGACAAATAATCCTGCCAAACTACAAAAGCCTTGTCTTCTGAAATAACGGGTTCTTTTAAATCAAACAGGTTTATTTAGTTATATTTGTTATTTTGCTGTGATTTATGATACATTATTTTACTTTTCCTATTCTATGATTACTTTAGCTTCTTTTCTTTCATCTTATGTATGGATCTTTTTCAATTTCCCTTCCTTTGGTAGGTTATAAGTTATAAATTTTATTTCTGTTTAAGCAGATGCATTTTACTTTTTAGTATGCTTGTTTAATTTAATTTTTCTTGTACACTTGTGGGGTCTTTTATTTCTCTGGTAAATAGTCTTCTTAGCATGGGAAAATTATTTTCTTTACTAAGGAGGGCACAGCGCAGACACAGACACACAGTATTAGAACTGAGAAGCAGCTATGGGCAAAGCTTGGTTATCCAAACCAATGCATTTTGCCTGCGTATTTTCAGTTGTATGGAGTGGTGCTGAGGGTGTAGAGTCAGTGCTGCCACTCTGTTGTCCTGGTCAGATGTTGCTCTTTGTAGCTGATAAGCCTCCTCAATGTTGAAACACACACCAGGTCCTCCCGCACTCTACTCATAAGTTTTACCTAAGGTGGCTAGCCACTATGCTCACCGCACCAGAATCTCTTGAGATGCAGCTGAGAAATGTGAGAAGTTTAATGAAGCTTTCAGTTACATCTGGTGGTTGGAGAAACGCTGTTTGAAATGTGTGATTATGTAAATAAACAAGTCAGAAAATTTATGAGAAAAGCTAGTGTGAGTTTGTTAAAACCAGTGTTCTCCAACAGCCTAAGGAATGGTTAAAGTGGTGATAAAATACTGAATGTAATAGGAGAACTGCCCTGTCAAGTTTTCCTTCAGTTGGGCTCCTTAGTCTGTGGTTTAACTTTCAGAAGCCTTAGCAAGTTGCGGAATACCTGACACATCTATTCCAAACAGGTTAAAATCCACAGTTAAAATTCAAAGTTAAGTGAATTGATGATTATTCTAATTGAAACATAAACAATAGGAAGAATATAAAAGGATTACTCATTATTCAGTCTCTTATAACTTTAATCATAAAATTCACAAATAAAAAGTTCTGGAGCATGCTATATCTACTCAAGTACTTTTTTACTGGAAAGCATCTTAAAACATATTAAGGACAATGTGTTTTTTAAAAAATAATGAAACTAAGAATCTATTCTGTATTTACTCATTTTTTGTGTTATTTGCCTGCTACACCAATGTTAGAACACACCCACCATCACCAAATAACTCGAAACATTTAGTTCTCATGACAACACTGCAATTCAGGAGATCTGACAGTTTGAAGATACATCAATTTAATAGGAACATTTAAACTGAGAGTTGTATTTGACAGCTAAAGTTAACAGTTCATTTTAAGGTATTCACAATATACTGTCTTATGATCTTGCATGGTGAATTTGCTAATTCATTATCAAGCCAATACTATATTACCTACATGCACAATAAACTATACTGCCAAAGAAGAAAGCTGCACACTTGACATAATTACTCGTGACAAAATGTTACACCCTCACCTATTGAGTCAGGCAGTTGTTGCAGCATGTTGGATGATAGTAAGAGGTCCTCCAGGGCTTCGCATCCGGAAATATCCATGTCAACTGTTTCTATCCTGTTTTTTGACATATCCAGGTATACCAACATCTTTAACTTCCCTATAGACTTGAAGACAGTGCATAAACTCAGGGTTAGTTGGGGAACTTTCTCGAGACTCTTGAAGCTGTAAAAATCACAATGTTGTGAAATTAATTTTAAAGCCACCATGATAAGGAGGATATGGAAGCATTGATCAAATGTACACTGGTTGGAAAGGACACTGTTGCATCCATTTGGAAACACAGAATCCATACATGACCTACACACCTCTAGACCTATTCTTCAGAATAAAAACACATGTGCACAAATGATCACAGACACGTTATTCACGGCAGCTGAGTGGCAGCAGCCCAAACGATTGCGTGGGTAAGCAAAGTGTCCTGTCCGTGTAATGGACATTATTTGGCAGTAATTGATATTGAAGTGTTGAAATATACTACACAATAGATGAACTTTGAAAGGCGCAAGTCACAAAAGACCACACACTGTAGGATTACATTCACATGTAAAATCCAGAACCAGTAAATTGATAGACAGAAAGTAGATTAGATTGCCAAAGATTTAGGGTTTCTTTTAAAGGTGATGAAAATGTTCTAAAGTTAGATTGTGATGCCTATAGAGCATTGTGGAGCTGCTAAACCACCGAGTTGTAAATGCCTATGGCTTACATCTCACTGCAGCGGCTATAGATAAATTCTGAGTCAATGTAGCAACCAGGACACAGCAGTTCTTACAGTTGCCACCGGAGCACCAGATGCTGGATATTTTATCCTTAAGGTTTTGATGTCTCAGAAAGATTTAAAATTATAATTTGGACTTTGTGCTAATTAGAGTGGGGGGCAAGGGGTCTTTGTGCTCAGAGATAAGGGTTAGGGGAACCTGAAATGTTAAACACATAGGGATTTTCCATCAAAGAAAGGAATACATAACCTGTTACCCACACAGAAGTCTGGTAGAAGATGTGGTGAGTAGCCTGGTGACCTTCGCACTGTGTGGCCTACACGGACCCTCCCCCAGACCCTTACCATGAGCATGTTTTGCTCAATCTACAGAACCCATCTTTATGGAAGATGTCGCATGTACTTTACAAAGAGTTTTGATGTAGCCACGTCTGATCTTTATTTAGCTTACTTCGTTCCTCAAAGAGATTTATGTAAGCTTTGTTGTGCACATGAGATTGAGTTAATTATCACCAGAAAAGTTTTCATCAAATGTGCTGTGTTTAAATATGTCTAAAATGAACTTCTCAGGGTCAGACTCAAGAAGTTTGAACCAACACAAGTTACTTAGTTGTGAACTGCCTTCTTACCTCCCACACATCATTACTCTGCTGGCCATGATGGTTGCAGAGACCCCAGCGTTGGAGTCCATTCACCAGCCCTTTCCGAGTCTTTATATCATATGCTATTATCTGTGTTATGTTTGTAGACAACATCATGAGCCAGACAGATATGTCTGGGAAGAAACTTGTCTGGATGAAGACAAAGACATTTTAAAATTTCAAAGCAAATTCTCCTTGTGAGATACAGGCTGGTCTTCACTGCAATCACAGATGCTCAACATCACAATAATCAAAACAAGGTTTTTATCTTTGGGGAGTTTACATTAGTGAAGGTAACATCCAAATGAACAACTAAAAATATGTGCATGAAAGTTCACATGGTAAATACCACAGACGACAGGGGGAAGGACCAAGAGTGTCCAAAAATTGCCAGTTTTCAAGAAAGAGGAAACTCAAAGAGTTGGGAGATTGTTCAGTAAGTAAAGTGTCAGTTGCAGAAGCCTGAGGACCCTAGTTCAAGCCCTGGAACCCATAGAGAAAGCCAGATATGGTGGCAAATGCTTGCAATTGTAGAGCAGAGAGTCAGAGACAGGCCTATTAGACAGCCAGCCAGCCTAGTTGAACCAATGAGCTCCAGGTGTAGCAAGAGGTGATGTCTCAAAAAATAATATGGTGACTGATTAAGGAAGGCCGTTGATATTGATCTCAGGACTCTACATGTATGCATACACGTGCACACTAGCACACAAAGAAAAGAAAAGAAGGAAGGAACCTTGAAGAGAGAACAGGTCTCACATTCACAGAGAAGCTTGGAAAAGAATGTTGAGAGTTAATAACATCAGAACCACAGAAGTATGTGCTGAGGTTGAGTTTTAGGAAGAGGACCCCTGGAGAAAGGAATCACATGTTTCCAGGGTATGAAAAATCTTACAGACAAGAGGGGCTACTAAAAGGTTTGTAAGACAGGGAATGACTTGATTATATCTGTGCTCAGATAAATAACTCCAGGGAACTTTCAGAAATGCATATTCATGATTAGAATCAAGGAGACTCTCTAGAGGTACTGTACTGTGGGCTTGAGGCATTCACAACCAATCATGCATCAAAATGTGCAAAGCAGCTGGGTGTGGGGGAAGAGCTTAAGTTTCAAGGCCAGTGAAAGCATTATACTATAAAGTTTATAGGAACTTCTAGACAAGCTCAAGATACATAGAAATTGTTCCAAAAATGAAACGAAAAAACCATGTAAAAAGGAATTATTGAGAGCTCTCCCTTGCCAGCATATCCTTAAAAGCATGGATGTATAGCATTGCACTGTGGCTATTATCCATAATATAGAGAGGATTAAAGCTCTAGGAGGGTCCAAATGGTTAGATGCAAGCATTGCACCATTTCTTATAAGGTGTTCAGCATCTGCGGATTTTGTCCTGTGGTATGCCAAATCTTGGGAGAATCCCCTAGACACTGATGGAGTATTGACTACTGGACAGAGTGTTTTGTCTGTGTAGTAGCCAAGTACCTAAGAAAAGTACACCAGGAAGAAGAGGGATAGGCTTGAGAAACATGTGAAGTTAAATTAAGGGTTTCTGACTAACTACATAGGGTGGGAGGGTCAGCTCTTACCAAAGGCCACTCAGCTTGAAGGTGGGCAACCGGAAACAGGTAGGTAAGTGCCTCCATCTTCCTTTGTTTCAGGATGTTTGTGGATAAATGCCTCATGCATTTTGGTTGCTTAGCAGTTCACTTATTTGACCACCTACAGAAGCTTACCACTCATCTCTACTCATCTGACAGAGTACAAATAAACTGACAAAACTGATCAACAGTCAAACACTGGCACTGAGATAAGAGTTTTATATATTTTTATTTAATATTCTATATTCTTGTGACTCAATTTGCAATGCAGACCAGATACAGTTCATCCCTGTTCCCCTTCCTGGCCTTGTCAGAAAAGCAGACTCCTAAGCCTATCTCAGAGGCTACTGTTATTGGTGCCTTCTATCAGGCACAGATGCTTGGAGCTTAAGGTCATGGATGAAGTTAGGAAGAAAGACAGTGACAGAAGTTTGGGACAGAGAACTCTTAGAATCAACAACAGAGGACAGGAAAGGCAAGGAAGGAATGAAGCAGACCTGGATACCTGGAAGTTAGCCTGTGAGGGAGTTCTGAGAAAGTCCCTAGCCAAGTCTCCCCAAAGTTCCGTAGCTGTGCCCCTAGCCTCACAGGTGTTTGAGCAGTGACTAAGGGGCTGGGTCATTGTATCCTACACTTGTGGCTTATTGGAAGAAGGTTGCTCAGAGTGGGGTTTTGACTTTGAGTGGGAAGGGAATCTGAGGGCCAAAGCAGCTGCTCACAGTGTTTCTGGAACCTGGAGAATTAGATGCAGGTCTTCATTCCTGAAGGATACGCACAAGTCCCGAAGAACATGCTTTCTGTGACCTTCTCAGGTTGCATTGAGAGTCAGGGCTGGAGCTGGAGCTGAAACTCACTCAGATTGGACTACAGATCATCCTGTCCCCCATGTGTCTCATGAACTCAGGAGGGTGTGTCCTGCCTAGGTCCCCATGAGGCTGGGTAGAAGGGATTGAGGTGCTGGCCCTCCAGGACAGAGGTTAAGAAGGCAGAAGGTGGCATTTTCCCAACTCAGAAGAACATCATTTGATATAAAAATGAAAAACAAACAAACAAAAAAACAAAAAAATCTGACACTTTCCTATTCCTGTCTCACCCCAAGGAAGGTTCATGGCAGCCCTCTCTTTTCCAGAAATAAAGGGTCCTGTGTGCTTTTGTAATGTATTCCCTCTCTGTCCTCAAGTCTGGAGAAGTTTCTTTCATCCTTGAAGCTGCTCTCAATGCAATCTGGCCATTTTCAGCACTTACAAGCTTTTGCTGTGCAGTTTCTAAACATGCCCTGGAAGTAAAACACTTGGGTGTTTATTTTTGAGACTTTCAAACACCTTCTAAACGCATCCTATCCTGCAGCAAGGGTCTCCAGTCCTTGGGAAGGTTGACTTGCTCCAGTACCACTCTAAGTACATAGGGGTTCACAGTGAATGACCAGAGAAAGAGTGGGAATCACAAGATGAGGAAGGTGGCGACTGTTCAGAAACAACATAAGTTCATGCACCACTTGCCCATAGTTTGGGTATTCACTTTAGTTCGATAGTTGTAAGATACAGCTTTGTAGAGGATGAAATACTCCATTATTCTATTTGCCTGTATGAATTGTGAAAAATGAGCAAATAACAAGAGTTTAGACTTCTAAAAGTATATTAACCTTATATGTTAGGATGCATGAGCAAAGGAAAAAGTGGATTTGCCATCTTACATATTTTCACAGTAAATACTGAGGGTTATTCATCTTTGAGGCTGACTGACAGGTAGGACTGCTGACTGCACTGAAGATGAGCAGGCAGCCAAGGTCAGATACAGTTGCATAGCAGGCTGAGGCCACTTAAGCTGGGAAGAATGTGGCATTCACATATAGGACATAACAAAATGTCAAATCAAAGCATACTAAATAAAATTAGCCATGGACCAAAGTTGAGCTAGGTTAGATGCAAGATTTTTGAAAGAGACTTGTTGGACAAGATTTTCTGTTTCACCATCTACTTGTCCAATACCTTGGATTCTGCAAATGTAACCACTGCACTGCAGAAAGTTCAGTGGCTTTGATTCTCACCTGTACTTTCTACAGGTTCCAGAGAACACACCGACACACATATACTGTGAGGTCAGGCACTGTACAAACCAGCTGCTTTGACTTACTAGCCCCAGGACTTGATGACTCTGTGACCCTGGTTACTTCAGGAACAGAACCTACTCATAAGGTTTCTTTGAGGATCCAAAGAATGAATATTTATAAGCCAGGTAGGCAGTGCTCAGCACAGTAGATGCAAAGTAAGTGGCTTTGAGTAAGTGAATATGTTCAAGGGGCAGGTGTTAACTTGCACTAGGTAACATTCCATCTCTGCTCAGGAATTTGCAAGTATTTTATCTGATTCTCCAGGATTGTACATATGCTGGCCTCTCTTAATTCACAAGGACAAATTCTAAGACATTCTGTGGAAATTTGAAACTGTGCTTGTGCCTCAGGCCTGCACAGACTGGTTTTCTCTATATAATTACTTATGATAAGATTTATCAAGTAAACAACAACTAGCAATGAAATAATAGAACAATAGACTATTAAAAAACTCCCTAAGCCAGGCATGGTGGCACAAGGCTTTCATCCCAGCACTCAAGAGGCAGAGAAAGGCAAATCTCTGAGTTTGAAGCTAGTTCCAGGACAGACAGGTCTATAAAGAGAAACCCTTGTCTCAAAAAACCAAAAATAAACAAAAAATAACACCTCCCAAATTACTTAAATTCATACCGTTTCATTTCTGGAATGATTACTGTGTAAGTCTCCCAAATAACACAGCTGAGGGAGTTGACTGTATGAGCTCTGTGGCTTGACACAGGCACAGTTTCTGGTCATATTAGTAAACAGTCTTGTAAAATCAATAAGCACAAGATGTGCAAGCTTCCTGATTTGTGTCAATGATGTTACAGATGTAGCCCTTTAAACATAAAAAAATTCCTTAATATTTTTCCAGATATCCGCTTTTCTAGGGTCTTGTGCTTGTTCATAGAGAACAAATGTCTTATGTGTGTTACCTTTAAAATAATTTAAAGTAAATTCAAAAGAAGAGTAAACTTTGCTTTGAGAAAACACTAAACCTCCATATTGGCTGAAAAATAATTCCCTCCACCTGCTTGGACTCTCAGTTCAGTGACATACATGTTGATGCATCCAGGAAAGGCAGGAGATGGGGTCTTGGTTTGTGATGTGTGAGCACACACTCTTTCCTATGTGGCCACAAATAGCAAGGCTATCCTCAGAAGTCACTTTCTTGCTAAATGGGAACTTCAGTAACAGTCTACCTGCAGGAAGCAGCAGGTTAACCTGCTCAGTTGTGCGTGCTTGTGTGTGTGTGTGTGTGTGTGTTGGAGCCACTGTTTCACTGAGGGAAATCATGATTCTGGTTCTGCTTGTATTGGATTCTGTGTGACTTTTGTGATTTTCAAAAGTTTAGGTTCTACTGTACAAGAACTAAACAGAAAAAGCCATTTTACTTTGTGGAAGAGCTCTAAGAACAAGAGGAAAGACAGCTGAGTAATTACTCATGAGAATAAGGTTGCTTTTGTAAAATAAAATGTGTATTAAAAATACAACTATGAACTTATCAACATTTAAAATCCAGTGAATAGGTTAAGGGACAGCAAAGAAATCTCGACATTTTTCTTTCTGCAACTCACAAAAAACAGAACATTAAAAACAAACTTGTGAGAAGCACCTGGTGTCCAAGCCCCTAAAAAAGTGTTAATTTGCTTTCCAAGCACTGAGAATGGAAATATAGGATTAATGTTCAAAACGTAACCAGCGCAGTGAGCGAGAGCACACGCACGGCAAAGCTTACGTACCCCAGGAAGCACTATCAATGCGTTGTTGTCCATCCACAGCTCCCTCAAATTCTGTATTTGATCCAGAACTTCAGGCTGGGTGAGAGGCACAGAAAAAGAGAGGAGCGACAAACCAAATCAGCCTTCCCTGATCTTAGATATCAGATATTATTTCCGTGAGCTTCTTTTTAGAAATCTATAATAATCTAAGACATTTCAAATTTAACAGACCTCTAAGAACCCAGTTATAGGGATGGCCAACTTAGAATTACCTGGAACCAATCAGAACAATTATTATAAAAATTAAGACCTATTACCCAGATTTCTAAATCTACTTCCTTAATGTAGTCCAGTTATCTTTAATATCATGAATTGTTCTCTAATTACTTGGTAAGTTTATTCTTCACACAGTAGAAGTTCTTTTCTTTTAAAAATGAACTTTCATTTATTATTTGTATGTATGGGTGTTCTACTCGCATGTATGCCTGGACATCATTTGTATGCAGCACCTGTGGAGGCCAGAAGGGGGCACCAGATCCTACACGAGGGAGTTACAGAGAGTTATGTGAACTTTAATGTGGAGGATGGACCTGGGTCCTCTGGAAGAGCAGTTGGTACTCTTAACCACTGAGCCATCTCTCCAGCCCAAGTGATACCAGCATTTGAAAGTTAAGGCACTACAGTGAACCCTCACTGTGCCTCTTTGCACAAAGTAAGTTCTTAGTGTGTCTGAGCACCATATACAAATGCCTGTGAGCGCAGAGCATTGCAGAACTGTGACATGACAGTCAGAACTCGAGCCTTTGACTTCCCATCATTAAAGAGCTTTGTTCATGATGATGAGCAGACCCTTCCATTATGTGAAGCTCTTTCTTACTTTAGAGTGACCTGGGGGTTACTTCTCTAAGTCAGGCTGGCAAAACTTTCCCACTGCCAAACCCTTTGGGCTAAGAAAGCCAGGTGACTCTGGGTGTATAGATCTATAAAGTGGATATACAAATTAAGCCTTTACTGATGAAAAATCCTAAAGAAATTTATTTTAAAACATTTCTTGGTACATGTATAATTTTAGGATTTAGTAAAGACAAAAGCAAATGTTCATAGAAATATATAGATGTGCTTGTTTTTACATAAAGAATTAAACTTCTGTACATGTGATATGGTAGAATGTAGAGTGCCTTCAATATCTTTCAGAGTTGATTGGTAATTTGATTTTATAATAGTGCTAAGAATATTGATTGACACACACCTCATAGGAGATGGTAAGAGTCAGTTTTTTTTTTTTTAATGTTGGAAATTCTGCCCCAATGTCAAGCCAAAATTCCCTGGATGCACTTTTATTTATTGTTTACAAATAACTTGTTTCCTCTGAATGTCCAGATCATTGGAGAATAAATTGTTTTATCTTCTTTCCCCTTTCAGTTGCGTTGGGTAACATCTAAAATCTGTAAGTCACAAAGAAAGCCTGACTTCAGCTACAGAAACTTTCTTCCACTTCCACTTAAATCTTTTATTTAACACACACTTGCTTTATTACAATCCTTTGGCTTTCACAAGTGGCGAATGTTTTATTCATGAATTGCGCAGCCTACGTCTGAAACCCCGATACACAAAATTGAACGGCTGAAATTGTTCAGCACTTGATGAAAAGCCTGCTTATGATTCTCTCAGTCGTGATGCACGACATGCCTTGAGATCGTCTAGCCTCTTCAGTTCATTTCTCTGGAGGCAGAAAGGTCACCTCCACAGGGTCTGGGCCTGTTTCAAGGTTATATTAATTTTATTCTTCCCTGTTTTATTTTAGAATCAATTCTACTAAAATGCCCATAAAAATTTAAAGCTTTATTTTAATTCATCCATGTTCAGTAATATGGAGAATAAAAATAATGTTATATTTCAGTAATTACTGAGCGAACAAATAGGTATTCTAGTGACAATAATGGAAGGCACTGCTGAGGAAATGTAATTGGTTCATAGTAATTAATATACTTTAAGCCATAAGCTCTTGTGAATATTTTAATATCTATAGTTTAATATATTTCATTTAAATACTCAGATGAGTATATTAGTGGACTAGGGAAAAAGATGACATGTAGAGAAGGAGAGCCAATATGTGAAATGACAAAATTAGCATATAAGAAATTGAAAGACACTGGCACACTGGCCAGGTCTCAAAAAGTGACAGTTAGTAGAGGCTCATGTAGAGCCTTCTCTCCAGACCAAGCCCAAAAGTGTAGAAGTAGAAGCAGTAAACGAAATAGAGAATTTAAGTCATGAGCTTGCTATTCACTGTGAATTCCTTCACACTAGAGCAGCAGTTCTCAACCTGTGGGCTATGACCCCTTTCACAGGGGTTGCTTAAGACCACCTACATATCAGAGTCACCTCCTTATTCTCCCTCCACTCATACTACTGCTCTCTGAAGTAGTGACAGTCTAAGTAGATTGACTCTAACCATCTGAAACTTGAGCCTTAGGTTCCTGCATATGGTTACAAAAATTAGCAGATACATTTTAAAGGCAGCGGAGACATTTTTCTTGCTGCACAGATTTTCTCTTTATTGTATTTCTCTGGCGCAAATGATAGCTACGTACATTTCTAATTCTAGTACTTGGCTAAGGGTATAGAGTACAACCTTGGCTTAAAAAAAAAAGACAAAACCAAAACAAACAGCAAACCATTAAAAAAAAAAACCCAAACATAACAACAATAACAAAAATCTCAAACATTACCCTTCTCCCAACAAAATCACATTCCTGCGGCATAAAGTGGCCCACTTAGGACCTGATTGTTGATGTTGAGTTAGGTGCACATTTAGTTTGAATTTAGTGTGATTTATTTATGTGTTTTCAGTAACTTTTCTTAATCTCATTCACTACATCTGGCCCTCCCAAATTTGTATGCCTTTCTTCCTGTCTTTTGGGCTCTTGATCTCTTCTGGTTTCTACAGTCTTGAGTTCTTCGACTTTCGATGCACAATCTCAGCCTGTCTCCGCCAGGTCCCTTTCAGCAGTAGGCACGCTCTGGTTTTATTCATCATGTCCTTGGCAACCCCTTCTATCCATTCTCCCACACTCGTCCCAGGAACAGGGTGGAAGTGTTGTCCTGCTCTGCCTCAGCACCCCATTCACTCTTAAACAGCTTTGATGCAGCATGCACAGGGACTTGTGGGGACTATCCTCTCCAAGCTATAGCTGGAGCCAAGAAATTATCTGCATAAGTCAGATTTGGTACCTACCTAGGAGCATCAGACAATAAGGAATGAAAAAACTTCAAAACTTACATTCATGGCTAATTGATTAAAGGAAACTTCATGTTTTTACCTTCAAGACAGAAAATTTTTACTTGTCAGGTCAGTGTTTTGTTCTAGACTCTTTAGGTGATATATATATGTTCATTAATGAAAATTATTTGGAGCAAGTTATATGGCCTCTGTGATAGACTAGTTTTCTTAATTTCAACATTTGAAATTCTGAAAATATTTAAATATACTCTATATGCATAATTTATCACTATACATTCCTAAGAGCTAACCTCCAGAAATATAGAAACTTTTTTCTTCTGCACCAGAGAAATATTGTTCCAATTTACATATTTTAACAAGTGAAAACACAAATCAGTTATTTTCTTATTGGAAGCCAACAAATAGCCTTCACCCTATTTTAGCAGAAGGTTCCACACTGGCAATTATAAGCTCTGCAGCAAGGCATGCCTCTCTGAATCCCTTCACTTAACCATGCGCCTGTTGCAAAAATACTGGCAATGACTCCTGAGAAGACGCACTGAGAAAACAAGACACCTATGAGCCGTGTGATGCTGCTACTCGGTGAGCACTGTGTAACTCAGAACTTGAATTCTTTTCAAGCCAGCATCAGGCACATGCAGACATTTGTTCATTTAAACAGTATGCATCTTGCCCATTTACAGGAACAGAAGACTTCAGAGGAATTGCGTTACAGATTTTCTGATTGTTGAGCATCTCACTGATGAACGGTGAACCAACACATGTACTTGCATTATCTTTTCTGCCTCAAGGTACATAGGACTGATTGATGGAGATAGATGTGTAATCTTGAGTCAGAGATTGTGGCAAATGTCATAATCGTAAGTGCCAACACTAAATGAGTTTACTGAATACTATTAGTCTCTCTGGCCAAGCACTCCATCATAGGTATTGAAAACGAAGCATGCACTCCTCTGCATGTTTTAAACATACCTTTGTCTCCACATCACTTAACAGTTCTTTAATAGTCTCAACCTTACTTTTCTAAGTATGAAATCTCTCATGTGAAAACATCAATTAATAATATATTTTAAAACATAGTTTTAAATAATAATTGAACTGTTTGCCAGATGTACTAATGTCATACAGTTCCACATCAGTGCACCTAAACTACCCTCATGGTGTTGCATTGACTCCTCTATTAGCCCGCATTCAAGGGCTAATTGGTGCTCTATGATTTAGTAAAATTATAATTTTATTGACATAATCTACATGGATCAAGGTTATACAACTCAAAATTACATGCTCAATTGTTTTGATTATAATAATTTTCCTTTGTTTAATCAAACTTTTGTATTAAAAATGAGCAAAGAGCTTTTGGGTTATAACTTCAACCTATGCCATTACGAATATGTCAGTTTTATTAAGCCAATTTGCATTTCACCAACTTCAAATAATATTTGTTCTTGGTTACATAATTTTTCTGATATAATTCTAGAACTCCAGAATTATATCTTTACATACTTTGATCTTTACATACTTTGATCTTTCCCAAGTTTCTTCCCACATTGACAGACAACAAGGAGTCCTGGAGTCCTGCCTCTCCCTCTATGTAAAGCACCCCTACTTTGCTGTGCTAAGCCCCACTCACCCTTCAGATTTCAGTTCCAGATCACTTCTGCAGGGCAGCCTTTGTTTGGTAGAGCAAATTTCACTAGAAACTTGTGGGCACAAGTCACAGCTAGAATCCTGCAAGTCTGATACCACTTGTTAAAGTTTGTCATCCACTCTAGATCCTGGGTCAGTGAGCGGGACAGCACTATTTCTCTTTCCATATTACCTTGTATTCTTAGGGCTTGAGAGAGAGGGGTCAGAGGGATCAGAGGGATCAGAGGGATCAGATCAGTCATCTGTACTACACCAGGTATTAACATTTACCAAACACTTACATTTTAAATAATACACTCTGCTCAAAGTGGACAATACAACAGAGAACAAAATACAAACAGAGAACTTTATCCATTCATCCAACAACTGCTGAATAAACGAATAGATGGATAAATAAGTGGATGAAAGCTTAGTGACACCTGGCCTTCGACATACTGGAAGAACAAGTGTTAAATTGAGCTTTGCCTCATCGTGTTCTCCACTGAACTCTACAAGCAGACAGTCAGTTGCTAATAATGACTCCCAGATTGCTGAGTGCCCAGATGAGTTAGTCATAGGTGCATGGGCTGCTGTTATGTCCTAGTAATAAAAGAAAAAATATACACACATATATGTGTGTGTGTGTGTGTGTGTATATATATATATATATATATATATATATATATATTAAAAATTTACCATTTTGTAACAAGATAGTCTTTTCTCTATCTGTGAGTGGAATGTCAATATCTTTTTCTAAAGCTTTGTTTTATTTATCATGAGCAAGCTACTAAGAGTTTGATAAAAGTGTGATTTCTTATGGATGTATATGAAAAATATTGACCGTATTTCTTCTTGTAGCATATGCTTTGGTTTCCCCATTTCATGTGGAATTGTAAACAGACACTTGGGCAGGTTACTTCTGAGTCAGTCTTATTTTGGCTTGTGCCACAGCAGTGGGTAAATGCCAAGTCAGCTCTATGGCTCCTTTGTTGGTCATCAGTCACATTAAAGACACTCCTCATTTTTTCTTTTATTACATGAAAATAAAATTAGAGTTTATACTATGGGAAGGTATCTTGTCTCATTCCTCTGCCCTACCTCTGGCTCTTGTTGAACTCATTATCGACCCTTAGTGTGTGCTCCTCCACCCTTTCATGTTGATTATGCCAATCTCCTGAGCAGCATGCTCTCTCTTCTTCACACGTATTAAACATGGCTCACTTTTCAAGGCCCACAAAGTCTTATACCTGAAGAAATGTGCCTCGATCACTTTACTCATAACTCACCCTGTGAACACACCAATGCCAAGTACCCCAGGATCTACTGTGATCAGTAGATCAGTGACCTCCTTACACATATATTCAGGGTAAGTGAATTGATTAGGCAGTCATGTATCCTTTTTTGAAGATGTTTATAGTGGCCTGTCTCTCCAGGAAACCTTTACCTGAAGGCAAGGATCTCTGTAAGTCCCTCAGGATGGAGACAGTGTCTAGTTCATGGCAGGATTAAAAAAAGAAAACAACTTCTGTTGACTGATTAATAGAGACTATTTTCATTCACAAAAGTCACTCCCTAACAAGCAAGAAGACAATGTGCCACCTGGGTTTTCTGTGCTTTGCTGACATGGCAGAAGAGAAGATTGCCACCTGTCACTGTTGACAATAACAGTCATTATTATGCCGAGATGTCTGTGGTGCCTAAAAGTGAGCAGAGCGTTCTAACTGGGGTAATCTTACAAGTGCATGCTTGTGTTTTGTTAGCTGTAAATATATCCTTAAAGTGTGTTTCTGTCTTATTAATATCATATAAAAATGTGCTCCTGGAATGGGGAAGAGCAGCAGCTACCCACAAAGCCAATGGTGATCTCAGCTGTGATGACAGATGAGGCCACATTACCTTGAGGAAGATACATTTTCTTCAGAGCTAAAGAACTGAGGGACTAATTCAAGAGAGTGGCTGTTGAAGAGAGAATCTGAGGAAAGTCACATTCCCACTCCATGTCTGCAATAAATGCTGTGTCCCAGTTGTGCAGCAAGTACTCCAGTGAAGGGGGATCATTTTCAGGAACCCCTCCCTGTGTTCAGCAGCATCTGATGTGTGACAACACAGTGGTGAATAAAGAGGGGATCCTCAACACTGCAGAACTTAGATCTCAAAGTTTTGTTGACAGTTGGAGCATAGTTATCAGTGCATAATATATGAAATTGATCATTTGTGTATTTATTTTACATAATTTTTATAATTATGCAAAATTTCCTTTATTTATGTACATAGGTCAACTCTGCTGGTGAGACTCAAATGTTATGCACAGCTCAGTAGCCTTTTCTAAGTCCTGTGTCTATATTTCTGCTTTTGGTTATTCTGTCCTGTGTGTTTCAAAGATGTTCAAACTCTACACTGCCAGAATTGTCTTCTCTTCAGTTCACGTTCCTCTCTAGCTGTATTCCTCTTATCTGTTATCCAGACTACAGCCAAAGCCACAAACTAACCACCCACCTCCTTGGCTTCTGAAATCGATGCTCATTCCCTTCATTTCCTCCAGTTTGACTTGGTTCTGGTAGCACAGTGTTTCTTAAACTACTATGATTTACATGTATTAACTGTTTTCTTGTCTGTTCCTATTGAAATTAGAGCTCTTATTGTAACTTGAGACACCTAAGTGGATGAGTAGTGAATAGCTGTTGGTAAATCATCTTTTCATACCAGAGTCCTTTGTAATGTGCAGATGTGAGCATTAGGGTCTTGACTTTTGAGATGGGCTGCTATCCGTGGATGAATGTTAGACTCTTTTGTGATATAAAAGACACCGGTGCCCTGGCTGCAGTTCTTCCCAGTCTTTCTCCCTTTATTCTGTAAAAGGGAGAATATCTGGGTCACTGTCTGGCCCCACCATCACGGAGCCTTCGCAGTTGTCTCACGTGTCTCACTGCTGTGCTAACCTGAACTACCCTCTCTTCTCTTCTGTGTTCAAGGCTTTCCTTTCTCTGAGCTTCCATGGTTTCCAGTAGAAGCTAGCGTTCAGCTCTCCTGTCTTATTTCTCTTCAGCTCTCTGATAGTTGCCACACTTATTTGCATTCTTCTTATTAAGCTTGGATTTCTAAAAAGCTAAACTTGTGTTTAATTAATCTTTGGAACCTCAGTTCTTACAAAATATCTGCATAAACAAACACAGGGTAAATGTCTGCTGCATGGGTAAACAGCAAGCTGACTCAAGGCACCAGAGGGATTTGTTTTCCATTGCTCCCCAAATCCTACTCAAATGACAAAATCAAAACCAAACTGAAAGAAATGACGGAGAGAACATGGCTATCAGTGAGCAGAGAATGACAGAGAAAGAAGCCAGAAACTTAGAAGAGGGTTTGTAGAAATAATGAAGTAAATTCGATTATCTTAAAAAGTTCAATATCATGCACTTGTGACTTGCAATAACAAAAAGGACACCTTCTGGGAAACCAGAGTTCTTTTGGTTCCCCTAAAATGAGCTCCAAAAGTCTGTGAGGATTACTATTTCTATTGAGAAGAACAGTCCTAGTCTCTATCAACACAGAGAGTACATGCCCTACGTGTCCAGTTCAACAGCTGAAAATCAATATAGTAGTATATTAGGCCTGACATGATGAGTAAAAGTTACTTTAATGTAACTTCCATTAATTTCTCTCATGATGTGTTGGACCATGCACAGGCATACTGAGGAGCTTGCTGAAAGGCAGCTCTATGGAAGTACCCTTGACAAAGTTGGGGAATTGTCTTTGCATGTTATGCATTTCTATGGGGATACCCTTGATGGAATTGGGGAATTGTCTTTGCATGTTCTGCAGTTTTATGGTGGTACCCTTGGCAGAGGTGGGGAATTGTTCTTGCATGTTCTGCAGTTCTATGAGGATAACTTTGACAGACTTGGGGAACTGTCTTTGCATGTTCTGCAATTCTATGATGGTACCCTTGACAGAGTTGGGGAATTATCTTCGCATGTTCTGCAGTTCTATGGGATACCTTTGACAGAGTTGGGGAATTGTTTTTGCATATTATGCAATAATTTCTGAAGATGCTTGGTGGAAGTTATTTGAATTAGAGTTCAAACTTCATGGGATGGTCTAGCAACACCTTCATAATTAATTCAGAAACTGACTCCTCCTCTCTACTGCTCTGATACCTCAGACATTCTTGTTCTTGCCTAGATTATGGCAGTGATTTTCTTACTAGATTCCCTGACTCTACCTTGACAACCTTCTCCCCTAAACCCTTTCCATTCATGCTTAACAGAGTAGTCCAGGAGATCACATTAATGTGTAACATAAGGCAATCCATATGTCAAAAGGTAAAAAGATTCAAGAAGATTCTCAGCAAAATTTAAGTTTCCCAAAGGGCCAGGGGTTTTCCTTTGCCCACTACTGATTCATTGCCGTCTCTTCTTCCCACTTTACTGTGGTCTTGAATCCTTCAGCTTTGCTGCCATATCAGAGGTGTATCCTTCTGTCCTGAATGGAGCACTCTTCCCCTACATATCCACACAGTTTCCTCCTTCATCACCTCTAGGGATTTACTAAAATGCAAAGAATCATGCCTTCTGTGTTACAGAACTGTGTCACAGTTATATCATCACTGCACCTTTTCTCCATTACTTTTTCTTTATATTTTTATATTTTTTATCTTTATATATATTTTATATATCTTTTAAAATCATTTTCAGTGTCTTTTAGTTTTGGTTTATTGTGAAACCTGTCAAGAAACTTTTTCTTATTAAATTATTTTAGATACTATATTCATATATTACCATTTTGGCATGTAACTTCAGAAGGCTTAAGTCCGAATCTGATTTTTAAATGCACTGGTTAGTTTCTGAATAACTCACAACCCTATGCATAAGGCAACACTTCTGGCTCCACTCCAGGACTACATAATATACCTATTTCCTCTGAAAAGTCTTGATTGTGAACTTGAACTCATATTTAACACACTTTATTGTGGTTCCTTCAAGACATTTTCATTTCTTTAATTTCTCTGGTTGGAAATGTTTACAGAATTACTAGCACTTTAGTAAATTGGAAGAACATGCCCTCTCATTATAGAGGTAGGTTGATTTCATTCACAGTGGACAGACATGGTACTGCAGTAATGAGAAATGCCAACAGGGCTTTCTTAGCAAGCCCAGATAAGTTGATTTATTTTATTGCTGTTTGAAGCCATAAAAACAAGTTTCTTGCAGGGTGATGGTGGTGCACATCTTTAATTCCAGCACTTAGGAGGCAGAGACAGGTGGATCACTGTTTTTTTAAGGTTAGCCTGGTCTACAGAGTGAGTTCCAGGGCAGCCAGAGTTACAACAGAGAAACCCTGTCTCAAAAAATGAAACAAAACAAAACACCAATTCCCCTCCCCCCCAAAAACAAACCAAACAACATCAACAACACAACAAAACAAAACGAAACAGAAACTCCCAAGTTTCTTTATTTGCATACTTGACACTGGAAAGTGTGAATTGAGATTCTATGTCAATAGATGTTGTAACAATGGTGAGCTCCATTAGATCCTCTTATGAAAGCAATGTCTGCAACCATTTTTAGTAGGAAAATTGCTTTTAACTGAATCATTCATCAAGGATTTCTTTGAAATTCCAGAGTTAGTTGGTGTCTTAAGATTGCTGTGATAAAATTCCATGACCACATGCACCTTGGGGAGAAAATGGCTTATTTTTATAATCGATCACTGAAGCAAATCAGGGCACAAACACAAGAAGGAACCTGGAGCTGATGCACAGACCATGGTAGAATGCTGTTTATTATTTGGGATCCAATAATCCAAGCAATCGATGTGCCAGTTTGACAAAGTTCCTGGCCCCTTGCTGGTATTGGAATTCCTTAACTGTTTTGCCCCTTTCTCATCTTTACTGTATGGTGACAAAAGCCTCTCATCAATAATATTGTCTATTTGGTCTAATAGTTAAAACTCAAATCAATTCCTGGACTGGCTGGGGAGGGACACTGACATCTCAGCTCTAAGTCATTGTAAACTAACCTTCAAGTCTTGGCATGTGAGAACTATTCAAGCTTTCTGTAGACATATCATAAAAACTTTTTCTTGGTTACCCTGACCTTCCCATGGAAACAGAGCCGTAGTTGAGACCAGAAATGAAGAGTCTAGACAGTAGGTCAGAAAGCTTAAAAAAACAAATAGATAATTCACCCCAGAATGCCTGCCTCCTTTAACAGTGAGAATGCAGACCAAGATCAGCTATTCATTAATAAACTATTGTGTTAAGACTACTCACTAAAATTAACCTTGAAGATCGGAGGCCTGCAGCAGGGGATGAACACTCTTGCATTGGTTCCTTTTTTGATGAATGCTTGACATAAGCAGCCTGAAGTATTTTGCTAAGGAGTTAGAGCAAAATCTTTGTGAGAGAAGGAAGCCTTGTAATTTTTCCCCCAATGTGAACATTGTTATTTTGGTTTCTCTAATTCTTATTTTTTCTAAGTTTTAATTTCTTTAATTTTTATTATTAAAATAAACTCTATCATACATAAGCCATGTTCTATGCGAGTCTTAAAAGCACTATAAGTGCATTGTATATTGTCCCCCTTGTGTTCATTTTTCTTAATCTCTCTTGATTTTCCTTCAACAGTTTGTTCTCTTCTGTGGATAGTTCGTGGAACTGTATTGTGGGTAAAGACTGGTCAGTAACCCACATGTATTGGTTTGTTTCCATGGCTTTCTCAGTTGGCTTCCTTATAGCACCAGGACTACCAGTCCACAGGTGACATCACCTACAGTGAGTTGGGCCCTCTCACATCAATACTCAATAAAGAAAATGTACCACAATCTTGCCCACAGAGAAATCTAGTGGGAACATTATTTTAATTGAGGTTCCCACTTCCAAAATGTGTCTATCTTGTGTCAAGTTGACATAAAACCAGCTAGCACAATTGACTTCCTGTCAATTTGACACAAATACATCACTATTCAGTCAGAACCTTTCCTTTTCCATTTAGCCCCATGATGGCATGTTAATATTAACAACACAGTACAAAACATGAAAACTTTTTAAAGTACTAAAGTCTTTAAAATTTCAAACACTTTAAATGTTCAACATCTTTAAAATATCCAAAGGATTTCTAAAATTTCAAAATCCCTTAAAAATTCTAAAGTCTCACAAAACTGTGGGCTCCAGTAAAATGAAAAATAAACTTTCTTACTCTAAGAGGAAAGAACCAGTGCACAGTCACGATAAGAACAAAGCAAAACCAGAGTTCAACTATATAAAGCTCAGTGTCAGGCTTCTGGGATTCATAATCTTCTGGGCTCCAAAGGGCTTGCCACAGGACACACAGTGCATCATGTAGGCTCAGACCACCTCGACTCCATACTTCTGGCTGTTTTTCATGGAAGCCCCATGGTACTGACATTTCCAAAATGCTGGTGTCTCCTACAACTGGCCTGACTGCACTTTCACTAATACCCTCCTGCGATCCATTCAAGGACTCTGACCCTGACACATGGCACAAAGCCTCAACTTCTTTCAACGACCCTTTCAAGTCCTGAGCCGTCTATCACAACTGAGGCTATATCTTTACCCATGAGTTCTCCCAGATTTTCTTCAGGGATTCAAGTCCTGCCTCATTGTGTCAAGCCTCTGCTGCTCTCCATGACCCCTTCATGCCATCAAAACCAGTGATTCTTATACTCCAAGTTGAGCTGCCAGAATGTGATACAACCTTAGTCCCCTCTGTATCACAGCATCTGTGTACTGACCATGAGGAAATATTCCCAGATTTATGATCCTCAATGATTCTGGTCTCTTCTTAACCACTGCTAATTTCTCAGTTCCAGCTAAGAACCAATAACTGTCTCAGTAAGGCCAAGGTTTCATTTCAGTGGTGTTGGTCTCTTGTTAATTATGGCTGATAATCATCCTCAGCTGAATAGAACCACAGAGTCTTAATTCAAAATATCATATATACGGCCTTGACAGAGTCTTTACTTCCATCTGAAACTGCACAAGCCAGGACTCCATTGTCTGCTTTCCTGTCAGCATTCTTAGCTTCTATGTCCCCCAGAACAGCCCACTGAGTTCTGAGCATTCAGTGGCTTTTCTAGTCCAATGTTTATATGTCACCACCATGGGCTCTTTCTCAATTGATGTTCCTCTTTCAAAATCACTATGTCTTTTGTAAAGTTGATATAAAACTAACTATCACAGGAATGGTCACAATTTTGTATTGCAAACCTTCCTTCATAACCTATTTGGAAGACTGTCTAACATTGCTCATGGGGATTGAACCTCAAAAGACAGTTTATAATAAAATGATTGCTTTTTCAGATAAATGGAAGTGTTTCTTCCATCTCTATTACTGTCTATCTTGAATTAAATATTCCCTATTTTTATAGGCACAATTATAATGATTAGAACTGACTGAAGTGTTTGCTTCTAAAATCAAATGATTAATTCCAAAGTGCCAGGTGGGAGCTGGGCTTTCTGCTAGACCACAAAGAATTTTCTGAAGAAAATGATGCCAAAAATCTAGTCAACAGGGATGTCTATTGTTTTCAGGATAGAGTTAACCTGCTGCTTATTAAGCTATTGACTTTCCAGTGGAGCTGACTCTGATATTCTACACTGGAAATCTGGAGTTTACCTCATTCATTTTTGACAGGTGAGTTTGAGATGAGCTCTCCATATATTAAATAGGGCATCCTGGAGAGAATGAGAGGTTGGAAAAATAAGGAATTTTCAACTTTTCTTCTCATTATTGTTTCACTAGCAACATTTTTTTTTCACGTCATAGTGACACTGAATACCAGTGAGACCAGTTGTTTCCAGTTTGTAGTTTTCTCTACAAAAAGCCTACAAAAGTCATGATGCTCCTCAGAGTCACAGCACCGGTAGGTATGCACTCCTCCTAATACTGTCAGCTTCAGATTCTCATGATTCTTTACCTTTTCTCTTCTGTTGGGTGTTAGCTGCTCTCTGGGGCCACCACTTCTGTATCCTCTCTTCCTCTTTCACTTCTCCAGGGCACAATTAGCCACTTTTATTCTAACTTTTTTCTGTGAAATAATTGATACGGTTTGTACCCCTGGACTCCTGATTGAGACAGGCAATGGTGTGCTTGCAGTAATGGTAAATGGTAAAGTGAGTTTCAGTTCTCAAGTTTTCTTGTTAGGTCAATAACTTCTGGCAATGTCTTTGATGTGTATGTGATTCAAAGTCTTAATAGTTCTCCAAATGCAGGGAAATGGATACTAATCAGGATCTTTCAAGTTTTAAATGGATTGCCTAAAGATAGGGTAGCTTGTTATGTAATGATCCATTATTATTTTGTTCTTTTAAAGTAATCTTTTCTTGAAGAACAATTGGAAAAGTTTGATCAGATGCAGAAAACATGTTGTAAATTACACATGGAAGAAATGGATAGCTACATTAATGCTGCTTGCCTCAGGTGTGTGTGTTTCTTAGGTAATTAAAATTGAGAAAACCTCAGGAAAACCAGGGAATGGAGGACTTACTGTCATGCTTTTAATAAAATTAGTTTAATAGTTCAATCAATTTCAATTACATGTAAAGGCATTACGAAAGGTACTCAACACTTTCAAATTTCTATGAGAACATATTCATTATACACACTTCCTGATCACATAATGTGCAAGCCATTGATCTCTTCAATTATATGGATTATATATCTCTAATCCCAAAATGTTTTATTTATTACTTAAATTTTCATTTGAAAAAAATTTTAAAATCAAGAGAGAAAACCAAACAGAAACAAAATCCATTTGAATCCTGAGATGAAAAACTCTTTTTTTACTGTAACATTCAGCCTTACTGGGGGATTCAAATGATGGTTTATAGAAAATAGAATATTTTCTTTACATTTTTCTATAACAAAGTTTTATAGAATGTTAATTCTAGGAAATGTTAAATGAATGTTAACATATCCGTGGCTAGCTTATTTTATTAACTGTTTTTATAAAGATTTTCTGATATTTTTTGAAATACTAGTCAACTGTTGTTAATTTTTAGATGAACTCAAGAAGATCATAAATTCAATTCAATGTTGGTACAACATTAAATCTTGGTCTTTGCTACATGTACAGTATTTTTCTCCTGCTCTTGACATATTGTTGCTGCTTTCACTTAGTTGTTTTTAAAATTATATTTAACCTAGAAGTCTAGAGCATACTGTTTATCAGGATTTCTCTTAGCAAGTGGTACATCACACATACTTTTAAGGAGTTGCAAGTAGTCCCACAGTGGTCTTTCCAGAGAGATCTAAATGCTGAATGCATCTAAATGCTGGAGAAGGGATACTAGGTATTTCTAAGCAGGGAGATAGGAAGCATGTTTTTAAGGAAATGAAATATATATTTAAAATCACATTTGAAAAAATATAAAAATCACTCCTTGTCGGGGTACTTTTCATGAAATGCATAAAATACTTAACTAAGTATCTTGCATTTCTTAAGCATGCTCAATTTATTGCTTATATTCATACTTAACAAATTCCAGCATGATAGAACATAAGTAGATTAGGGGACAATTTTAAAGAGACAAGGGCTGGAAATTGCCCTAATGAATAACAAGAATCCAAAAATTAGACAGAATAATGTATATAATTACAATTATGAATACAAATTTAGAAAATCTGGCATGGTATTTAAGTGACTAGATTATATGGTGATTTTTACTATGTACATTTAAAGTCCATGGTGAAATGGAACCACTCTTTGCAGTGGAGTTGAGGCAGGCACATTCGGCAAGTGCTTAGTCATGTAGATTGCACCCTCATGAATAGATGGATGTGTTCTGAAAAGAAGCTCTGAGAGTGTTCACCTGTTCTGCCCTTCTGCCTTCTGCCATGTAAGGACACAATAGGGGCATTTTGGAAGTAGCAGGGATGGACCCGAACCCAACACTGAGTCCTCCAGTACCTTCATCTCAAAACATCTTCACAACTGTGAGAATAACTTTCCATTGTTTATAAAATACTTAGTCTAAGACATTTTATTTTACCAACACATGCATACACGCACACACACACATGCACTATTGTGGTTTGTTTATTTCAGAAGTGGAAAATTGGTTTTACATTGGAAAATTTTCCCATAAAACCCACAGCACTAACATATTTGAAGGGAAAATTATCTAATTAAATTCAGAGGCATAAGTTGTTTAAAAATTGAGGAATAAGAAACCAATGTATTCATAGACTATTTGAATAGTTACTGAGGATTCCATGAAGAATCTTCATGGAAATTTGTTCACATTTTTATTAAGCATATTTAGCAGTTACGTAGGAGTTAAAATCTAAATGGATGGTTATACACCTGCAGTCAGCAGTTGAAGACTATAATTGTTGAAGGAGACATTTGTAACTATAACCAAAAGGTGTGGTGTTTTTAGCAAGAAACTAGACATGTTCAAAAGCTTTTAGAACAGAAAGAATTAAGCTTAGAATAGCATTGAGATGTTGATGCCAGTCTAGTACTGAGCTGAGGAGCCAGTGCTCTACTGAGCAAAAGCCAACATTTCTTCCTTTTGAGAAACATAATGGGAATGTGAAACAATGTCATATAAAAATTTATCTAGAGGATGATTTAGTACATGCCATTGAGCATACATTATAGTAATCATAAATCGACTTTCAATAATTTCATAAAAATAAACACATCCCAGTAATCTTTGTTGATGTGAACCTATGAAAAACTTGCAAACTTGTTGGTGTATGAAATTCTTTAAAACATATATGGGAGTTTACTGCAGATTTTCTCACATGGAAACTTGCCCAAAGCCCATGAAATAAACAGGAGCAATGCTTTTATTTTAATGGTGAGAAAGATGGAGGTGCAGACCTCAGTTGCTGTTTATGTTCTTTCTCCCATGATGTCAAGACAGATGTGCTAAGGACAAGCAGGGCCCTCCCTAGAGCCTTAGCAACTAACTTCAAATCTGTTTGTATATACTCCCAGCTTTGCAACTGTTTATTATTTACCACCCTCACTAATCCCCATCCCCATCACACATATATTCCTTAAAAATGCCAGAATATAGGGCTGGAGAGATGGCTCAGTGGTTAAGGATGCTTACTGCTTTTACAGAGGACCCAAGTTCAGTTCACAGTACCCACCACAATTCACAACTGTCTGTAATTCCAGCTGCCGAGGCTCTGACAGCCTCTTCTGGCACTTCACTTAGGTGAACACACATACACACATTGAAAAAAATAGCTTTAAAAAATAGAGAGGAAAAGGAATGCCAGCATGCATCAGTCTGGGTCAAGGTCTCTCACCTTGTGCTCAAGCATAGTAAACTTGGTGGCATAATGTGAGTGATAGAAGCTCTGAAGTCTACCTTTCCTGGGCTTATCTCAGTGTGCCATCCTGAGGATTCTCTGAGCAGACCAGCTGGTTGTGGAGTCACTACTGGGGAATGGTTAGTGAGAGTTGAAGTGGAGGCTGGGTTGGTTCTGGAAGGAACATGGAAGGAGAGCCAAGTATGGCAGGATATATAAAAGCGAGAGGGGCAATGCTCAGTTTCAGAGGCATATGGCAAAGCACAGGGCTCAGTGTCTATAGACCAAGAGCTCAGCAGCAACATGTGTAGCTGGTATACTGCAAGTCTCCAGGCCAGGAGTCCTTTCCATCTATGTCACAAAGACAAGTTACCATCTTCTTCCATGTTCCCCTTCCTCCTTTGGAGGGAAGTAGCAAAAGGGAAGACATTTTACAGGGGAAGTTTTTAGTCAAGAACAGCTTCAAACTTTTAATCACAGACAAATAAAAGCCTATTTTTGCCATTGATAAATAGCTGATGGGGGTAGAATAATAAATGACTTGATAAGGTCAAAATAAAACAGTAAATATTCTTTATGCATTACTTTATAGTATGAATGAAAATTATACTATCCTTGCACAGGGGCATTGGCTGAGAGAACTTTGTGCCAGGCCTTATATACACATTATTCAATTTAATTCTCACACAAGCCCTCTGAGGCAGCAATCACTAGAATCCCCATTTTATAGACCAGGAAAATGAGGCTTAGAGAGATTGAGCGACTTTCCCCAAATCAGTCAACAATTGAAGGATTTTTCCCAGCCCTTCCTGATTGATTAATTAGAGGCCTTCATTTAGCTACAGATGAATTGAATTTCATTAGACTTGACAATGTCTAACAGGAAACTTCTGCATACAGAATGCTGGGTCTTCTTACAAAGGGTTTCCTGTTTGCTTTCTAATTTGATTTTTGCAATTCTGGTCTTTGGGCATACTTTAAAGAAAACCAAAGCTTGAAAATGGCTATCAGAACTGTGCCAATCTTTCTGCATATCTTTATGGGAAAGGCATTTTCATTACAAGTAGGAGGGTGCTGACCTTGAGATTAACTTTCTAAACCTCCATAGTCTTCAAGGTGTAGTAGGCTCTAAGCAAGAAACAAGCCCTTTTAATCCTGTGCAGCCACATAACAGTTATATTTCAGTGACAACTTCAGGTTTGTTTACACAAAGTTGAAATGACCACATGTCAGGTGAGGATTAGCTGAGATGAAGCTTGTAACATCCTTAACTTTATGCCTTCTGCCACACAATTGGTTCTTAACTTGTCAATACACACTTGCTCTAATTCTGACTTTTTGTGATATGTAATATATAGTTCCCTGTGATTTACTATATAGTCAAACAATCAGCATAACTCCTAGCTTTTATTATTTTAATGTATAGCAAACACACATGTGTAGTCAATGCTTTAATGCCTTGTGTTGCAAAGACACAGCAGAAAGGATCCTCTGGAGTCTATTTGAAAAAATTCAGGAAGCACATTCGCTTACCAGCTCACTGAATTCATTATTGCCTAGGTCAAGTCTCTCCAGCTGGGCCAGTTTGTGCATTGACCTGTAACAGATGGAACAAAGTACCGTTATGAGGCAGCACTTGAATATATCACTCTAAAGATAGTCTGCCCACACTTGACAGATGTTCCTGTGTCGGATACCAAAAAAATCCAGGATATTCCTCAGCAAGAGGTGAACCACTGGTACACAGAGAAGCATGTGAATGGCCACCTGGGTACAGTCACAGCAGACCATGGTCCACAGCACTGTCTCCAATGCAGTGAAACAGGGGTCCTTCACACACTGGGAATCTCATTAACTGTCGATACCAGGAGCTTAGGATGAATCCACCACCATATTTTAAAGAATCAGTGCAGTGATTTGTCAATCACAAGTGACTGAATATCCTAGCACATGGAATCCTGCTTCTTCTTCTGGCCTGAATGCATTATCAGCTTTGCCATTTTTTCCCATTACAAGGAGGTTCTGTTACAGATAGAATATTATCATTGACTCCTAGACATACTGACTTGGGGCTGCAACAGTGCTGAGCTATTATAGGAGCTTTGTCTAAGAATTTGTTTTAAAAGCATTCTAGAAAACTTCTACTAAGAAAACATTTTTCAAATCATCCCTAAGTAAACATAAAACATAATAGAAGATGATTTTTTGAAAGGATTTTTATATCACCCCTCCCACCTATCATACTGTTCTTAAATCCTATCTACGCAGAGGCTCTCGAAATTTCAGAAACAGAAATCTTAGAAATTTTGATTTCTTCACCTTCAAGTGGATATAGCAACTATTAGATTTTTATGACTATTAAGTGAAAATATACTGTGATCTAGATGCAAACAGTGTGTCTTTCACATGGTCACAATTATTGGGAGATTATTATGTACTAGTTTGGGGTACAGTAATGAACAAAGAAAATAAAAATTCTTTCACTAAAATACTTTATGTCCAGTTTGAGGAGAATGACAGCAAGTAAAATAATTAAGTAAAATACAGTACTATGTTAGGTTAAAATTGTTCTGGCAAAACTTGGGTAGAGGCAGTATACAAGAAAGAATCTTCTCACAGGGATTTTATTTTCAATAAGGTGATCGAGTTAATTTTTGTGAAGATGAGATTCTACAAGAATGTTAAGTATTTTGATTTTCTATTATCTCCCAAGTCATCAAGATGAAAGGCTTTGCTCACATTACAAGCAGCCTACAATCCTGAGGGAACAGCTCTGACCCAGCTGGAAGAATTCCACAGAAATGAGGTTGTTAGGCACACAGAGAGGCACTCATTCAGCTCGAGGGTATAACTAGAAGAGAGGACTTAACCTAGGCTTTGACTGGAGTATCTTATCAGACTGTGTGAAGGCTGCAGGGGCATAGCTAGGAATGAAATGCCAAAATTCACAAAAAAGGAAGACATAAGAAATACAGTCACAAAGTCGTATGTCCAGACATAAAGTCTGAGTTTTAGTCTAAAGGCAAAACAAGCCTTTGATATTTCTACAAGAAGTTGGGCTTTTACTTCAGACACTCACTTTGGAATCGTTAGGACACTGAGACCTGGATTCTAATTTCACTTTGAGACCACAGGTCAGGCAGGGTGCATATGATGACCACAGAGGCAGCAGTGCCTTACCTGTGATGTGGCCTCAAAGTTCTAGGTAACAAGTCTCTTACTGAGACTGACAGTTCTCTGAGGACCAGAGCTCCAATCACAGTTTTTGGCAACCTATGAACCATTAGTCTCACTGGTGTCCACAGAGAAGAAACCATACAAAATGAGGGTTGACTCCAAGCCCTGCAAGAAACGCCCAAGAGTAAATTAATTTTATCAAATGAAGAAATGAATAGTGTCTTGTCTTCAAGGGCATTTAGAGATATGTGTTAGTCACAGGACTTGCATGTCTGCTTCCCAGGCCAAACTGTTCTCTCTTTGATCCTTGTGTGACAACTCCAGCCCCTACATAGACATACATAGTTTTTTGGGGGCCTACTAAAATTGGTCAGCTTATTTTCCAAAACAGGACTAAGTCCAAATTCAGCACCCTGATTCTTATAAACATTTATTGGAATGTAGCCATTTCTGTCTGTTAAGGTGTCAAGACAGCCATAGAACCACATGGCCTGTGTAGACATTTCGCCAAACTGCAGAGTCTGAAACGTTGTCTATATGAAGTCTTCTATCTACATTGTCTGTATAGAGATAGCTATTTTTTTCCACTAGTGTAGTTTAAATTAGATTTCCTTTGTGGGGAGATAGGAGTCTCTATGATGAGTGTTAGCCTTGTCTGGTTTTAGTTGTAAGTTATCACTTTTGAAATGTTTGGTTCAGACCTACCTACCCTAGATGATACTAGTTTTCATTACTATTAATGGTTTTATTCTATCATTATATTCTTCCACTTCTTAAGTTATCTTTCCAATATATCTTGCATTTTATGTCTTTAAGATAGCTACATTCTTATTTGTTTTGTAAAAGACAGCATTCAATATTATTTTTATACTTTACACTTTTACAAATGACTAAATTGCCTCATTCAATCAGGTACTAATATGCACTGTAAAGTATCAGAATATACATCTGAGCAAAATTATACAACATAACCAATAATATAAAATATATGTTATATTCACACATAAACAGCTGTGCACATGACTGAAAACATTAAACTTTAAATTGTAACTTTTGTGTAGATTCTTCAGTCTGGCACAGAAAACATGCCAACTTTTGTAGTTACATAAATGTTTGTGCTCATTTGTTTTGCTTTGCTTTGTATAATTTAATATATAAGTATATTCACATATTTACATGTATATAAACACAAACATATAGTTCCTTGTTAAATTGAAATAAATTTGGAATTTAGAAATTGTAGAAATTCAATGAAGACAGTTCAGGAATAGTGAAAATGCTTATACTATTTTCTATTTAAAAGATAATAAAATATTTGTGAATTAATATGGGGTTTTCACTTAAAGAAATGTTCAATACTCTTAGTCATTAGGGAAATACAAAACAAAACTCTTTGAGTTTCGTCTTATGACAATAAGAATGGCCAAGTGGAATAAAACACAGGACAGCTCATGCTGATGAGGGCTGTGGGACAAGGAGAACACTCATCCACTGCTGCTGGGAGTGCAAATTTTTACAGCCACTGTGGAAATCAGTGTGGTGGGTCCTCAGGGACCTGGGAATAGAGCTACCTCAAGACCCAGCTATACCACTCTTGGGCATTTCTTGCTCAACCATGCTCATTGCTTCTCTATTCATAATAGCCAGAAATTCAAAACAGTCTAGATGTTCATCAATAGATGAATAATTAATAAAAATGTTGTAAATTTACACATTGGAATATTACTCAGCTGTTAAGAAGTGAAATTATGAAATTAGCAGGTAAATAGATGGGGCTAGAAAAAAAATCATATTGCATAAGGTGACTTAAACCCTAAAGGACAAATATGATATGTATTCTCTTATATGTGGATGTTAGCTTTTAAGCCTTCAATAAGTGTGGTACTATCTGAATAACCATAGAGCTTAGGTATAGGGTAAGGGACTAAGGGAGCAGAAGGAACTCCTAAAACAGGGGAAATAGAATATATAGTCATGCAGAGGGGAGGGGGGGGTCTCTGGAATGGAAGGATTAAATGGTGAAGGAGAGGGAAGAGGGGGTGAGGGAGAGAATAGGGAGAGACAACTAGCAACAAAGGCCATCTGAGGAGTTATGCCCCAACTTACTACGAGAGAAGACAGATACTGTACATATTCTCTTAAATGTGGATATTAGCTACTAATTCTTTGATAAATGGGCTATAATCCATATAATCACAGAGGTTAGTTTTAGAGTTAAGAGACTAGGAATGAGGGAAGGATCTCCCAAAGAAGGAGAAATTGAATATGAAAAGATGGAGCAGGGGCTGGGGCAGGAAGATTGAACAAGGAGTGGGAGGAGGAATTGGAAGTAAGGGAGAAAATATGGAAGAGACAACTACCACTAAGGGCCATTTGAGGGCTAATATGGAGACTACTACTGTAGACGCATATATATGTATGAACTCTAAATGGAGTCACCAAATAATGGGAGAGACAAATCCCCAACTAGGAATCATTTATAATCAAGTGATACTTTCAGTAACAAGAATGGGTTACATCTAATTGAGTTGTTGGCCAAAGGAGCTCCATGGAGACCTCCAATAACTCAGGCTACTGCCAAGGCTTTTGGTTACTCTCCACAAACTAATGGCAAGTCCTTATTGCTGATGACAGTACTTACATATCCCATTGAACAGGGAGAAGTAAAGCTGCCTAACTAGGGCCTTCATCCCAACGATGTTCATAGTATTGAAAGACACTCTGCACACTACCAAAGGAGACAGGTAAACACTAACCCAGCCACAAACCCTGAAATCTACAATGTCAAACTGCCTGCATGATATTCTGGTGCAATAGTGGCACAAATGTAGGACTAACCAACCACTATCTGATTGGATTTAAGGCCACTCCATGAGATGGAAGCCGTCTGGATAGATACCTGATAATGCCTTTGATGGCCAAGAAATTGAGTCCTACAGGGAAGCCAAATACTATTGGTGTGTTAAAGGAACATAACAATATAAGTGACTCCTAAAGACATTCTGTTATACTTATGAGTATAACAGACCTATGGGTCAGTGTCTTGCTCAGCCATAATCAGATAAGGTTGTTCTTGGAGTGGACAGGAACAAATACAGAGACTCACAACTGCACAATGTACAGAGAATGATATACCTTGAAAAATTCAGTCTTAAATGGGATGTCTTCATCAACCCCCTCCCCTAGGGCTCAGGGAACTGTGAGGAAGAGGAGGTGGGAAGATTTTAAGAGTCAGTGGGGATGAAAGACACCAAGGAAAGTAGGCCTTATAGTCACAGAAAGACTGACTCACATATGAACTCACAGAGACTATGACAGCAGGCACAGGACTGCATAGGTCTAAGCCAGATGGGGCTCAAGCACTGAGAGGGAAAGTGGACAGAAGTCTCTATCCCTAACTCAGAATTTATTTCTGATTGGTGATTACTCCCAAAGAAAAAATTAATTTCTCCCAGTGATTCTCACTGGGTATACAAACCATATTTAAGGGCAGGGCTCATGCTCACAAGTAGATGTTATAACAAAGAATGAATTCAATGGTATGTTTGGAGATGTTTTGTCTCATAATGCTTTATTTGGGCATTTTTTAAACCTTGTCTTTTGTTTATCTTTTATGGTCCCTGATTTTGTGTTTTTGTGGGTTTTGTATATATGGTGCATGGATGTGTCTCTGAGTGTGTATGTGTTTCCTGTGGTTTTTCTTTCTTCTTTTCCCTCTCTTCTCAGTTTGTCTGTTTTCTTTGTTTTATTCTGATTTAAAAACAAACAAACAAAAAACAACCAAAAAACAACTTGCCTGTTTGTTTTCTATGGATAGAGAGAAAGAGGGTATGGAATTGAAAGTCTGGGGAAGTGGAGAGGATCTAGGAGGAGATGACAAAGGAAAAGCTGATCAGAATAAATCTAAGTAAATAAGTAAAAAAATCCCTATATCCCTGTATCTACTATCCACAGAAATTATATAGGCAGTTGCTAGCTATGCATATGTGTTGTGTATAGTCTATATATTGTTAGATTTTATTATATATATTGACATTTTTTAGGAATGTCATATATTTTCATCTTTATTACCTCCCCTTATTCCCCATCTTTACTCCCCTTACTCCTTTTTCCTTTCATGTTCTAGGTGCTAAAGTCTAATCATTCTATTAAATTGTTCCCACATTTCCCATTTAGGTGAATACATGCAGTAAGTAAGTCTGGATTAAAAGGACTGATGGCATTTCTATGGTAGTAGTTCTCTATGGGCTTTCACAATTGCTTCTTTTTGGCAGGCACCACGTTGGGTGGTGGAGTTGCCATAGTTTCTAAGATGCAGGTTTCTCAAATTTGGTGTTACTGATGTTTTGAGATAGCCTTTTTTCTGACATAGTGGCTGTCAAGTATACTGTGGGAGTTTTAGTACACCCTACACAGCATCTTCTCTAAAGGGCTCATTTTCTAAATGGGAATGACCTTTAAGTGAGTAACTGCTTCCCAGGGTGATAACTGTGAGGAAAAGAATGTGTATAGACTGCCACAGGAGGTCGGAAACTAAAGATTCAGTAATTAGGAATAATGTCAAGAAGCAGTGACATTTCCACTGGGGTTTGAAGAGTTTGTTACATGAATCATATATATTTGCACATCTAAAAAGAAACAATGAAGATATTGAAAATGTACACCAAGAACATAGATAGAACTTTATTATTCTGAGTTTGTACCTTGAACAATAGTGTTGGTAAAACAGACATGTCTCTTCAAAGGAGTGAAAGATTTGGTTCAAGCTGAAGAAATTTTGTGGGAGTTGGTGCTAAGAGTCCAGCATCTTGCTGTAGTTGGAAGAGGAGGTGTTGGGGGCAGCTCTTCATTGCTGACAACTTATATGGGGAGTCCTCCCCCACCAGGCATAAGTGGCACTCAACAGCTGTTGTAAGCAAAATATCTCCACACATAGCCAGATGGCCATTGGCTTTCCCTGTTACTAGGAGAGAGAGCAGCCGATCTAATTTTTCTACTGTACTGTGAGGAGGCAGACATGCACCTCTATGCCACAGGCTCATTGCACTTATTAAAATAGTTACATATACACACACTCCATAGTAGTTAGCGCAGTTTAAGGCATTGCAAGTCATTATTTCCTGAGGTTTTCTTAGGGATGTGTAGATATTGTAGGAGTTTTAAAAGATTTTGGATGGCCAGCACTTTTTGGCAAGCCTTATTGGGACTGGGGGAAGAGGTTTTTTTTTTTAATTTAATTTAATTTAATTTAATTTTTTAATTTTTGAGTCAGGATCTACATAGCTCTGGCTGTTTTGGAACTCATGTTGACAGTCTGGCCTTGAACTCTCAGAGATTTGTCTGCCTCTGTCTCCTAAATCCTGGGATAAAAGGCATGTGCCATCATATCTGGCTAGAAATAGATTTTGTATTGGTGGGAATTCTCAGATAAAATGTACAAATGCTCACTGTGACTCTCCACCAGATGGGAACAGGCTATTTCCTGTTTACTTGGTACAGAATAGTTTTCTCTGCTTGACATTTGTTAGACTAGGAACATGTTTTGCTAGAGGTTTTTGTAGTTGGTACTTTATCTCAAACTGAATTCCATGACAGTCCATGGACTTGAAGGCACACAGATTTCTTGAAAGCATGGGCCTACTGTGGATATTGAAACTTTATTAGTGCACCCTCTTTGTCATGTCACTGGCTTATCTGATTCTACCTCAGGGCCCGGTGATCACTGCACATTCCTGCCCATGTGATTGTGTTTAACACCATTCACTGTCCTGGCTTCCATGTTCCCCCCATGTTTCCCTCTGGCACTGTGCACATCAACTCCAGTGAAGAGAAGCATTCTCTCCTAGGGCAGATGGTTAGGTGATGTCAGTACTGCACAGGAATGAGTGATGGAGCTGGCTCAGATCCCCTTCTCTTTTCCCAACACCAGGCAAGAATCTGAACCTGACTTGTTTTGTTTACCTTGGCCATTATTTAAATGCCTAATGCTAATGAAAAACAACAACAACAAGTGCTCTTCAGCTCTCTTTAATCTGTACCAGGGGTCAGCAAACATTTTCTGGACTAGATGGGCAATGCTGCAGGTTCTGTCTCAATCTCTCTAGCCCGCTATTGAAGAGGAAAAGCTGCCATAGACAGCATGTCAACAAACAGGCATGGCTGCATTTCAATAAAACCCTATCATCTATCTATCTATCTATCATCTATCTATCATCTATCTATCATCTATCTATCATCTATCAATCTGTCTATCTATCTATCCATCAATCTGTCTATCTATCTTCTATCTAAATCTATCATCTGTCTATATGTCTGTCTGTCTATTCTTGTTTTATGTGTATGGGTGTTTGGTCTGCTTATATGTCTGTGCACTACATGCATGCCTGGTGGCTATGGAGGACAAAAGAGGGCATAGGATGATCCCACGGGACTGAGTTTATAGGTGGTTGTGAGATTCTCTGTTTGTGTTGGTAATTGAACCTGGGTCCTCTGCAAGAGCAACGAGTGTTTTTACCACTGAGTAATCTCTCCAGCCTACAATAAAGCTTTATTTATAAAAACAGGCTTGCCAAAGTTTCTGTCACCTGGTGCACCAGTCTTTAAAATCTCACATATAGATAACATTACAGGTTTGAGCCACCAGCATAGCCTAAGAAAAGTGATTCCAAACTCTTTACAAAGGGCCGATAAATGAAGAGCCAAGAACACCAATTGTTAGGAAGCTTCCCCTAGATAATTATATGTGAGTGCTTTTGAAACAGCCATTTCTCATTGTACATGTTACTGGTGTGTGTGTGACACTGGCTCTCAACGCTATCCTCTGGCTGTGCTTCTTAAAGTCAAGTACATCCTGCCATGCTCACTTTGTAGCACTTACCCACTTCAAATGTTCCAGCTGGCGCAGGACGGAAGACAATGCAATACTTCTATGGTTTGTCACACTGATGGAATAGTGCAATCGATGATTTTCTTTTCATCTCATTCAGAGTTTTTCTCTGTTTAAATGCACAATTGCCTCTGAGCCTTGTAAAGTTGGCAGGACTGCACCAATCCCTGGGTCCCCAGTGAGTCACTTGGTTACTGACTTACAGAATTCTATGAGATCTTGGCATGGGCTTTTGCATTCCAGCTTTAACTTGTCCTTGAAGTGTGTACACTTTCTCCAATTACTGGCTATTTGCACAAAGACAGAGAAACTTAATGATGTTCTCCCATGCTTCTCTAGAATTTAGAGAAGAATTTTTGCTTCACCTGGGTTGTACACCAAGTTGGGTAGACACACATTTTATAATTTATAGTTGCCAGTTTCACACGATCAGCTTTGCCCTTGGTAATAGCCCCATACCTTACAGAATTTTTTGTTGTTCTTACTATACCACACATACTGAAGTCTAGAAAGTCCAGGAATTAACATTCTTTGAAAATGCAACTCCTGAGCCAATGAAATAGCTTAGTTGGAGAGATGCTTGTATGCAGGCCTTGAAGCCTAAGTTCAATCACTACATAACAGGTGCCAGGAGAGAACCAACTCCTGAGAATTGTCTTCTGATTGTCATGTGTACTTGCATGTACACACACAAATAAATAAAAACTTGCAATTACTAATACACCTTGTAATGAAGACATAAAGCATAATGCCACAAACTTGGAAACGACATAAATTTAGTTTCTTATGGCAAATAAAATGTAATTTCCATGATCAAGTGCTTTAAAGAAAAAACTGTCCTGCATTTGTGTGTGTGTGTATGGGTGTGGTAGACAGTGGTCAAAGTCAGATATTCTTTGCTATTGCTTTCCACTTTCTCTTTTGAGACAAAATCTCTCACTTGACCTGGCACTTGCTGATTTGCTGGATTGCCTGGACAGATAGCCTCAGGGGTCCTGCTCTCTCTGTCCTCCAGTGCTACCTTTATAGGTGCAGATGACCATGCTTCTTAGCGCAGGTACTGGAAGTCTGAATTTAGGTTCTCATGATGGTGTGGCAGGCACTTCACCCACTGAGCCATCTTCTCAACTCCCAAATTCCCTTTATCATTACAGATTTTGAACCAGTGACAGTTATGACTTTCACGCACTCTGAGTCATTCCAGGTTTCCTTCACACCAAAAATAGTCAAACTGTCTTATAGTATCTTTTAATAGAAAGTATGTGAAAAATTGAATATCTTTTTTTTTCAAAGAATATTAGGAAGATCTATTTTTTGGACCAGACTGCTAATGTTTATTCATTAAGATGTTTCTCTTTGTGGACCTCAAATTATAACAAATATCTAAAACATATAATTTCTATCAAGTTGTCTCCCATTTTGATTGTCTTCATATTTTAATGTTTTAATAGTAGGACTGACCTTTGAGAGTTAAGTTGACTTCATTATATTTTGTTGGAAACATTTTCTTCTTGTAATGACTCATCTCAAGTTTAATGAAATATTCTGTAAGAAGTATCAAATCCACAAGTAAGCTGCCGAGGGCCCTTCTACTTTATGTAGCAGAGTGCACTTGGCTGAAATAGGAAGATTAGTTTATGCAAGTGCACCATCAGAAGAGCATCTGTCCACAGGTAAATCCTGGATCACTGCTTTATCTCCTTAGGCTGAGGACAGTCTTGGATTTTGTTGCTGCTCTTTAATTTTCTTAGGTTTATAACCTGAACCAATTATTCATTCACCCTGCACACAAATTTCCCCACTTGATACAGAGAAGGTAATTAAGCAAGCTTGCAAGGCCTGCTGGGCTTCTGGGACAGGGGTGTTGTGTAATCAAGAACTTTGACAATTATATACAGTGCCCAGTTTCAGTAATTATATCTTCTGCCATACGCTATAGCAGTCCAATTAAAGGGTTATGAGCAGTATAATAAGCTACAAAGTATGTCAGCTTACATGGAAGTTACTGCAGTTTTCTTTATTCTTTCAAGAAGTGATTTGGTTTCTGCTGAACAATCTTAAGCAGAATTGCTGTTTGGAATGCCTGCAGATATCTAGGCAGGGAATGACAAGTTTCTTTTTCCCATAGACTTATGCTACATATACTTTGTGTGTGTGTGTGTATGTGTGTGTGTGTGTGTGCATACACAGTCCTTCAGAGGCAGGCCAGGATCAGTATTCGGGTTATACTTCATAGAAAAACTTGCCACTTGATTTTGGGTTTCCTTATGTAAATACTCATGCACTTTATATAGATTTGTTTTTGATATCTTGCCCAATAAATAAACAAGATCCAACTGTGCAACTAAGATGAGTGAGAGTTTGCATTTGAGACTGTAAGTGAGGGTTTTGAAAATCCCACCACGGCAGCCATAGTGATTTCCCTCTTCCATGATAGCCAGCAAATATGTCCATATCACGGTCAGAAAATGACTTTCGCACATAGTGTGGAAATTAGCACATGTCCCTCTTCTGGCCCTAGGAAAAGGAAGTGATTTTCTTCCCTGACTTAAGGAGAGGGAAGCTTGAAAGATTTCTTTTCTGCTCTCCTTTTGTTTAGGCTGTGTAAGCCTGTGGCACCTGGAGTTGCACCAGCACATAGCAAGCACAAAGGCAGAAGCCAGCCAGCAGGACAGTAATGGAGTAGGGGACAACAAGCACACCATTGAGCCGATTCAGAGATGGTTTCTTGTAAGTTTGTTGTGGAAAACAGTGTACTTACCATCTAAAAGTCTGCTTTAATCCAGAATTTTGTTATTTTAGTTGAAAGCATGTTTCCTAACATGTGTATCTACTAAGCAAGTTGGAGCCTCGTGGAGTGTGCCTGGTGGTAAAGTTAGGATGCAAACCAAAGTCATTCAACAGAAACACTGGAGGGTCAGAAATGCCACACATTACAAAAAGATTCTGCTCTCAATGATGAATCTTAAGTGCTAGGCAAAATAAATCAATGAAAAGGAGAATAATTTTTAACATTTTTATTATTTAGAAAAATATTTTGATAATTTACCCAAATTAAAACACTATGAAGAAAGCTTAACTAAATGAAAAGCAAAGTAGATTACTTGGTAATTTATTATAAAAGATGCCCTTAGGATGGTGGGAAATAAAGCTCATTAAATAACAGATTGAAAGAACACAAAATATTCATATGCCTTTTAACTATAAGCTTATGAAATGCATTTTGATAACTTGTGCACATATTTTTTCTTCCCACATTTAGGTTTTCAGTATTATTCCCATTTTTAATTATCCCATTTTCAAGTATTCTCCAATCTTATTTGATTTCTAGTATTTTCTATAGCTACTTTGCAGAAACCATGTCTGTGATTCTAAATATATAGTTTCCTTATGTTGTATTTCTTTATAGTTTTTAAATTTAGATGTTAGTATTTTTCAAATACACATTGTTCTCACTTTATATTTATTATATTGTCAAAAAAATGAAACCCTTTTGCTTATTTGCCTCTTTTTAAAATACATCTGATCAGATTCAGCTAGCTTTGACTCTTTCGGCCCTTTCAGGCAAAGTATTTACTGAGGTTCTCTTATGGGTACATTTGTTAATGGTATCTACTGAAAACTGAAGTGATACCGGTTTTAGTATTTATTTTATTTTTTTACAATGGCAACTTAAGAATAAATTTTGTTTAAGGTCATTTTCAATTGTCCCTAACTAGGTTTATTTTTTCCAGTGGATATAATGTGACATGAGGATTATCACATAAAATATGATTCTAACATCCACTACTTAGACGTTTCTGAAATAAAATATAATAGGATGGCTCTCAAGAATATTTGACTACACACTAAAAAATAACAATGGGAAAGAAATCTACTTGAACTGAGACAACTGTGAGAATACTTCATAACAGTCTAACCAGTTCCACACTGTAAAAGATACTAACATCTAATTATACTATTCCTTATGGGCAATTACATCTCTATAAAGTAAATCTTGCTTTAAAGTAGTCACAAGATGTACCACAGCTTCTCAGTAAAAATTGTATTTCTGAAGGGGAGTTCAACTGAGGAAAGATTAACTTTGTTCAAGGGAACAAATATTTGGTAATTGTCAAAGGGGAAGAAATTCTGAGTCCTCAAACTGTAGGTTTCACTGTGGACAAAACAAGCTCACTGTCTAAACTATTTGCCTTCATTCCATAATGATATATCACATCATTTACTAAATCCTCTATAAACTAAGCCTTTATTTGTTAAACCAAATATTTTTTCACTGACTCTTTTGCATGCTTAGATGCTAGGCATTACAATCTAGCTTCTCTATTCACAAACCTCTCAGCATCATGGAATCTTTTTTGTTTTTCTTAAAAAAAAAACCCTGTTTAATAATATGGATAGTTCTTATAAGGCCTTAGCTCATATGGCACAGCAATTCTAGCATAGCAAATTTGGTACAGTCCCAGCTCTGGATCTTACATAGGAGACCCAGTAAATTCAGACATTAAGTGATCACGGAATGTCTTAATTTATTTTACTGGGGTTCATTCAACCTAGGAGAAGACAGACAGCTAAAGGAATTAATACTTTGGGGCCCAACCTAGATGAAGCTTCCTGTGAGATAGTACTAGAATGAGGTTTTTGAAGATGGTATTAATGTCACTTTCCTAGCTGTGAATGTATCTGGTATGTTCTACAAATAACAGCATATTTTCTCAGTAAAATTCTCTGCTACATGGTGATCAAAGGCATTCTCATTTCTTTTAACATTCATGTCCAAGGAACTGGCATGAGTTTTGAGGAAGCCTGCTTCAGTGAATTATTCTGTTCCCCTGTGAGGTCATATTCTCAGGACCAAGCTACCAGGTCTTTACTCTGAAAGGATCGCATCTGAGGGATGGAGAAAGGTCACCAGACAAACTAGATTCTCATCTCCACAGGAAAAGGACTGCTCTTAGTGAATCCATAGCAAAAAGAACTGGCATCTTCTCTTCTCTCCATAATAGCACTACCACTTTCCCAATAGCCCAGAATAATAGAAGCCTGGAGGCTATTTCTCCATCATCTTCCAAAACAAACTGCCACAGCACTGATTATCCTGTCCTTGTGACATCTCCTGACATAACTTTCTTTCGCCATCTGCCACCATCTTATCCTTCCTAACTGACAGCTATCTGGCATTTGAGATAGTTTCATCACCAGACTGTGCTTTCTGCTCCTTCTAATCTGCATATCAGTCTTACTTGAATAATGCCTAAAATAGCTGGGTCCTGTATGGAAATCATAATACTTCAGTAAAAGTTCCAAATCTTGAACAATGAACTCAAACTAACTGAAAATTTGACCATAGCTTACTTTCTAGTTTTACTGGTTATAATCTACAGTCTTAGGTGATACTAGCAGCATCCCAAGTGGTTGTCCTCTTATGTAGTCCTGCTTTAACAGATCTAAACTCAAGGTCAAGAGATTAAAGAGTCCTCTACACCTGGAGGATGTCTACAAACTCAAGAAGAGTAATGCAACTGTGAAGAATCACTTTTTAATGAAGAATCACGGGGAAACACTTATCAAAGTTTGCTTCTTAGAAGAAGGTTGTATATTAGTAAAATTGCTATTTTATCTAGATTAAAACTATAGTTAACACAAAATGAAGTCTGTTGGCCCATGCACACTCACTGTGGAGGCTTCCATGTAAAACAAGGCAACAGATAATACCCTATTGAGAATTTCTGGCAAAGAGGAATCAGGGACATGAGGAGATCAGGCCCTACAGAGTTAATGGATCAACACTCTTGGGGTTCTCAGAGGCTGAAGTGGCAGATGAAGAACCTTCAGGTTCTCCTAGATATGTCATGTGGTTGTCTGGCTTGCTGTTCTTACAGAGAACCTACAGGCGAGAGTGTATGTGAGGGTTCTCTGATGTTTTTACCTGCCCTTGGGACCCATTTCCTCTAGCTGGATTGCCTGCCCCACCCTTGATGTGGGGACTGGTGCCTGGCCTTGTCTTTGTTTTGCCCTGTTTGAGCATTACAGTAACCCTGGGAGGACTGTTCTTGTCTATGCAGAGAAGCAGGGATGGGGACGAATTGGTGGGGGTGGGGAGAGTATACAATAGGAGAGGGAGGATGGGGGAGCTCAGAGGAATGGAGGGAGGGTAGGAGAAGTGTTGATATGTATTATACAAGAGAAGAAAACAAATTAAAAAAGACTGGCAAGAAGATTGTGCTTTAATATCAAGAAGAACAGTGATGAGGCATGGCCATCCAGCACTGCCTTCTGCTCTGAAACCCATGGTTCAAGGCGGTCATGAATGCTACTCCTAGAGGAGTAGAACCTCTATTACAGTTACTTCTAAGTTCACTTGATGAGCCAATCAAACTCATTGGTTCTTTTCCACACAGTTCATAAAGGCCACAGGCTTCTATCCACAATATGGATTATTAGTTAGAGGAGCTGGCCCACTGACCTTTGTAACAACTTTAAAATCAGAAAAAATTTCACATTTTTGAATATTTGGAAAAACCAGGAGAACATTATCCAGGACATATGAAAATTACATGAAGTTCAGTTTCAGGGATAGAGTCTTATCAGAGCACAACTGTGTTAGAACACAGTACCAGGGAATGGGTAATCCATTAAGTTCCAGAGGTTGGAAAGGCCAAGATCAAGGTACCAGCATCTGGCCAGGGCCTTCCTTCTGCATTCTCTGAAGGAGAGGCACACTGAGTTTCCACAGAGCAAAAGAGGCATAGATCAGCGTAGGATATGCTGTTTGAAACCCCTTTTCTTGAACCAATCTGGGAAGGGCTGGGTACCATGGTCCAATTGCTGCTAAATGTCCCACCCTTTCCTACCACACCATTAACACCAGAACTACAGAAAGGACTCTGTCATACCCCAACACCACAGTCACAGGAACATCTCCTTTCTTCCCAATGAAGGTTGCTTTGGCTTTATTGTGGCAATGTCAAATGCAGACTTTCCACGGCATTCCATTCTAACAAACTCATCACAGGCAGAAAATACTGTAAACTCTGAATTCAGTAGAACAAACCTTTAGAGTTTCCCTATTTGAAAAATGCAGTATTGTTGCAGTGTGCTACTTATGTGAGTCAGTAGTTATAAAATACTTAGATGGCTCATGGTATGTACTAATTAATGTTATGATTATTTTTGAGAAATAGATCATAGAGTCAAATAGATCCTAGAACCTAGATCCTAACCAAGTTAGGAAGAACTTTCTGTATTACATGACCCAATCAACGAATTTCAGATAGAGCAAAGGCAGGCCTGCAGTACAACTAAAGAAGAGTTGGGGGCTGAACTTTAATTAGATGAACAACCAACTAAGAGTGTCTTAGATCACTTCTCCAATACTCACTGACATCTACTTGGAACCAAGCACCATTCCAGAAAGTAGGCAGAGAAGTGAGAAAGCTCAACAGTACCATGTTTCAGAAGAAAAGAACACATAAGACACTCAATTGCAGTAGAACAAAAGAGGGATGTCCAAGAAGCATGGGGCTGAAGAATGGAGTAATAGAAGGATGTGAACTAAGAAACAGATACACCAGTCGAGCCACATGCAGAAAAACAACTCCAGATGGGCCAAAAGCTATTTCATCAATCTCTGTCTTTAACTTTTAATAGGTGTATAATCCCTATAAAAGATTACATATGAGAAAGGCAACGCTCCTTGGATTCTCACTTCCGGCTCCTGCCACTGTTCACCATCCTGCAGGAAAGTCAGTTTTACCATTTCTGACAACACAAATTAGTTTTGCCTTAGATTGTAATATATGTAAATGAAAAACATATAATCATTGCACCTGGTTTCTTTTTGTTCAGCATTTGATAGAGACTTTACATCAATTTTCATAAAAGCCTACTTGTAATAGTCCAGATCTAGAAGGAGGCAATCAAAATGTCCACCACAATGTGAAAGCGTAAATGACTCTAGTATATCTGTATAATGGAATACTACCCAAGTGATAAATGAATCTAATAGTAACTGTTTAGTGAATAAAGCTAGGCCTAAAAATGCATGCATTCGTTACATTCTTATAATATTCTAGAAGATTCATATTAGTTTCTGGTGACCCAAAACAGAGATGTATTTGGGTGGGGTACAGGATGAGCTGGACAAGAAGACACGTTGAGAACGGATTTGTACATTATGTTTATGGGGGTTATACATTCTCTCTGAGCTGTGTTCCTAAACTTATCAAATTACACATCTTTTGCCAAGCTTTATTTAGAATTAACTAGTGTCTAGGAATGGCATGTAATAGCAGTTCTTATTTCTTTAGTCTGTAATTAGGTATACACTGATGGTGCCTCTATAATCTAGATGAGAAAATATCTATCACCCCTAAAGTTTCCTTGATTAGTTTTGTTTTTATTTCATTTTTCCTTGAATTTTTAATTCATTAATTAAGTTACTTTTTGTGAGACTACTCAACATGAGATTTCCCCTTTCGACACTTTTAAAAGTATGTAACACTTAGTGATAACTTGGGCTCCGTGCTGTCGAGCACATCTCTGCAATGCAATATACTCTTCTCGTGGAGCAGGTACTTTGCACTAAGAACTCCCCTTCCACATCCTGGATAGCCAGAATTCTACCATTTCCTTCAGTGTCTCCCTTTATATCAAGAGTGTTATGTAAGAGAAATCACATAGAATTTGTCTGTGGCTGACTCAGCTAGACAGGATGTCTGCTATGTACATCTAGGTGGTAGGCGACAGACTTTTATAGAATTACTGGGTATATATTTTCAACCTTCCTTATCTATTGATGGATTTTGCAGTTATTTTGGTATATAGGTTTTGGTGAATTTATACATGTAAGCATGTGTGATTTATTTTATGTCACTTATTTTTCTACAAAACTCTCTTCAGTAAAAAGGAGGCCTGCTAATACCATTGACAAATATTGCTAAAACCTTTCTGAGGTCGACACGTATTCAACATATTCGCACGTCTGTATTTTAACATGATTTGGGTGGGCACTTGCATAATGGTGTTTAAGAGCCAGGTTGTTGGGTTTAATGCCTTCTTTTTCTTGCTAGCCCTATGACCTTGGGAAAGATGTTTCTTAGTGTATCTGTTTCCTAATTTGTAAAATGGGGATGGTGACAGCCTCTGCTGTCATAGTCACTCTGAGAAATTTCAAATTCAAATATTTGCAAAGTTCTATTAATTACCAGAGTAAAAAATCTCCTGCCTAAATTAGGTAAAATCAAATTGGCACTATTCCATACCAATTCACCTTAATGAGGCTTTAAAAAAAATCTCTTTCTGACTTAATAATGACACTGCATGCTGTCTGAATGGATGCTTTTCACACTGGCCAATGAGGAACCCACAAAAAACCTTCCAGTGTTTTCATAATTTAGCAGCTTCCTGTTCATCTCTGTTTTTGTAAAAGATGATTCCTGGCCTAGAATACCTCTTCTGTGAAACCAAGAGCACACTGAGAGGGCTGTTAAGAATGCTTATGTTTCATAATGGAGAGGTTCTGTGTTCAAATGTAAACTGAAACATTTCAAGAGGTTAGGGAGTTGACTCAGTTGGTAACATGCCTGATGCAAAGATTGAAGACTCCAGTCCAGATCCACATGTAAAAAAGCCTGGTACAGTGTGAATGTCATTAACCCCAGGGCTGCTAGGAGGCATGGGAACAGTTGGATCCTAGTCACTGGCCAGCCAATCTAGTTGAAGCCATGAGCTCTAGGTAAAGTGAGAGAACATGTCTCAAAATATATGATCCACAGTGACTGAGGAAACACTTGACACTGATCTTTGGCATTTACAAATACCTTAGGCTCAACACACATATCTACATGAACACACACCACACCACAGGCACGCACACGCACGCACATGCACACACACACACACACACACACACACACACACACACACAAAGGTATTTACTCACTCATTAGTTAACTGAAACATGGGTTGTTTTTACAGCTTGGCTGAAGTGAGTGCAGGAGAGCAGATGTCTCTTTGTGGTACTGATTTCCTGTCAGCGGGATGCGACAACATCTGCTTTGCTTTGCTTGTCTGAGCTTTGGCCATGGTGGTAATTCAACTGAATTTAAGCTAGTGCCTACAACTTTGCTGAGGAATGCCAACTATTTTAACCTCAGTGTTCCATGGAATGAGCTATCCTATTTTTAGAGAATACTCCCAAATCCAAAACTTTCTGAACACTTATTTGATGTCACAAGTGGAGATTTCCACACTTTATCTCCTGTGACGGGCCACAGTCAAAGCTCAGGCTTACTACTGATATATTGAATTTCCTTTATGGCATGTGTAAAAGGTGCTCGTGAGGAAAAAAGTGATTTATGTTGGGGCTTGGAGTCCCATCTCCAAGATACATCATTATGTTAACATGCTAATAGTCCAAAATGAAAAAAATACAAAATTCAAATAATTTCTCCCATGCATTTCAGAGAGGAGATAATCAACCTGTTGCAGTATGATTGAAACAGACATCTTTAAAAAACTAGGCATTTGATGAGACTAATTCTGGGTACAGTTTCACAGTTTTGTAAATAGACACATAAAATATCCTTAGATATTTTAATTTTGTTGTTTTTATTATATATAATAGTCTTGAACATTCAGCAGAAAATTGTATTTTCTCTAATTGCCACAGCTTCTCTTTTCATTCACCAAAATGGCTTTAGAAATGTCATTTTTTCTGTCACTGGAAACACAATCCTGAAGAAGACTGTCCTGCCTATAAAGAGTCCAGGAAGGCAGACCTTGGAATGACCCACAACAGGATATCACTTTATACCTAATGTCCTATGTGCTTTTACGGCAGAGTGAGTGAGGTTAGAGAGCAGGGAGGTCCTCACCCAGGCTCTGATATTTAGGTTAGACCTTGGCCAAAATACTAAAGGAAAGCCATTTACACTCAAGAAGAAGCAGGTACCAGTTGCTCTTTGGCATTTAACATTTTTGAGTTCTTTATATCTACAAAAGAGCAAATGTCTTAAGCAGATACTTTTCAAATGAAATACAAATTGTCAGTTAACACATGGAAAAGTGTTAATATCTCTAGTTATCAGGGAAATACAAATCAAAACTATATTGGCATTCCATCTCACTCGAGTCACATGGTCATCATAAAAATATTCAAAAGCCTAATGACAGCAAATGCTGGTGAGGATTAGGAAAGGGGAACCCTTATACCACAGACGGGAATGTACCTTATTCCAGCCACTATGGAAGTCAGTAGGAAGGCTTCTAAAAAGTTAAAAATGGAATTACCATATGGTGAGTCCAAAAGATTGAAAATCAGCTTACTGCAGAGACACTTGCCTACCCAAGCTTGCTGCGGCACAAGGTTCCCCTCAGTGGATGTCAAATAGAGAAAACATGGTGTATATATCTAATAGGTTTTTATTAATCTGCAAAAGGAATAAAATTGTGTTGTAGAAGTTTATTTTTAGTTATGTATAAAGTAATTGTTTTGTGCACTGTTGGGTAAGAGGCTGCCTATATCTTGATGTTTTATATTGTCTGAAGGTGTTGGATTTCTGTGGGGGATGTTTGATTGCTAATAATCTGCATGTGCTATCAGAAGAACACCTGGGGAGTTCTGGATCAATAAAAACACCTGAGCTCAGATGCTTGGGGTTCCAGTATGGCACTGGCCAGGATTGTGGTTCCCTCTGACGAGGTCTAGAAAAGTTTGCACGTAGGAATATGCCTCCCATTTCTTCCTTGGTGAGCCACCATAGCAGTGTACTACAACTAAATTGTTTGCACACAACTGGATGTGACTGGAGATTAGCATGCTAAGTGAAGTATGCCACATTCACAAAGACAAGATCTCATTTTTTTTCTCTCATGTGTGGGACTAAGGGAAATAAAAGGACATGAAAGTAAAAGGGATTGTCCTAGAAGAGGAAGCATGATAAATGCATGTCACATGCAGCCAAGTATGTTGTACAGCTTGTGTATGCCACCAGATAAGCTGATGTCTACTTATTTACTCAGTGGGATGTTCTGCTTTGACCTTGTGAGTTGTCATTGGCTGCATTAGAATATGCCTTCATATTCTGTTTGTAAAATCATTCTCAAATTAAATCCCAAGACCACAGGGTGAAGCTCCCAATTAGGAAATGATCTGGAATAAATTTGAGTTCATCAAACTTTCCTCTACATATGCTGAGAAGAAAGCAGTTGTTGGATGCCCCTTAAATTTCTCTTCCAAAATTGTCTCCTAGTTGTACTTGTCTTTCTCCATCATTGTTTCCACAGTTCTCGCCCTCCATTGACCTGATTCGAGCAATTTGCCTCCCTCTACAATATACTTCTTGCCTATCATATTCATTACAATATGACTGTTGGAAAGGATGCTTAATGCCCCCACATGGTTGTTTGTTGTGATAGAAAAAGGATCTAATTATTTGGTCCATGTCACTTACTGTTGCTTTCTCATTGTCTGTACATCCCATTCTCACAGGAAATTCTCATTCTGTGTTAGGAATTCCTCATTTCATACCAGTCATCAGGTCTACTAATCTTTTACCCTCCAGCATCGCCTTGGTGCTGGGTGAAATTCTGTGATGTGTGTTCCCAACTACATGGACACTCAGTTCAGCTTCTTCCTGAAGTCCAGAGGCTGATCCCTCCATTTCATCTGAGCTCTTTGTCGCCCTCTTGTCCTGCGTGCCTTGGTCTTAAGTCTTCCAGTCTTTTTCACATTCTTTTCTCTTCATTGTTTATATTTTATTTTGGCATGAAATATTTTTATTCTGTTTGTCTAGTAACAGCCTGGCAGGAACCTCATATTAAAAATATAGGATCCCAAATACCAAAGACTGCATATCATTTCATTTATGTCAAATGTGCACAGCAGGCAAATTAATATAATCAGAAATCAGATAAGTGATTGTCTGGGGCTGGGATTAGAAAGAAGGTAGGAATGAGGATTGACTGGACAAAATTGGATTCTGGTGATAATTGAACAATTCTATTACTTTATTGAACAACACTGACTTGTATAGTTAAAAATGGGCATATTTTATATTCACAGCATAGCTGCATCACTAAGACTATTTTAATGAAAACAGCTTCAAACTTCATTCAAGTCATTTTTGAAGACAATGAACTGTGGAATGGTGTATGTTATTTGTATCCATAGCACTCAAACTGTCTATGAATTCTTTCTTCATAGGTCAATCTACCACTAACAGGTCTGGCTTAGTTTCTTCTGACTAAAATGTCTTCATTGTAACCACACTGTTGCTACAAAGCAATGTTTAACAATACAGTATAAATGAGCCTCCTGGGAGCTCTCCATGGGTAAGGAACTTATTCCTTCCTTGCTCATCCTATTTTGAGGTGGGACATCTATATTACACCCCTCCCTTCAAGGCTCAGCAATCTGTGTGGAAGACAGGGTAGAAAGATTGTAAAAACCCAAGATGGTGGGTGACTTTAAGGAAACAGCGAGTTCCAGACAGAACAAGGCAGAAACACATGAACTCACGGTGATGATGACAGCATGCACACTGCATGGAGAAGGGCAGTGGGCATGAAGTACCACCTCTACCTGAGGAGTCCTTCCATGTTGTTGTTGCTGGGGAAAATCCTTCTTTAATGATGTGACACCTGGTTTATTGACTAGACTCTAGGGTAGGATCTATATCCAAGAGTAGTCTGGTCAACAAAACAAATGGGTGGGGCTAAGTATGGTGGGCAAAGGGTGGGGGAGGAGGATCTGAGATAAAGTGGGGAAATGGGATGAATATGAAAATACACTGAAATTCTTAAAGGATTACTAAATACATTATTTTTAAAGAAGATAAAATTTCAGATGTGTTTATGTTTTACATTATATATCAACACAGGGTGGATATGGAGTGTATGTGTGTGTGTGTCTAGGAATTTCTGGATCTGTAGATGACTTTATCTTAAAGAGACTTTGAGCTACCTGTGCAGTTTCTATATCCTCAAGTTGTTCTCTTTCTATGCACCCAACTGTTATATATTTACCCCTTCTCTCTCTCAGCAGGCTTTGCTATGTAACCCTGGCTTGCCTGGACCTCACTATGTGGCCTAGGATGGTCTCAACTTATGGCAATCCTCCTACCTCTGACTTCTAAGCACTAAGATTACAGGTGTGTGCCACCATGTCAGGCACTTGTATTATTCTTACACCAATAAATGTACTGTCATTCTTTATCCTTCCTATCCTGATGGCTAATGTCAGAAGAAAGAATGATATAAAATTAAACAAGTCACACGTATATCTTCTTTACATTTTCTTTTTAACAAAAATACTATAGAAGAGTCATAAGTTTATGTTGAGAAAAATTAAATCTCCCACACTCCCCCATTCTACACTCCTCCTTGATTAAGGAGAGGCACAACCTAAAGAAAGGAGGAATGAGAAGTCATATGGATGCCTACTAGCTCACAAATGAACTTGCAAAGAACATAATTGAAGGATAGTAACACATGTAAAATGAAAGAAGAGGGATATTGAGAGTTGAAGGATTAAGCAGGCATGGGGCAGAAGGTGAAAGGAAAGAGGAAGACATAGTGGTTTCTGGGTTAACTAAATGGATATACAAAAAAGCTTTATAGAACCTTGCTTTTTAGATAATTTCAAAATACAAGAATTTCAAATGGACTTACCCATATAGGTGAACAATGTTTCTTCCAGAAAACATGCATTATCTCATGAAATCAAAGCACAGGACGTGGGACACTCCTTTATGAATTATAGTTCATGGAGGCCCTTAGGGTCTCCAAAATAACACAGGCTAGGGCCATTGACCTTGGTCGTCCATCAGAACTACATAATAAGATTCTATTGCTGATAATATCACAGTTTGTTTACAGGACATAAAGAAATAAATCACTCTTAAACTAACCTGAAAACATCCTCCCCACTGGCTAGGTTTCATAGTGTCAGCCATTGCTGTGAAGGTTGTTGGTGGAGAGAAGATGCTAATGCTCTTATCCAGTGCAGGACCCTGTATGCTGCAATACTTATCTTCCAGGCAGATATGCCCACAAGAGCAGTGGTGATATGACTGTTATGAGATAACTAACAGCTTTTTAATTGTATTTAAGACCTGCTCTCCAGGAGGGAATATCTTGCCTGATATTGTAATCCTGGTGGAAACCTACAACTGAGGTCATAGGCACTTGGATAGAACCTACTATTGTTATTTTGCTAAATGTTCATACTATGTAATTGCCTTCCAAGTATTTATGCCAAACCCATAAACCTGGAATGCTCTTAGCCTTGGTCAAAGAAGCTTCTTTTTACAGAGGACAGCAGTCAGGGAGATGCACAGCCCAGAGAAATGAGAATAAAAGACTGGGTGCTCAGCCCTAAATGGCACATTTTATTAACCCTAACACAAGAAGGCTCACAGAACATTGTGGAAGAAGAAAAGGAAAGAATATATGAATAAGAGAGTGGGGAGGAATGCTTCAAAAGTCTGTCTTTAGACAGGACACGGCCATCACAGTCATGAACCCACAGCAGCTATGCTGATCTGCACAAGACTTACAGAAGATGAAGTCAGTCCAAATCCCAGCATAAGTGGGGCAGCTTATCCCTAGTTACTCTACACTGAGCAGCTACTGCCAATGAGTGGTTGGTGGGGGAGAAAGAATCTTTATTTTTTTTTTGAGGGTCTGGCCATTGGTCAGCTTCCTATGTTCCAGTGGATGGTTTGACACCATGTGCAATAAGCAGTGCTGATAACTTAGTGGTTATCAAGAATAAAAAATAAAAAAGGACATAAAGTTGGGAGGGGGGACATGGTGGGGGAATACGAGGGGAACTGGAGGGGAGGAATAGGGGTTAGGTGTGACTATATTTCATTGCATACATGTATAAAATTCTCAAAAATAAATATATTTCTAAAGTTTGGTTCACTAACATTGTTTCAATGGCAATAAATGTATGTTAGTACACTTCATTCTAACCTGTTTTTTCTAGTTTTAAAAACCAAATATTATCATTGAAATGTACTTTTATAAAATAAACACATTTAGTGTTTGTTCAGTTAGTATGATAAAGGATTAGATTGACACAGCCGGATTTAGGACTGCTGACAGGAGCTGAGGCACCAACAGTGACACACAAGGGCAGTGCAAACCAGGCCAGAGCTCTTCTAAGATCTTAGCTTGAGCCCTGGCTCAGTCACTCATCCAGGACAGTTTTAAACCATCTGTTTTGACAACAGCTTTTTGAGTTGCCGATTTCTGTTTTGTCATAAGTTTTCAGTTGTTATATGTTCCCATGAAACCAGAGGGTGGCCTGGCTTACTGCAGTCAGAGCATATCCACAGAATAGCTACCCCACCATCTGCACATTGCTGCCAACCTCAGTCATGGCTTTATTAGTTTTCTAAGCTCTGACAATGGGAAATGCGGTGTCTTTCTTGGGACATCATAGAAACAGAGAAGAATGTTTCCGCAGTCTTTAAAGCACTGTCATGGCAAATGTTCTACATAATTTCTCAAATAAATTTGAGGAAGCTGAATGTTGGTGATATTTGAAGGGCATTGAAAATTCGTAAAAACACATTACATAACCACACCCAGAAAGTATGATTTATGTTAAAGAAGCGGGAGAGAATGATGGCTTGGGTTCTTAGAATAGCACATGCTTTTCAAAATGTAGTTTCTAAGAGATATGTCCAATTATGTGAAAAGAACAGGAGTCAGCATATAGCATACCCAGCTGAAAATAATGCTGTACATTGAGGGACCTTACAAACACATTCACAAGTATTCATGGACAAACAAAACTATACATAATTTTAACAAAGGAATCAAAATTGGCTTTTGTATGTACATGAGGTTTAGAATAATGGCTTTGCATTCTAGAGCATTTTTATGCTGTGTGTATTTCTCATAGTAGAATGCACAAGACAAGCCCAGAATATTCAGAAAGATTCATTTTGGTCCTATAGCATAGATTTTGAATGAAGTGTCAGATTTTGCTATTTCTAAGGCAGGAAAATGAAATAGATCCCAAAAAGAAGACAAGCTTTTAAATTGAATGCTTTCCTTTTATAACAGAAAGATTCTTCCAATGGTATTTGGTCAACCAACAAAATGGCTATGAATTCTTTGTTTTTCCTTCTTTGAAAAGAGAATGAGCTGAACAATGCACCATGAAGACCCCTGTTTTCTGAATAGAATGATTTTCACAGCTTCAATAACAAATATGTCTTACTTCTAATTATATGTAGGAAATGGGAATTATGGGATAATTCCCACTTGGGAATCTGTCACTGTGCAAAATAAGCTCACAATAGAACATTAGGCAGGAAAACTGGGCACATTCAGTCTCTGAAGAATTTTATGGATTAGAGAAATTCCCTTATTTATGGCATTTAGAGCTTTCAAATGATAACTTAATCTATTTAAAAATAACCAAATCATATGCAACAGCAGCCTTACACAACACACTGGAAAATACAGCTGATGAAGTATGGGATTTTTGGGGTTCTTGTAACTGATGAATTTTCATATTCACTATAAGTAATGGCAACAGAATACACTTGGAGAAAAATTAGATCTCTCCACTAGACAAGAATACCATCCTTGTATTTTAACAAAGACCAAACATTGTGTACAGAGAGGCAGTAAGAAGGCTGCCCTCAATGGCAGGTAGCAGACTACAAATGTTTGGTTTCGTGACAGGGTTTGGGAGAACTACCTCTCCAAAGTCTACTGGTGCCGAAGCTCCTGCTGCTGCCGCCTCCTCCTCAGCTGTAGGTGCCACTGTACAGACTCAGGCGACTGGGCAAGGGGAACACTCAGGATCTTCAGATGCTAAGATGAGAAAAACCAATTTCAATGCCCAAAAGATGGAACTCCTGAGGCAGAAGGTGACTACAGTAACTATCAGTTGGTCTACATGACAGGGAGGCAGAACACTGACTTGCTTTAATGTGGTTGTATTCAAATAGGACTCGAGGAAGGCATTGTATGGAAGAGCAAGTCTAGGATTAGGAAAATTATCAGGCATTAAGCTTAGAGAAGTGACTGGATGACATAACATACTTGTGTTTCCTTCCCTAAATGAGAATGCCAGGCTTCTTGGAAGACCAGTGTAATATGCCATTTTCTAGAGTAAATATTGTGCTTACACTCCTGAGACTACTTGTGCTCTTGTGACCAAGCTGCACACTGTTCACTAGGGCAGCGTCAATGATACTTCACCACGGTGTCACTGGGATGTCTCTGAAAAGATCTAGTGTACTTGTCATGTTCTACACACCTTTCCTCTTATATGTCCCCATCGATGCAGACTATATCAGTTCAATCTTAAAGCATTTTCAAAAAAGCTTTTATGTAAGAAAAATCAAAGACACACGTGGCAGATATATATGGGTGCATACCTCTGTAGAAGAATGTATTTCACTATACATTAAAAGAATTTTTGACTGATGTAGCACATACCTATAATCCTAGCACTTGTAAGTCTGAGGCAGAAGAATTGCAAGTTTGAGGCCAGTCTGGGGTATAAACTGAAACCTAGTCTCTAAGAATAAAAAAATTCTGATTGGAAGACTATATTGGGTTTGAAACAAGTAATTACTTTTCCCATTTATTTTCTTATAAATGCTTAAATAAATTTGGATGTCTTCATGTTTTATTGAAATGTGGACACATTGTGTCTTCAAAAAAGTTTTTAGACTTGAATGTAATATGGTAAGTATATATTAAGACAAAATCATTTACAAGAATATTTACTATCTCTGGAACCCAGAACTAGCTCAGATAAGTATAGCATAGCTGGTTAGAAGTAAAGAAACCATCTTCAAACCCTGGCATTTTACACTAGCACTTCCATTGGATCCAGTTCATTCATGTATCATGAATGACAAATGATCATGGATAATGCCAGATGCTCACTGAGCAGAATTTGTCATAGAAGTCATTCTGAGTCAGTCAATCAAGCCATTTCACAATTTCCTCTACTCTTTTCTTCCAGGAAGGACACCAATTACAGGTTTTAAATATTGGCTTATATACTGTTTTATTCAAATGGTTGATGTGCCATATTTTATTTGTGTTAAGTATTACACTTTTATTAATGCAAATAATTAAAAAAGTTGATATGATCAAATAACAAAGAATAAAGCAAAGTGTATTCCCTCAGAAAAATGCAATATGGCTATTCAAAAATATTAAATCATGGCCAAATATCTTAAGCTACATTAGAAGTTTCTCTTTATGGTAAAATAACTTTTGTAATTTCAATTAAAGAATGAAAATGTAATATTCCCTTGTAGTATTATTGCATAAAACTGAAATTAGTGCACATTAGTTTTTAAGTATTTTCACATTAGATGACAAGAAGAATTTCCAAATCTATATGATTATCAATTACTTTAGAAAATCTCTGCAAATGGTGCAAAAGTTAAAGGACACTGGGACTGCACATTGCTGGAATAAATTCCTTATTGGTGTGTTTGACAGGCTATGTACTTTCATATGTGTGCATTTTATATTCAAATTTTGTTGGAAGTTTGGTTTTATTTGTTTTTAGACATAGCAAATCATCATTTAAAAGAAACATTTATTTCCAGGTTAATATGGAAATGTGTGCATATTTATTCTCATTCTTATTTTGTCATAAAAGATAAAACAGCATGTGTACAATATTACCTAAAAATAATGTCTTCCCAGATTTGAGGTATTTGACTGCATTTAAAAATCTTTTAAAATTAGAATATAGCTCCATTATTTTCCCCTTCCCTTTTTACCTCCTACCATTCCCATGTATCCACCTTGCTATGTCTCCCAAATCCATGGATTCTATTTATTATTTGTTACATATACATGCATATATTCCTAAATACAAATACAAACTGCTCAGTGACTGAATTTTATAAGTTATGTTCATGAAGCCCAAGCTAAGCACACCCATGCTCCTTTTGTATTTTCTTCAGATAATTTTGAAGTAGCCAACCTGCTAGTTACAGGACTTAAAAAAAACCTCTCTCAGTACTTTGTCTCAGATACCTGTCTGACCATCTGCTGTTCTCACAGATAATAATTCAAGAATGAAACTGTCCAACAGAATGGCCATATGCAGTCATGTCCTCATCTCATTGTGAAGCAGTCAGCAGCAGCTAGAACTGTAAAGTACTATATAAACTAATAGATAGTTTGACCTTGAAGCTGGGGCACAAGCACACATTTTCTTCAAATGTCAGTAGATAGATTTCCTTTTAAAAATTATTTTAAAAATAAGTTTTAAAATCAAAATATAAATATATCATTTCCCCCTTTTCTTTCCTCCACCCCTTCCCACATATCCTTATTACCTCAGTTCTCTCTCAAACGTACAGCTTTTCTTTTAATTGTTGTTTTAAACACACACACACACACACACACACACACACACACACACACTCCTGTCTGCTCAGCTCATATAATGTTACTTGTACGTGTATGATTCCAGAGTTGACCACTTGGTATTGGACAATTCACTAGGCACTCCTCCCAGGAGATAACTTTTCCCACTCTCAGCATTCCTCAGCGGCTTTAGTTCTTTGACTATCGTTGAGGGCACATGAGCTTTACCCTTTCCACGTTAGCGTGCCTGTTGGTACCCTCATTGTTCATATTTAGGCAGCTGTGTTGCTGAGACTTCGTGGGTGTTAGAGGCTTCTCTAACGTTTATGGGAGATGCAATCTGACAGTAAACTCATCGTTCCTCTGACACTTACAATCTTTCTGCCCACCCCCCCCTCCACTGTGATCTGTGAGCCTTAGGTTCAGGAGTTGTAGATGTAGTTATATCTCCTTAGGCAAGCAGCAGTTTATTCTTAACATTCATTACATAAAATTTTTCTAACCTAAATGTCATTTGATACATGAGTTTAATAAAACTCAATGAATTTTGAGTATGCTTTTATTATAAAATTGAGTTTGTTGCCAGGTAGTCTTTAGCTAAAAAGCAAGAAAATGTAAAAAAAAAAAAAAAAAAAAGCTTAAACAATTCTAAGAAGCTGAATTAAGTAAATGCATTTGTGTTCAAGTTTTGAAATGCTTTTCTTCTAAAATGCACATAGTAACATTTTGAAATACTGTATCTATCTGTCAAGGTATTACAGCAGAGATCAATAAGTAACTGGGATGTTGTTTGTAAAAATCCTGCAAGTGTCTCCCGAATACGGAGTGAATGACATAAGTGGTAAGGAAAGGGGCAGAGTGAGAAAACCTTTTTGAATTCAAGAAGGAAGTCTATGTTAAGTCTTTGCTTTTCCTTGAGCATTCATGAAACAGTGAGAAGAGAGAATTCTAGGCAGAGGCCCTATTGAAGTTTTAAAGCAAGCCACTCAGGGTGTCTAGGAGGGAGCTGCCTTCCTTACGCTCCTGTCTCTAAACTCCACTCTTCTGGTTCAGCACCAGAGGAAGTACTTCTTCCTGTAATTCAGGTACACTCTCTACTTGTATCCTTATCCCAGGCTTTGTTCATCTCCTCCAGGAAGGATCTTTTCTTTTCAGTGTCAGCTTCTTGACTGGCTCCAGACTCCCAGGATACATGGAATCTGCATCCTGCTGCTTTCCATCCCACCTACCTGACAGCTGGCACCAGTCAACCTTTATTTCTTGCTCATTAACTAGCGTCTTTTGAGCATGCACTATATATAAGTAGTGTGCACATAATGAAGGAAACGGCAAGAGCTGACTTTATCTTCTAAAAGGAACCACCTATTCTTTTTCTGGTCTTCTGCTTTGTGTTGTATTAGAGGGGCAAAGTTTTGATAAGTAGCCCATGTTGTCCTTGAGCTCAATACATCACCCAAGCTGCCATCAAACACACAGTAATCTACCTATCTCAGCCTTCGAGTGCTGTGGGTATAGCTGTATGCCACATACAGGATCTATTTTAGTTCATGAACCATTCTCTTTTCAACCCACAGAGCTCTGGCCCCATTGATCTACTCTTTTTGGTGATATGAAAGAAATTCTAGGTTGGACCCTACATCTGCTCTTCTTGGACTGATTTTGCTGGGCTGTAGCTTGCTTAGTGTATGGAAAGTCTACACCAATGTTTTACTTGCCTCTTATGGTGCTAAAGTCACAACATACTCCATGCCATCCTTTACCTGTGTCCAGCACACAAAAGCCTGGGAGAGCACTGTGAGGTGTCGGTGTTCACAAACCGTTATAGCTCTCCGCAACCAACACCTCAGGCTTTCCCACTGGGAGCTGCTAGTTTTCAAAACCAATTAATCCTTTCTCCTGAGTTCCTGGTGATTATGTCTCTCCTCATATAACGCAGCATAATTTGACTCATGACCTTTTCTATGTCTCTTAAATGTTGAGTGTATCAATTTATTTCTTGAATATTTCAGAAGTTCGTTCCTTTTTCTCCATCTCTTTTGTCACTGATTTATATAATGACTGATTTTCACCTGCCTTGCTATAATAACGTGATAATCTGATTCTTCCTTGAATTTGTGCTCCGTGTGGTTATCAAAGGTACATCATTTCTATATGGACTGAGCTGTGACTCCTAAAACTGACATCTTAATCTAAACATTTTAGTTTCTAAATCCTTAAATATAGCTAGTTTTAAAGAAGTCATTAATTTAAAAAGAAGCCATCAGGGTGGTCTTTAAGGCAGATGATAGTAATGCTTATAAAGGGAGAAGATTCAGAGATACATACAGGAAGAAAGCCTACACAATGGAGCAGGGAGGGTAAGCTTCTCCGGAAACCAAGGAAAATGGCAGCAGAAAAACCAGCCCTGCTGGTGCCTCTAGAATCATCGACTGGATTCATCAGGGCTTGTCTACCTCTTGGGCATTTCAATAAAGCTTAACAATTTCCTCCAACTATAGTGGTGCACACCTTTAATCCCAGCAGTTAGGAGGCAGAGGCAGGTGGATCTCTGTGAGTTCGAGGCCAGCTGGTCTACAGAGTGAGTTCCAGGACAGCAGAGTTACAATAGAGAAACCCTGTCTTGAAAAACAAAAAACAAAAAAACAAAAAAACAAACAAACAAAAAAAGCGTAACAAGTTCAGTTTAATCTCTTACTTTCCCTGCACCTCCCCAAACTCAGACCACTATTTACGATGCTCATAGAACATACTTCACCCATGTAGAAAACAATCTCTTTATCTCCCTTTCCTTCAATCTTGCATGATTCCAATACAGTTATTCACTAAGTTGTTTACTCTTTCCCAAGTATATCTTATGCCTTATCCACTTCACTGCCATTGATATGAATTGGTTCTTATGACTTCATGGCACCCAGACACTAGAAACCTATCTTCAGACACCTCAGCTCTCTCTCCCTCAGATTCATTTTGTGATTTAAATTTTACATTTATTCATTCTTCAGCTTAGTGCTCTGCAGTAGATCTTGGATCCTCCAAAACCAATGTTCTTTCTCAGGCTGGCATAGGTACTAGATAGGTATTATTAATAAAGTGTCTTAACACCTGTACTGACAAATTATTCATTGTATGTTCAAAGTCAGAGACAGTAGACAAAAGAAAATTATCATCAGAACTGAAATGAAAATGCTTCTGTAAAATTCTTTGTACTCAAATTTTGCTGCACTATTACATGGCAGTGTCCCACAGAGTATGAACAAGTGACATAGTATTCCTGTTGTGCCCTTAATATATAAACTTTTCAGGGCTTAGACAATTAATAATTACTGGCAAAAACAAAATCACATTACTGAATGGATTATTGTTCTAAGAATAAGTCCTGGAATCTGAAACAGTCATCAGCTTTCAACATGGAAACTCAATGATGCCTCGACAGAAGGCAGCAATTACCACAGGAGCGTGCATGCAGAGAAGACAGTCTATGCTAAACAATTAATTTCAAAGCTAATTGAAAGAAACTTTGTTTTGAATAACAACATCATAAAGTCTGGCTATTGTCAGAGTTTGATTATGAGTTCTAAGAATGTTCTGCTGTTTTAATTTCCTGGTCCTACTAGTGATAATTGTGTCATCTTAAGACATGTGTTTCATGAGTAGAATGTGATAAACAACACTTGGATTATAGGGTCCGTGTTTGAAAGGTCTGCCTGACGTTAGAACCTATTTAATTTATTTTTAACATTTGCGTTTGTGTGAAGGCTGCACCTTCCCATCATGGAGCTGTTGCTATGCAACATTGGAGAACATGCTCTTCTCCCCAGAATTATGCTGCAGTTGTGGATCCCACTGTCTCCTCCTTTCTGGCAGGAAAACCCTGCCTTCTTGGGAAGCCATACCTTCTAGAAGGTATCTGTGGTCTTGGTGGAGAGAAAGCATAGCTGAGATTCTTTTTCTAATTTCTCACCACCTGTTCTTTTTCTTCTTTACAGATCCACTAGTAAACGATTAACAAATACAATCAATTCATCATTGGCCAGTAAAAGGCCTTGAGAGACCTTCCACCCAGACACCACAGTGCTACAATAACAGCTGAAGTTGCAGCTCCCTCTTGAGTTCATCTCCAGTTTCATTAGTTTGCAAGTTGAGAATGACTGTTTCAGGGAATGTGTACCAGTCCACTATTGATAATTAGATGAGTACCTTCAGACATTCATTTCTTTTCAAAACTTTCCTCTACCCCAAGGCTTCTTTTATATTTGGTAATAACAGCCAGACAATCTCTCCTCCGCATTACTACTAGTGAATCTGAAGTTCTGATCACAGCCAGGCCACCCCTGAGCTACGGGCTTGCCATCACTGACTCTCCGTGTTATCGCCACACAGGGAATTACCTTCAGTGGCCAGCTTATTCTGATGCTGTTTAAGGCCTTAGCTCCCCAACTGGAGCAATCTTGTACTTATTAGTGTTTATGCCTTCCCATCAGCAACCCTTAACCTTTGCTCCCAGCAATTAGGGTCAATGGAATCCTGTGCATGGAATGCAGCAGGTATTTAATGAGTATTTACAGAACTCCAAGTGCATATTTTATAGCTGGTCAGCTGAAACCTTTGCTACTAACATCATGGCTACAGTGTAAGATTGCACTGTTACTCCATATGTCCTCTAGGATGGAGCTAGGATGTCCTCAGGTGGAGTAACTAGATTCATCTTATTTTCACACTTTTGTTAAATGCTCATTCAGTCCGCTATGGCTAATGACACAAACAACAGTTTGATTGCAAATGGATACTGACATTTTGTCAAGGGCCAATTAACCTTTCTGCCCATTCTCTTCTCTCACTCTCTAACAAGTCAGCAAAAGGACATAGCAAGCCCTTGATTACACTAGACCTTACTGTTTGCCATAAACACTTGAGGTTCATAGCACACAAAGCAATATTGCTCCTATCTGCACTCCTTGCAACAGTGAGAGAAGCTTCTAAGCACTAATGATAGGAGATGCTGATATATTTTGTGTTGAGTAGATTTCAATGATGGTAGAAACCTTGCAAAGTATCTTTCTGTGTGATGGTATGATCACCATATTTTCCTGACTTCTATGGATAGCTGCTGTTCTTAACATTAGTAACATACAAATAAATAACAAGTAAATTTGGAGCTCAAATTTCTAAGCATTGACTATCAGAGTTTGAAAGATTCAAAATGGGCTTCCAGTTTCTCATTCTGGTCAATATCCTTTTTGAATCCCTCTTTTATTATTAATTTTTAAATGGTACTGAAGATTGAAACCAAGGCCTTTTCCATGCTTGGCAAATATTCTATTACTAAGCCATAAATTTTCCAAGCCATTCATGTGCACTCTTTATGGTGTATGTTTGAATCTCTATTATTGAATATCATTGCAAATTTTTAACTTTTTAAAAAAATTATTATCTATTCATCTATCTTTTCATAGACTTTATATACTGGCCATAGTTTCAGGCAATAAAAACGACAACGAAAAATGTTTTTCCAAAAGGAACTCTTAGACCTTCAAAGGAAATAAGCCAGCAATAAACAGAGTAATGGTGATATCTGTATATCTATAGTTATATCATATCATATGTATCTCTATAATCTCTGTCTCTACAATCTATCTCTATCAACCTCTATCTATGAAACCTTTTTTGTCAGCCTGAGTGTCTTGCAAGAGGCTTTCCAGGGCCTTTTATCTCTAGAGTCATGGGTAATAAGTAAGTGAACGAATAGGGAAAGTTGCATCAGGACAAGATCATATGCACAAAGGCTCAGAAATAAGGATGTGACTTTGAAGTCAAGCACAGCGTGTAAGAAGGGTGGTGAAGAGGAGGCAAAGACAGACAAAAGAATTCATAAGAGAATTTTCTAAAAACATGTGGATACTTCTTTTTCTGAAGTTGTTAATAAATAAAGTCACTGGGGTTTTTAGGTTTTAAAGATTCAGTGTCAGAAGGGACACTGGATTTGTGTTTTAGCTTTGGACACAGTAGATGTTAATGAGAGCAGAGGACAGGAAATGGGGTATTCTGATAGTAAACTTAACTAAGGCATCGGCAATGGGTACCTAGAAAAGGGAAAAATAAGATACAATTCATGGCTGTAATTTGACATTTAGCTGTGTAGTTATTAGAATAATTGCCTTTACATATTAGCTTCATGAGGTAAAAGTTAGGTTTGTTTTATCCATCTTTCTTTTTCCTGCACCAGTTCAGTGTCTGCTATGGAAGTGCCCAATAAGCAGTCCCTGAGTGGATCTCATAATGAATGTAAGACTATGCTCATATTCTGTATCTGATATACTGGGCAGTCTATCATGCAATGAGTATAGAGTGGTCAACAGGCAGGAAAAAAGTCCTGTCCTCATGGAGAAATCTGTTAACACAGATTATTTATGTTAACACAGAAATTATAATTATGTGCTTGGAAAATTCCAGTGATAAGAGTGGCTACTTTATGTTGCAAGGACCACGAAAGACCTTTTTAGGGTAAGTGGCATTTGATTTGAGATTTGAATGATAAAAAGGAGGCAGAGAGTTCCAGACAGAAGGAAATGAATAAGCAAATCAGACAGATTTGACAGTGCTTGTTGACGGACTAATGTGGGAGTAAGAAATAGGACTGAGATGATTCACAGGCTCTAGAAAATGCTATTTCTATTAGTTGAGCTTGTAAATGCCAGACAAAGTGCAGACAGTGATGAAGAGGATGAGCCCACTCCAACTTCAGAGCACCTATGATGTGCTCAACTTAAGATGGAGACCCTCTAAGATGTACCCACTAAGGACAGAAAGGTATGGGCCATGAATGAAGGGCAGCCACCATGCTATTAACTCACAACCTGCCGATATCCCACTGATTACACTTGCTGAACACCTTCCTGCTTCTATTCAATGTCCTTTATACCCTGACTCCTTCTCAAATTCATGATTGCTTCTTCTTGAAATATTACACACACACACACACACACACACACACACACACACACACATGTCCATTTAGTGTTGGTCATATGTATATGTGCTGACCACTCATGATTGGGTAACCTATCAAGGGGATTGTCTCCTGAAGAAGACTGAGACTCTCTCAGCAGTCATTAATTGCCAATAGCTTTTCATGTAGGGGTGTGACTTTGTGAGGTTTCCCCATGCACACTGGCATATTCACTGGTGATGTCATTGTATGTGTCTTGTTTAAGTAACTCTACTGAGATTTCAAGGGTACAGCAAATGCCTTGGTGCTCTGACTCTTATAGTATTTCTGGCCCCTCTTTTCAGGAGTCATTCTTAAGACATATTCACTTTCTCTCTTTCCTCCTCCCAACCACTCTCTCCTCTCCTCTCCTCTCCTCTCCTCTCCTCTCCTCTCCTCTCCTCTCCTCTCCTCCCCTCCCTCCCCTCCCCTCTCCTCTCCTCTCCTCCCCTCCTCCCCTCCTCCCCCTCCTCCTCCTCCTCCCCTCCTCCCCCCTCTCCTCTCCTCTCCTCTCCTCTCCTCTCCTCTCCTCTCCTCTCCTCTCTTCTCCTTTTCTTGCTCTCTCTCTCTCTCTCTCTCTCTCTCTCTCTCTCTCTCTCTCTCTCTCTCTCTCTCTCTCTCTCACCTGTCACTGGGTCTAGAGCCTAGAACTTTCGATGTAAGCTTGGCTGGCCAGCCACCAAGACCCAGGTATTTATTTCTGCTTTCCTAGAGCTGGGATTATTGGAATTCAGCTCTCATGCTTGGCTTTTTTTATGAAGGTTCTAGAGATTGAAATAGCCCTTGTACTTGTAGAGAGAGTGCTTCTCATGGATGAGCTAACTTTACAACTCTAAGTAAACACTTTTTAAATATGATCTTGGGCCACATATTGTTCCCTTTATGTCCAGATGGGGCAATAATTCTACTTCTTTATTAAAACAAACAAACAAACAAGCAAGCAAACAAACAAATAAAAACACTTTTTGGTTGATTTTGAAGGTATGGTTGAATAATGACAATTCAAGGTAGAGTGTGCCCATGTGACATAGTATCCTGTTAGATGCACAGCAACTGGGAGTTGCAATGGAATGTTATTTCATTTCAGCAGAGATAGTTCAACAAGGAATGTGACCTCAGAGAGTTGCCCTACTTGTCAGATACTTTCAAAAGGTGCCAGAAAGCTAGATGTAAGCAATATGCTATCAAGTGCAGATAAGATGCATTCACTTGTCTGTGAGCTGCAGGAACACTTGTGATTCCAGTCCCACTGCACACTTGCACAGAAACAAACCATCAAAGCAAGAATGTCTGGTCTGGGAGCCAGCCTGAGTTGCTATTAGTCTTTGGACATGGTTCTTGTAGCTGGAACAATCCACTGCCAGCAGGTTCCTCTTACAGCCCAGTGCTCCATCTCCTAAGGACAGTTTGAACTTGGTAGTTTGTCTCCTTGAGTGCATTATGCTCATTGTGCAGACCTGTAGGCTGAACTTCTGTTTTTCTGTCTGATTTTCACTCCCAGTTTTCTGTGAACTGGACCTGTGTAATCATATTTTGTGTCCAGTGCATTTCAAAAGACAAATTAAAAACGTTGTGTTTTACAAGCCAAGGTCCTCCAGAAACTTAGTGATTATCAGATCATGCATGATTCTCTAAGTCAGCATTTGACACAAGGCTCACTAACCAGTATTTGGGCATCTACTTACTCCACACATTGGAAGGACATCATAGAAAACTTCCAGCACTACTGAGGGTGTTGATTTAAAATTCACATTTCTGATTGTACCTGAAATACATTGGTGGAAGTCTTTTTCAACCTTTCTATGAATTTATGCTTTGTGTATATGTAAAATTGAAGTATGGCTTCTTAAATTTGTGTGACTGTGCCATTTATATTTTCAGTAGTTATAAACAATTCAAATATCATGTGTTTGTCTTTTAGCCACCTGTTACTCTTTATGGATCCTCAACTGACCCAAGCACATAAGCCAGTACATTTCTACCACATTTTACTCTGTAATTGTTTAATCGAATGCAAAATAACATAGAAATACAGGAAACTATAGAGTTGTTAGTTTATAAAAATACATTATCTTATATATGCTTGAGTGTCTCTTCTCTCCCTCAACAATAATTTGCAGACATGGGTTTATAACTTCTTTGTACCATATTGTTCAGCATTCACTCTGATAATTAAATTTTTTAAGTCTTTTTTTTTCTTGGTAAAAAACATGCCTGGTACTATTTTCAATATGGCATAAGTCACTCTGATCATATTTTATATTAAGAGGATCCTGAACTGTGACAAGTAGAATGACTAAATGACTCATCACAGTGCAACCACTCCCCTCCCCATGCTCACCACAGTGCAACCTCTCCCCTCCCCCCCCCTCCCCCCATGCTGCTCACCACAGTACAACAGTGCAACCTCTCCCTGCCCCATGCTCACCACAGTCTCCCCTCCCCCAACCTCTCCCCTCTACCCATGCTCATGCTCACCACAGTACAACCACTCCCCATGCTCACCACAGTGCAACCTCTCCTCCCCCCTTCCCCCATGCTCACCACCACACAGTACAACAACTCCCTTCCCCATGCTCACCACAGTACAACCACTCCCTTCCCCATGCTCACCACAGTACAACCACTCCCCTCCCCATGCTCACCACAGTACAACCACTCCCTTCCCCATGCTCACCACAGTACAACCACTCCCTTCCCCATGCTCACCACAGTACAACCACTCCCCTCCCCATGCTCACCACAGTACAACCACTCCCTTCCCCATGCTCACCACAGTACAACCACTCCCTTCCCCATGCTCACCAGAGTACAACCACTCCCTTCCCCATGCTCACCAGAGTACAACCACTCCCTTCCCCATGCTCACCAGAGTACAACAACTCCCCTTCCCCCATGCTCACCACAGTACAACCACTCCCTTCCCCATGCTCATCACAGTACAACCACTCCCCTCCCCAAGCTCACCATAGTACCACCACTCCCCTCCCCATGCTCACCACAGTACAACCACTCCCTCCCCATGCTCACCACAGTACAACCACTCCCCACTCCCCTCCCCCCATGCTCACCACAGTACAACAACTCCCCTCCCCCATGCTCACCACAGTACAACTACTCCCCTCCCCCATGCTCATCCCAGTACAACCACTCTAGCTTTCCCTTCAGACACATCAAGTTTATATTGTTATCTTAAGAGTTTCACACTTGTTCCCTGACTTCTTTCTTCTCTAGTTCCATCTTTCACGCTTACCTCAAAACAAAGGTCTCCCATGAGCAGTACATCGGAAACCAAAACACTGTGACAGGTGTAATGACTAAATAACTGACTCTCTTTCACAGATTTAAATGACCAACATTGTCTTGCTTTAATTTCTTACAAATACTGAGTCCCTCTTTTGGCTTCTTCTTTTCACTGAGTTACCTTCTATTTTATAAGAGTATTTATTTGACAAGAACTTTGAGTACTGTCTTTTGATATAAGAGAGAGAGAGAGAGAGAGAGAGAGAGAGAGAGAGAGAGAGAGAACTATATACATAAAGTAATTTAAAAACCAATTGCTATTCATTTTACTAGTGTATTAAATATCAGATTTTCCAGGGCATGGCATGATTGTGTGTTAGCAAGAACAGAGCCCCTATTTATTTCCATTTGGAGTCCCAAGCCAGGCAGAGCTTCCTTTGGTTCCTCACCTGCATATAAAAGTTGAGCAATATGAGGCCAGCTCAGGGAAAAGCACCTGATTAGCAAGGGCAAAGCCTGGTGTTTAAACTTTAGCACAACAAAAGAAGATAAACAAAAATGTGGGGGAAGGCAGAAAGAAGAGAGTTGTGTGATGCTGGGCAAGTTGCTCAACCCCCCTAATGTTTGCTTTCTTCCTTATAGAATGGTAACTGATAACAAACATAATGTATACCACACATGTTGACATACATGCTGACATACTCAAATGAGCTGAGCATGTTAACAAGTATAAAATGTTGTTCCCAGTATATTTGAAATGATGAGAAGAAAGGTCTACAGATTCCCTGAGAAAGAAATAACCTACAAAATATAGTAGCTAAATATGCAGAAAAGTGAAATTCAACAATGAAGTGTCTACTATCTAGAAAAAGATTTAAAGCTTAAAAAACAATTAAGAAGAAACACGTAAAACTCCTAATGAGAAAATTGATGTCACATTAACAAAGAAAGATGAAAGACAATCAGGATGGTAGTTAAGTTTAGAACAACTGCTAAACTAGAGGACTGAGCCCATCAGTAGGCTCAGTAGAAATGGATATATTCAGTATAAATTCTCAGATCAGTTAGTTCAATTTAACTTATTAATAAATAAAGATTAATAACATGTCTCCAAAAATTATATATATTGTTAAAATGAATTAATTTGAGTAGATTCTCTAGGGTGGAGTATTTTTATTGCTTTCACTTAAGTAAAAATGAACTTATCCTATTTGTCAGGTTGAAAAAATTATTTTCTACAAATTTGAATTCCTTACATCTACATCAATTTTGTTAACTTTTAACAAAGCATTACAATTTAGAGAGAGGGTAGCATTTCAGTTTTTATAATTTAGCTAAGGAAAGCCTGTCTCAATGTGATTATTTTATGGTTACTTGTCAAAAGTCAGAAGAAAGAGATGTAAAAATATTAGAATCCATTTACTGTAATCACTATCACAACAGATAAAGCAGAATAAAGATTCTTGGTTCAAATCATAGCAAAAGCTAGTACTAATACAGAAGGGTATAACGTTCAAATCACTTGTTTATTGATAACCTACTAGATCAGAGGATCATAATGGCATATGCTATGGATATAGTATATCTACATGGATAGGTGATGCTAAAATAACAGGTTAGAGAAAATATCAAATTTTAGATACACAAATGGACATTTACTAAAAGCTAAAGTTTTCATTTTTGTTGCAAGAAATTTACAAAACTTTGTATTCTAGTAAAAATATTAGTATAACCTTTATCTGAACAGAACACACTGGACTCTTTGCAGCAGAAACGGAACATTATGGGTTGTAGATGGTTTAGGGGGAATTGAGGAGTGTTTCTTTCCAATTATAAACAGTGGCACTCATTCTTGGTCAGTTACTTGGGATTAAGAATACATATGTTGCCACCTCATCCTCTAAGCTCTGTCAATATCTGCCTTAAACACTAGGTGCTCTGACCCTGGGCTGACACATGTAAAAGTTGTTACAGCTTCCTGCTGAATGATCTTTCATTACTATGTAATGAACAAAATTCCAAGCCTCTGGGAGGTCATGAGAAGACTACCATGAAAGCACTCTGAGGACGCTTCATTAAACAGAGTGCAGCCAACTCAGGAGATGAAAAACAGGTCGGCAAAGGCTGATTCTAAGATCATCCCTCTGCTTTCTGAGCAGATATTATCTGGACTCAATGTGACTGCCACTGTGAAGGACAGAGGAAAAAGCAGGGTCAGAATTAGTATATTCTGGATTCAGAAGCCTGGCCATTATTTCGGTTTGAATTATGCCAGGCAAGAGAAGAGCTTCAACAGAGACCTCCCAGTCTGAAGATGAGTGTCCTGGGTGGCTCCTTTGCTCTACATCCATTATAATCTAGAACTCGGCAACTGCAGTGTCAGACTTCTGAGAATTTCTCTTGGCTTCACTTTGTTCCTACGAGGCAAACACGGTACTCACTTCCATGCACATATATACATGAAGTGTGTGTGTCTGTGTATAGTACAAACATGAGAAACTATTGGGAAAAGTTACATATTATATTAATAAAATGTATAACTAAATAGAACGACTGCAAACGAGTTCAGAGAGTGAGGGCTCCCTCAGGCCTGTGAGTAACTGAATTCACACTCACTCCACTGTAACATGTAGGCTGTGGTTCTCCTCCTACTAACAGGGAACCATGGTTTGGTTGTGGAAACAACTTATGTTTTTTTTTCTTTATTAACCTGAAAAAAATACATTTGTTTTATTAAAAAACCCAACTTGTATATTTTTGAAATTTATATTGGATTTTAACAGAATACTTTTTATTTTGCTGTTAAACTACTAGCACAGTGGATCTAACAGTTACTTTGTCCCAAAACAATACGTAATACTTCTATTATATACTTTTCAAACAGTAACTTCATTCTGTATGGAATTGTAAGGATCTGTAATCCCACCACAGCAGGTCACCTCAAGGAAATTAGTTGTAAAATAGCTTGTGATATAAACCCAAATTTCACATTCTTGTTTCATCTTTCTTGTTTAGACACCACAGAGCAAAAGTCATTATGTGTTTCTATCCAAAGTTACAATGATAAGCAGGAAATTTTAGGAATTAATTATCTTTGTTACAGACATATTTAAGGATCTAATATATTTAAGGATCTAAGCTTAAAGACATGCCATGGTTAGAACAGAAGTGTGCTGATTTACTTAATATTTCTTTGGAGTGGAATGCCTTCCAGAGATTATAAGGAGGTAACTTTATGAACCGAGGTTGGATATGAGCTATTATATTTGATTGAAAAGTTTAAACATGTACACAATTGAATCAAAAGTGCAGTGAGGATTTCAGGCTTCTGGAGGCCACTATAAAATGCACAAATCACCTGGCTCGTTTTTCTTACCCACTTTTCCCCACTATGTGCTGAGTCTATGCTTTGCCTTCCCCTGAAAAAGAATCTTTTAAGTTTCTACAACATACTGAAAACTTATTTCCAATAAAACTACTTCTCTCCGTTACTATACATTAGGGAAAAAACAAAGGAACTGATTTTTATTAAGAATCTTAACAGGCAGAACGTCATCAAGCTGTGGCTCCTTTAGTTTTAGATAGACTATGAATCCTCATCAACATTATCAGGCCTGCTACATAGCAGCATAGCACTTGGGCCATGAATTACTTAAAGGCCTCGCAACATTCCCAGCATGATGAATTTAGTAAGAGACAGAAACTTTGGCAATAAGTTACAGCAGCAACTTGCAGCTGCATTGCTGGTTTTCTGATTCAAAGTACATTAACTGTTTTGCTTCCTAAGTAAATGTTTGGTCATCTAGAAAAGACCACATGATTTTATAGTGTCCTGCACTGCTTTACCGTGTCTTTCTTTTGAGCACATTTGCATTTTGTAGAGCATCATGGAAACTCACTTAAAAAAAAATGTTACATCAAACATTTTGTAAGGAAGATTAATCCAAGGAACTACTCAAAGTTGGTATTTCTTCTTCCCTTCTTCCCTTTCCTTCCCTTTCCTTCCCTTTCCTTCCCTTTCCTTCCCTTTCCTTCCCTTTCCTTCCCTTTCCTTCCCTTTCCTTCCCTTTCCTTCCCTTCCCTTCCCTTCTCTTCCCTTCCCTTCCCTTCCCTTCTTCCCTTCCCTTTCCCTCCCCTCCCCCTCTCTCCCTCCCTCCCTCTCTCTTGTCTCTTTCTTTCTTCCTTTCTCCCTCTTTCTTTCTTTCTTTCTTTCTTTCTTTCTTTCTTTCTTTCTTTCTCTTTCTTTCTTTTTTCCTTTCTTTCTTTTTTTTCCTTCCTTTCTTTCTTTCTTTCTTTCTTTCTTTCTTTCTTTCTTTCTTTCTTTCTTTCTTTCTTTCTTTCTTTCTTTTCTTTCTTTTTTCTTTCTTTCTTTTTTTTCTTCCTTTCTTTCTTCTTTCTTTCTTTCTTTCTTTCTTTCTTTCTTTCTTTCTTTTTCTTTCTTTCTTTCTTTCTTTCTTTTCTTTCTTTCTTTCTTTTTTTCTTGAGACAGGATTTCTCTGTTGTAACTCTGGCTGTCCTGGAACTTCCTCTGTAGACCAGGCTGGCCTGGAACTCACAGACATCTGCCTGCCTCTGCCTCCTGAGTGCTGGGATTAAAGGCATGTGCCACCTTCACCTAGCCTATTTTCTTAATTAGAATGGAGATTATATTAGAATAACTAACTTAAGAAAACAAAGTGTACACACTATTCAGGTGTGTCAGTGAAGTCATGTGATGACATTGCCAGCATTTTTTGAAAATAACAGTTAGCCACAATAATTGAATATATGGTGTGTTCTCCCCAAGCCAGGAAGATGGCTGTCAAGTGAAATTAGAGAAAAAAATGCACATTATATTTGAATTATTAAGTTATCTATGACCGTGAACTAGTTGTGGTGGACAGATTGTTTAATGCAATTAGCTTCCTATTAACTTACTGTCCTTGAAATCTTAAGTATGGCCAGGTGCCCAGCTTCTTGGCATGACTAGATGAACTGAGGTTATTACTTCATGTCCTGGCTTCTGCCTTCCCCTAGCAAGAGTTCTTTGAGAGCTCACACATTGCTGCCAATATAGAAAGAATAAATAAGCACACACAAAGAAATAAACAAATAAATAAGATATAGTTCTTCCATTTACAGTCTTCTTGAGGATGTATTCATATACCACTCCCCTACTTATACTCTGTACAATTCCTTTCCTTCTTTAAGCTTCTGTTCTTGCACTTGTACTTCCATTTTCTCCTACATCGTAATTTCCTTGTTCTGCTGGACCATTCCCACAAGGTTGTAAGGACACTTTAACCCAATAGTTTCCATGAGACTCTCTCCTTGTCCAGTTGCTTACACTTCACTGCTGGGTTTGGCAGTTTAGCCTGAAGGAATTCTCTGTACTTGCCTTCAGCTAATCTGTATTCTCCAGCCACTCTAATGAGATGCACACACTGCACTCCTGGAATAGCTTTTATTGAGCTCTTATCAACAGCCCATCTTGCTGAGGCTGATCTGCAGCTTTCTGTCCCCTTTAACGTCTCAGCAGGGTTGGGTACACTGACTCCTCTCATATGCTGCACCTGCTGCACTTGTTTTTAACTCTTTGGCTCCCCACTCCTAGGGTGTTTTATAGGCTCCTTTTCAATGCTTAAACTATAAATAATGATGTGTTCCTAGCTCAATTCTGGATCTCATCTCTTCTCCATTTATACTCCCTTCATTGACAACTTCAGTGAGTGCTATAATTTTAAATATCACTTATGTGTTGATGACTCAGGTTTGCATTTTTTCCTCCCTGAGTGGATGATTTTTGCAACTGACTACGCTTGGTCATCTCACTGGCATCACAAAACCCTGCTTCTTTCCACCTGCTCTTCTAATTCTTTCCATATCCAGAAAATGTCCCTGCAGCGCTTCAAACCCAATGGGATGCTCTGTTTTCCCCTTTCATCCTAATTCTGTCTGGCAAATTGCCTCTGATTCTACCGTGGTTCCCAGTTCTTCCTGCTCACCATCTCCAGAGTCCTGCCTTACCAGGGTGGCAGTTTTTAACTTACTCTGCTGCAGTGGTTACCTAGCATCCCTCTTTCAGTTTTGGACTTCTCTGAGGAGCATTTGGCTGATCCTCATGCATCTTACATCCAGCCACAGCATTCTCTTTGAAAGCCTTGGTGGCTTCTTACAATCAGAGCACACCCTAATTCTCAGACATGGTCCACAAAATTCTCATACTTTTACTCCACTCACTGTTTGCCTAAATTCTTAGACCTCTCTTCCCCCAGGCTCATCACAGTACAACCACTCCCCTCCCCCATGCTCACCACAATACAACCACTCCCCTCCCCATGCTCACCACAGTACAACCACTCCCCTCCCCATGCTCACCACAGTACAACCACTCTAGCTTTCCCTTCAGACACATCAAGTTTATATTGTTATCTTAAAGAGTTTCACACTTGTTCCCTGACTTCTTTTTTCTCTAGTTCCATCTTTCACGCTCACCTCAAAATAGAAACCCATCTCTTTACAAAGGTCTCCCATAAGCAGTACATCCAAAACCAAAACAGAAATATTTGCCAACCTCTTCCCAAACCCACAAATACTCACTCTCTAAAGTTCTACTGATTTCTTCAGAGCACTCATGTACATTTCTCAGTTGTTCATATTTTGTTGTTTGGTTCCATCCACCACAGTTGGAAGTCACCAAAGTGCAGATAATTGATTTTTAATGCCTACTTTTGTACTTTTATGTCCTAGAAAAACAGCTAACTCATATTAGGTACATGAGATATTACAGCTATTTTTAATAGAATTGCTTATTACATGAAGTGAGAGTTTATCAGGATGTATGTAGAGGCACAGCCAACAAGTCCTGTTCAAAGAGTTCAGGGATGACAATGGGAGGAAAGAGGCTTATTGTTTGAACATCACATTTATAGGTTTTACATAGTGCTGTGAGCAATAATCACATTAGAGTTTTGACGGTGCTGTATGAGCAATGGGAAAGCAATGGCTTTTCATCCATTTGCTCTTAAGTAGAATGTAGACATTAGAACTTCCTTTTATAAATCAAGCATGTATTTAAAAATGTACATTCATTTAGATGGATGCAATAATCCAAGAGATACCTTTTAACATTGTCTTTGTATAAGAATTCTGATTCCATTTTTTTTTTGAAATTGCATGAAACACTTAAGAAAAATGACAACTTTGCTCTTAGAGAATTTAATTTAAAAGTGGTTTGCAAAAACCAGTAGCCAAAATTATCCTTAATAATATTTTAGTGAAATTAAATCACAAAATAAATTCATTATCAATATAGCCCTGAACATTTCCAAGAGACTTCAATCAACCCACATACCAAGATGCATTATTATATCTCATCATTTTATAATGTACATAAATCTAAAAAGCTAATGTTGGATGAGAGTTATTGCTTTTCAATCAGATTAATTTTATTTTAATTTTGTTCATAACGTTATAGAGTATTTATTTTATAGCTAGAAAAGATTACTATTAAATGGTAAATGTGAACAGAAGTCCTATTAAGGCTGATTAAAGTTTAAATTTAAAGAGAAAGAAATAGAATTATTCAGGGAAAAGATTTGGGCCCTTCTGAGTGAATTCACAATAAAACAAATAGATTTTTTTTACTTGTTTTATTTTGAATAAAATAGACAAGATTAAGTACTTGGACATGGAAAAATAAAATCTCATTCCACCAAAAGGAAACAGAAAATGTAATCCAGAGAAACTGAAGTCATGGAATTAATAGCTTACGTGAATTTTTATTTTAAATATTGCTCAGCCCTGATCTTAAACATCACACAAATTGTGTAAAACTGTAGCGATTTAGAAATATTTTTCTTCATCTGTACAGTAGAAATAAAGATTTTAAAAGATGTGTTTTGAGCATGACAAGACCTTAAATAGCCCTGATTTGAGCAGAGAGAATGGAGACATGAGCAAAATGGAGAATTTGCAAAGAGTTGGGAAGAGTGTGTCTCTTACCGCGCTTGGTTGAGCTGGTGCTAGGAACAAGCAGCAGCATGTTGTTTAATCATGAGGAGTCCTTGTTATCAGTACAAACCAAAGCATGCATGAGCAGCAGGAATTCTTGTGAAATGTTAAGGAAAAAAATTGCCTGCTGAAATCCAGTTCTTCTTTCTGTGTTTAGGAGGGCCTGATGAGATCACTTCCCTAACAGAAGATTGCTGCTGCAAAGAAAGAATTCTTAGTGTCCACCTGCTTGGCAGGAAACTGTGGAACTAGAACATTAGATGATATGCCAGGGTGACAAAACCTTCACAAACTAAGCGAATTAATTCTCTGAATAAAATTACGAAAAGAGCAAGATTTTTGTGGGAACTTTGCTTTGAAAAACCTCTGGCATAACTTTCCAACCTGAATACAGAATTTGTGATTAAAGTCTACGACAAAAATGATGAGAAAGATAAAGGATAGTTTTGCGTTTTTCAGATAAAAAGAGGATACGTCAAGAGAGATATACAGTGATGGGAAGCCATACCCACTCTGTGCAATGTAGCTTGTATCATCATGATACTGCTGGAACGTAATTTGGAACTGCAGACCAACTAAAAAGGATCTCAGGCATGGTTGTCTTCTGAAAGCAGGAAACTTCCAAAGTGATATGTGTCATGATATATTTTAGAAAGAAAGCTCTGGAAACAATAGAGGAGCAGATTGCAATGGGGCAGATGAGCAGGAGGGGAAGGCTAGAGGCAAAGGCAGGACTGTGGGAGGTAACAAGGGGAAGAGAAGTTGCTCAGAGGTGACAGATGCTGATGTCCACAGGTTGGAAGCACATGCAGCTCTTATTGCTCAGGTGAGGTGATGCTATGTGCAAGTGGGGGCTGGGCTCTCACTCATTTTACTGTGGGTTGATGCAGTTGACGCCTTTGGTTCTGACCTGAAGTGGATGCTCTGTCTGAGTTCTGACTATGGATGTGTGAAACAGGAACTCAGGCCAGCTCAGGTTTCATTTAGAACACAGGTGATTCTCAGCATGGTGTTAGCATCTGAGAGCATGGGGACAGATCTACTAAGCAGGTTCCCTGTGTCTGTTCCTGCCCCAAGATGCTGAGAACAAAGTGATATTACTATGTGGTACAGAGCATGCTGTTGGTATAGACATGCCAGTCATCCAGAAGTCATGAGGGAGGAGAATAGCATTATGTTAAACTGAGTTTTCACATCTGTGGAGAATGAGTTTGGGAGTGAAGACAGATTTTGGCTATACATAGTTCCTGATGCTGAATGTTTTGTCAATTTTATCCTGTCTTTTTAACATAGGTACAAAATTTACACAAAGAAACATCAAGCTAAAATGGAAAAAGTTAATCTTTAAGATTTAATAATTAGATGCCTAAACTTAATAAATATTTTATTGATGAGACTGTAGGTGAGTTTGCATTAAGAACTGTTAAAATAAGGAAAGTTTTTATCACTATATTCAGTTAAGATTTTTCTTATAAGAAACTGTTGTGCAAGTTTATTTTTAGTTATAATTAAAATAATTGTTTTTGTTAATTGTTAGAAAAAGGGATGCATAGGCCTTGGCATTCTATATTGTCTGCAGGTGTTGGATTTCTGTGGGGGTGTTTGATTGCTTATGATCTGCACCTGAGGAGTTCTGAATAAATAAAAACACCTGAGCTCAGATGCTCCGGGCTCCACTGTTTAGGTTGGCACTTGCCATGGCAGTGACTCCCTCTACTGAGGGCTGGCAGTGTTTGCAGTTATGAAAATACCTCCTTGTCCTTTGTGTGAACTGCCACAGCAACATATACATATGACACCTGCCTGCACTGTGGAGCCTGACACCATGCCAGCTAATCCAATGTGGAAACAAGGAAGAAAGAAACTCCAGACTTCGAAGAGTCTGGTAAAGTATGCTCAGAGAAGCTACCAGAGGACAGAGATTAAGGTATTAATTGAAGGCTCCTGAAGGAGAAGGAGAGAGAAAAAGGAAATAAGCATCTATGAAGAGAAAAGACTGTGGAATTAATGAATAAATGAGGAAAAAGAGCTCTGAGGTGAGAGTCACTGAATGGAGGACTTTGGAGACAAAGAATTCAGCTGGGAGCAGGAAAAAGCGAAGTTCTAACTGCTTTTTGTAATCATGGAGCAAATGCTCCCTCTTGCCACTGGGAGCCCACTGTTTCACAAACTGAGTTTTCTGATAGCTGTGGTGTATGTGTGTGAAGCTCAGATCTTGTGTTTGAGATCTATGAAGAAGGGTATATGTTTCCCCACAGTGGTGGTGAGAAAGATGCCAAAATTCTTCCCACAGGCCTAGGACCCCCTGTTGTGGACACCTTGGCTTAGAGACAAAAAGCTGCTTAGTTAAACTGAGCAGCTTTTTTTATTTTTCCTGCAAACCTGTCTACAAGTGGTAGACACACTATGAGGGAACTCTTCCTGCAGACAAGAACTAGTTATTTTTTTCAGCAAACCAGATTCTATCTTAAAACCTGGAAAGTGTTTTGTCAGGGTCAGCACACAGAAGCTGTCTTCCAGAATTGGCTCAGTTTGTGACTTGTGCTGGCACAAGGACCTCTTTGTTCTTTTTGGTGAGCTGCCAAAGCAACACACTACTACAAGAAACAACTAAAAATTAGTATCAATTCCTTTGTGATAAAGAATTTTAAGAGATAAAATAAAAACTTCTGTAATTCATAGTATTTTTATTCATCTAAATATTATAAACTCTATTATAAACTATTTAACTATAAACTTTCTCAAGCCTTACTTTCATCAACAATTACTCAAAATATTTTTCCAGCTTAAAAGAGATAATGGCACCCAGTCTTCTTTAAAATAAGAAATATCTGGTTCAGAGAAGGTAAAAACTCAAACAAGCCATGAGGTCCTGACTACAGGCTGTTTGTCTGCAAAGCATTTGTCTACGCCCTGCATCCAGCTCTTCTCAGGTGAAAAAGAACTCGGCTAATCACTCCATGACCTAAGCCTGGCGCACTTCTGAAGCCTCGCCATCCTATCAGCCTGAAGCTTTCATCTCATGGTCAATAAAATGAGCGGAGCTCAGAATAGCTATTGATTGTGGCACTCTGAACAGCAACTTAGATTCCAGCTGTTATCTGCTTTCTGCACCCTCACGCAATGTATACTGCCATCACCTTAGCTATCCACAATATTCTCAAATCTTAATTTTACCAAGAAGGTTAAAAAGAAATATAAACTAGTTCATGTGATAGCTCATTATCTTCCTTTACCTGAGCCCACAGGCGGTTTATGCTCGGTGGTTTAGAAGATAGCCTAATAATTGTACAATTAAACTACATTACAGTTTATGAGGAGCCATTATACGCAGAATGTCAATCACCAAGTGAGAAAATGCAAGGCTCTCTATTCAGAAAACCCCAAATGGCTTGGTACTATGGGATGATACCGTGCTCAGCAAAAACATGATGCACTGGAAATTGATAGATGGAACATGAGGCAATATGGTTATAAAGTATAGATATCTGATTATAAATTACAGATAGGAAATTATTGCAAAATCAGAATTTATAGAAACACCAAGGAGCCACTCAGGAAACCACTTCCTTGTGATGGGCTCCCTAGGGAGCCCATCAAAGTATTTCCCTGAAATGAAGGTTGAGAACCATCAATCAACAGCACACAGATGAGAGAGGAGAACTAACTCTAGTCCTACTACCAGATCAGAATGCAGGCTTGCTTCTGAGCTTTCCTTCAGTGTGTTGACAATAAAAGCCAGTATCAAAATAGATGATTAAGTGAAGGAGAGTTTAAAAGGATGGGAGCATGGCAGTACATGATACTCAGGAAAATCTGTCAATAGAGTAGCTTTAGCAAAGAATGGAAAATCTTACATGAAAGTTAAACATATGCAATATACATTACATTGGTGAAGTATGATGTGCTGCATAAGCTTGTTGGAAGGACACTCTGGGCTTCCTTTGTCTCAGACTCAAGCATGTTAATTACCTCCCTTGACTCAGACTTATGTGTGTTTATTTCAAGAATTTGCCCACATTTCTCATCCTGGGGCTGGTTGTTCCCTTACCTCTGTGACACGGAGAAAAGTGAACAGAATATAGTTAAGTTAAAAAACATGGCACCCATGAGAACAGCCAATGGGAGAGATCCTTTCCAATAGCCACTAGTATTTATCCCTGTGATAGAAACTCTGGCAGTGCGATGAGCAGGAAGATCCTCAGTGGAGAAACTTTCCTCCTCTGTTGAATGCTATAAGCTCCTGGTTTGATGATGTGACCTTTGCTTGTTTTCTCTGCATTTCTACTGGATGTTGCAAGTGCCTGAGTTGATGGCATTTTGTTTCTGTCTGCCTGCCACATATTATTTGTTCTTTTTATTTTTATCTGCTGAATTCTGTATAAATTCACTCATTTGTAAGCTAAAATATATCTGCAATAAATCATTCTCTCGACTGTAAGGAACAATGTGCTACTTTAGAAATCTCAGTGATAAATATGAACATAGATACTAATTTCTATGCAAAATACACACCATCTACATAGCACACACATGCAACTCTTTTGCAATTGAAACACTGTTTTTATACTTAGACATTTCAGTTCATACATGTCCCCTTAGTCCCCGTGTCTACAAGTTTTCAGGAACAAAACTGGTAATTTTCTGGAATTACCTTTGAAAATAACTTTTTATAGTAAAATTTAATATTTTCTCTGGTAGGATGTAAAAAGGTACAGCCACTATAGAAATCAACGTGGTAAATTATGATGCACAATTTTGTCAGGAATTTTTAATTTTCTTCGAGACAGGTTTTCTCTGTTGTAATACTGGCTGTCTTGGAACTCACTCTGTAGACCAGGCTGAAATTGAACTCACAGAGATTCACCTACCTCTGCCTCTCAAGTGCTGGCTAGGAATTTAAAATTAGATCTACCATGTGATCCAGCAAATCCACTTCCAAGCATGACCAAATGAATCAAAATGAAGATCTCACAGTGATACGTGAACTCCCACACTGACTGCATCAACATTCATGATAGGCTCAGGATGAAAACAACTCAGGTGTTCAGTAACAGGTGAATGGATAAAGACAAAATGGGGTCACATGTGCCAGAGTCTCATTCAGCCTTTAAAAAGAATATTCTTCCAAGTGTGTCAGAATGGATAGATCTATTGAGTGCCCAAAATCAGTCACTGTGGCTCATTCTGTTCAGTGTGCCCATTCAAGGTATAATGTGTCAGCACTGTCTGAGTACAATGTTTGTGTGTGTGTGTATGTGTGCATGTGTATGTACAAGTGTGTGCGTGCATATGCATATATATATGTATATATATATGTATGTGCGTACATGCGTGTGCATGTGTGTATATGTGTATATATATGTATGCATGTGTGTACATGTGTGTACATATGTGTGTACATATATGTGCATGCGTCTGCATATGTGTGTGTACATGTGTGTGTGCATATGTGTGTATGTGTGTGTACATGGGTGTGGAAAGTGTACAAGTGTGTGTATTTGTGTGTGTGGTGTATGGGTTGCTAAGCACTCACATACCAGGAAGAGCAGAGTGTTCCTGAAGCTCAGTTTTCAGTGGGAAAGTCACTTAGCAGCAGCAATGATGCTTAAGGACTGAAACCATAGAAACCATATAAACAGGAGACCCCTCATTTACTTGTTTATGGAGCATAAACTTTGAGCATTTTTAGATTATTTGCATACTTGGAGATTTACCCTTTAAATTGTTTCTTACTGTTTTTTTTAAATTATGGATAATTGGAAACTTTGTAGGTATAATCTTTAACTTTCTTTGACAAAGGGCTCTTGAGTGGATATGCTACAGGGCTCTCCTGGAGCTAAGAGTGGGTCAAATCATGCGTAGAACCCTGGAATTCTCACTCTGAGAGCAGAAGGCATTTGGCTGCTCCTCATTTTCTTAGCCCTGGCAAAATCCAGCTAAATTCTAAATGTTGCCTGCTTCAGAGCAGGTCACTGGCAAAGGAATGTGGCCTTGTTGGTGCTTATCTGAACCCTGTAGCTGGAAGCCTAAGGCTGAGCTCATTTTCTCTTTTCCCTGTAAGACCACATCTTATATAAGAGAATCTTTTCCAGGACCTTGACCCTTAGACATGCAAATGGGGCTACTCCAGTATCCCTGTCTTAACTGATGGCCCCATCCCTGGGTACCAAGGACTCTCCCCTGCCTTTTTGCTATAAATGTAACCACCATTGCTTCAATAAACTGAGATGTTCCACTGACAACACTCTACCGAGAATTCTGTACTTTCTTACTGGCTCACAGATCTCTCTAAGATCGATGGCCCACCATAGACCTATATTCCTGACACGCGGCTTCCTGTCTGGGAGCTCTCCCAATGGCCAGTGGAGCTATCTCAAGGGACCTGGAAGCCACCATGGGATTTTATTTAAACAACAGATATGCCAACAAACAGTTTGTTGTTTAATTTTCCTCTGGACAAGCCTAGCTCCTAAGAGTCTGGAAAGTTTTTTTTTTTGGGTTCTCTTATAATACACCAGGTATCATGCTGTCTTATTTTATAAACAGCCAAATAAGTTATTTCTAGGTGAAAATAAAAACATGAAAATTAATAATGGGCCACAAAAATACTCTAAGTAGATTCTAAGATTCTAATTTTATAATTAAGATTTTTCCAGATTCTACAGCCTTTTTCAGGCTCTCCGTGGAGTCCATCACCCAAAAGACATGGTTCTGTGTTGAATGCCTCTGTTCATTTTAAGTCACTTCTTTTAATGACCTCTAAGGCTTCTTACCTAACATGTTCACTGTTTTTTTCCATTTTAGATCTGTTCACAGGCTTACTTCTGGATTCACGTGGTTCACAAGAGACTCATTTGATGTCATTAGATTCCTATAAAATTTTCTGTGTGGAAAGTCGGGAGATATCACATCCAACCCATATGGCAATATCCCCACTGTGACTCTTTAAGTCAGCATCCTGCTTGTTTGCTGCTGTCTACCATGACCTAGGCGGGGAAAAACCAACAGTGACAAAGCAGGAGAAAAACAAAGAATCAAAGTCTTTCCCTCAGCAGCACTCACGTCATCTGATGATGTAATGATGTACAAGTAAGAGGAGTGAAAATCACTGAAAGAGCTTCAAATGGCTAATCATCAAACTAGGGTAGTTTCATGTGGTAGGAGGGGAAGATTTTGAAGAACAGCACTGTCCAGTGGGTGATCAGTCATGCAGGATTGGCCTGAGAAAATCTCTGATGCAGAAGCAGCAGTGGCATGACTCTCAGATAGATATGCAAATGGGTGATGAGCTCTAGAAGACAGGAATGCTGTTCCCTGGGAGTGCTCTGTGAGCTTGCCTTCCACATCTTATGTCCAAGTTGCACGTCAGAACCGAACTGTAGGCCAGCCATGCTGATCAGCAGACACCTCTGTGGTGGCCACTGGTTATCTCATCTCTTGAAGTCACTCATATCTTCTCCATACTCCAGGGTACCTCAAACTTGGAGACCAGCAGCATATGAGGGAAGTCATGGCACATTTCTTTTGAGATCAAATTATAAAGATGTCAAGGCTTCCCCTGATTCTGTCTTTTCTTCTCCCTCACTCCTCTTTTCCCTCCCCCACCTTTCACCAGTTCTGAGGGAAGCTAGCTGCAACTTGAGATTAGCCTTATATGCCTACAACCCAAGCTTCTTACACATAGCCAGCCAGAAATACACTTGTCAAGCACCTAGAGAGCACAGAAGCAGATCCCAACAGAAGGCTCTGGGCATCTGCAGCCCAGTTAACAGTTGGGTTCTCATTTCCTGAGATGCCCTGAACTGCTCAGAAGCTGCTCTTTCAATTCTGACACACAGCTGCTCTTAACAGAAACAAAGGGAGAAAGGAAGGAATGATGAATAAGCATGAATGAAATGAAGCAAACATCTAACATTTTTCTGAATGGCTCCATACTTTCTGATCACTACTCAGAATACTCAGGCAAGAGGATAATTATTTGTGCTGTAAGAAAAATGGTATTGTTGAATCTCAAGATTTTACTTTGTATCTTACTTTCTTTTCAGGTTTTTGGTGTTCCTCTGTTACCACATCCAGTGCTGACCTGACTACTTCAGTGAGTTTTTAAGCAAATGTTTGAGGGCTTAACTCTCATCACTCTTAAAACACTAGAGAATAGCCGTAGGTGACATTGCAAGGAGATGGACAGCATATGTTTGCATTTTAAACTAAGACACAGATTTTAGATTCCACACACATAAAGCCCATTATGTTTCTACAGGAGTGCATTCTGATGTTTGCTATATCACAGTTCTTATATACTTCAGCATTTCCTACAGATTGCCAGGTATTTGTAGCCTTTAAGACAAAACAAGACAAAAAACAAATGAAAAAAACCCAAAAAACAAACAAACAAAAACATACCGTTAGAGACCCACCAACAGCCCCAGCTTGCTTGTATCTCCAAGGAAACCATAAGCTCTCAATTCTCAGAGCAATTATTTTGAAACTAAAATAACATTTAGAAATGTTTTTCATTGGAAAAGCAAACTGAAGAATATTAACCTCTCATGTACCTCTAAGTTACAGGTCCAGATGGTGATCAATAGTATATTATATGTGGAAACACAGTTTATTCAAGAGAAAGTCTTCATGTAATTTTCATTCCATTGACGTCAGAATTAAAGTAAAGCACCATGCATTCTCTGTCTATATTTTGCTACTTAGATTCTTGTTGACATAGCATAAAACAACCATTCTGAATTGCAAATACCTCTGAAAATGTTTCTTAAATATAAAAGTTGTAGCTGTGACATATACAACAGTCTACCAAGGACACTCAGCGTCCTTTTCTAAGAGGCTTCAATGAAATTTTACATTCCCAAATCATTCAGGCACATTGTTCAACATAATTTAATTTTACTTAATACTGGGTAGCATTCTGAAAGCCTACAGAACACCTGTACTTCAATTAAGAGTACTGTTGATACTCATTGTCTATGAAGTCCATATCAATTTATATTAGATTATAACTTACATATTATAACATATCAGAAGTACTAAAATCCTGGCAACCTGTATCAAGTTCATTAAATATTTTAATCTAAGGCCCTTCTATGAGAGCGTTGCAGCTTTTCCTCTGCATACTCAGAGTTTTCTCCTAGAACGGAATGTGTAGTGATATAAGCAATCACTGCTCTTCTATCTTGGTTTATGTTCCACCTGGAAGGAATCATCATTGCTCTTCCATCTTGGTCTATGTTTTGCAAGGCAACAAGCAAAAGCTGTCCAGAAGAAACAGTGGCACTAGCTCTTTGTGCAGGAGATCAACACTTGAATGTACACTACCTCATTTCTGCCTGTCTAGGATTCTGATTCAGAAAAAGTATCACTTACACACGTATATGGTTCCCCATGTTTCTAAGTAGATCCCAGAGCATGGCTGGGACTCCTCATCAAATCCATTCACTGCAAAGCAGTGACGAAACGTTCATGCATTACATCATACATAATTGCACTTAAGTTAGTTTATCAGTATAATTAGCCTCATTTTCTCAGGGAATATATTTAAAAAGGAAAATAAAGATTAAGTTTTAGTTCCACAGGAGAATATGTCCAAGCCTTGTTGAAAGCTTGGAAATGAAGCCATATACTTGACATCTTTGCAGAACTGAAGAAAAGCAATAAAGCAAACACGGTACACATTGAACCACCACACAGACAAGGCATATCACTTTACCTGAGTAAAAACACATTGCAAATACATTATGATCTTGAAAAACAATTATTTCTGTACAACACAGACTATATTACTGTACATGAATGAATGAAAGTAGGGGAAACAAAATATTTTACCAAGCTGCATAAAATTAGCTTTTGCTTTTAAATGTTCTGTATATTTATATAAACCATCGTTTAAATAAACTGGTAAAAAGGAACAATTTGTAAGAATACATGACTATAACCCTTTCTTTTTTACTTGCTAACCACTTTAGGATCTTTAAAATTTTTTAATCTTTTTTTTTTTTCCTTAAAAATCTCTGGCATTCTTGATACAAGACTGTAAACTATGACAATCCAGTTTAACCTTCAGAGTGAAGCACCTCATTCTGAAGCTTGGAAAACTGGCTCTAGTTGTAAAACAGAAGTGTTGGTGCAGATTCTTGTCAAGGCTCTTCAGCCAGACCTGTGCCAGTAAGTAGGTTTGCAAAGCAGGAAGTCTACTATTTCACAGGAGTCCATATAGTTTACCTTACATTTGACCTTTAGTAAGAATATGTGGAACAATTCAGTCAAAATGGGAAAGCTACTAGTTTTCCTAGTAGTGAAAAATCACAACTGAAACTGGAAAAGACATAGTCACTTACTTTGGTAGAGTTTTCAAGTGATTTTCTCTTAACTCCAAGATTCGCAATTTGACAAGTCTGTAGAAAAGAATTTTAAAAATTATTTCCCACTGTTTCTCTATAAGAAGCTTTCACATGGCAAAGTGAAGACTCACTACCATTCATTAGACAGAAATACTCAGCTATTTTTACTATTATATTGGATATTGATTTATTTTATTTTTATTTATTCTTCTCTTGTACAATACATCCGGCCTAGTTTCCCTAGCTTCCCTGCCTATAAAGGAATCTTGCAACCCAAGAGCCATGAACAGTCTTCTGCATTTACTTGTATTATTTGGGCTTTCTTTTTTATATTTAACTTTAATTTACCTAAAATTTATTTGATTATAATATTATGTGAATACTTAATTTATGTTAATTATTATAGAACATTTAATTAACATTTATCATATACTAATGAGACCCAACTTTCATCAGCATTGTCACTCACATCCTGGTACTGGTGAAGCACTTAGCAGAGGCAAAATAAGAAGATCGCACAGCTTGTATCTCTTATCCTTACCTTCCAAAGTTAGCTGGAAGAAATTCAAGGAAAGCGTCATTCAGGTAGAGCTGGGTCAGGTTAAGGAGTTGCGTAAAGCCATCGGGTAGTCTAAAAAGGAGTTAATGTTTTAGTCACTGCATCAGCGTTGCTATAGAAATAGCACAAATAAATCTTAGAGAAGGAAAAAATGAAATATGTCTAAAAACTCTCATTTTGTGTCAGTAATGGAAGAATTTATTGAGCATACAATTACAGCTGGAAGTTTAAAAACTTTTGCCTGTTATTGAAACAAATGACCCGCTTCCCACTCTATGCTGCCCTCCTGAGCTGACATTCATGTCTCTGACAGCTGGAATCTCATACTGTTGGCTGCTTGCTCTTTCTACACCAGCCAAGACATTCTTATGGAAATCCCTAGTGGAATGGCTGTGACTTTAAGATGAAAGGCCCTTTCCTGCTAGAACAGTCACATCAAGTTAGGAAAAGACTTCTAACAATTTCAGTTAGTCATTAGCATTTCTCTGTACTTTATCATCATGATGGTGCAGCCTGTCCCATGTGAACGGGGACTAAACTAACTCCCATTCCAGTAATTTCTCCAACATCAGCTTAACAATAGATGCAAAACTGGTTTAAGTTCTGTTAATTAGAGATGAGCGAGAACACTGGGAAGATATTTAATCAGAATCATAATGGTTGTGAGTGACACTGAAAAGCAAGAAATAACCTTCAGTGGAATTTTAGAAATTAGATGAAATAATTACTTGAAACATTAAATCTTCCCCATTTTGTTTAATTGAAATATTCTCCAGGAGACTTTTGCTTGGAACAATATTGGATTTTTCTTATGACTGTATTTCTATTTTAACACTTTAATGCCTTTACAGTCTAGTCTGGACTTCAATCCTCTATAAAAATATTTTAAGTTGTCTTTTCCTCACTTGGTAACCTTCTTCCTTGTGGTGATTGTTGATATCATGTGCACAGCTGCCTGTATTCACTGAAGTCTGTGTCCTGCAGCCAGGGAAGCCTCCTCTGCTCTTTTCTCTGCATCCCAAGCGGCCTAGCAACTGTTGCCATCATTGACAGGCCTTCTCTTTGCTGCCTTTTCAGCCTCCTCATCCCCTGCTGGAACATAACACCTGGGTTTCCCCTCATTGTTTCTCTTCTGCTCAACGTTTCTTATGAAATGATTTCTCTATATAAAAGAATATGTGTTCACATACAACACAACAAAGAAACAGCACTAGCACTGTGGATTCCACCTGTGCCGTTCCTGGGCCGCATCTTCCGGTTTCTCTAATGTGTAGCCCTGGCTGTCCTAGAACTCTCTATGTAGACCAGGCTGGCCTCAAACTCACAAAGATCCACCAACCTCTGCATCCCAAGTTACGAGGCATGTGCCATCATGTCTGGACTATCCTATAAATTCTTAAATGTTCAGTATTTTATTTTTTAAAACTTTTACTGTGTAACTATTTTAACTCCTTGAAAAAGAAACCTGTGTGTGGCTTTCATATGTTATATAAATCAATTATACTGCTTATATTTTTCTAGGATTTTAAAAATAGCTTTATTTTTATTTTTTTCAGATTCATTCATTTGGATGGTAAATGGCTCTCTGTCTTAGAAATCCCTGCCTTTATGCAGACACAGAACAGTTTGTTCAGCATTCTGTAAATGAAAAATAGTTATTTCTAGATTTTCCTTTGTGGTCATAAATGTTGCTTCTGTGAAATTGTTTGAATACATATCCCAGTGCTCCTTCACTAGAGGTTGCATAAATGCTGTTTCCAAAAGCAACATTACTGAGTTGTAGGGAAGCAAATCTAAATTTACTAAGGATAATCAAATTTTATTCATAGCCAAAGCTTCTGTATAAGAGCTACTTTTCTGTGTCCCTCTTTTCTTTATTTCATGTGTGTGGGCATTTTGCCTGCATGCGTATCTGTATACCATGTGAATACTGTGCCTGAAAGGGCAGAAGAGGGCATTAGGTCCTTTAAAACCAGAGTTAAAGGTTGGTGCTGAGAACAGAACCCAGGTCCTCTGTAAGAGCAGTCGATGCTCTAAACACTGAGCCATCTCTCCAGCTCCTCTGTGTCCTTCTTAATTGTTTTTTTTTAATGTCACTTTTGTAAACTTGATGATGTAAAATAATAATATATTTTACTTCTAATACAATGGTAATTTCAATGATTAATTATAGTAAGATTTTAAAATTTACTGCAATTTGACTTTCATCTTCTGTGGGAAATGTGTTTATTCATTTTGGTTAAAAGAAATGGTTCCCTACATTTCTACCCTGACTCCTTCCTATGGCTGTCTGTGCATTGGTGTCTCCAGTCAGGGCCTCAGAATCCCCTAGGGGCAGTTCTCAGCTGCTGTGGAGCAGGAATGAAATAGCTCACTTCCTCATATGTCTTGTCTACAACTCTGAGATTGAGTCCAGTGGAGAGGCTGAACACTTGGTATACATTTTCTGGGACTGTTGCCAACATATTGACCATGTGAAGCTGATTTAAAATGAAAACTTGAGCTAACAAATATAAATTTTATGAAAAACCAGTATACAAAATAACATCATTTGTAGCCTAGTTACATACATACATGTTAATATGACTTTCTACTTAAAAACACAGAGTTGGGGATGTTGCTCTGGTGTGGTGTATTCACCAGGACTGCAATTTTATCCCAATTAACTTCGGTAATAATTCACTGAATGGCCACTCTACATGAAACCTAAAATTAATGTCTTCTCATTTTTTCTCATGAAGTTCTCATATATTCAGTAGGAGGAGTCCAGATTGCTTGTAGTAGCACTGGGAAGTTTCTATTGTCACATAACACTTTAGGATAGTAAATCTCCTAACCCGCCTCGTACTGTACTGTGAGAATATAGACAATAATCTGGGTTAGGTGTTATCTGAGTGATGTATGTAGTGAGTAGATTCACTCAAGAAAACATTTGGCTTTCATTAACTTTATGGCACAATTGTAGTTCCCAAAGGACTAAGCCCACTCATGAGTCTTACTGCTTCCATCAGGGTGCCTGAGAAACTGTGAGGGAGAAGAAATCCCTTAGAAAGTGACGTTAGCGTTCAGAGGTTCTCATTAATGATCAGTGGGAGCCAATATCATACACAATAAGGAGCCTTTGATAGTAAAATGACTTTACGCTCTTTAAATAATTGGATTGTTATTCACAGTTGGCTGACTTGTTAAACATTAAAGTGTTAAAATAAAACAACTCTGCTACATAAATATTTTCTTTTTTAATTTCTTGAATTAAAATGTGTACATATATATTCTACCCACAATAAGGGCTGGAGAACAGCAGACACAGACATTGGACATGCAGCACTGGAGTGTTGCACTAGACAGAAAAAGTCTTGGTTATGAACTGCAGATCTGCTAATATGTGTGTGACCTTTGAAAATAACTTCACATCATCAGACCCAGTTCCCTTACTTGTAAATGGCAATTCTCGTACCAACTCCTTAGATGCGCCCTACAGTCAAAAGTGATTACGTGTTCTGTGGTGAGAACCGTGAAGTAACAACTTCTTCTCTTTGGTGTTTTTATTCTTCCCACATTAACTACAGCACTGTTTTAAATGTGTTTGTAACTTCTTATTTTCATCACTGGAACAAGAATTTTAAGACTGACTGCAGACCGCTTTGCTTCAACCTTCCCATTTTCTTGTCATGCTTTCTTTAGAAGCTAACTAAAAACATATTTTAGGCACCAGACCTGTAATAGAATGGGTAAGCCCCACCGAACTAAGTTTCATATGTTGTAATTAAAGAGTCAATGCAGGAACTTCTCTAATTAGAAAGACATTTTATATATAAATACTTTCATTTATGTGGCTTTAAATTATGAATTTAATACAAGATATTACAGAACACTTGGAAAAGTAATAGAAAGGTGAATTTCAATCCCACCTCCTTCACACAGCCATGATTTACATTTCAACTGTTTTTTTAAATAGTTTTTTAATTTTTTAAAAATAAGAGAATTTGTATTAACTGTAAACTTGTATCTGTTTCTCCTTTTACATTATAATTATTTCTGCAGTTTGTTATGCAAACAGTGGCTAAGTAATTTGTATTCAGACACCTCTGAGAGAGAAAGTGGGGTTGGTGTTAATTGTGCCCTGTGAAAAGCAGAGGCCATGCTGTGCAGCTTTCAGACACATGGTGTTGCACAACAGCACATGGCTTCTGAATATTTATTTTTATTCATTTCTATTTTACATGTATGCTCTCTGTGTGTGCATGAGCACACATGCAGAAGCCAGAGGAAGATGACACATGTCTTCCTTTTGGCTTTATATTCTATTCTCTTTTCTTGAACCCTAAGCTCTCCATCTTGTCAGTCCAGCCTGTCAGAGAACTGTTAGAATCCACCCATCTCTGCTCCCCAAAGCTGGAGTTACAGGCACACACTGGCACCTCCAGCTTCTGTGTGGTGTGGGGATTTTAACTCAGGTCCTAGCGCTTGCACAGGAAAGGGATCCTTTCTCTGAGCCATCCCCAGCCATATTCTCAATATTCTTTGTTTTTTTCGAGACAGGATTTCCCCTGTTGTAAATCTGGCTGTCCTGGAATTCATTCTGTAGACCAGGCTGACCTCAAACTCACTGAGATTCACCTGCCTTTGCCTCCAGAGTACTGGGATTAAAGGCGTGTGTCACACTGCCCAGCTGAATATTCTTAAAAGTTGAAAATATATCTGTGATTCATAGTTTAAAAAAAAACAGGGAGTTAAACACTAGTTTTAGTTATTTACTATGGTAAAAGGCAATAACAGCAGTTGCACACTGTCCCTGTGGAAACTAAAGCTAAGTTATGCAGCTAGATGCTGAAGAGTTTAAGGGTTCTCAGTAATGTTGGACTCTGCTTTCTTACTCAGTAGTTATTTTCAGGTTTATTTTGTTTGTGTTTACCAATGGCTGAGAGCAAATCAAGGTAGTGACTCTGAAAACTGTAACTTTTATGTTTCCATCACTTAATATTGCACAATTTCTTAGGAAAAAATTAAAAATCAATGCAGAAAAATCAATAAAAGCACATCTATCTTTTAAAAAGACCAGTAAAATTGATAAATTGGTAGTCAGAGTGACCAAGTCAAATGATAAGACTCAAAGCCCGTGATGTAAGAGAGAATAACACCAGAGCTACAGAAATAGAGACAGTCAAGGACAAAACAAAACAAAAACAAACAAACAAACAAAAACTAAAAAATTTACTGAAAACAGCAAGGAAAGACTTGTACAAAGTGTACAGATTCCTGAAAAATAGTTGCTGCTAACACCCCTGAGGAAGAAATAACAGGTTAGGGTAGCTTGTTAGCTATTAAGGGAAGGCAGGCAGCCATCATGGGAACTCCAGACCCAATAGCTGCAGCAGCGACGTTCATCAACATTTAGTGAGCAGCTGGAGCGAAATTTGTGCAGATTACTATAGCAACCTTACGAGAACATTTCCCAACTCATGTCATAAAAGCAGTTTTACCTTGATCAAACACTGGACAAAGGAATTAGTAGAAAAATCTGATAGCTATATTTCACAGAAACTAGCAAAGCATTGATAGATGTAATAAACTAGGGCAATACTCACGACTAAATAGAATTTCCCTTTGTCAAAGCATGACTGGCAAGAAACACTGAACAACGTGAGCCATAAAACCAGAGGAAGGAAAACCAAAGCGATCATAGATCTTACAAACCCGCTTTGGCCGAGTTCAATACCCAGTTAAAACTGGATACACAGATACAACTGGAGAGAAGCCTCATGCCCACTGAGTCCTTTTAGCACCAGAGGCCAGGTCCCATGTGCATCACAAGCCACAGGGAAAGCCTGAGCAACAAAAGCTCTAGCACAAAGCATTGGAGGGTCAGCAGGACTCTGGACTTAGCAACAGTTTCTTAGACAGGAGCAAGAATGCATGTCATTAAACATGGCTTCACACAAACATAAAAGCCTCCCTGTGAAGGGTACTATTTAGAGTGTGAAGGAACAAAGCACAGAACTGGGGCTCACACTGCACCGAGAATCTGAGAACAACTCATAATTCAGCACCGAAAAAGCCAATTCAAGAAAAAAATGAAAAACAAAATTGAATCACGGCCAAAGAAATAATAAATTTAATTAAGATGCAGAGAAATATTCTAATTGGACACTTTAATTGTAAATTAAAACCACGAGGAGACAGCACATCTACCAGACTGGCTGAAATTGCAGAAATAAGAACAAATAGCAATGGATGATGGCAAAGGAACAGCAACCATTTACAAAAACATGTAAGTTTCTTCTAAGCTCAAGTGTATGAATCCTGTACTCCCCATTGAACTACCCCCAGGCATGTGACACCTGAGCATGAGTCTCTCAAATGTCTGCACAGTTTCTACCAGGAGTGTTCATACACAAACTCAACTCCCACCAACAGACACACGAATACTGTGATCTCTATGAAATGGGATGTTCTTGCCAATAAAGGGACTGACTTGTAGATGAAGGGGCAGCCACTAAGATGAGTGAAATAAATCTGACACAGACACCGCCATTCACAAGGCATTCTGAAAGCACATCTAGGCTAAGGAATTCTTGGGATGCTAAAATGGTTTATACTGATTATAGTTACTGACTATCCATCTGTCAAAGTTTACTCTGTTTGTGCATCTACAATGAAGGGGTTTTGCTTTTATAACTGAAAAAAAAAACCTGACTTTGAAAATGAACACACTACTTAAATTTATTTTCTATTGACTGTGTTTTTATATGTTCCTAAACTATTTAATATTTAAAGTGTTAAGTGTTTTTGATGAAATATGTCATTTGAAATGCCTTACAAGGTTAAATAAAGACATGAATTTGGAAATGGCTATGATAAAACTAGTTTTTAAATTCTTTGTGATGCAGTTTCTAATCTGGCTTCAAACTAAAGATTTTCTGCTATTACTAATAAAACAGCACAGTAGAGTCAAGGAATGGAAGAAAACCAACCAACCAACAAACCATACACAAAGCATCCCAGTTCTTCATCTGCCCTGGGCTGTGTGGCAGTCCAGGGCACGTTTACTGACTTGGTGTGATAGGCTGCTGGCATCCGCTGTACTGAGATGTAGAACTGGGAAAAGATTTTCAAGGCTTGGGTTTTTATTCCCCTCCCATATTCTACTTTGAGGTAGGAATTCTGATTTCGAAGCACATCATATTGTTTGATGTGTCACTTTTTCTACTAGGGGCCTCTTACTGTTTCTCAAGTCACTCACTGTAAACTTCCATCTTGTTCTATTGTGTAAAACTCTGACCAGCCTCTTTGTGTATTCTGGAAATACTTTCTCCATTAAGCACTCTAGCTTCCTCTTGTGTGGACAGAGTCCTGACGGATTTTTCTGTCAGCTTCATGATATTAAGATACCATCCCTCTCTGAACACCACCACCTGCATTCCAAGACCACTGCTCCAGATCTTCCAGTACTAGTCTTTCTGGATTTTATTTCTACTCCCATTTTACCCAAATGTTCAGTTTCAGGACTTACCTAACCCACCTGCTCATGATTCTATAGACCTCTCACTCCAGGACACATTTGAGTCAGCAACATAGCCACATGTTGAGTTTCATTTTCCCATGAGATCTCTTAACTAACAGATCTTGAACCACAAATACCTTTTTTCTGATGATAATATCTTTACCATTCATATCTCCTCATCTGCTACATCTTTAGGCTTTTTCCTTTGCTCTCTCTTGCTGCTATCTTTGGGACCCAAACACTTATTTGTAGTCTGCCAAATTTCTTTAATGGGGACACTCAACTATTAAAGTATTCTTTGACACCTTTAAATCTTCCACTGTTTTGAACTTCTATCAGGTTTTTGATGCTAATTTCTCACTATGACTGCAACTAATAACCATTTTCTTGATTTTGACTTGATTCATCCATGGATTACTGCTAATAACTATCAAAAACCAATGCATGGTTGCTCAAAGTATTGATATACTGTATAACTTGGGCCTTCCTTCACATTCACCATGCTTCTAATCATCTTGATGGAAAAAAAGCTCTTATAGCTTTCCTATCATTCTGTTAACTATGACAATTGATGTTACATTGGAAACTATTATCACAAAAGTTTCATCTTAAGTACACTATAGCCAATGGAAATACAAATAAAAATATAAGCAAAATCTAATCATTTATACTCACTTAGAAATGGGATTGACACTGGCTTCAATAATGGTTAAACACTTACAGCACTTTATGTTTTCTGGAAACTCTTGTACACCTAAAAGGTCAGGAAAAACAAAACAAAATAAAACAGTGACATGAGTTCATGAAGATATCCAGTAAGCTTGTTGAAGCATTGGTTCCTACAGTAAGAATAAACCATTAAAATCACCAGCTTGAATCTAAACTCCATGTAGGGGTGAACATTCAAGCAGAGATGATAAATGAACATAATAAAGCCATGTAAAAAAGACAGACATACACACATTTTTTTCTATAAAAACTGAATGTTAATAATAGCTGAAAGTTGCATATAAAACTAAGGACAATTATATTTAGCTCTTTACTAACTCTCAGGAATGAAAATAAAAGTAGCTTGATGATACAATTTGTTGCAAAGGTTTTGACTATGAAAACAGCATTACATGTCCATGTACCAAGCCCTGTTTTTCAGCTAAGATCATGGGATTGTATGAGCTCTCTTGTAAGAACAATCCAAAGTTCACTTCTGGGAATCCAAGGACATTAAATTTTGTTGTGCTTAGACTAGATTCAGAGTCAGGCTTACCTAGCCTGGGTAATAATTATCTGGGGGCATGGTATTTTATAGGCAAAATGGTATGTTTGTTTCTAAAAATGGGCAGTTTTATTATTCACAAAGAGCAAATGACATCAATATTTATATTCCAAAAGAGGACACTACGTTGATACTTCTCCAATGTATTCATTTCAGGATCTGCACCACAAAATCTAACTTGACTGTGTTCACAAAATTACTGACAAAAGGCAAACAGCATTCCTGCATTCTGAACTCAAGGCATCATATAAACAAAACACTTAATATCACAGTATTAATAAAAACTGTATTGACAAACTATTATTTGAAGAAGATAGATACAATAGGTTGCTTAGTTGCTACATTTACATAATTCTGTTTTTTGAACTCCATGCTTTTAAAATATGAGGTTTGACCATATTTTAATGTTTCTGCCTTGGGCTGAGTTTGTAGCTCTGTTGGTAAAGTGTTTGTTATAGTGCAGGGAGCCCCAGGCTTGACGCTCAGCTCCACATACATGAGGTATAGTGATGGGTGCCTGAAATCTCAGCAAACTTGGGAGGTAGAGACAGGAAGGTCATCCTTGGCTGCATAGTAGTTCAAGGCCAGCTGAGGCTACATGATCCCTGTCTCAAAAGAAAAAAAAAGTCTTTGCTCTCAACTTTTAATTGTTTGAGAAGTAACCTTTTTGTTTCTTATTAGGGCTGGTTGTACATATTCTGCTTCCTGTGTCTCCATTTAACCGACATGCCTGTTCGTTCTACCAGGAATCAGAATGTATACAAAGGAAGAAATAAGTCTGAGATAAATCAATTTAACATTCCTTCTTGGCATGAGGAGGGGAGACAAAATGTCATGGATAACTGTCAGGTAAGGAGGTTTAATTGGTTGCTTTTTATTTGGGCTTTCCTATCTGAAGCAGACAGAAAAATCCAAAAATCCAAAAATCCAAAAAGCCACATCATATTACCAGGTTCATGTGTGTGCGGGTATGACACACACATGTACTTGTTTGCATGGATATACTCACCATGAGCCAGAGACTGATACTGAGTGTCTTCCACAATCTTTCTCCATCTTATTTTTTGAGACAGGGACTGCCACTGAACCTGAAGCTCACCTATTTGGCCAGACTCAGTTATCCTCTTGTCCCCACCTCTTCAGTGCTGGGATCACAGCATGTCACCATGCCTGGTATTTTAAGTGGAGGTTGGGGAGCTGAAATCAGGGTATGATATTTGAATCACCTAACAGGCCCCTTACAGAGGATCTTAAGCTTGTAGTTAAAATAGCTTTCAGCTTTCTTTATGATATAAAGGTTTTTGAAGTAAAAGAGGACACAAAAGTAGTGTCATTACAATCTGTGTTTAGCTTTAAACTGGCTTTAAATATATTTTCAAGTATGAAAAGAAGTATTTCTTTCTGTACAAAAGTTTCGTTTGGAACCCAAATGTAGGAAAGAGTCTCATCATTATTAAGCATGGAGCTTAACAACAATAGAGCATTGATCCCCAAATCTATAAATAGACACCACCCATAGAGAAACCTGAGAGATTTCTGTGACATGAAAGTTGTCTTTCTACCCCACTTTCCTGAAGTGAGCTTTACTTGGTATAAGTTTTGTCTGTCCCCATCTATTTTCTCAGTCAAACCCAGCTCTGCATGGCATCCATACAGAGAAATTTAAATTCCAGCCATTTGAGAATTTCTTAAACTATTTTAAGCCCCCTTACTTCTAATGCCTACTGTTTTAGCGTGTATTGGATATGAAATTGAATAAGACTAGAAGAAAACAAAACATCAGAAAAAACAACAAAACAAAACAAAACACCACTGTGTTTGGTTATGAGTTAAAGAACCTGTTATTTTTCTTTTAATGTATCTTTAATTTAGGTTCTCCCCAAAAGAATCAATCATATATTCAACACATTTCACTGAGTGCTTAGCTTATCCTGTGTTGGAAAGTGCTGAACTTTGAGGAGACAGTTTGGAAAAGATGAGAAATTCTCTTTTATTTGTGGATCTTATATTTTATCAGGAGAATGCATACAATAAATGTGCATATGTAAATGTAAATATATAATGTGTATTAGTAATGAAAAGTATCACAAAAAATACTTAGATATTGGATATAAAGAATGAAAGAGAATTAAAGGAAGATCCCCGAATCTTTGGCTGGGTGATTTGAGAGATGGAACTGCCTCCTGCTCCGATGGAAACGTGGTACATGAATTAAGTTTTAGATAGAAGATAGAATTGAACTTTGGCTTTTATAAATTATTGTTTGGAATTCAGTAGGAGAAATCAAGAATGTTTTTGCTTATAAACTTGAACTTTAAGAGATAGGACAATACTGACTTATGAATTGGCAATTCTGATCTGGAGAAATAGTTCAGCAGTTTAGAGCATTTACTGCTTTTCAGGGAACCTGAGTTCAATTCCCAGCACTCACATCAGACAGCTCACAACCACCTATACCTCTGGCTCCAGAGGTACTGAGTCCTCCAGTCTCTGGTGGCTTCTGCACTCACATGCACATACCTATACACAAACACAGACACAGACACAGATGTTGCAGAAGTTTATTTTTAGTTTTATATAAAATAATTGTTTTATGCACTGTTAGGTGAGTGGCTATCCTAGATCTAGTGTGTTTTTTATTGTTCGTGGATATTGGATTTCTATGGGGGTTATTTAATTGCTAATGATCTTCATGTTCTATCAGTAGAATACCTGAGGAGTTCTGAATCAATAAAACACCTGAGCTCAGATGCTCGGGGTTCCACTGTCTAGTTAGACACTGGCAAGGATGGTGGTTCCCTCTGCTGAGGTCTGGCAAAGTTTGCATATATGAGAATGCCTTCTTGTCTTCTTGGTGAGCTACACAGCAGTGTACTACTACACACAGACACAGACACAGAAACACACACAGACAGACAGACAAGTACAGAAACATACACACACAGAGACAAATACAGAAACACACACACACACACACACATACACACGAGAGTGAGAAAGAGAGAGAAAGCTAGAGAGAGAGAGAGAGAGAGAGAGAAGAGCAGAGAATTATAAAATAAAATAAAAATAAATTGGAGTTCAATTATATAGATAATATTTAAACTGTGAAACGGATGTCAGCAGTGAAGGAATCAATCTGGAAGATACTGAAGGTGGCAAGAATTGAGCTTCGATGCTCTCCAAAATGAGGAAGAGTTAACAAAAGAGACTGAATAAGAGGTAAGATATTGGGCAAAATGGAAGCACTGAGACCTGGAATTCAAATGCACAATAGGCTTCAAGTTAAGAGATAAGATGAACTTATTCAAAAGATGCTGAGGATCATCGAAAGAGAAACAAGAGTGGCCATTGCGCTTTGAAAGGTAAAAGGTCACTGTGACCTTGAAGGGACCTGTAGGAGGGAAGTAATGAAGATTAAAGAATGAGATTTGATTTAAGAGTGGATGGACAGGAAATCCATATAGAGAAGACAGAAATTTCCTGTCAAGCTGTTGCAGCGAGGGAGGAAAACAAGTGGGAGAAAAAAGCAGGAAGTTTTGTGCTTTCGATTTAGGTCTGAACAAATAGTAGAATATACATATTCTGATTAGAATAATCACATAGACGGAATTATCTAGAGGACACAGTGCAAAGTGGGGGCGCTGCTGCTGTGATGGTTGAGGACAGGCAAGAGAGAGTGACCTACCTGTGCAGAGACAGCTTGGGAGGGGAGCAGGGCTGGCTTTCCTGCTCCAATGTGCAGCAATCAGGGCATATAGGGCAGAGATAGGATGGGGAAAGGAAATCTCTTTTGAGAGGTTCAGCACAGATGAGCATGGAGATGACAAGCCGCAGGTTTGCAGGTGGAGGAGATGTGGCATCACCACAGGGGGAGAGTGAGGAGAGTGAGACGATTGTTGAGGAACAAAAGGCTGCACTTTGGACTGTGATCAAGAATTCTGTGATTCCAATGTGTGTAGTTGGCTCTTCCCAAATTCCATTCAGCAATAAGCAGAGAACTGAATTTAACCAGGATTTAGGTTTGCTGAACTATGGGCAGTTGCAAGGGAGGGTGTTAGGAAGGTCCACAAAGAGCAGACTGATAATTAACCACAGCTTAAGCAAACACAAAGAGTAAAGAAAAATCTCAGGACTGACTGGTGAAGACAGTGGCACTGGTGCCTTTGACAGGGTTAAAGATGGCGGCAGCTGGTAAGAACTGATTTGGGAAGACCATTATGCAGTCAAACGTTGGGATTCATTAATATTTAATTTCCTAGGCTATACCTAGAAAAACAATGACAATCTGACAAGTTCTTGTTAAATCACTTCTAAATTATATTTCACATCAATAGCTTGAAGAACTGAACTAAAATACATTGCAGATATGGAAAGGAACATTTGATTTTGGTATGGAGGATGTAGATTCTAATTACCTATATTAACGTGATAATTATCTCTTTTCAAATAAACAAAATACAAATGACAAATTTAAATGATTTGGTGTTCCTTCAAATGCATAAGAAGCATCTTTTACTCATAAATTTATGCACAAATGAATATACATAATTATGGGTGGTATATACGGAATGCTTGTTTTCTGAATTTCATAAACATACCAAATAGTTTTCTCTGTGGTATAAATGCTAAATGCTAGGTTAAAAAATTACAATGCTGTATCTTATATAACAAAACAACAGACACATAGCTGATAAAACCTCTCTATCTGTCCTTTAATTGCTATTAATCTTTGAAATTATAGTTTCTTTTAATTTGAGAGAACACAGGCACATTACTTGTATGATGAACAGGTTGGATTAGACTTTGAGGAATAAAAGATAAAATGAATTGTAAAGATGTTATATGCACTTATTTCATTCTCAAGAATATTTTTAAAAACTGACCAACAAAGCAATTAAGATTCATTGGTTGACCAGAATTTGAAATCAGCACAACTCAAATACTGTCATGTTTGCCTATTCTGGCTAACACTCCTGAAATCTAGGAATTTATCTGATGTGGGATATAATTTCTAGTTATACATATTCAGGAATGTAGTACTTAAGACAGGGCAACCTGCATAAGATATGATGCAAACTTACTCTCTTCTCAGTGTCAGCAAGAAGAAATTAGAATTACTGTCTCATTAGAGGGGAGGTGATAGGATGGGAGAACTACAGAGTGATGCTACCCCTCTTCCCACCCACCAGGCCTGCTTGGTGTAAACAGAACTGCTCTTTATCCTTATAAAAACAGTCCGTTCTGCAACATGAATGAACTCATGTCAGCACAGAAAACTTAAATTGATCAATTAGAGTTGTTTAAAAAAGATAACTAGACAGGAACTACTTTACAATAATTATTACTGTAACACATTTTAAAATTTGATATACAAGAAGACATACCTTAATTTTGCTTTATATAGAAGACTAGTAAGGATATGTGGCACATCCACAAGGATGGATAAGGAGACTTCAGAGGGCAGTTTACAGTGTTCTGTTCACTGTACAACAGGTGTACAACTGGGTTGGGTTAGCAGAACAGCATCTGGTGGGGATGCTTTGCATTCTACCCCCATGGAGAAGAAATGGGGACCCAATTACTGCAGCAAGGGAGGAACAAGTTATTTCTGAGATCCCCACCTATCTCTGGCATTGCATAGAAAACCCAAATGCTGGTGAAGTTCTCAGCAACAAGATACAACTACACAACAGTATCTGCCTCAGAGACATATCTCGGGAAAATTCTGCAAAGTTTTTATGACCTTGACACATAATGTCTTCATAAAGAATACATATGACTCTTCCAAATGCAGTTATTGACACTTATTCTGTGTTCTCTTTCTTTACTCCAAATAACAGAAATTTTGAGTGAGAATTACTTAATATTGTTTTGTATTTGATGCTATTTTGATTCTCCCTTTATTCTCAGTGGACTACTTTACTGAGCATTCCATCCACTTGCACTTTAATGGAGGAGCTGTGGCTCTGAGGACAGTGTTAAGCTCAGCTCCTGTTCACAATGGACGAGGGGTGTTGTGCAGTAGTGAGGACTGACAATGGCTCTTACAAACTCAGTTTCATTGTCTTAAAATTATTTTTAAGGATTTATGGACCATGAAGAATTTATTAACCACAGATTTCTGAAAATGTTCCACTGTGAAATTTGGAAACCTGAGCCCTGGCTGACAGAATCCCAAGTGGACTTCTGAGGGTGATGGGACAACAGTCTTCTTGTCCTTGTATATTTGTATAACCTGACTGTGAGTGCTGCTGACATGTTTCAGGCTTCACATCCCTATGAAGACACAAAAGTCAAATGGCCTGGTGCTGGGGTGTGGAGGTGACAGGAGAAGCAAATTTAGTTTTCATTGTCATGAAGTTATTTAATGGAACAAAAGAGACTTTGAGTTTGTTTGAACCATCAAGGACAGAAGATATTCTATAGACAGGAAAAGCAGACAAGATGCCAGAGATAGAGATTTTTAATAAGCCATGCAGTATAATGGTGTTGAAGTAAGGATTTTTAAAGGACTGGGTACCCGGGAGCACAATATCACATGTTGATCATGATCGCATGTTGACATTTTCTCCCTAAGCCATACAAAGCATTCCAGGTAAGTTCCCTGAGAATCTACTGCAGAGACGACAGTTTCTTCTTCTCTTTCAGTATCCTCAAAGCTTTAGAGATTTTAAAACATCTGTTAGCTGCTTCCTCCTGTGAGTCTGGAACAGAAAGGTTCTCTTTCTTCCTGCAGATGGAGAGTGTGATTATTTCCGTGTTTCATGAGTGCTTTGGGAAGGGGGTGGAATAATTGGCACATCACTAACATACATAATAACCCCTCAACTATGATTGCCTCTCATTATAACTAACAATAGTGATTTTGCCCACCATGATGCTGCTCACATCCATTCATGTATAGAAATAAGTTTTAGAGGATGAGAAAAAATCACTTAATTGCTGGAGAATTAGGAAGCACTTTCAAATTAATTTATTTTCATTAAAGTCCTTATATTATGGTGTCATCATCTCTAAGAAGCTATGACAAATCAACAATCAAACTTGAAATGAAATTACTGACTAATTAAACCTTATCATTCATTATCTAACTTTACCGTATAAAACAATTTTCTCTACTATGGCTGTGCATAAGCTACAAGCAGACTTAGACTATTTATTCAGAGATCACAATATCATGAAATGAATTCATCTCTGATTTACATAGAATTTATTTCACTATTGAATTCATATGTGAGGATGTCTTAGTTAGGGTTTTTGTTGTTGTGATGAAACACCATAACCAAAAGCAAGTTGGGGTGGAAAGGGTTCGTTTTGGGTACACTTTAACATCACAGTCCATCACTGAAGGAAATCAGGGTAGGAACTCAAACAGGAACCCAGAGGCAGAAGCTGATGCAGAGTCCATGGAGGAGTGCTGCTTACTGGCTTGCTGATCATGGCTTGCTCATCCTGCTTTCTTATAAAACCTAGAACCGCAAACCTAAGGATGGCACCACCCACAATGGGCCGGGCCCTCCAGCATCAATCACTAATTAAGAAAATGCCCTACAGCCAAAGCTTATGGAGGTATTTTCTCAATAGAGGTTCTCTTGGTTTCAGATGAGACTAGCTTGTGTCAAGTTGACATAGAAGTAGTCAGCACAAGGGTAACAGATGGAAGATCCACTGGAATGGACAGTAGCACATTTTCCTTGGATCACTGCATACAATTAGGGCACGATAATTGCCAAGAAAGAAAGGCTGATTCATAAAAAGACTGGATATGTTTTTATTTCTCTTTGGTTACACAAATGACAAAGTTTTAGTAAATTAACCAAAACTTCTTTAGAAGGTCAAGGCTATTGAACTTATTTTTAAGAAAAAGGAATGTTTTTTTATTGACAACTAGAAGCTGGAATCTCATTTTTCAGTTCACTGCTCTCCAGTTAATTGGGTATTTTGATTTTACCATGTATGTAAATATTCTATGTAGCTTGATTTTTAAAAATATATTTTCTAAATGAAAGATGAGAACATAAAACTTCATTTCTGACAGGGAATTCTGTGATACTCTGATATGTGTACACTGAGCAGTGCTGAAACCAGTTTACACTAGCCTATTGCTTATCTCCTCAAACATTTATCATTTCATTGGTGAAACATTTGAACTCATTTCTTCTTGGTTTTTGAAACATCTTATGCTTTATTATTCCCAATAACCCTCCTGTGCAGTAGAGTTGGAAACTGTTCATTCTATGTGACTGTAACTCCAGTTCCCCTGGTAGCCATCTCCTTATCCTTTCAATGTTCCGAGTATGTAAAAATTATGAGCATAATATATTCATCATAAGAAGCTGATAGCAGAAGCTGTGGTGTACTATTAGTATGTCCCTAACCTACACCCATCCTCAGAGGATGCACATTTTCATTACAGCGGCATTTTGAACACTATGACTGTGCACTTGGTTACAATGTGAAAGCCAGTGAATAATAAGAAATCAGCATCATCCAGACCATGCTGCTGGCCATGCACCAGAAAAAATGATGGGACCGAGATAGTATCAAATGCAGTGTAACACTAAAAACACCTGATGAAGCACGAGATGCTGGAGGAGAGGGCGTAATAAAAGTAACTGCCAATGGGAGTAGAAAACTAGGAATTAATGAATTGGAAATCCAACAAATCAAATAACAAATGAGATCAACAAGGAAAGAGAGACTGCTTGAAAGACTTTAAAGAGTAGAATACCCTTACAAAAAGATGAAAGCAAAGACTCGGTGGAATGATTGAACAATTTTAGGAATGCAGAGGATAAAGTGGCCATGGTGGAGGGGTATAAAATTATGAAAAAGAAGTAAAAATAAAGTTGAAAATCTGGATGATGGAGTGGGTAAGTTACTAGTTGGACTGTAACTTGTGAAAGAACGACTCAAGAATTTACAAAGATATCAGAATTAGAAAGAAAGAAACTGGTCCACAGGCAGACAGTATGGCACGTATGTCAAGCAGGCCTGTTAGCACTGTACTAGACCTGTGCTCAGTGTTGTCACTGAGTATAAGACAAAGTCTCAAAACTAGTGAGTTTTCTGAAATCTAGACTCAACCAAAGTACAAAGATAGTTTTCAAAGGATACAGTAGATAAAACTAATGAAAACTAATAAAACTAACTTTTTAGTAACTAGCAAAATGCATGTAAACCTGGCTGACAAGCTGGCTCAGTGGGTAAGGGCAGTTACTGCCAAACATGACGACCTGAGTTCAATCTTGGGAGCCACACAGCAGAAGGATAGAACTAATTCCTGTAGATGGCCCTCGATGTTCACACATGTGCTGTGTCAGGAAACACACAAGAACACACACATGCACATATGCATGTACACACACACATACACACATACACACACGTAATAAAGCCATTAAAAATGTATGCAAACTTTCTTGTAGAAATTTATAAACTTGATTGAACACCACAAAATAAGACACAAAGAGATCAGTTCTTTTCAGATTAACTGTTAAATTCAAATCAATTTTTTAAAAAAATTATACAAGATTATTTGTGTTTTTCAACAAGTACTGAATACTAAGAGCAGCGAGACACCTAAAATAAAGACACAGGGAGAGGACAGGAAAGTTTAGATAGTAAAACTCAATAAGACAGTGTAATGGTGAGGGCAGGTTTCAATCAGGCAGGAATAGTTCTGCAAGCTGAAAGATGCTGAAGACCTGGGGAGATTGTTCACAGCCAATGGAGACACAGCTGCCTAGTTCTATTAGGAGACTGTACACAGTCAGTGAGGGGACAGGCTGCCGAGTGCCACTGGGGAGACTGTTCAAAGTTAGGGGGAGATAGACTGCAGAGTGTTGTTGGAACAATTCACTGTACATTCACAGGAAAGAAGATAAATTTTGGCTATATGTAGGCTCAGAAATAAGTTGCAAATTGAGTAAAGACCCAAATGTGAAAATAAAACCAATTGTTTAAGAAGACAATAAAGAAAAAGTATCTGTGACATAAAAGTATGGAAGAGCATCTTCAAGGTAATGTGATGACAACACCACAAACAAGGGAAAGTTGAAGCTTACACATTAAATCTGGAAATTTATTTATGAAATATGACTTCTCAAAAAATGTGGGAAGATATGTCACAGACTTAGAAATAATCTTTGCAGATCATACAGGGAAGAGGGGACTAGTGTTCAAAGAAATGAATCTTAAGTCATCAGGAACTTAAAAGACAACCCAAAATTAAAGTAAATAATAAGAGATCATTTGTATAGAAAAAGACAATTTGACCCGGCCAATAAAAAATGCAAAATGTTTAGTAATTATCAGTTAGGAAAATATTAAGTAAGAACACCCAATATGTCCATTTGATGAACTGTCAATTCATGAGAAACAATAGAAACATAGATTCTTCTGCTTGAGATAACTAGATCCAGTTGTTCAACCTTCAAGAAGTAAGATCAGAGGACAGTAGGACAAATTTGAAGACTAGGGAGATGGTTCAGGGGTAAAGAGCCCTGACTGCTCTTCTGGAGGATCTGGGTTCAATTCTCAGCATCCACATGGCCACTCATCACAACCATCTGTAACTCTAGGTTCAGGGTGCCTCTCAGGGCACTACATGCACATGGCATACAGACACATACAGACACAACACTCATACACAAAAAACAAAATAAAGTACTTAATTAAAAATTCTTTGAAGAACAATCTATACAATCCTGTAGCTCTTTACAGAAAATGTAAACCTTAATTATGACAGCAAGGAATGTGAGGGAATGGGAATAAACATTTTCTTCTGTCGATAAAGATTTATTCATTTAAAAAGAGTGACATCTGCAATGAATGTCAGTAACAGTAACATTCCATCCCCATTATAGAAACATTATCTGGTATTCTCTTCCTTATAGTTAAATTATTTACTAGCTTTAAACTTGATACTCCATAAATATTTTAATACAGTTAATTACCAACTGTTTTAAATAAAATATTGTCAGAAGGAACGCACAAGCTGTGTGAGTGCAGAGAGGCTGAACTCTTGACTTGATTTAGAAGTCCCAAGTCTTCACAGAAACAGTTACATTTGAATATTGAATAGAATGAAAGTGAGCCAAATAAAAGAGGCATTAAAAGTGATTTATGCAGAGGAAGTAATATAAGAAGACGGAAAGAGATCATGAAACTCTATTAAATGTTTGTGGAACCTTTCCTGTACCCAGACCATAAAGATAAAAATACCAGTCACTGGCAGTTCAGTTGGCTCTTGGGATAGACGTGTTATTGGGTCATCTGTGGAGACTCCCAGCTTTGTGTAGAGGAGCCTACACTATGTCCCAGATCCACTGAAGTACCTTAGGTTGCAAAGAAACATAGCCATGCTGGCAATTTAGGTGGGTGTTAGAGCTAATAAGTAGAGAACTTGTTTGGAACTGATTGTATGAGCACAGTTAGAAGCCTGTTTAAGTGGTTAGCACAGACCAGTCACAAGAGACAGAACTGAACTACAACATGGGAGCCAGAAGAAGGAAATGGACTGTCTAGAGACATAAGACATGGCAGGCAGGGTATGTGAGTGGATATGAAATTGGAATGAAGAACAGATGGATCACATTAATACAATCAGAGGGCTAGAAAATGAAGGATGAACACATTGGGGTGGTTAAGAGTTTGGTTTTAAATGAACCATTTGAGGTGTCTGTGTGGCATTGTGCAGCTATACCCAGCAGGCAGCTGGCTATGCTAGTGTGAAGCTAAAGGGAGGTGGTATTCATGAACATAGGTATTTAATATATTGCTATGTACCAGGTTGGAGCTAAGGTTAGTGGTCACTCAGTGTGCACTCAGTCCTTTTCTGTCTTTTCCAGCACTCAGTTAAAACGTTTAGGAGTTCTCAGTGTGCCATGTAGGACTTCATGAGGACTCTCTCATGTAGTATCACAAAAAAATCACTGTGATTTTTAATAGGATAAAATGTTATTTACCTGCCAAAAACTTACAAGATGCCCTGAATATTGTGTTCATAGCTCCAAACAGAAAAGTAAACAATGTAGTAGTTCACTTTTGTTGTGGTTCAGCCAGGAAGAGACACAGAGGTATTTTCATATGTGCAAACCCTGCCAGACCTCAGCAGAGGGAACCACCTTCATGGCCAGCGCCACACTGGATTGACAGTGGAACCTCAAGCATCTGCGCTGTGGTGTTTTATTGATTCAGAACTCCTTAGGTGTTCTACTGATAGCATATGCAGATCATTAGCAATTAAATAACCCCCACAGAAATCTAGCACCTGCAAACAATACAAAATGCCCTAGAAAGCCCCTCACCCAACAGTGCATAAAACAATTATTTCACAGAGAGCTAAAAATGAACTTCTTCAATAATTCCCCTTTTCTGTATAAAAACCATTGCTTTACCTTTACAACACAATTTAAGACTACACCAGCAAAACCATTTACAAGAGGAACAATTGTGAGGCTTCTCATGAACATGACCAAATGATACCAGACATCTGTTAAGCCTTTCACAATGTCTTTGGACAGCAGAAATACATCTATGTCCAATTATCTGGAATTCACTCATGATCTTCTGGGTTCCTCCTAAGGGCTTAGATCACTTCTCTGGCTCTGCCCTTTGCAGCACACACACAATTTTTGTCCTCCAGGTTCTAGCTGGCTCACACCACTGCTGCTGCTGCTCTTGGTGGTCATCCCATGGTACTGGCATTTCAAAAACTGCTGGGGTCCCTTTCTGTAACTGGGCTGCACTTTTACCAATAGCCTCTCATAGGCTCTCTTCAAGGTGCCAAGCATTAACTTTTTTACATGACCCCTTCAATCTGGGCCTTTAACTGCCCCTGAGGCTGCACCTTCACCAATGACCTCTCCTGGGCTCTCTTCATGGTGCCAAGTCTCAACTTCTTTATATGACCTCTTCATCTGGGCCTTCAACTACTACTGAGGCTGTATTTTTACCAATGGCCTCTCCTGGCCTCTCCCAATGCTAGCTTCAGCTGCTCTCCATGACCCCTTCATGCTGTGAAAGCCTGTGCCACCTGAGTAACTCTTATAGTACCAAATTCAGTTCCCAGCACGAGAATCGATCTCAGTCAGTTCTGGAAGACAGTTTCTGTGTGCTGACCCTTAGGAAACACTTTCCAGATTTTAAGATAGAGTCTGGTTTGCTGGAAAAATAATTGGTCACTTTGGCTACAGTAAGAGTTCCCTCATGGGGTGGAGTCCTCATCACCATCATCAGTATCTTGACCACTTGTAGTCAGGTTTGCAGGAAACAAAACAAAACAAAACAAAAAAAAAACAACAACAAAAAAACTGTTTGGTTTAACTAAGTGGCTTTTTGGCTCTAAGCCATGGCTTCCACAACAGCAGGGGTCCTGGGTCAGTGGGAAGAATCTCCAGTTGAAACATTCTGGTGGTTTAGAGTTCTTTTTCATCACTGCTATGGGGAAACATAAAACCCCTTCCATAGATCTCAAACACAATGTCTTGAGCTTCCCATACATACAACACAGCTATCAGAAAACACAGTTCATGTAACAGTATCCTACCACCTGCGGCAGGAGGGAGCCTCTGCTCCATAATGGGGAAAAGCAGTAAGAACCTTGCCTTTTCCTGCTCCCAGCTGAATTTTTTATCTCTAAGGGCCTCCATTCTGTGGTTCTCACCTCAGAACTTTCTTTCTCATTTATTTATTTATTTATTTACTAATTTCATAGTCTTTTCTCTTCATAGAGGCTTATTTCCTTTCTCTCTCTTTTCATCCTTCAAGAGCCTTCAATCAATACCTTAATCTCTATCCTCTGGTAGCTTCTCTGAACATACTTTACCAGACTCTCTGAGGTCTGGAATTTCTTTCTTGTTCTTCCTCGACTCCACATTGGATGTGGCTGGCGTGTTGTCGTGCCCTACATTGGTATGCCATTCGTAGTTGTATACTGCTGTGGTAGCTCACCAAGAGAGACAAGGAGACATTCTTACATGTGCAAACCCTGCCAGACCTCAGCAAAGGGAACCACCTTCATGGCCAGTTCCATACTCACAATGGAATCCCAAGCGTTGGTGCTCAGGTGTTTTATTGATTCAGAACTCCTCAGGTATTCTACTGATAGCACATGCAGATCATTAGCAATTAAACAACTCCCACAGAAATCCAACACCTGCGAACAATACAAAACACCCTACATAGCCCCTTACCCAACAGTGCATAAAACAATTATTTTATATATAACTAAAAATAAATTTCTTCAACAGAACAAGATGGTCTCTGAATTCAAAGACTGCACAATATACCACATACACAAAAATCAAATTGAAAAGTAATGCCTACTTAGCATACACAAGGCCCCAGGCTGGATTCCCAGTGATACCTCCTTACCCAAAATGGTGATGTAAGTTCAAAACAAAATCTTCCTCAAGGCAAAAGTTACCATAGAACAGGCAATTACACTATGCAATAATTATTTTTCTTTGTGTAACTGGAAGAAAATTTGCAGAATACATGACATTTGATACGTCTTCTTTTGTGTATGCATGCAGTGTGTGTATATGTGTATGTGTGTGTGTGCGTGTGCACATGCATGTACAGGTACACTCGGAACATTTTTTTAAATGTACAGAGGACTCTGTTGAGGTTTCTGCATTCAGCCAGAGAGGGAGGGACTGGACTGAGGAAATCGTGTAGCTCCTGTATCACAAGGGGCCAGCTTGATGTTATTGCGATGACCAAGGGTGATGTGACACAAAGAGTCTACAATGGGTGGTCAAAAGTAGCTTCAGACTCAGAATGAGTTCATATATTAAGGGTTCTCTCATCTAATCCAAGCCCACTCCAGTCGTTTTTGCTCAGGTTGACTGGTCCTTGTATGGGTCTGTCTAGAGATATCGATCTATGTTCTATCCCTGTACTAAGGCTCTGCTATAGTCGCTCCTCTCTCAGCAGGGCCATTACAACTGCCAATTGTAATGCTGACTCTTCTCTTGTTTCAAGCTCCTGTTCTTTCTTCACTTGACAGATTCCTGAAAGATGCATTAAGCTCCTAGGTCCCTGTCACAGCACACAGGGAGAGCTTGCAGCTATAATTTTCTGAAGGGCTGTTTGTGTGATCACCAGCTGTGCTCTAGGCAATGTCACCTCACACCCTTGCAATTGAGTTTTCGACATACAGTGGCCTGACATCTCTTGCATGCCATTTTGTGTAAATGTTTCTAGGATATGGAGGTAAAGCTAAGTAATAATTTCAAGGACTTCTAAAAACATGCACAGATTTCCTGTGTAAGTGTAACTTGTAAGTGTAACTTGTAAAAGCATCACTGGGAATTATTATATGCTCTCAATAAGGTTGTTTCTCAGGAACTTAAGGTTTATATTTGGTGATATGTTGTCTGATTATCTTTAAAAATAAGGTTAGTTTTTATTTACTTGCACTTTCTACTAAACCTGCCCAAAGGCCAGATGTGGTATTAGCCACATTATATTTCTTAGGATTATAATTTGGAAGTAGAACTGATATATAAATGTATATAAGCATTTTGGTAGTAGTAACACACAGGGAATGATACCTTATGAATCTATTCTTTTAAAATAATTTATTTTATTTTTATTTGTGTAAATGTGTATGCCATGTCTGTGCAGAGCTCACAGAGGCCAGATGATGGTGTCAGATGCCCTGGAACAGGAGTTACAGTTTGTGAGCTGTCATGTGGGAGCTGGCAACTAAAATAAGGTCTTTAGAAGAACTGTATATTCTCTTAAATACTACCTTTTCATCCCCTGTAAATACATTCTACAAGAACAAAAGTGGATATGAAGTCCTTCTCCATGTGTCTAAGTCTGCTTGCTATTCTCTCTATAAACCTTTCTTGAACTATCTTCATGAAAACCCTCTGAGTGGCCAGTTAGCTTGTTGTGCAATGTTGTTTAAGTGCCTGGTTGATATATGTATTATCTCTTTTGAGCTAAATCTGGAACTTGAACCATTTTCTCTTAATACAACAGTCTTATGTAGTTTTCCCATTCTCCAAGAACGTATGTAATTATGCACTTCTCTGAGTAGTGTCTTAGAGATTACTGATTATTTGTGGGTGCCTGTCTTATCTCTCCAGTGACACTGTAAGGTTAATGTTGTATCTCAACCATTCAGTCATGATCTGAGACCCTATAGTAGCCACACAATATCAGGAATGGAAATAAAAAAGCAATGACAAAAAAAATCTGAGATGTTACTGACCTTCAATACTAGGAAGTGGAGTGACTGAAGATAATATATAATGTATATGGTGTGTCATTTTCATACTTGGGAAAAGGGCAAAATGGGATATGTTTATAGTGGATGGCCTTCAGGTTGAACATAGCTTTACACACAACCATTTACTGAATCATCCATAGCTACTTGTTTAAATATCTAGATCACTTTCTAATATGCGAGTTTTGTGAGGGAGGACTTACTTTTCTCATACCTGTCTCCTTAACACCAACCATACTGGTTGGAGTATCCACAACATTACTTGTATGTGACCATGGGCACACTTTTATCTGAGCACTGGTGAGGTCACATCTTTTGGGATAGCTCTTTGATTTATTCTAATAAAACAGGTAGATGAAGTCATTTGGAAAGGAATGAGGTCCTAATAAATGAATTAGGACACTTGAGACCTTCTGAAGGACCAGCTTCTTCCAGGAAACCCTCAGAGAAAATATCAACATGAACATCAATATTAGCACCAGTGTCAACATAATCACCAGGTGCATAAATCTAGCTCAAAACACAACAGATACAACTGAGCCTTGAAGGTTTTCCAGGCTATGCTCAAGGTATTTGAAATGTGTCGGTAGCCAAAACAGTAATGTCCCTCCTGCCATCTGATAGAATTTGCAATCTGGGTCAGGAGAAGAAAGCCAATAGCCATGGTGAGTAAGTGGATGCTGCACAGAGGTGAGTGCCAAGCGGACAATGGAGCACAGGGAAGCAAACAGGAGAATTATTTCATGGAGATAAACAGAGCTCATTGAGCAGGTAACACTCTGAAAATGAGGAATAAGCCTAGCAGAGGTGAGGAATAGGTTAGGAAGTTACAACACATATCTGAGTTCAGAGAGGAGTAAGACCCAGGGAAGTCAGGCACACTGTGAGAGGGAGAGGAGAGGTTTGCTGTCTTCGAGGTATGGTTTACAATTTAACACTTAATAGTAATATGACTTTAATAAAAATCAAAGAAAAAGTTATCATTCACTAGAAAAAAATAGAAGACATTTTCAGTAGAAAGATAGAAAGGTATTTGGAGATTCCTGTCTTACCGTTTTTACTGATGTCGAGTTCTTTCAGATTAACTAGGCTAGCAATGGAGGTCGGCAGACTTGAGAGGTCATTATCAGGAATGCTTAGTTTCCGTAGAGCTTGACAGTTGAACAATTGCTGTAATAGAAGAGAACCACTCACTATTTAGGCTCACTCATACCTAAACTATGTAGCAAATTTGAAGTTAACATTTTTATCATTGTGACAGTAAAAGAACCATTGATAAAGTCTCATTTTCCTCCACACTCAAATTGGAACAGCTTCACAACTTATCTAACTATTAATGCCATGCTGTTTTCTCTCAGAGACATAAACAAAACAGAACAAAACAAAAAACCAGGCAGACCAAAGCTTTCAGGAGTTACCCTCTGTGTTACCCTCTACCCTGTCACAACTAAGCTTAGCTTTCTTTATTTTGCAGTTGTATTAGATATCAGAAAGTCTTACTTCCACTTCTTCATTCTGAATAAACACTTGTATGCTCTCAAGAGCTGTGCCACATCAGCATGCCTACACCCACATTCTTTTGTGTCCCCGTGCAGTGCCTTATAAATCACTAGTAAATGAAATACAGGACAAAAATTTAATGAAGTTAAATTCACAGTTCTGTCAGTCTGAAGTACAAAGTAGAGGAGAAACAGGGGCTATAATTGCTTCTGAATCCAGGATGCTCACAACCACTGGTGGGTGACATATGCTTCAGAGGTGGCTTCCTGATCCATTCCATGAGTCTAGCAAGGCAACCTGCATTTTCAGTAAGACTTCAATTTGGGAGATTTGATTATAGGTGTTTCTAGTACCACACTGTGAAAACAACTCTATTTTTTTTTTTAAAGCTCAGTTCAACTCATCTTGACTACTAAAGCATGAAAAGTTGGAAGAGAATTTTTTATTCATTTCTAGAAGAATTATCTTAATGCGATCTTTTCTGACATTTCTAATTCTGCTTTGCTGAACTTCTACAGATGAAGACTGGTGATCATGACTATGCAGTTGGCCAATGGTATATTTAACTACCGTTTCTTCCTACACATAATTCCTTATTTATAGGCAAAAAACAATGTAACATACGGCTGTTATTTCTTAACTCATTAGCTTTTTAAAAAGGAGTTCATACGACTTCTTACATAAGAGGAAATATGAAGTCTCTTACTTTGGGTTAGTCATTTTGGGTTCTTTACAAAGATAATTTGCTACTTGATATGATGTCAGAATTATTTTTTTCAGCATCTTATATAGAAATTTACTTCTTATTTTTATAAAACTTTGAAAAGATATGAGCATGTAATGCTGTTAGTTACAGCTCCACAAGCCAACTATCTCATCACTGAATTGAGTAAGACTTACTAACCACTCTTTCTGCTGATTACTACAATCATCTTAAGGAATGTTCCAACTAATGATTTTTAAAGTACAGTCTTTTAAGTCTTATTATAACTTCTAACTTATCAAATGCATTCAAGATTTAGTTGAAGTCCTAGTATTCATCAATTTTGAATGACGTGACATAAATTAAAAAAACAAACTCCTTTACATGCTCTATCAGGAAGAAGCCAAACAAGAGTAGGCACTTGATCCCAGATCAGTGTTTGGTCAATCATAACTCTTCTAGAGCAGTGTCATTTCTGAACCCAGCAGTTCCCTTACCTGTAGAATAGGGATGCTAAGCCACACAACTTGAGACTTGAGAGAGTAAAAGGTGTTAATACAAGGTTATCAATTCTAAGCCTCACAGTTTTGTCTACTAATATCTTTAATATTTAGAATTTATCTTACAATCAAGAATAAGTTATTTTTAAGGAATACTCTTCCAAATGTTCCTACACTAATGGTTTATCTCATAATCAAGAGATTTAGATTTGGTGAGTGAAGCACTTGTGAGATAAAGTGTCCAGTAAAGTTGGGTGACTGTTAGCATTTAAAAGTATATCAACATACAACAATATGATGGTCTGTTTGTTATTTTTCTAAACAAAGCAATCTCTTTGTAGGCAGAGTCCTGCTCAACTTGCGATTGTATCACATATTTCTCCTTCCCATTTACCACAAGATGCTTTCCTGTCCACAGTTTATGCTGAGCCAATATTTTTGCAAGTGCACGCAGATAATTAAAGGGAAAATAAGAAGAGTGCTGAGTTCTCACTGAGACAGGAAGTTTTGGACAGGAAGCCTCAGAGAGGTAAACAGTCTCAGTGGAGTTTGCATTTCCTAGATCAAGTTTCTTATCTGAGTGAACTTCTTCCCATGAGTCATGCCCTCTACATAGTTAAGAGCCCTTGCAAGGCCTTCTCAAGATTTCAAGCTTAGAGTGAAAATGAGGTGAGATCATCCTAAAACAGCTGTATACTTCAATTTAGTGGAAATAAGAGACATAATTAATATCGTATTAGAGTTAAACTGCTAATTATATGGCTAGTCTGATTTTCATTTACTAATATTTCACATTTTAAAAACAATAGACTTTTTTTGAGTCTTAAAATGCATTTATGCTAGAGTCCATTTCTCTTTAGCTAAGGAAGCCATTTAACTCTGAAGAAATTGATTTCAGAAGTATACGCAATTAAAATTACTGACTCTGTAAGAAGCTTTTAGAACAAGCGCACTTTTTTTTTAAAAGTTGTAATATTGAAGGTTCCAAAAGTTGAATAAAAATATTTGAGGTTACAAAGGTATATTCTAGTGTGTATGTGTGTGTGTGTTGGTCTTTGTAAATGCCATGGCCAGCAAAGTAACTAATTGCATGAGGCAAGAAGGAAATCTGATTCAACACAACTAAATTCTTGGTGTCAGTTCAAACTTCTATAATCTGAGTCTGGTCAGTTTATTTTATGCATATTTAAGCATAGCACAATTTGAGAAAAAAGTTTCCTGACAATAACTAACTCAATCCCATGTGTACAACAAAGCTTAAGACATGTTTCCATTGAATCTCTTTACAAAGTACATATGACCTCTTCCATAAAGATAGGTTCTATAGACTGAGAAACAATGATCAAGATAAGGGTCTAGGGAGAATGACTGATAAATATAAATGTCTGAGGGAATCAAGTGTGTCCTGGCCCTTTAGATAGCACATAGGTCACCTAGGCTATTGTAAAGTACATGTGATATTGCCAATAAGGATGGGTTCTATTGACTGAGAAACAATGTTCAAGATAAAGGTCTATGGAGAAAGAGTATAGAATAAACAATATAGTCTAGGGGAGTCAGGTGTGGCTTGGCTCGACATATAAGACAGATCATCAGGCTATTAACTACATCCATTAACTAACTCATTAACTACATTCCCAGCTTTCTAGGCAGAAAACAGGTTATGCATCTCTTCCCTTGAAAAGACAACCCTGCATGTTTAGCCTTGCTGTTTTTCCTAGTGCCTATCTGTGAGCACTTTCCCTTTACATTTCATAAAGTATCGTTTTTTTTCATTAATTTTCAGGAAACTGCTTATTTGTGCCTGCTACAAATTAGACATGTGGCCATGAGTACAAGGGACATTATGTGAGATATGAGGAGCCATCCCTGGGATCAAGGATCTGTGCTTGAAAACTCAGATACACAAGTAAATGCCCCATGTGTAGCTATACTGGGTCAATGAACACAAGGCTATAAGTGTGTGGGGTCATGATGTAAGGAGACATCCTGTGGAATCCAGACTGTGCTTAAATCCTCAGACACACACGTAATGCCCTGTGTGCAGCTGTATTGGGGTTATAGAAATGCACACACAGGATTGGGATAGAACATTAGCAACCTGTGGAAGCCTCTCTGAAAGCTGTGATGAATAGAAGGAATCTTGAAGGAATCTGCATGGGAGTGTCAGATGGGGGCTGAGGGGTGTCTATGCTTTGCTTCTCTCAGTTGACATTTCAAACCAGTTTCAGACATTTACCTGATAGTGTGAAGGGATCTGGATCTTGTAGACAGTGCCCCGAGTCTGTTTGTATTGAAGGCACGTGTACTGGGTATATGGTGAATGTCAGCATTGCCCTCTAGAGCAAAGCTGAAGCAAACACAAATTGTCTCTGAACCCAGGAATTTTAAAGACAGGACCTTATTAGCTAACAATAGTTCCATTATTCATGGGATAATTAGAAGTTGTTAGAGTTGCTGCAGCAAAATGTAAAACCTAAAGAGTCAATGTGCTTAATGTGTTTCTATAAGTAGGGCAGGATCTGTAAGTATGATGATGAAACAAGAGATTATCAAGGAGAAGTCAGTGAAGGAAAAGATTAAAAGAGATTTAAGTCAGATGGGGAAAGTAAAGGTGGATCAGGTATTAGGGAATAATTAGATAAATGTGGCCAGAAAGACATAAGATAATCGGGAAGACTCTCAAATAACACAGAAGAGAAAGTGAGAAAGTCTTGTGGGAACACCAGAAAAAGTGAATGCAGAGAAAGAGGATGGGGTTGACAAGGGTGAGTTTTGCTCATCTCCAGTAGGCATAAGCTCAACAAACTCCAAACAAGAAAAAAGAAGAATCCACACAAAGATTCATATGAAATTGCAGAATGCAAGGATTAGAGTATCAAAGTTGCCAGGAGAAAAGATTTCCTTTAGAATTCATATGGAGGCTTGAGGGACTAGTGTTAGTAGAGCTGAATAGCTGTGGTTCACAACAATTTTAGATTATGCTTCAAAACTGTAAAAGAAGACTTAGTAGTTCTCAACACATAAAACTAATAAATGTTGGAAGAGATGGGGCTGCTAATTACCTCAATTAGGTCGTTACATACTGTGGACATGTATTGAACCAAAGAACATGAACAAACATCATGTCAATTAAAAACAAAAAAGTCTGGGTGGTGGTAGCATATACTTTTAATCCTAGCACTCGGAAGGCAGAGGCAGGTCAGCCTGGTCTACAGAGTTAGTTCTAGAACAGTCAGAGTTACAACAGAGAAATCCTGTCTTGAAAACAAACAAACAAACAAACAAGTAAAATGTTATTAAGCAAACCAGAGATGAATAGGGATTCACATGATATTTATCTTTCAAGAACCAAGAGTAATCTAATATTTATAGTTTTTTTTTTAAAAACAGAAAGTGTAGAACAACAACATTACAGATAAGAACCAACTGAGTTCTTTACCAAGAGACTCAGACTAAAGTAACTGTCAGAGATATCTTTAAGTACAAGAGGAAATGACAACTCTAGAAGAGTTGTCAGAGTGGAAAGAAAGATAGAATAAATTTAATTACATAAAAAAATGAAAGTATGGGTAAATCTAAATAGTCATTGACTCTATAAAGCAACAGCAAGGTGCTAATTATTGGCTTAATGAACAGGGCAGAACTAAAATTCTGAAGACAAAAGAGTATCTGTCAAGAAAGAGATGATTAGATTAAAAAGTCTCTGGTAATTAACCTTACAGATCTATCTCTAGAGAAATGTCTGAGAGTTACCGTATGTTACTTCTAAAAATGCAGCATGGTCTCTTGCTCATAAGCTTTCAGATGCTCTGTTCTTCAGGAGAAAGTGCAAATTCTTCACTGTGGCTTTTGAGCCCTTCACCCTGCATTTCCTCATCCTGCCACATCCTCCATGACCTGTACATCCTGCTCAAACCTTGTACCCTCATGCTCAAACCTCATCAGTTTACATGCTCTGCCTGCACCCTTATATAAGTCTTTATTGCCCACATTAAGGTGCTTGCACTATCATTCATGTGTGTGAGGGCTGCACTTAAGGATTTTCCTGTTCCTGTATCTTTGACATGTGTCATGAAAGGTCTACTTTACTTCATCCTCTCAATGTGAATATGTTCCTTCATGAATGATATTATGAGGAGGAATAATGTAACATAGGATCCCCATTTCCCAAATACTTATTGCATAAGGGCAAGTCACTAAGCTTCAATGTAAAAATACATTATATTCTTCCAACAGCATTGGAAATAAGTCATTCTGAGCTCATTTTGTAGAGGAGAACACAGCTTTTTATGGTATATAGTTAACAAGGGTCAGAGCCAACATTCACATACACATCTGTGTACCAAGCTGTCTCCAAAACAACACAGTCCCCATTTTGCAAAGAACTATGCTCTGGAAAGATGACCATGAGATCTGACAAGACTGAGGAAGAAGGGTGAGCAGAGCAAGATCAGGGGCACCAGTGAGCCATCCTTGGAAGGCTGAGAGGAAGCTTGTCAGTGACTATACAGAAGCAAATATACAACTGGAGAACCATGTGCTTGTGACAGCCCAAAGTGCTGGCCAAGCATTATAATTTGCACTGGCATTTTATTCCATTCAGGCTTGAAGAAGCATGACCACTACAGCAATTACATGACATGCATGTGAATGACTGTATGTCAAAACATAGTTCCTGGGAGGGGGATAAGAAAATAACTGTTTAACTCTTTACCACATGTAAGAGAATTTGTTTCTTGGGGATTTTTTTCCCGGAAAGTTTCATGTAAAATAACAAATTTTCAATAAGAGGGCTGTGGGTGCCACTGTGTTTACAGAGAAGACTTTGTTCTGGAAAAGGACAAATGTCCAGTGAACTGGTATCTCTGAATGGTTGTTCTTTAGTAGTTTCTCCTTGAATCCTGCTTTCAAATGTTCAAGCAATAACACTCCCAATTTGGGTGGAAAGCTCTTTCAAGGAAACAATTACTTTGTGCACATTACAAGAAAATGTAAAATTCTTTAGTTTAATACAAATGTGGATAATTATCTTTAGTTAGGAAAGTGGCAATTCAGAAATAATAGAGTAAAAATAGTTTTAAATGTGTATTTTGTGAAATTGCAAGCTTCCAAATAATACCCCCTCTCCTTTCCATCCTTTCTTCCTCACTTCCCTTCCCACACCTTCCTTCCAGACTGCTGGTGTTCAGCTGGTACCTCTTTAACAACTATTCAGGGGCAGACAATCCCCTTCCTCAAGTATTCAGTCAACTATAAGGAGAAATGCCTCATATTGAGGGTGCCCAAGAAAGGAATTTTCTGAAGACATCAGATGAAGTACTTCTGCGCTCTGTCCTTAAGCTAGAGAACCTGTAGGCACCCTAAATGCTCATTATTAGTGAATTTATTCATTCATTTACTCAAATTTGTGTTTGTAAAAAAAATTACTTCTGTGACTGGAAGTGGGGAGATAGGAGATGAAAACACCCTTAAGAAAAATAATGAGAGCAGCATGTAAGGAGCTGTTGGTATGGGTAAAGATGGAGGCAGTTTCAAGGAGAATCATTGACTGGATGTTACAGAAGGGAAGATTTTGATTCAAACAGAACCCGAGGATCTCTTGCAGACAGTGGTGCATAAGTATGGCAGGGGTGGGACTTGGCAAGGTTAGGATAAGGTCAGATTGCAGCTACAGGAAAAGGGAGCAGTTTGGTTCTCCCTAGTGTATTTAGCAATATTGAATGTGATACAAGGAAGGGACCTCTCTTGTGTCTTGCAGAAAGATTGCAACAACAAATTCCCAGACATTTCATCTTATGAACTGTAATACTGTGTCTGCTGTTTCTAAAATACAGATCTTTTGAGCAACAATTCATGCAAAGAGGATGGGTCATTTTTCCTTTTGGAAAAACAAGCTAATTTTAGCATTTGTCACCATCTTTGAAGGGTATATATCTGATTATTAAAATAACATCTGTTGGTTGAAGGCACAACACATTTCCATACTTATCCTATTCAATAATCATATGCATTCTAAATTTAAGATGAAAATCTTTAACTTACATTTCTATGATTACTTGGGAGTATCAAGTTAATAGCATCCAGAAGGAAACAGAAACAAATATTGAGTAGAAAATCATACCTTTAGTTGTTCTTAATTTTGCCAGTTTCACGGTTTCAGAATATTTGGGGTATGTTGTTTTGTCAGTTCTGAGGGCTGAGCCAAGGCTTTGCTCTGCAAAGCAGGTACTCTACCACTGCATCACACTGCAGCTTAGGGTAGATTCTAATATTATAGTAAATACAGAGGGAGGAGGGTATGCATGCCATGTGTAGATTATTTTGGAGTTCTCTTTTGTTATAATTTTGGTGACCAGAAGCTTATATGGTTTCTAGTTGTCTGTAATTTAAGGGATCATTGACCTTGTCCCAGGGGAATAATCAGCATAGGTATGAATGATTGGGTCCAGTGGTGTTTGATATTGAGTTTCATTCATGGTCAGTGGAGTATCTATTATTACTTCATTTAATCTTGTATATTCCCATGATCCACTTTTACAAAGTTACATTATAACTACTGCTTAAGCTTAGTTTTCCATCTTTCTGTGCCCTGGTCAGCTGTGGGTAACATGGGCTCTGCCCAGGTCAATGGCACCAGGCGTGGCAGCTCATGTTCTCATTGGAGATTCTCCTCTGATGCAGTGATGTGGTTATGAACTCTGAAGTCCTGACTCCACTCTCAACTACCCATGTTTCTGAGGGAATTTCATTTTCTTTCAGGACCTGTGTCTCATTAAAAAAAATGCTTTTCATTTGTGCTCTGGTCTTATCTTCAGCAAAGCATTCTGTCTAGCAGATTTCTGGCTATTCAGCAAAGCAGGGTCAGAAGAGCATTTATTGTTACTTTGTTTAATCTTGTATATTACTAGGATCTATTTTTTTTTTTTTACAAAATCACATTATAATTACTTGTGCAACAGCAGAATATTGTGCTAGTTCCTGTTGATTCAAATATTAAACTGACCTTGTCCTGACTTCCACAAGGGTGTGGACACAGCAGCACTATTTGCTTCACCCTTTGTCTGTAGACACAGAGCAAACATACAATGTACATGTCACATGAGCTGTTGCCACAGCAACCTGTGTATGTTGTTATAAAAGGAGGTTCAGAAGAACATGAAGTGATTATGTCAGAAAATGAAGGACAAAAGCCAGGAAGAAAGAGATCTTGAGATGAGGGGCAGAGTGGACCCCAGGCAGCAGAAATGCCATCTCTTGTTTCAGGATCAACTCTGTGAAGCCAGAGTCCACAAGTGCCATTATAGACAGAGAATGGAGGTTTCATTTTAGCACTCCAGGCTCAGGCCTGGGTACCCAGGTTTTCCCAGAAACCTGGTAGAGAAGAGGTGCAGATAGGCTTTAACTTCTACTGTGGCCTGGTCATATTTACACTGGAAATATATCATTGTTGGCTGTGTGGAGGATAAAATGAGGATAAAGCACTGCTTTAAGAGCTGTCAGTAAGAAAATAAGATTGTTCTATTAGAGTTCTAGAGGTGACAAGGGGCAGACAGATGGATCAGGGTAGAGAAGAGGGGAGATGATAGAGATAGAGATAAAGATGGAGAGAGAGAGAGAGAGAGAGAGAGAGAGAGAGAGAGAGAGAGAGAGAGAGAGAGAGAGAGAGAGATTTAACAAGTAATATCAACAAGTTAGAAGACCAAAGATGACAAGACAGGTTTTTTGGAAAGTGAGCTGAGAGGAAGTCAAGGAAGACAGGGCTCCAAACTCATGAGTAGTTTCTGAGATGGACAAAACAAGAGACAAGAGACAGGTTCCAAGGAAATAATTAGGCTTGATGAGTGAGATCAGAAAGTTTGGACACTCTTGAAGATTGAGGTAGTGTTGAGCTGGGTGACAGATTTCTGAGCTTTCTGTGTGGTGCTGAGAACAAGAATGTATGCTATGGGAACCAGTCAGGCCAGCACAGGAAGAGGTTCTTTCTTCACTCCTAAGGCTGAGACTGGAAACATCACAAATGAAACTTCACTTCCTGGCCTGAGGGAAGATCCAGCTCCATATTCTACTTGTCAGTGCAGCCATGCTTCCTGAAAGATTCAGGCTCCCGGTTTCTGTAAATAGAGTTGAGATTTCTGTCTGGTAGGGTCCTCCACACTGTGCCCTGTTCTGTTTCTCTGAATTAGGTTTCTTCAGAGGCAACTGGCACTGCTTCACTGACATGTTATTGATGTTAATGAGAACATTGGCATGGTTAACGAATTTTACAAGGTCTTCTGTAGTCACCCCTTAATTATTTAGAACAAAGAAAAAGAGCTATTATTCCTGATGAAGACAACTGCAATAAGAAAGACTGTATTGGGACCATAGAAATTAAATGCTGCACAATTAACCTATATAGTGCTAAAAATTGAAAATAATCTTTAATTTATCTGCTTAAAATTTAAAACAAACAGAAAACTTCCTGGACAATAAATCCCCTTCCTTCTCTCTCTCTCAATCAATCGACACTAAGTTTCCACTGTTAGCAGGAAAGCAGGGAATAGTGAGAGGTTCTACAGAGAAGCCTCCAGTGCTTTCTCCGAGTCCCGCCAACCAGGTGACTGATTGAGTGCTGCTTCAGGGTCTTTATGGAAATGCCAAGTTGCCTCCTTGCAGGGGAAGAAGAGCTAGTTCCAGAAAACCATGAACATCAAATTTCCACATAAACTGTGGAAGAAGTGTCTGAAGAATGATTCTCTCTTGTTCTAGATCACTGTTAATTTAGAAAAGACCACTTAATGTCTGGAACATAGAACTGCCATCTCTTAATTTATAGGAGGAAAAGAGGACAGTTTTACGCAGTTTATGATGTGACACCTAGTGAGAGCAACAGCTGCTGGCTAAAACATTCATGTCACCTCTCACTCGCGTGTGTTACACTTAATCCAAGAGTAGAGAATCGTCACAAGATCAGTTGGTGACACAACTGAAAGACAGCCTCATGAATAGTCTCATGAAGTACAAGATATTTCTCTATTTCTCACAGGAAAGAACCTATGCTAGAGTATCTCTAGGCTAGTGCTCAAATTCAAGATGACCTGATTCCAAGGTATGTTTTCCACAGCCCAACACCAGTGTGCACTTACATTGTCCAAGGAACTACTCTTTTCTTTGAGGTCTTGTCAGGGGTCTCTTAACCTTTGTACAACATACCTCTGATCAGACAATGAAGTGAATAGAAATGTTGAGGTAAATATGACCTCCACATCTTATTTATTCTGTCTTAGAAGCATTTCAATTATTGGTCATTATGGCAAGATGTGGAATGTGCAGACTCTTGAGTTTCCTCATCTTATTATGTACTAACTTTTGGAAGTTAATGGCACATGGTAGTTTACACAGTTGTGGAGATATCAGTTCTATGGAAGGTCAGACTCACAATTGCTCTAAAGTAATCTTATGTTCTTTTAGAAGTTTGGAACGTCCTGACATTGAAGAGCTTTTGGCTCAGGAATGGACCAGGTCAACTCTAGATTTCACAGATTGCCTCGGGCTCAGGGTACATGGCCTTCCTGCCTCTGTATTCACTCTTTATAGTCTATTCTTGATACAGCCAAGCTGTCTTTCTAAAGTGTTGTCTTATCTTGATATTATCAGCTGAACTTCTAAATGCATTTCCCCAGATTTCAGAACAAGGAAGTTGAATTTCAACTTCTCTAATTTAGCACAGAAGGCTGCATCATTTCAGCATCATTTCTCTCTCATGCATTACATACATACATAATATGGAACTTTCATTCTTTAGTAATGCCTTTCTCACACCCTGAAATGTATTCATTTCTTTACTGAGAAGCTCCTACTCATCCCCAAGTCTTGCTTGCAATGTCATTCCTTAGGAAGAGTGCTCTGTTGGGCATTTCTGAAGTGCCACTGCTTAATTGTGCATCTTAGCAGACATATGCCTGATAGTGATGCTGTTGAACTTATGCTTTCCATGCTCACAAGTATGTAAGCCTTTCTCATTCCTGCTCCCTATAGCTAATGTTTAGTGTTCTGATGATATTTTTATTAAATTTATTATTATTAAACTAAATATTATTGCTAAAGAATGCCCACATTGAGTTGAAAATTCATTTCTTTTTCAGTATCCAAACAGCAGATCTCTGTTCAGTAATGAGCCTGCCTGGGTCCATGGCACCTCATACTTGCTTACTGTAAGGGCCCACTGCTTATCAGCTTCATCAGGCATTGTCAACAACTGGTATTGTGGACCTCACTAGATCTTCATGTGATTTAAAAAGAGAAGGCACAATGTGGACTTTGAATATAGTCTAATTTTTCCAAAGGTTATTTGCTAAACTCATTTGTAAAGATGTCTCAAAATTCAACAAACTCCACTACTTATTTCTGACCAGGATAAAAGTTGGGCTTATATTTTTGGCCATGATCTCTTTCTTGAAATGTTAATGTAAATACTGAGCTGATAACCTATATTTTGCATCTAATGTTGAATCTATCAAGCTTCTTTCCATAACAGTTCATTCCAACAATCTTTCATGATAAAAGTCCTAGAGAGACTAGGCATATGAGAGACATATCTTAACATAATAAAGGTAATTTACAAGAAGATAACTGCTAACATCATTCTAAGTGGAGAAAACCTACTCAAAAATTTCCACTAAAAATCAGGAACAATACTAAGATGTCCTTTCTCTATATGTATTTGAAACAGTGCTTCAAGTCTTAGCTAGAACAATAAGACGACTGGAGAAGATATAATAGGAAAGGAAGAAGAAAAGTGGATGATATTTATTTTATAAATAAAAGACCTTAATAATCTATGAAGAAGCTTCTACAGCTGATAAACACTTTCAATAAAGTATTAGGATACAAAACCAGCACACAAAAATTGGTAGCCTTCTTATGTACAAACGACAGACTGAGAAGGAAATCTGAGATTTCATAGTAGTTTCAAAAATTAAAATATCTTTGAATAATTGTAAACACACAAATGAAAGACTTATATAATAAAAACTTTATGACATTGAAGAAAATAATTGAAAGACATCAGAAGATGGAAAGAAAACCCCTTCTGCTTGTAGATTGGTAGGATCAATAGTGTAAGAAAGGCCATTTTACCAAAAGCATTCTACAGATTCCATGCAATTCCTAGCAAAATTCCAACAGTTTCACAGAAATTGAAAAACTAATCTTAGATTTCATATGGAAACATAATAAACCTAGGATAGCTAAAACAATCCTGAGCAATAAAAGAACTCCTGGAGGTATTACTGTTCCAGGTTTCAAATTGTATTACAGAACTATAGTAATAAAAGCAACACAGTATAGGCATAAAAACAGACATTGATCACTGGAATTGAACTGAAGAGTCAGACATAATACCACACACATATGGACACCTAATTTTTGATAAAGAAGCCAAAAATATATACTGGAGAAAAGACAGCATCTTCAACAAATGGTGCTGGTCAAATTGGATGGTTGGCTGTAGGAGAATGAAAATAGATCCATACTCATCACCCTGCATAAAACTCAATTCCAAATAAATCAAAGACCTTAATATAAGACCAGAAACCCTGAATCTGATAGAAATAAAGAGGTGAATAGGTTTAAACTCATTGGTAGAGGAAAGAACATCCTGCATAAGACACTGATAGCTCAGACACTAAGATCAATAATTAATAAATGGTGGCCCACTTCTAAATTTAATATTATAATTTTTTTTAGTTTTTAGAATACAAGTCTTTTTTTTTTTTTTTTTGAGGCACAGTTTCTCTGTTGTAACTATGGCTGTTCTGGAACTCACTTTGTAGACCAAGCTGGCCTTAAACTTACAGAGTTCCTCCTGCCTCTGCCTCCTAAGAGCTTGGATTAAAGACATGTCCCACCATTACCCAGCCTACAAATCATATTTGATTCTGTCCTCTCATTCATACACAAGCCTAGTCAAATATTAAATTATGGAGAGATTTCTGGGTTGGATTGTAGCTTAGTGGTAGAGTACTTGCTTAGTGAATACAAGGCCAGACCTTTAAAACACAAGTGATATAAACTTAAATTTGTATTAAAAACTGTGTTCTCTTTCAAGTGTACAGTCTTTATTCATCTTCTAACTTCATTGTGCTTCAGTGGGCTTAAATTCAAAATAAGACTAGCAAAATATAACAAAATAAACAGAGGCTAACAAAACCACCAGGAAGTGGAACATTTTTGGCCTAGCACACATATGGTCATTCCAGAATCCCTACTTAAAGAAGGAACTTACAAAGTATGGCAGACATACATATGTATGACCCTCAGTGCCTGTCATGTGATGCTCCTCTGTAAGCCTAATGTTCATGTACACATCTTCTTGGTGCATTGTTGGATCACCTCCTCCCACCATTTCAATTGCTGAACTTCAGAACTTTCTTGCACACACCAAGATCTCTATAATTTACACTGAGTTTCAATATTCATCACTTCTCTCAAGTACTATAAACTGTTACTGTCTGCACCTGTATTTTCTATTTTTTTTCCTTATTACATCTGCTTTTCTCAAAGTCAGCCTTTCATTTATTTATCCATGTTCTTTTACTATCAGAACATGGCTCCTCCAATTAAGATAGCAGTCTCATGTGTCCAATTTCTTTCTCTTTCTTTAGTTTTATGTATACAAATGAGCTTCAGTGTTGATGATTGAAACCAGGAGTTCTCATTTTTTTTTCATTCAAAACTTTGTTTATTTTTATTTAATGTGTGTGGTGTTTTGTCTGAGGTACATATGTGTACTAGGTGAGGGCCTAGTGCCCCTGGAGACCAGAAGAAGGAGTCAGATCTTCTGGAAATGGAATCACAGAAGGTTGTGAGCTGTCATGTGGGTTCTGGGGATAAACCTGGGATCTCTGCAGGAGCAACAAGTACTCTGAACCTCTAAGCCATCTCTACAGCCCCAATTGTCACTGATCTTAACAAGAGAAAGCAGCATCTTGCTGTCACAGGCTGTTCCAGCTCCCATCACTTCTCTCTCTCTCTCTCTCTCTCTCTCTCTCTCTGTATTTGCTGTTTCTTCAGGCCACTTTCCTCACTTCACTTCACCTTATTTCCATTTATTAACTAGAATGTTCCCTCTCTGTTCTCAGTCAGTCTCTGTTTACAGTTCCTCCTTTTCAAACACTTTCTATTTTTTTCCAGCTTCCATGACAACACATACTTTCTTCCTGCATCCTCAGCAATACTTCACACCTATTTTCTAGCTCTACAAATGGCTATTCTTTCTAGATCTTCTCTCAGGCCCTATCTCACAGTTCCAAACTCATTGTATTCGTGAAGTCTGTTCCCTTCACCGACAATTAGTCTTAAGTTTTTCCCCCTATATTGGTGGCGTTGAAGCCTTTAGCCCCCACACTGAAATGCACCAGCCTCAGTCTCTTTCTTTTACTTTCATTGGTCATGCTGTTTTCACACTGCATCAAAAGTGGCACATTAAAAATGAATGATTTCATATCCTTGTTTCTTAAAATCCCTCCCTTTCATGTGGAGTAAGATCTCAAATTCTGTGTGATTTCATATATCAGCTCTTGCCAGCCTCTTGCACTGCCTGCTCCAGCCTTCCCCCTACTTATTACACATTCACCCTCTTGCAAGTTCTTGAACTATTGGCCTAGCATACCTATTTTCAGAACTCTCCTTGTGATCCCTCCCTGTCAATCAGAATAGAACATGAAATGTCACAGATGTATGTAATATCCTTTCAACCTGAAGTGAACTTTCAGGAAGTCCTCAGTTTATTTTCATCAGGACACCTGCTGATACCTAACATTTCCTGTTTTAGTTGTTTATTTTTTACAGTAAAATAAATTTTGTGAGAATAGGAACTTAGTTTGTTCAATAATGAACTCTGGACCTAAAATAGCATCTGCAGAAAACATGCAGAATGAACAAGCATGCCAATTCATATGCTTTACCTAAAATCTAGGGGCTTATACATGATTCCCCTAACTGGCAGCAAAAATTAGCAAAGGGGTTGTTTAATAAATTCCTACAAGATTTACCATCTAGCAACAGCTGAGAAATGTGTAAGAAGTGAGTCCTCACCTGAAAGACTGAAAAATATCCAGAAAATGTGTGGAGTTGACAGAGGACCTGATTATTCACCAACACACATGCCTAAGAGTAAAAGCCATGCTAAATTTCATGTGTGAAAAAATTTAAACAATTGGGATATGAGAAATCTGATATTTTCTCTACAAGAGCTGTTTATGTTGATTTGTTCCTTATTTTCCTCTGCCAAACACTTCTAGACTTCATCTAATTTCCTAATTGCTTAAAAAAAATCTGTCCACGTGAATGCCAAAATCACTATAATCTAAGAATTAATTTGGAGAATGATACTCCAAGAGAGAGATTAAACAGTCAATTCTTGTTACATCTTTCTTACTTACACATATATATGAGACAGTTTTACTCTGAATATGGCTTTATATATCCAGAAACACACTATGCTTTTCCCACTGAGAGTCAGAATAAGGTGCCCTGATACTGAAAGCAGTAAGGAAGTTAAAGATGGACTCTTTTTGTCATCTTTATCTGAGTGCAGTGGTCTTCTCAGATCTATGTGGTAGGTAGTACTTACATAAAATGCTAAGTTATGGACAATTCCATATTTATTGGAGACAGACACTTAAAAGAATCACAATCAGCACAAGGCAGTGTCATTGGTCAAGTATCAGTTTTTATGCTTCACATTTTAAATTTAGGACATTTTTAATGTTGAGCAAACCGTCTGATAGTTATCAATCATGAAGATTGTTTAACCAATGAGCAACAAGGTGTAAGTAGCTTCTTCTATTTCAGAAAGATCCTCTTTAACTAGTAGGAAGAAACAATTAACGACCATTTAAGTTTTCACAAGCTAAAATCACATCTACAGATCAGCACTGCTCAACTCGTCACCTTCCATCTGTGGTTACTTTGGTTATATTAGATTTTTCACAATACAAGAGAGTGTCTTAATTTTTAAATATTTTATTTAAAGATTTAGCAAACATGGCTTTAGATTATGTAACAACTATCAGAGAGTGAAAACAATCAGTACGATTGAAGATATGTGACATGTGGAATATTGGAGAACATATTGTGTGTGATAAGTATGTGGTATATGGGTGAACATGAATGCAGTGGGTGTGTATGCGTGAACACCCATGGTGAATGCATGTGTTAATATGTACACTGTATATGTGTGTACATGTGTGGTGTATGTATGTACATGTGTGCTTGTCTGTATTGAAACTGAACTCTTATCCATCATAGTCATGGTCTCCCTTATAAGGCATCCTCCCTAGACATTATTTGAAGATGAAGGAGTTTTAATCTTGAGCAAATATCACAGTTACATGGCGTTTTTGGTGGCAGCTGAATCCTATTCTCACTGAGCTGCAGAACCAGGGCAATCATCTCGAAGTCTATTTTCTGTAATTTCCACATAAAGTTCTGCAGGCTTTTCTTGGTTTTATGATTCAGCAAATGTTCCTCTTTATCTAACATGGCCACAACAAACCTAGTAGACAGATACAACTGTAAATCCATATTAGGTATTAAACCCAAAGCCACTGGTAGGCAGTTTTTTGTTTATTATAATATTATATTTGTTATTATTTTGAAGAAGCAAATAAGCTTCATTAAACTAGTCTCTCTTCATATTAAAATGAGCCTTCCTGTGTGCGTGCACATTTTCATGTTGGTACATGTGCACATGTGTGTGAAGGCCAGAGGTCAATGTTGGGTATGTTTCTCTATTGTTCTGTTGTTCAGTGAGACAGGTTCTCTCACTGAACCTAGGTTTCAGTGATTCAGCATGCCTGGCTGGCCAGTGAGTCTCTGGGATTCAACTCCACTAGTTCTAGGGGTATTGTTTCATGCCACAGTGTCCAGAATTTTACAGGGGTGCTAAGATTCAAACTCAGGCCTTTCTGTTTCTGCGGCAAGCACTTTACCAACTGAGCCATCAGCTTCCTGGATGCTATAGTAAACCATTTATTTCTTTTATGTATCAAAGTTGGAGTATATTAAGAAACAGCCCTGACATAGATTTAAGCATGGGTATTATGAGAGAGGGAAAAAAATTCTTAAGAAACAGTTGTACACAACCAAGGTAAAAGTGTGGGCTTCTTAAGAGAGTGTCCAGTGATTTCTCTGAGCTGAATAGTTACAGAATACTTTGGTTTTTAAAAAGTCAGTTAATATATTCTGCATTATCTGGTATTTACTATATTTGTAGGTGAAGAAACAAAAGTCTGTTCACATCTGCTACAGGTAAAGAAGCTGTAGTTTCAAGGGGCTCAACCTGTTTGAGTCACATGACTACTAAATGACAGGAATTTTGTTAAGATGGGCATTTTCTTACCCAAATTCTTCACATTTAAGAGAACTGCAGGAGTGCAGAGCAATCATAGTCACTGCCATGTGGGGTGGAGCACCGACATCTATGAGCTTTCATTTTGTGCTTTTGTCTATTGACAAAAGGGAAATTAATTCAAGGTTCCTCACAAATTAAAACAGAATATGCTATTCCACTTCTGGATGTATCTAGAGAACGCCATATCTTACAGAGATGTTTGCACATCTATGTTTATTGCTGCTCCAGTCATGAAACAAGGGGATGAAACAACCTAGATGCTCATCTATAAATTAATGGATAACCAGAATGTGGTACATGTACAAAATAGAAGGTGAGTCAGCTATAAAGAAAAATAAAATGACAATTTTATTCATGTATGTCTTCATACACTATTTCAATCTAGTGTATGCCCATTACAGTTTATTATTCTGTCTATGTCTTTACTTCTTAATTTAAAATAAAAAGCAAAGCAGTGTTGAATTATAAACAGTGTGGGCTTCTATTCCTGTGGGAAAGACATGGCATTTACAGTTTCACCTTTTACTATAGAAAACTAAGCTCCACAGAGGGAACTATTTATAATAAAAATCTTCCTGTTCTTTCAAATCTATTTTTTGCTTCTTTTCTCATGACTTTTGACATATCTTTGCAAATGCCGTCAACCCAACTCTTTGTTCTCTTCCTGTTGTATAACATCTTTTAAAAGTCAGTTTGGATGGGGCTCTCCATTACAGGAAAGAGAGAGTCCTGACCTACATTATCATCCTTTTGGGTTTTGTTTCTTATTTTCCTACAGTTTATGACAATTTATAGATATATTCTTGTACTGTTATTATCATATCTTGAATGTAGAACAATCCAGGTCATTATATACTTCAGATGAGACCAAAGAGGCTGCTATGTGGGAGTAACAAATTCAGAGAGAGAGGTCTCTGATAGACCTTAAGCGATTACATAAGAGCTTTTGAAATATGTAAAGAGTCAGAGACAATTAATGGTTTCTCTTCTGTTTAAATACATGGGGAATATTGTAAGTGTTTGGTACACTTATATTACTTTCATTTATTGCTAATTGGTTGTTATAATTAACAGGGTAGATAAACTATTTTGAAATTTCTTTTCCAAGTCTACCTAGGATCCTAGTGAATCATGTAATGAATAATTCTTCAATGGTTTTATTTTGCTGACTCTTAGAGTCCAACGATGTTATGTTATAACTTAGGACACCTATAGCTATCTGATCTTCTCTGTTCTTTCTCCCTACATTCCTGACTCACCCTAGCCCTACAGTTCCAGGTCTACACAGTTCTGTCTCCTCTTCCAAATGATAATGTCATCTTGATTGCTCGTCCATGTTTGGATAAGTCTTTCCTTTACCTCCTCAAGAAGGGAATTCTTATGTGCATTTGCACCACAGCAGTATTTGGCTTCTAAGATACATAACTACCAATTATGCCACCAGTATTTCTTTTCATTTTTCTGTAATTAAGTTGTCAGATTCTCAGGAGCAGAGACTAAAGTACTAAGTAGCAGAGAATTTATTAAACAAACAGTTGCTTTATTAACTCATGTTCTATGCTTTCACTAGTTGTCTTAATTTTTTTATAGATCTGGAAAATATTTAAAGATGAGATTGATCTAAAGTTGCTAGCTTTAGAAAGTAAAGCCAGATAATTCTATGGTAAATAGAAATTAAATCTTTTTTTAGCACATGGGTATGGTGTGATGTTTGGTATATAATTATTAAATTTTAATTGTCTGTTTTTAAAAATTAAAATTAAAATTTAACTTAGCTCTCTAATTTATATGTCAATCCTATATTGATCTGACTTAAAACCAACAGTAGTATCCAAAAACTTTTGCTTATTTTTCTAAATTACAAAACACCACATTTATATTTTGTTTAAACTTCTATGGTTTTCCTAACCTGCAGTACGTGAAATTCTGGGCGTTGTTCAACAGTTAATGCCAAGGAGACCGAGTGTTCAATGTGAAAGACACCATACTTTTCTGCACTGGGTGCAGGGTGGTTAAGTATCATCCCCATCTTTTAGTGGTTCACATCCAGTGATAGAGAGAGCCCACTTGTGTGCAACTTCTTCCTGAGCTGCAACCTGGGAATTTTCTTGGTGTTAACCCATGTGGTCAACAACTTTTCTAGGTTTGACTCAGATCTTCTGAGCAAAGATTCAGGACTACAGATTTATAATTTACATTGTTAAAAATGAAATAGATTATTTCTAAGTAAACATTAAATATTTCCTAATTTTGATACATTTTATAAACACCACAATTCTTAATATCACATAAAAACAATTGTTTGTAATTTGCTTTGAATAGCACATTGTGTATTAGCATATTTAATAAACTTCTTTTTTGAATATGGAATGCATTTCAACTGTCTAAGTCCTTCACAAGTAAATGTCTGACTGCTCAAGCTAGTGATTTATTTAGGTTAACTGTTAGGCACGTATAACTTTGAACTCTGAGGTGTGGCTTTGGTTTGCTTTAGTCATTTCTTTATCTTTTAACAAAGAATAATGTTATAGGAGACCTGGTTTTTCTTACAATAGCAGTATGCACATGTAATGTTTGATATTTAGAGTTTTTAGAGTTTTTATTGAAATATTTTTACATGCAAACACACAAATTTAATTTTTTTTTTTTTTACTTTTTCTGCCCATACTAGGTAGGAACTCCACTAATAATCTATCCTACACTTGCAGTCTTTTACCATCTTTATATACTGTCATATATAATGTTATATATAATATATATATATATATATATAAAATTATATACTGTTTGAAAATATGTTACACTTAAACTGAACAGTTCAAGATTTAAAATAAAGTAATTTTAACATGCTTTAAAGTTGTGTCAAATAGCATATTTCTCTCTCTTTTCTAAACATGACCCCCCCTCCGTGTGTGTGTGTGTGTGTGTGTGTGTGTGTGTGTGTAAAAATGTGAGGAGGGAACCTCAGGGTTTCACTTGATAGATCAGAAGAACTCACTCTGAAGCCCAAGCTCTTAGTTACCTTGGAGGTAACTGTAAAATACCTGGATGAAGGCTGCTGTGCATCACATACCTTGATGGAAGGCTGAGCTGTGTCAGTTGACACAGCTGACAGATGGCCTTGATGTACTATGGCAATGGAAACCTGTTCTGTGGGAGGCTGTGAAGTATTAACTACTCGATGGAAGGCAACAATGTGTCAGTTACTCAGATTGAAGGAAGGCTAACTATAACCATGCTGTTTGGGACTTGGCATTGAAAATGTGTCTTTAGCTTGTTGGAATTTACCTTGGGCAGCTCCTCGATCTGATTGGCATCTAGATAGAGCTCCTCTAGTGTGCGTTCGAAGTTGAAGACCTCCTTGGGCACCTGTTGCAGGCTGCAGTGGGAATAATCCAACACTGAGATGATCTCTTCCTCGCCACGAAAGCAGCGGCATGGCACCAGGCGGCCGATGAGCTTCCGTTTGGTGGTCATCTCCAGGCACTGCACTAGGAGAGGATACACATAGGTGTTTAGCTCTGCCACTAAAGGAACACCACATCTTCAGCTGAAGGTTGACTATGATTTTACAGTGTGAGCAGTCTACACAGGATATGCAAGCATCACAGCCTTGAGCCCTTTAACTGTCCCGTGGCAGGCACAGGGCAACTCCCACAAAAATTTTTAGAAGAGTATCCCATTTCTGCAAAAATAATCAAATGTTACCCCAGAGTTTATGGTGTCCTTTTTGATCTGTAAATGAATTCCAAGAATGGCTTTATTGGGGCCCACCAATGTTCCACACACTCTTTAAACACTATCTTCAAGGAGTCTATGCTCTTGGAGCCATAGAACTCACATGATAGAAAAGGATTCATAATCATCTTGGAAATTTCTAGAAAAAACCTGATATATCTCTTTCTTGTTTCTCTAAGTTAAAATGAACAAAGTCCTTTCAGACTTACACCATGATACCATCAACATTAAATTTATTTTACAGACTTTCATGTCATTTTCTCCCATGATAAGTTTTTGAGGGCCACAGCATTGTTTTATCCCTCCTGGTACTTTTCTTAGTGCCTGACAGATGGTATTTATTGACAATAGAGTGACAGGTGAATTCGTGAATTAGTAAATGAATGCTTGGAGCTTTGTTCCTGATCACTGTCAGCTACTGATAATGGCTTGAGAAATTTCTCATTTTAACTAAAGGTCACTCTGCCTGTGAATATGTCCCCAGAAACAATGAAGATACTGATTCCTGTGTGTTCTTCATCCACATATCTTGAATTCTTCAAGGACATCTTGACTTATATATTCTTAAATATACAGTATTCACTATAGTTTGATGACCACAGAAGTAGTACTAAATGAACAGGTCATCCTCAAATGTTATTCTTAGTAGCCAATCTCCTTTTTTTGAGATGGGTCTCTCTTTGGCCGGGAACTTACTGAGTAGGCTAGGTTGGCTGGCCAGCAAACCACTGGGATCCTCCTATCTCTGCCTCCCCATTGCTGGGATTACAAAACTACACTACCAAACCTGGCTTTTTTTCTTTAATATGGGTTCTGGGAACTGAACTCAGGAACTCATGTTTGGGTGACAAGCACATTACCAACTGATTTATTTCCCCAGCATGTTAATTAGGTTTAATTAACATTTAATTGATTAGAACAGAATTTATTGCTGATAGAAAGATGGCTCTGTAGCTAAGAGTGCTTGATGCTCTTACAAAGATTCAGAGTTTTGTTTCAAGCACCAACATTAGATGGCTCTGCAGACATTTGTATACACACACACACACATACACACCCCTTTAGAAATGTATTATTTAAGTAAAAATTAATATGATTTATTTAAAAACCTATACAGCATTTTATTTGTAAAACTGTGTAGTTTGACTCAGATTTGGAAGCAACCAAGTGTGATTTACTTAAAAGCTACTGGGTTTTCAGCCAAGGCTGTCCATATGACTCCTTTGACTTCTGAAATTAGTACAAGTATTCTGAGGAATAGCTAGTGAACAAGCACTTACAGATGGTTATTTTCACAAGGAAATCTGCAGAAAGCTAAGTAAAAACCTTAACAATATAATTTTCCTTCTCTACCACCTTTATTATTCCAACTCTGGCATTTCCCATTTCTAGGACTGAATCACAGGACTTGGTCACTATCGTTTTACCAAATTTTATTGAAATTGGGGGATAGTGGGACATCTTCATGTCTCTACTTGGAATCTAGCAAATATTAAGCATCAGATAATAGTCCTAACAAGAGAGTGGCATGTCCTGGTTATCTGGTGGAATCCTTTGAAGCTATTAAGATAACTGATGATAGGCTATGATTAGCAGGAAGAAAGAGAAGTCGTGGTGGAAAAGATGCTTCTGTTGATGTTTCTTGGAGTTAAAATTGCATTGTTTTACTTTTAAAAGATTTGTTTATTTGTGTGTGTATGTATGTGAGTGTATGCACACATGTACATGTGTGCAGGTGTGTACACCTATGGACAGAAGCTGGCAGAGGGCATCTGGAGCTCTCCTCTATTATTCTTTGTCTGTACCTTTAATGTGGAGTCTCTCTCCTGGAACCTGGTGCTTGCATTTTCTCCTCTACACTGGGATCCAGCAAGCTTCAGCAATCCTCCTGTCTCTGCCACCCTCAGAGACAGGGTAAATAGATAGGCATGGGTCTGGTTTGGTAAATAAGCTTTGATATCAGAATTTCAGTCTTCATGACTGGCAGCTAGGGCTCTTAACCACTGAGACATCTTTCTAGCCTCAGCATTGGTTTGTCTTTTGCCCAGTTTTTTTCTGTGTACCTTTCACTGATTCAGTTTCCTGATTGTCTTCTCTGGATGTGGCCACACAGGTTTAATCTCTACTGTGAATCAGTCTGCTATGAGCACTGTCTTCCTGATCTTACCTGGAGTTTTTGCTTCTGTAGAACCATAGAGCTTCTCTTCACTATCACCCACCCTGTGATGTCTACACTTCCTGTGGATAGCTTCTATTTTCTGGGTTCCATGTCTTCTTCCAAGATTTTATTCCTTCAGTTTGGCAAAAGATGGTATCAATTTACTTGCTGAGAAATGATGTATAGTAGGTACATTTCTTGAGACCCTGAAGTCTGAAGATGGCTTATTTTACCCAAAAAGAACTGAAAATTTAGCTGGATATACAGTTCTAGGTCAGAAATAAATTTTTTTCTTCATAAAATTGGAGGCACAGTTCTGGTAGCTTGTAAGAAAGCCCAGTTTCACTCCTATTTAAAGTTCTGTTTCACACTCAACTTCTCCAACAGCAAGGTTTAAAATTTATCTCCTGTTTTAAACATTCGTGGCAATGTGTTTTGAGTTTTATTAAATTGTGCTTGATTTTGATGGGCTTTTCCATCTACAAGCCTGTGAAGGTTGTTATTTAATGGATACTTTTCCCCCTTCACTAAAAACGTTCTCTTTCCTACAATCCCTCACTATTTCGCAGATATAACCCACAAGTCAATTGTTTATTCTCTAGTAATTTCTATGTCATTGTTCTTTGATTCTATTTCCCAGAAAGTTTTCTTAAGTTTATCTTCTAAACTAAGTTAGTGACTTGTCTTAAATTTGACAGTGCATTTTATACTTTATGAGAATCATATGCTGTATTCTGAATGCTCTGTTTTATAGCTCCCTGTTTGAATATCAAGGAGCCATGCCATTTTCATTTCTCTCAGAAGATGTTAACTATAGATTCTCTTCTCCCATTCTTCATGTAGCTCCCGAGTTCCATTTTGTTTGTTTCCTTTGGTCTTCATCTCTCAGAATAAAGGCTTTCCTTAAATATCTGGTGATCCCTGGCTGTCCTCCAATACTGAATGATTCTCTAAAAAGATAATTGAAGCTTTGTGTTCATGGCAGGTTTCATTACAAAATGAACTGTCACCAAGCCAAAGAAAATTCTGAGGAGTATTCTGGTCATCTACCTGGGCTGGAAAAATGCTTCTTTTTAGAGACAATTTTCTTATTTTGGGTACCAACTGTGTGTGTGTGTGTGCTGTTTGTGTGTGTGTATATATATATGCATTTGTGTACATGTATGTTGATGCCAGAGATCAACCTCTGATATTTTCACTCATGACTCACTTTTTTGCCTTTTTTGATATTGGTCTCATAGTGGCCTGGAACTCACTAATTCAGCTGGCCTAGTAGGCATAGAGTATGCTCTTGTATTTGCTGAGACTTCTCTAGCTATTCTTCAGTTTCTTGCATCTTATTTGATGTCTTCAGTATTCATGAACTGGGAAATCAACAATTGTATATTAGAGAGTATTTTATAACGTAGTTAGCAATGGACTCTGCAAGTGTACACACACACACACACACACACACACACACACACACACACACAGGCTACATATTGCCCTCTCTTTGAAACACACGTTAAAGTTGCCTTCTAGTTTCTCCTCATGTATACACACTGGGAAGCATATACATATACTTTAAATTCCTTTTAGTTCAGTGGATTCTTGCTTGTAAGAATAGATTAATCAATAATGGCTACATCTAAAGAAAAGTTTCTCTCAATGTGTTTTATTCTTTCAATCCTTCTTCAGCTGACCTGGTGGCCAGCAGTGGTACTTAGTTCTAAGCAGAAACATCACAAACTTCTTTGAGGAAACTCTTTTCTGTTGACTCTTCTGATATTGCACTCTGACTTTATATTTTAATTTCACACTTGCAAACATTACACCTGCCTTCACATTTGATATTACACTGTTCTGGTCCACCTTTACACACATACATTCATTCCTTTAAGTCTTTTGAGGGCCTGTCATCTATACTAAAGCTGTGGTTTATAGTGTTAGTTTACCCTAAACATGCTGTGCTTCCAGTTGCACAGTCCTGATCACCTTTCCCCAACAGCCACTACATTGACATAAGCTAAGTAGAAAGTAGATGACTATAAAAATTTAGTGTCTTTAACAGATTTATTTTCTTCATCATTTATACTTTATGATCTAAAAATATCACAAGCAATAATGCTTTCAGAGCTGAACTGATGTTCCTGAGAGGCAGCTCATTATGGTCAAGACCTTTGATTCCAGAGCCAGCTGCCAGGACATGGCGCATTATTTTAATTCCACTGGATTCATTATCTGAAAAACCATAGTATACATCTAGTGTAAAGAATTATATCTTCAAGTTTGAAACCAGCACTGTTCCACCCACACCTCCCAGTCTCAGGGTAATTCTACCACCCACCTAGTCTCTCAACTCAGGGACCTTAGGGTTGTGGTTGATTCTTTCAGTCCTGTCATTTTGGTATTTTGCAGTCACAGAGCTATAACCACTAAATAACCTGAAGGTCTCTGAATCATGTCCATCTATCTGGAGAGCCTCTCATTTCCAGCTCACACTACAAACATCTGCGTCTGTGTCTCTCTTCCTGTCCTTCCACAGTGTAATGATATTTTGAAAATACATATATGGAGCTAGTAAAATAGCTCCATGAGCTATAAGCAAAGTGTTGTATATAGGAGTCTGGTGACCCAAGTTTGATCCCTGGAATCCACATAAGGTAGGTGAAAAAACTGACTGCTGAGAGTTGCTCTCTCTCTCTCTCCCTCTCTCTGACACACATACACTGTATATTTTTATATATATATATATAATATATTTATATATATAAACAATATATAAATATATTGTAATATATGTAATATATGGATGTAATATATATGTGTATAAATATATATGTAATATGTATATAATATATGTATATGTAATAAATATATATATAAATGATATAAAATATATATATTTAAAAACCAAACTACTCTAAAAAGAAAGCATGTATATGATATTTCGTCGCTTTGATGTATCTACTTTACAGTTCTCAAGAAGAATCTCAAGGGAAACTGCAATTTTCTTAGTGCCACTACTGTGGTCACACCTATACTCAGCCTCTGCCCTACTTGGTCTGTGCCTTGCATCATCTCCTGTAGTCTGTGCTTTCATGGCTTCTTATGTACTCTTAAAATCACATATTCTTTCACTAGGCCCTCAGGTGAGCTTTGTCTGCCTCTTTACTGGAAACAACGATACATTTTTCCTTGTATTTTAAAAATTCAAATTAAATAGAAAAAAATAGCTTCTCCCTGCTTGTCAAAGTTCTATAGCATGAAAATATATCATACAACTACATGCTGTGGTTCATTCTGATCACATTTCAATCACTCAAAACTCAATCTTGTTAACTATATCAAAAGCTTTATGATGGCAGGGTCCACATCTGGCCTGTTCATTATAATGTTTCTCAGAATGAGTGTAGCATCAGGTTCAAAGTGGATACATGAAAATATTGACTATGTAAGTACATGGATATGGGTACTAAATATGATTTCATTTTCTAAATTTGCATAGTATGTACAGTTTCAAACCACTTTACAATCTGTCATCTTGGTTTTTTAATATGTATTTCCTGCAGTTTAGTGATAAAATGATTAAGGGTTAGTGAGTCTGCATTGTGAGTAAGGCTCACAGATATGGCCTGGAATGTCGTATGTCCTTAAGCAAGATCACTGCTAGTTGACTTGCCTTAAACTGACTAGGTGTACCAAGTAACAGCTGAACATCCATATTCATGACTTCGTCGTTTCTCTCACAAAGACACGGGAACACTGATCACATCAGACACAGACTACGGAAACAATGTAGAACAGAGAGGCACCACCAAGGGAGATAACTTTGGTCTCTTATTTAATGATCAGTTTAAAGTAACTTTTTAGCAACAACAACAACAACAAGCAACAAAAAGCATAGAGGAGAATGTGCCTTAGAAACAGAGTGTAAAACAATACACAAAAAATCATGACTGTGCCACTTACACATCACATACAGAAGCACATATTTGCTTTTTCCGAACTGTGGTCACAGCCACGGATAAGTCAAACCAGTCTCACACCCAGTACTTTAAATACTGACTGTAGCATAGGATTTCCAGAATCACCACATATGTACACACATGGAAAAGGAGTCAGGTCAGGCATGGGGGTGCATGCCATCCCAGCAGGTGACAGGCAGAAACAAGATTCTCAGCTCAAGGGGCGACACAGGGAGACCTGGTCTCAACAGAAATAGAAAAAAAAGTAGATTGTTGGATTTTTAAAGGGATTGAAAAGGTAAAGGGGAAAATAAGAATTCTTTTTTTTTTTTTTTTGGTGAGGCTGAACAGTGTGTTTCTTTGAAGTCAAACACAAGAACCTCGTTTTTCTGGTTCCAACAACATTGCATGGTTCCCCTCTCTCTTAAATCACGTATGTTTTCCAGTCCACGTTATTTTTTTCTTGTCTACAATCAGGGCATGTGCTTTACAGTTACAGCCTCTCTTTCGTGACTCTACCATAAGCATTTGAGCAGCAGGGATTCCTAGCCAGACTTAACCCAGGTGAAACCACAGAAAATTTAATCTTGCTATATTATGTAAATCCATACCACTGATTTTAGCACCCAAAAGGACGGCTCTTACCTGAGAATTACACTTGCACTAGTCAAAAGATGAGAATACAAGCATCAAGTGCAGGATTATTGATGCCTCTTTACACTCTATAACCTCAGGCTAGTCCCTGAGTTGATGTTGCCTAAGATACTATATCTGGTAAGATGAGAGAGAGAGGAAGTCTCAGTCTTTCCAGGTTTTCTACAACATACATGCTGGTTTTACTTATCTGCACACTTGCATTGTTCAGGTGACAAATGTTTCTAGTCTATCCTCTGGAAAACTTTTTGCCCCACTAACTGTGCCACAGGGTTATGGGAATCTGCCAAGCTCACTCCATGTCCTACTTAGAGACATTCTAAAACTCATTACTTAACGTTAAGCACATCTTTGAACCCTGTGTCAAGGGCCATCTCCATGAAGACTGGGGTGCTGAGTGGAAGAGCTTGGTTTTTGACTGTTGAAATGATCACATTTCAAACCTAATTAGATTTTGTTGATTCATTTTCATCTTACCATTATAATACCTGAGTCTTAAATATTTTGTTTTTCTGTCATCACAAGAAACATCATCACCTTGCCTGGAACACTGGACTGTAGACACATCTCCCCCTGAACTTTAATGCTAATATCATCTTATCAGTAATCAAAACAGGTGATCAAGGAGGAGAGCAGATGAGTGCTTGTCTTCAAGAGTGGTTCATTGACACCTCTACCAGCTTCTATAGACAATCTCCTTCTTAGCATAACTTCAGGGCTTCTGTGCTTTCTGCAGTCTTTCCAGGAAACTTCATTAACTAACTTCAAAGGATCTCTTTCCAAAGTGATTCCCAGTATAAACCATCGCTCTCGATTTCATCTTCAACTGCTTAATGAGGTGGCTAATTTGAATAAAAGTCACTCTTCTACAGAAGACCTTGGAGAGATTTGCTAGATATTTGCTTAGAGTTGGTGCTTTCATGGTTTTGATTTGTGCTTTTTCGCCAATGTTTATGCAGCTCAGAATAATCTGTTATTGCTTGTCTACTGTGCTAGGTATGAGGTTATATGCTGGGAAACACCAAGGAATAAAAGAGTTTCCTGAACTAATGGATTTACAGGAAATTAATAAGAAATAAATATTGAACAGAGACCCAAGAAAATAATTCTATAGTTATTCTTAATGCTAACTGCTATGAAATATCTGAGTCTTAGGCTTTTATATATTTACATACATTTACTATTGTTAGTGAAATTAAATTAAATTAAAATATGATTTTACTGAATACTAAAATTTATTAGTATTAATTACTATATTATCTTCTAAAATCCACATATATTCTTAGGTCTAAAAGTTTCACTGAATCTACATTTTTTTTCTTTTAAAACTTTCATCTTTTAGTTCTGGGTATCAGACTCAAGGTCTCATGGGCATATCACCAAACTATGTCTCCAGCCTATTTCTCATTTTTCAGTTACAGTATATCCCAGCTAATATTCCTGCACTTCACCTTTCTTTGAGAAATAAGTAAAACAAATTAGAACATTAAGATTTCAGAGAGGTTGTTATGGTTCAAATGATTGTTTTTTCCAAAATCCATGCTGGGGCTTAGTGCTTAGAGGTGGAATTTTTTCAGGAAATACAATGGTACTTTCAGAAAATAGATCTGAAAGACAGTGCAAAGGGGAAGTTCAACATCAGATTAAGAATTAAGAATACCCTTAACTTTCCAGGAGAAACTTAGGATTCAGTAATCAATGCTTCAGTCATGTTTCGTGAAAGACATTGGTTTCCAGGAAAATGGTTAACCTCATCTAAGAATAAAATGAAGGAATTAACTTTGAAAAGCCTTAGGATATTTCCAAGGAACTAACTTCTCCAAGGTAATGATATGAATTTATGCCTCATGTTTTGCTCATGTGCTGGTACAGAAAAGACTGGAACATCTCGGTCAGAGAGAGGCTGCTTCTTTGTTAGGATCTTGTGTTTGAGAAGAGCCTTAATCTAATCACTTACCCAATCCTTGAATAAATTACTTAGATGATGCTCTTAAATCTTCACGGTTCTTGAGAGTTTTATGGTGTTGTAAAATGTCAAGATGATCTTTCATCTTAAAAAGCTAAGAGAAAGTCCCTTTCAATATGTTCTTTGAGAAATCAGAGACATCTAAAGTCTATTTAAATGTGACAAATACTTTCCTAAACAAAAACTTGGGTATATAGAAATTAATATTTATTTATTTAATTTATTATTTCTGTGGAATACTCCATACTTTTCTCCATTGGAATAAAAGTTTAAGAGCTGGGAAGCATTTCAACATGAGGTGTCTTATCCCTTTGTGAGGATAGAACCCTGTTCTCATGATCCTCTTTGCAGGGCAGGGTAAAAATGTTCATTTTTTAAAAAATCTTGTACAAATGACTGAAAGAAAGCAGTTTCAATGATATTTCTTGGTGTTTCATGTTCATTCTTCAATCATAACTAGAAATTTTTGATATTGCTTGTGTTTATTAATATTTTAATTAATGCTGATGATGGTTGTATTTGTGCCTGCAGGACAGTTAGATCAAACACTGCAATTCTGAGACTCACCAAAATAAACAGGGCTTGTAGTGATAATCTTTTAATCAATTAGGTTGCTCTGGGTATAAATATAGTCAGCTACTTTATAATTGGGAAGATTTTAACAGACATGAAATGTACAAGCCTGCCTGATGTCACCCTAAGGCTAGAAGGACAGTTAAAACAAGAATTAATTCAAGAAGCCATCTATAGAGTAAGCCAGGCATAGAGAATGCAGTACCAGACTAAGTAGTACTTAGAACTAAGAGAAGTACTAGAAAAGCTCATGAAAACCCAAAATGGCTGAATCAGAGCTCATTTTAGAGCTGAACAATTCTGTTAGGGTTCAGAATTGGAGTTGTTTTTTTTTACTGTTAGTCTATGATGTGGGATAAAAAGTGCAACTTCAAGTAGCAATTTACAACATTCTGAATATTTAAGAACCTATCTTGATTCACTTTGTAAGTAATAAATGCCAGAAACAGAATTGGTTCATTCTTAGTGAAAGGAAATTGTTACTGAATTAAATTATTTAGAAGATGATTAAAATCCAAAAGAATTTGGGAGAATTAAGAAAATACAACCAGGAGCAAATGCTTTGAAAATCACAAGAAAAGGCCAAAAAAGGAAAGGGATTCCTAGATAAAAAGAGTAGTTCAAACAGTGTGTTCTGCTGGTGGACAAAATGTGTTCCACGTAACCACAGCACTGTAGGGCGGGCTAACCAGTCACAAAATTCATACAAGATATGTGCGAACATCTTCACCAAGTCCCTGCTGTTCTCTGTCAGTCACACAGTTTTGACCAGTGATTGCACATTTGGGCCCAGCTATCAGTCTCTCCTTGGACAATACCTACATGAACTCCCTGTGCTTTCACACTTTGCATTCATGTTGTGCTACCTCTGTCTTGTCCTGAGGTCTCCTGCCTACTCATGTCTCTTGGGTTATACTTCTAAGAAAGACTAATCTTGTTCAACTAAGGCCAAGGATTAAACTCATACAAGAATTCCCTTGTAAGTACTTTTTACTGAGGATTAAATAGGGTCTTATGGAATGTTCCCCTAATAATATATTTACCTCCCAAACTCGGGACCTTATTTGAAAGATGGAATTTTGCAAATGTAATATTATTGGTTATACTGAGGTAGGGTAGGACACTTCTTCAATAGGACCAGTGACCTTATAAACAGAAGTCTATGTGAAAGGCCATGGAGAGACAGGATGGAAGATTCACAAGGAAGAAGGCTGTCAACAAGACAAGGAATAGATCCTCTTATATCTTCAAAGGAAACAGCAGTGTTACCACCTGGACTTTAACCATCAGGTCCAAGAAAGATGAGACTGGTTTTCAGCATTAGGTTATTCCCATCTGTATGTTTTTATTGTGGAAGCCCTAAAAAACTAGTGCAACCATTTTCTTCAGACTCCAACCCAAGGCAGGTAGTGGCCCTTCTCTGGCATCTATAAAGCCGATGGCCCCATGATAAGATGGACTTTCTTCAGTTGTCTGCTAGTCAATCTCTTGAAGTAATAGCTCTTAATTAGACTCTGTAAGCCTTTAATTTGTGCTCCTAACACATCACAAATATGACATAACAGGTAGCATTTTGTTATAGGCAATTGGATATGTAAAGATGAAAGTTTCATTTGATCTTAGGCTCACCAGCCTGTTGAAGATGGCTTATAAATATTATTTCAGATGAGATAAAAATGTCCAGTGAGAGCATAAAATAAGACACTGTGAAGAACATGTGTGAGATCACAGAAAGACGACACTAACTGTGCCCACTCTTTCTCAGAAATGCACATCCAGGAAAAGAACTGACTCCCAGTGTCCTTAGGCAACCTCAGAGTGGCTGTCATAAACCACTTGTTAAGCAATTTAATCCAAAGAATTAAATGGATCTTAGAAGTGTTTTGAAAATGACTTGACAGATGTCACACAGAAAAAACTATCTCAGCTAAAAACTGTAGCTCCAATGAGAAGCAAGAGTTTTGCATGACAGTGGAACATGATGAAGAACAGAGAGAAGTTAGCAATCATGTGCTTTAGAAAGCACACTGCCAACCACCAGACTGTGAGCTGCATCAGTAGGGGCTTTGTGGGTGGATATTTATCTTTCATACAGAAGAAATCACAATAACCACAGAACTATTTAGATATGTCAGACACACTGTTTAATCAGAAACTTTTCCTATTTAAAATTCCATTTGTTATTTAGTTAGGATATAAAAGTAATGCAGGCTTACAAATAAAAATTTAGGAAATATAGAATAAATAAAAATATATCTCCATACTTCTGGTATTCATAAAGAAGGCACTGATATGGCAGAGTAATCCTTCCATTTACTTAAGGTGATACTCTAAATACATACACCTAACATGCTAGGTACACATACTGTTATGATTAAATAGAGTGGGAAGTCTTGAAACCATATACACAAAACAGACTCAGCATAAATTTGTATGTTTATGTATACATATACACATACATGTATGTATGTATGAAATAACTATAATAAAAGAAAAAGAAGCTCTCAACAAGAGTGGGGGCATAGGAGGGATTCAAGGGAAGGTAACTGGAAGGAATGGGAAGAAGGAAAATGATGTAATTCTATTTCAATTAAAACCTATTAAAAAGGAAAAAATTAAATATGCTTTAATACTAAAGATTAAATATACTTTAATTATTAATTAATTAAATATTAAAATTTAACATTAAAGATTAAATATGCTTAAATATTAAATATGTGTCATGCTCTTTCACTTAGCATTATACTGTGAACATTCTCACATATCATTTTCACATATAATCATTGAAATATATTTGTGAAGACTATAAATATATCTACTAATTTTTTGAACAATGTTCTTCATATTCCAGGAGGATATGCAAGTTATCATTTCTTCACATTCCAATCCATATCCTGTGATAAATAATTACAAACACACATTCTTACCCATCTACCTCATGAAAAAGATTTGAAATTTCACTACCGACAAATATTGTAAAATTAATTCTTTCTTCTGACTGATCCTAGTTTGGGTATTACACATGTATACTGATCTCTCACCAACAATTAGCAGTTGTTATCAGTGTATTTTCATCTTCTCTTAGTTTGATGATGCAGACCCTAATTTAAGGTGTCTCAGATCTCTGCTTCATAGTATTTTCTTCATGCTATGTTTATAAGATCAATTTATTGAATGGATTTAATTCAAAGGAGTATAACAAATAAGAAACTGCCAATCCATCAATCACTATCTTTCAACCTCAAATATGGAGATTTCTCACTTGTTCTTGAAGGGGATCTGTCAATCTCACAGGTTTCCAGTTTCTTGGTTGTGCCATCTACTGTGCAACACTCTTCTCTGGCTATGACATCCCTGATGTCCTCGAATCTCAGCAGGATTGCCAGTAGTCTATCAGAACAAGGTTTTCTCGTGAAGAAGAGGAGGGGGACCCATGAGGCATAACGTCTGAGGGCTTTTATGTAGTTGAAGGCTGCTAAGGAAAAGGACTTGTAAGATCTTCTTGGAGGATATATAGGCATATAATGGTTGCTGGAAAAGACTTTTGGTGGGAGGTGGTGTAGCTTCCCATAAGTTGCTCATGCTCCTATAAGTATTCAAACTTATTGGCTCAGTAGGATATACTCCAGTGGAATTAGTTCTTTGTTTCTGTCATTATTGTCCTGTCTATGATAAACACATGGTTGGTTTCTTCATGTCTCCTCAGGAAAAAGTCAAATACTGCTATCTCATGTTGATAACTATCTTCACTCTCAGGTTTAGTTCCAATGGAATGTAATATGGATAATCCAGATGGCATTTCTGGAAATTTGCTATTTGTCATAGCTTTGGAGTGATTATATTTATTGTAAGAGAGTCTTATAATGATCGGATAACTGTTAAATCACAGTATTGGAGAACTGATATGCCATTTCTCTATATAATTCCCTAGTTGGTTTGTTATAGGGGAGCCATATTTGCTAGGCATGCATAGATGGAGAAAAAAAATTTCCAAGTTTTCTTTTCCACTGCTACTTCAAGTGGAGATAACTCTCCTAGTATAGTAGAAGGAATGCATTTATATTTTTCTGCTTATCTCAGAATTTAACATGAATGCTGTTAGATTCTTTTGTAAAGCTTATAATAGATGAGCAGGTCATAAGAAACAGTCTATTTCAGCATTTGGGAGATATTTTTCCATTTTAAATATAAAGACTAACTGCATACAATTATATAACTTTTACATTCAATAATAAATGAACATTTTTAGTGTTACAGTTTCTACTTCAGTTCTCATAAGACTTTCCCCTATGAATTTTTGCCTCCATACAAACTGCCACCCACAGGGTTCTCATTGCCCTTTGACAAGTACCGGGGTTTACACAGGCCATCATTTTTCTCCTCCCCAATTCTGACTCTTCTAAGACACTGCCATCTTTGTTCACCAATCAGCTGTCATCTCATCTTCTTGGCTGTGGGAAGCATCCCTTACTTCCTATTTTCTCTCTTTCTCACTTCATGTCAAGAATGAGTCAGACTTGCAAATATGTAACACAGCTGAGGTTCTGCTTTCCCTCTGGCCCCAACTTAAGCAGATTTTCAGTTGGGTTCCTTGGATCCTGCCTGGTAAAGCTGTCAGCTTCTTCCTGGCTGGCACCTCAGCATGAAGCCTCCGCATCTTTTATACTTTTGCAAATGTTTTCCTCTGCCAAGAAGGATCCTCATTGTCTCCTTAACTTGAGGAAATCTTGATCATTCAACTTCACTACAGTTGACATGATCCCCTAGTAAACCTTGCCACCTTCCCTAGGCTCTCAAAGCAGGGCCTAGACTTGTGCTGAATGTTAGAGCTTGGTCTGAGGACATATTGTGACCACAGTTACTCATCCCTAATCAAATCAAACTTTCAATTTTCCTGTACATTGTTATAAGATTAAATGCAGTTATTTCCTGGTTGATAAAGTACTTGTTTTGCAAGCCCAAGACCCAAGTTTGATTGCCAAAGCAGAGGTATTCCAGTAATGGGAAACAGGGTCCTGCCACTCCACAGAGCCCTCTGGCAGTCAGGCTAGCCTCACTGGGAAACTCCAGGCTAATAAGAAACCTTGTTTCACAAAACCAGGTGGATAAAACCTGAAGAACTATAGCCAAGTTTGACTTCTACCTCCAAGTGCACATGAATTCTCAAATATTCCTGACCTCCACAAGATCATTTTCTTCCATGGTGGCAGTAGTTTTAGCTTTTTTTTTGTTGCTGTAGCAGAGTAGATGGGGTTGGTAATTTAACAGGAAATAGATTTGGTTGATACCTGGCTTGGAAGCCTGAGATCCCATCCTGGCGTGCTGCTCCTGGAGAGGGCCCTTGGCTGCTGCCTCCACTGTGGGAATGAGGGATATCAGTCTGGGTGTACAGAAGGGAGCCATATGGGTAAGTGCTGGAGGCTGTGACCCTAGTAACTAATCTACTTCCAGGACAGCAGACCCTCTCCTAAGACCTAACCTACCCTTTCATAGCTTTAGACTGCTCAATAGTGATGTACAAGGACCAACCTCAACATGAGTCTCAGAGGGGTTAAGCTACTCTCAAACCACAATATCAGCCCCAGCTGATGATACAACCCTGTGTCTGTGTTACTACCCCAACTGACTAACATGTAGTAGGTCCTTTGATCTCCCTTTCTCTACCTGGTGGCTTCCTGAAGGAGATGGCTTTTTTTTTTTCCTTGATGCTGCTCATATACATGAACTTTGGGTAGTTATACAACCTGATTCTGACTAGCAGGTTGAGGGCATTATTTTTACACTATAATTATCCATTGAACTCAATTTTCTGATGATAATTCCCCATTTATTAGCAGAGGCCAGATACAATGTTTTCTCTGGTGATTAACATCTTGAATGATCCAATTCATAGCCACTACTACAAACTATTTAAATTTGACTGAAATGGCTCAGGTAAAGCACTTACATGGAGGCATTAGAATTTTTGGTGATCTCAGCATTTGTGTGAAAACCTGGCCTGTGGCAGATGCCTGTAACCCTAGATCCAGGGGTGGGAGTGGGTAGACACAGATGGGTTCCAGGGCATCACTGGCCAGCCAGGTACCCAAATCAAAAAGCTTCAGGCTTAGCTAGAGACCCTTTGGCAAAAATTAAGGTAGAGAGTGACTAAAGAAGACACCTGACATTGTCCTCTGGCTCTCACACACATATACACATACAGGCATGCACATATACATACACACACACACTTTCACACATGCACACATGCACACACACAAATATGACATCTTGGTAATTCAGTTTTCATTAAATCAAATGAGTTATGAATTATCTAGCATAATTAGTCACTCAGTTGTTTAGTAGGCCTTAGAACACAAAGGCCTACGTGAGAATATTGACATATGAAAGTCTCAACACAATCTTGTGCTCTTTGATGTTGTGTTCATTGAATTAGGCAACTTCAGTCATCATATAGCTGCCAAGTCAGCTTGATGGAAGAGAAGTGGCCTCCAATCATTTTGACACTTGGATTTAGGATTATTCCTGATAGTCTATGTTAGACCTGTTTAAAGCCTTAGTTGTACCTTTCTATGACTAATATCTTTATGTGTTTACTTTAATTTCAGCCTTGTCTTCTGCTAGTCCCATATGGTGAAACTGTATGATTTCCATCACAACGGTTTCTAACTCAACTGGCTACCCTCTGTCTTTCCCTTCCCAAGTTGGAAGAGACCATATGAAAGAAACACCTTGATGTTCTTTCTCTTTAGCCTAATCTGAAGTGCTCTTTCCCAGGAGCTCCATGTCTCCTCTGGTTGCCATAGTGACTAACTTCTGCTATGATGCTTTTAGCCATTTTCTCAGCCCCCTTTTATTTTTCTATACAGCAATTTTGCATTATACGCAGTAACTTAAAATATGCTATTCTAAGCATAATTACAGTCTGATTTTCTTCTCTAAGGGATTTCTCATTGGGCATCTTTTCCCAGGCCCTGCTTTGCCTCCACTTTGCTAAGAGTCCTTCAAGAACCTCTCCCCTCCTCAACATTTTCATGAATCTCCAGGGACCATTTATGCATTTTACCTTTCAAACTGCCAAAATTCAAATTTGTAATTCCTGCTAGCTTACTAAGTTCTTCTGTGCCTTCTGTGCCCATTTCCTTTCACATAAACTGTCCCTGGGGGTGGGGCTTGCCTTTACAACTAACAAATCCCCAGCATGTTGTTTTAAACAAAACTAGTCTCCCCACTTTCTCAAAGGAGCACTATTCACATCCCCTAAGCAGAGGAGTGCAACAAAAGTCCATGAATAAACTAACACTGCACACATTAAAACAGATAATACTTAAGGAATTACAGGTTTCAATTTATTTGGGAACTTGAATTCACAATAAAAGACAAAAATTGAAAAGCATGCCTTCAGTTTCCTTAGAAAGAAGAAACACACAAAAGAAAAAAAAAAACCCTTGCAAACAAAAACACTGTATGTGGGTTTGCGTCATCAGCAGAGATCCTATAAAATACTCAGTCTCATCAGAATCAGCTCTGGAGCATGAAACAGATGATAAGGGGGCAAATGCAGTGCCCATGTGATCAGATTTTCCACCCCCAGCACCGTGATCCCTGCCACCTTCCCAGAACACAGGATCCAACATGTGTTCGGACGAATGCAGTCTTCTTTATCTGTGGTCTCAGCCTTCCATAAGCACATCATTCTTCATTTGGCACCTGTGAGTTTCCAGAAAGCCAAGGCAAGATTTTATCCTCCTCTGTCAAAAAAGATACGGCAGATTTTCCTAAAAACAACAGAGCTCACTGAGATAAATGTTGGATTGAGTCCCACTTGTCTTTACATCTTTTCTTAAAAACCAAAAGAGTAAATTCATGTCTGTTTCTCACCTTCTTACGTCTTTGGTACAAAATTCTTAATATGAAAACTGTGGGGTGCAAAGGTTATCAGATGACCTGTTTAAGAAAAGACCTGTCCACAAGGTGGCGGGCTTGTACAATCAGCTTTGTTGGATGGCCCAGGAACAGGTTTGCACTGACTCAGAGAAGGAGGCCAGGACTGAAAGGGAACAGAGCAAAACTAGGGTCCTGAGTCACAAAGCTAGGGCTGACTCAGAGGAGAGAGGCAGTTGCTGCCAAACCTCAAGATCTTTTTTTAAAATTTCCCCTGCAGTGTCTATTCTCAAAAATTTCAGGCAATTTCCCGTTTTCATTTTTTTCCTGATATTCTTAAGTAATTTTTCTTCACAGAAGTTTGAACCATTTTGTTTATACTTCTGTCTTTGTACCCATTAAAACTGTTGCATTTTTAATTGTATAAAAATGTGTATATTTCCTTGAGAAACCACTCATATTCACTATGGTTTGTTTGTTTGTTTGTTTGTTTATTTATCTATTTATTTTGTTTGTTCATTAAGTCAGAGTCTCACAATGCATTCCTGACCAGTCTGGAGCTCACTGTGTATACCAGGCTAGCCTTCAGCTAGTAGAAATATCCCTGCTTCTGTCTTTAGACTGCTGGGAATAAAGGTGCGGGCTACCATACAAAGCTAGAAAGTTGATAATTTTATGAAATGCTATTTTTCCCTCCCCCAAACATAGGCTTTTGTATTTGTTCAGACCTTGTTTTGTGATTTTTGAGCTTTCTTTATTAGACTTTAGATGCTTTTGCTACTTTGATAAATATTTCCTTGTTGAATTTCTATATGCCTTCTCTTACGGTAAGGAGAAACTAGCAATATACGTACCCTCTTTACCACATCACCTTTCTCTCTTATATTTTCTTAGTAATTTCGAGACTTTTGTTAAACACAGTGTACTGGAATTTTATGTCATTTTATTGGAATTTATGTGAATTCTGTATTTTTCTCTTTGGGCATCTACTCCAGTTATGTAGTTTTCATTTTTCATTTTCTTTTTGCATTCACTAAATCTTCCAAGACAAATTCATATTGGAATGGCTGTAGCAGAACATTCTTTCTACATTTTTATTTTAAATGGGTTGCTTTGGGGATTTCCTTTGTTGTTGTTCATTTGTTTTATAGTGTTGATATTTGAAATGATGGCTGAACACATGCTAAACAAGTGTTCTTAGCATTATTATTAGTATACATATTTGTGGAAGGTTTCTTTGGGAATACATTTATCATATATTGTGATTTCTTTTTAGCCATACATTAGACATTACTGTGTACTGACCAGAGTGCTCTTTTCCTGATAAAATCAATGAAAACTATTCTTAAAAATAACATAATAGTGCTAATTATTAAATATATGTGTTCTCTGTGACACCACAATTTTCAACATTTCTATTTTCCAAATTAAACTAGACTTATGATGAACTTTATTACTTTCAGTGAATTTATTTTAAGTAATTGAATTAAAAATAAATTGCACATCCATTTGTGGAACAAGGGGAACACTTCTTCATTGCTGGTGGGAGTGCAAACTTATATAGACACTATGGAAATCAATATGACTATTCCTCAGGAAATTGGAAATTGACCTACTCAAGACCTAGCTATACCACTCCTGGGCATATTCCCAAAAGATGCTTCATCCTACCACAAGGACACTTGTTCAACTATTTTCAAAGCAGCTCTATTCATAATAGCCAGAAACTAGAAACAATTTAGATGCCCCTCAACTGAAGAATGGATAAAGAAAATGTAATACATGTACACAAGGGAGTATTATTATTCAGCTATTAAAAATGACATTATGAAATTTGCAGGCAAATGGATGAAACTAGAAAAAATTATCCAGAGCAAGGTAACCCAAACCCAGAAAAACAAACACGGTATATACTCACTTATAGGTGGATATTAGCTGTAAAGTAAAGGACAACTGTACTAAAACCACAAAATCCAGAGAAACTATGCAATAAGGAAGGTCCCAGTGGGGATACATGATCTCCCTGAGAAGAGGAAATAGAACATGCAGGTGGGCTGGGGGAGGATGGAAATGGGAACAGGAAAGATCAGGTTGGGGGAGAGGAATGGAGGGAGAGAACATATGGAGAGACAACTGGAATTGGAGGGAATCTAGGTCTAGAGACACAGTGCAGTGGAAAATCTGTGGAATCTATGAGGTGACCTTACCGAGGATCCCTAGTAATGGGGATAGGGAGCCTGATCAGGCCATCTCCTGTAACCAGTCAAGGCTTCTAGTGGTGGGACTGAAACACTAACTCTGCCACAAAACTTTCAACCTATAAACTATCTTGCTTGTAGGATCTGCTGGGCAATGGAAGGGCAGAACCCAATGTCAAGGGTAGGAGCCCATGGCTGACACTCCAGGGCTGGCTAGGGACTGATTCCTAATGATATTCTACTATGCTCATAGATTGGTGCCTGGCCCAATCATCATTAGAGAGGCTTCCTCCAGCAACTGATGGGAGCAGAAGCAGAGGACCTTGAAAAGAGGACTGGCTGAGACCAAACACATTCCCAAAAGGCAGGGAATAGTGGAGACTATAAACTCTGAAGACATTATGCCTAAATATAATATATAAATATTGATTAAATTAAAAGCAAAAAATGCTGACTTGCATTTGGGGACAATTTGAAATTTAATTTTGAGTACATACTGAATGGAATGGAAATAATACAAATTTTCTTAGGTCCAATAATGGTGCTGTGGTAATAATAAAAAAATGTATTTATTTCAAGAGAGTCACATGAAATATTTAAGTTCATAATACATAATAAATACTTAAGGTCATAATGTCAGCATCCAAGAGAGAGAAAGCTAATGTTGGCAATGAGAGAGTGCCAGGTAAATAATACATGAAGATTTATTTTTCACAGAGTTGAAAATTTCTGAAAATTTAGAATAGAATTATTATTGTCACCTTGTTTCTTTTTGTTATTATTTGACCGTGTAACTTTAATAAGTTATCATATTTCATTTTTCTATAGTGATGAGAACTGAACATTTAAAAATAATAAAGTATAGGAATAGGTTGACAATGAGAACAGGAAGTAAATAGGCAAGAGGAGTTCAAACCATTGATATAGATAGATACTTGAACCAATAATTATAATCTTGAAAACTTGTCCAGAATTAAGCACGTATAAAGTTTCACATGACTCTTTCTACTACATGGCTGCACTACTTCCATACTACATCTCACACCTATGACTAAACATGATACTTACTGGGTCATGTTGAAACTAGATTTACTACCTGAGTGGTTTCCTCTTCAAGACACACCAGCTCTCTGTCCCTAAGATGGCCCTCTGTGGCCATTGTGCCATATTCACACACTGAGACTGCAGATCTTTTCTCCTGAGGACAAGTGCCCAGGAGCACACCATTCTCCATCATTTGAGTGGCTTCTGAGTTCTTGGTGTGCAGGCCCAGGGAGAGAGTTGTAGCTGGACTGCTCATGACTAAGCAATGTCTTGTTCTTCAAGGAACCACACAGGGTTAGAGCCACATTCTTTCCCTACTAGGCTTGAACTATTAGGTAGAATCCCAGCAACATAGCTAGTGAGAGAATTGCATCTATCACATAAAGGGGCTAACCTACCCTAGATCACAGGTACCATGGTAATTTCAGACACCATGAATTTTGTGCCCTAGAACATGCTACCTCTGTGCATGCCTGTGGCCAGGTCAGATCTAACACTAATGTAGGTGTCCCCAGTTAAATATTTCCTCTAAGAAAAATGAGAGTGTGTGACCTATAAAACTTGGCCACTAAACCCATATGGCCTTGGTACCATCTCCATGAGCTCTTGCATCCATGCCAGTCAGCACCACAGGTATTACCAATTTGGGAGATGGCTAGAGAAGTTACACAGAGGTTACACTACTGAACCCACCTGAAACCAGAGACCATTCACCCTTTCAACTGACCCAAGAACCATTCCAAAGGCATTCAATTTTCCCTGTAAAACTATTGAATACAATAAGAGGCAGCTGTCCCAGCAGACACTGACATAGCAACAGCAGAAACACCAAGCCACAAGGAACCTGGTCATCAGCTGGTGAGCCACCTTGAAGGAATGGACTTAAGGCAGTGATCTTACAAAGACTTCTCAGGATGCAGAGAAATCAAACATGATTCAATCATCATGATCTGAGTGAGAAATTCGACAGCTATATCACCCAGACAGAAGTCTGGTGCTGCAGAAGTCAGTGAATAAATAGTAAGTAAACTGAGAACTTCAATAGAAGACTAGAACAGGCAGGAAAAAAAGCTTCTGGATTTGAAGAATCATCCTTTGAAACAATACAAGTTGGCATGTGGATTAGAAAACAATGTACAAAATTTGTAGAATACCTATAAGTAAATGCTTTTATAGTATGGGAATTCCAGAGGAAAAGGAGAGAGAGTGAAGAACAAAAAGCTTATTTAAAAGCTCCTTATTTTATTTTATTTTATTTTATCTTTTTCTCTTTTGAAGTTAGGCCCTATACAGGTTAGGCCAGTCCATAATTGACTGTATAGCTCAGGCTAGTCCCAAGCTCAGGGTGCTCCTGCTTCTGCCTTATGAATGCTGGGATAATAGGCATGTGCTTTCATGCCTGGTTGGAATGAATATCAATGAGAGAGAGAAATGGACATTCAGAAACAGGAAGATCAAAGGTTCCAGAGTAGAACCTACCTAAAAAGGTTCTTTCTCAAATGTAATCAACTACCAAAAGTAAAAAAACCAAACCAAATCAAAAAGTGTATTCTTAAAGAGATCAAAAAAACAAAAAACAAAAAACAAACCAGTCACAAATAAGTGAGTCCCCCTTATACTGTTAGCTCAGAAGAAAATGGGTTGACATATTTAACTAGTGAGAAGAACACTCCTCACAGTCAAGAATGCCAAACCTATCAAAGCTTTATTCCAGAAATGAAAAACAAAAGCCTTTTTCAAATGAGCAAAATTGGGGAAACTCACTGGTCACCAGATCAGCTGCAGCAGATTTCCAGTAGAGTGATTCACAGAGTAAAGATTATTGGTAGACCCTACCAGTGAACTGACCAGGTAAGACTGCTACCTACAGTATGCTTGGTTCTGTCTCCACAACCTATTCCTCTGAAGCCCCTCTCCAACCTTCTCCAGCCGTGCCTTCCCTCCCTGGGAGTCCTGAAGGAGCCCAGCGCTACTGTAGATCCAGCCAGTGGACTGACCAGAGTCATCCTGCTGGACCAGAGGCCAAGTAAGCCACCAGAGTTCCAGCTCTCAACTCAGGTGGAGACCCTCAACATGACAACAGGCCACACAGAACAGAAGACAAGAGAAGAAACCAAGGAATAAAAATCCCAACCAACCAATCAACCAAGCAAACAAAAACACTAAGAAAAAAAACAGCTGTCCAACAAAAGTAAACAAAGGAATTCAACACCTAAACCTATTAATCACCCCAATCTCAGATGCCTAAAAGCCAATACAAGAGCACAATGAACAATAACCAGGGCAATATGTCATCACTCAAATTCTACTATCCTGCTACAAGAAGCCCTGAGCACCCTGACACAGCCTAAGCACAAGAAGAAGATCTCAAAACCAACTTTATGAAGATAATAGAGGCCCTTAAAGAGGAAATAGATGAAAAGATGGACTACGGGAAGAAATGAGTAAATGCATAAAAGAAAACCAAGAACACAAACAAAAACTTAGAAGTGAATAAATCCCTTAAAGAAAGCCGAGAAAAAAACAAGTGAACAATGAAAGGAAACAAACAAAACTATTTAAGACCTGAAAATGGAAATAGGCCATAAAGAAAACATAAGCAGAGGGAGTTTTGGAAATGAAAAGTTAAGAAACGTGATTAAGAACTACTGAGACAAGCTACAGCAAAAGAATATAAGAGATTGAAGAGAGAATCTTAGAAGTTGAAGATACTGTAGAACTGGAAACATCAGTAAAATAAATGTTAAATCCAAAAAAAAAAAAAAGTCCCAAACACAAAACATCTAGGAAATCTGGGGCACTATGTAAAGACAAAACCTAAGAATAATAGGAAGGAGAAGAATCCCACCTCAAAGGCCCATAACATATTTTCAACAAAATTATAGAAGAAAAATTTCCAAACCTAAAGAAGGAGATCCCTATTAAGGTACAAGAATCATACACCAAATAGATTGGATCAGAAAAGAGTCTCCTCTTCACATAATAATCAACATTAAACATACAGAATGAAGAATACTAAAATCTGAAAGAGAAAAAAAGCAAGTAACATATAAAGTAAACCTATTAGAATCACACCAGACTTCTAAACAGAGACTCTAAAAGCCAGAAGGACCTGAACAGATATACTACAGACTTTAAGAGATCACAGATGCCAGCCAAGACTACTACATCCAGCAAAGATTTCAATTATCATAGATGGAAAAAACAAAATATTCAATGACAAATCCAAATTCAGACAATATCTACATACAAATCTAGCTCTACAGAAGATACTAGAAGGAAATTTCAAGGAGGGTAACTCATCCATGAAAACACAGGAAATAAATAACATCACCCCACCACCAGCATCAAAAGAAGGGACACACAAACATTCACACACACACACACACACACACACACACATACACACACACACAACCAACAACTACACAATAAAAGGATCTAACAATCATTGGTTGTTGATATCTTTCAACATTAATGGCCTCAATTCCCCAATAAAAAGACACAGACTAATGGAATGGATGCAAAAACAGAATCCGTCTTTCTGCTGCATGCAAGAAACACACTTTAATATCAAAGATACACATTACCTCAGTGTAAAGGTGTGGGAAAGATTTTCCAAGTAAAGCTTGAGTAGCCATTTTAATGTCAAACAAAATAGACTTCAAACCAAAATTAATCAAAAGAAATGGGACACTTCACACTCATCAAAGGAAAAAAAATCCACCAAGACAACATTTCAATTCCAAACATCTTTGCACCCAACACAAGGGCTCCCATGTTTACAAAAGAAACATTGCTAAAGCTTAAAACATACATTGTCCCCCACACACTGATAGTAGATTTCAATTCTCACTAATGGGCAAATCAGTCAGACAAAAACTAAACAGAGAAACACTGGATCTAAAAGAAGTTATAAACCAAATGGACCCAACAGATAAATACAGAACATTTTACTCATATACACAAAAATATATTTTTTTCTCACCACCTCATGGAACCTTCTCAAAAATAGACTACATCCTAGGCCACAAAGCAAGTCTCAATAGATACAGGAAAGTTGAAATAACCCCCTATATCCTATCAGATCACCAAGTATTAAAGTTGGATTTCAACAACAACAGAAACAACAAAATGCTTATAAATTCATGGACACTGACAACTTTCTACTGAATGATGACTGGGTCAAAACAGAAATAAAGAAAATAAAGATTTTCTTGAATTCAATGAAAATGAATCCACATAAAACCCAAACCTATGGGACACAATGAAAATGTGTCCAAAAAATATTCAAATCAACAAAATAAGAAAAGAAAAGCAGATATAACTCAGACACTGAGGAAATCCAAAGAATCATTAGATCATATTTTAAAAACCTATACTCCACAAATTGGAAAATCTAAAAGAAATAGATGATTTTCCTCTATAGATTCCATTACTAAGATTGAATCAAGATCATATAAACAATTTAAACAGACCTATAACCCCCAAGGAAATAGAAGAGGTCATTAAAAACCTCCCAACCAGAAAAAGAACTTCTGGGAGTATCACCATTCCATCTCAAGCTGTACTACAGAGCTATCGTAATAAAAACCACATGGTATTGGCATAAAAACAGACATGTTGATCAGTGTAACTGAATGGAAGATCCAGACATAAACCAAACTTATGAACACCTGATCTTCAATAAAGAAGCCAGAAATATACAATGAATCAAAGAAAGCATCTTTAACAAATGGTGCTGGCCTAACTGTATGTCTACATGTAGAAAATCCAAATTGATCCTTATTTATCACCATGCACAAAATTCAAGTCCAAGTGGATCAAAGACCTCAACATAAAACCAGATACACTGAACCTGGTAGAAGAGAAAGTGGGGAAGATTCGTGAATGCATTGACACAGGAGACAACTTTCTGAATAGAACACCAGTACCTCAGGCACTAAGATCAACAACTAATAAATGAGACCTTGTGAAACTGAAAAGCTTCTGTAAGGCAATGGACACTGTCAATAAGATAAAATGGCAGCCTACAGAATGGGGGAAAAAAACCTTCACCAACTCCACTTCCAATAGAGGACTAATATCCAAAATATATAAAGAACTCAAGAAATAAGACATCATCAAAGCAAGTAATCCAATTTAAAAATGGGGTTTACTAAAAATAGATCTACACAAAGAATCTCAAAAGAGGAATCTCAAATGGTGGAGAAACACCTAAGAAATGTTTGACATCCTTAGCCTTCAGGGAAATGCAAATCAAAAACACTTTGAGATTCCATCTGTGAGAATGACTAAGATCACTAACACAAAGGTCAGTTCATGTTGGCAAGGATGTGGAGCAAGAGGAACACTCCTTCATTGGAATGAAACTTGTACAGCCACTATGAAAATCTATATGGCGATTTCTTAGGAAATTGGAAATCAATCTACCTCAAGACCCAGCTATGCCACTCTTGGACTTATACCCAAAAGATGCTCCATTCAACAGAAGGACACCTGCTCAACTATGTTCATAGCAGCTTTATTCATAATAGTCAGAAATTGGAAACAACCTAGATGCCTCTCAACTAAAGAATGTATAAAGAAATTATGGCACATTTACACAATAGAGTATTACTCAACTACTAAAAAAATGACTACATGAATTTTTCAGACAAATGGATAGAATTAGAAAAAATCGTCTTTAGTGAGATAACCCAGTCTCAGAAAGACAAACATGGTATGTACTCATGTTGGGATCCAGGTTACCCAGACTATGGAAGCTTCAGCTTGACAAGGTTCCTGGGCATCCGCTGTCGGGAACTGGAATTCCTTAACTGCCTTGCCCCTTTCTTATCTTTACTGTATGGTGACATATGTTTTCTCATCAATAATAAGATCTGCATAAGCCTAATAGTAATATCAGAATTAATCCCTGAGCTGGCCACTGTGGGCTGGAATGAAACACAGCCATGCTATTCAGAAGTAAATTGTAATCACATTCGGACTTCCAAGTCCTGGAATGTGAGAGCAACCCAGGTTTATTGCAAGTGCATCATAAAGCTATTCCTGAAGTAAATGCTGATCTTCCCAGGAAGAGATAAGCCTTAATAGATAGAAGCCAGAGAGCTAAGTTAGAAAGTTAGTGCACCTGGAAAAACAAGCAGACAATTAGCCCTTCACTAACGAAGAATATAGCAAGCCTGCATCAACTTAAAATAAACATTCCCAGGACTTAAAGAGAGAAATAGCCTTCAACCTAGCCAGGCCACCAGATAAGACTAGAAATTTAGAGCTTTGACCCAGAAGAATAAATACATACCAAGGAACTAAAAAACCATAAAATCCTCCCTTGGCGCCTTCATGGCACCCTGAACTATCTGTGCAAGGCAAATGGCAATCAGCAGTGACATCCCTACCATCCATAATAAATCATTGTATCATTTACTCTTTGGTGATAACTGAGTAACTTTGAAGCCTGCAGCTGTAAAGGGGAGAGACACCTTTCCCATTGGTTCCTGTTTGAGATATGCCTGACACCTGCAACCCTTAGATAAACATTCCTGCAGTGTGCTACTTAAGACACAGAAAAATCTTGGTAACAACAGATGAACGGACGATGGAAGAACGAGGACAAAGACGTAGAGACAAGACGAGGCAAAATGAACTAACTGAGGAGAATAGATTGCAAGGCCTAGAGAGTTGGATTGCTAGCTGAGAGAAACTTTGCTTTATTCCCTAATGTGCACATTGTTATTTTCTTTGATTTTATTCTTTGCTTTTCTTTATCTTTCTTTATTTTACTATTAAAGAAGCGCTCTTGCGTGTCATAATTACCATAAGACGTATTCTATGTGTCTTATTAAAGGGCATTAAGCTTGCCAACTAAGGTTCCCATAGAAGAGTGAGGTACTGCTACTCACTCGTAGTTAGTTTCGATTGTTTACCCTCCTTCGTGGAAGCTGAGGAACCCATTGCGGGGACTAGAGCTGGACTCAGACCCCTGCATACTCACTTATATGTGGATACTAACTGCTAAGCAAAAAAAGAAAGGAACTAGCATCCACAGACATAGAAGACATACTCAACAAGTAGGGCCTCAGTTGGAATACAGGGATCTCCCAGGTAGGGTGGGAAATGAACAAAGGTGCAGGTAGGGTGGGGGAGGACTGGGATGGGAGCAGAGGGGACCATGATGAGGAGAGGAACAACAGAGAGAGAACATATATGGAAAGATGACAAGAATTGGAAGACAATTAGGGGGCGATTGGGAGACCTAGTGTAGTGAAAACTCACTGGAATCTATGAGGAATACCCTAGCAAGGATTCCTAGTAATCAGGGACAGGGAGCCTGAACAGGGCATCTTCTGTGGCCAGACAAGTCTTCCAGTGGTGAGGCTCGGACATTATTCCAGCCACAAAACCTCTGGCTGTGCAAGATCTTCATGGACAACAGAAAGGCAGAACTTCATGCCAAAGGAGGAAAGCCACACCTGAAACTACAGGACAGTCCTGGAGTTTCCAGAGATGATGTCTAATGATGTCATGCTCTGCTCATAGATTGGTACCTGACCTAGTCCTCACCAGAAAGGCCCCTTTCAGCAGCTGAGAGGAGCATATAGAGATGCCTACTGGCAAATATTGTGCAGAGATCAGGGAATCTCATGGAAGATGGAGAGGTGGGAGAGCAGAAACCAGAGGGGTTGAGGGCACCAGAGAACAAACCCCACATAGTCAACTGACTAGCACTTTTAGGGGCCACAGGGACTGAAGCCACAAACACGGAGCCTGTAGGATCACCTAAAAACATCTCATGGCTGTTTGGATTGGTGTCCTTGAAAAACTCCTACAGGTTGGAGTGGGTGTGTCTCTGACCATTTTATCTGCCTTTGTTGAGATCCTTTTTCTCCTGCCAGGCTGCCCCTTCCTCTCTTGAAGTAGGGATTGGTGCCTGGCTTTGTTCCATCCTGCTATGTCATGCCCTGATTGTGCTGTAACTGTGAGTGGATGGTTCTTTTCTGGGGAGAAGAGGAGATGTTTGTGGATGATGGTGGGGGATAGATCTGGGGGAGAGTGTGGGAGCTGAGGGAGTAGAAGGAGGGGAGGAGTATGGTCGGGATGTCTTCTATAAGTTGTATGAGAGAAGAGAAAAATAAATTTAAAAAAGATTACTATGCCCAAGAAAAGACCTGAAAACTTAAAACCCAAAGGCAGAGGTAAATCTACAATCGAATCAAATTTAAAGTGCTTCTTTACCATAAGGGTAATACCTTTCAAATCTCTAATACATACATTAAAAGTACAAATGCTAGAAAATAATCACTACAACACGTAAAAGAAACACAGTATAAAAATTTCATGTCAGAAACATAAATTGTGAAGAGGAAGGTAAACAATACCTATATGTAATTAAATTGTTATCACTTCAAAAATGTATAGAGAACTATAAGAATATTTGTGAAAGGTATGGTAAATGCAAAATAAAAAATGATAGCAGATACAAAAATGAGAAGTAAAAGGGATTTAAACATGCAATAACAGACACATCACCAAACCATAAAGTTAAACAACAGAAGAGAAATAATAAGAAGATTCACAGATCAATGAGAAAACAATAAAATGCCCAAGTGGGAACTCCTAAATAATAACACAGAGTGTAAAAGGACTTGATCTGACAGAGAAGCAAACCTAACCTTAAATGACCAGAGAATAGATCCAACTCAGTTTAGCATTAGGGTGGCATATAGGATCAAAGTGAAAGGGTGGGAGTCCTTTCACGTAAAGAGTACAAAACCAGCACAGCAGATAAGATAGACAAAGTCAGATAAGAAGGCAGCTTCATCAAGGGACCTAACAAATACATGATAAACATGTATATGTATGCCTATACACACACACACACACACACACACACACACACACACACACACACACATGTAATTTGACATCAGAGCCTCTAGCCATGGAAAACAAATGTTAGTGGGTATAAAAGAAGAAATAGAATACAACAGAGTAAGGGTCTTAAAGATCCCACTCATAACAATGGCTAGGACAAGATAGAAAATCAATAAGAAAATGTTGAACTTGAACTGCATTCTAGACTCAGGAGGTACTCAGAAGACATATAGAGAACTTTCTAAACAAAATCAAAACAAAACAAGACCCCTCCACCTTCCAAGCCAACCAACCAAACAAATATAAACTCAAGTCCACAAACAATCAAATAACAACAAATCACCCCCAAAGCAGAAAACACATTTACTATTGCACAGGAAACACACTCACTAACACAGATTTAATAAATTTGTTAAAAATAAAATCACGTCTAGTATTGTTTCCGATAATTGTAACATGAAGCCACAAATCAAAAGCAGAAGGATTTCCTAGGAAATCCACAGGTATGTCAAAACTAAGTGGAATTTTAGAATAACTTAGTGATCAAAGAAATAAAAGGAAATATTTGAAACATCTCTAGACCAATGACAATGTGAATACAAGAAGTCAAAACTCATGAGATATGAGAAGTCCTAAGATGCAATTTTACAGGAATGAATGCTCACATTCCAGAAAAGTAAAGACACCAAATGAGTAACTTGAAGCTAGAAAAGAACAGACTAAATTTGAAACCAACAGAAGTAAAGATATAATAGGATTAGACCATAAACAAACCAAACAAAGAACAAGAAAAGAGACAGAGAATAATTCAGCAAAATTGAGTTGTTTCTTTAAAAAGCATAATTGGAAAGACCTTAGCTAGAGTATTAAAAAAATACAGAAGACTCAAGATCAGAGGTGAAAGTAGAAACATTGTAACAGACACTTTAGAAATAAAAGGCATCATGAGAGACTTTTAGAAACAATTGTATACCAACAAACCAGTTAACTTAGAAATAGATTTATTCATATAAAAATGATCTGTTCAAATTGAATCAGGAAGAGACAGAAAACCTGAGTAGACAGACTTCTATTAGCTACTTTTTTTGTTGCTATGAACAAATGCCTGACAAGAAGCCACTTAAGGGAGAAAGAGTTTACTTTGGCTCAGGGTCTTTGAGTACTTTCTATCATAGGAAAAGGGTGGGTGGTAAGAATTTGTTCATATCTGAGATGAATTGTAGAGACTCAGGCAGAAGAGGGACTGTGGTATAACCTTCAAGGTTTGTTCCCCAAAACCTACCTCTTCTAGTCAGGTACTACTCTTAAAGTAGCCTTCCCAACAGCATTACCAGAGGGTGAAAAAATGTTCAAACATAGAAGTCTGTCTAAACCAATAACAACAACACAGGAGAGATTAAAAGAGAAATTTAAAAAGTCTTCAACAAAGAAAAAACCAGCACTGGAGAACTTGACAGGTGAATTTTACCAAACAATGAGATAGTACTAAATACTTCTTAAATTTTTCCAAAAAATACAGATAGAGGAAACATGTCCAAATCATGCAGCAAGCCCAGGAACACCATGACACATAAGTCAGGCAAAAACCACAGAGAAAGAAACCACAGCTCAATATTTCCAAAGAACATCAGACACATCTGGGAACATAGCTCAACTGGATAAAGTATGTGCCATACAAACATGAGGATTCTGAGTTCAGTGCCCAGAACCTACAAAAAAAAAACAGCCAAATGTTCAATTCAGGGGATGTGAAACTGGAGATCCTCAGGACACACTGGCAGCTGATCTAGCTCAATTGCTGACCTCATGCTTCAGTGAAAGACCACATCTAAAATAATTAAGGTAGTTGGCTAGAGAGTTAGCTTAGCAGTTAAGAGCACTGGCTGCTCTTCCAGAGGACTCAGTGGTTCAACTCTCAGCACCCACATGGTAGTTCGCAACTGTCTGTAACTCCAACTCCAGGGGATCTGACACCCTCACAAGATATATATGTCGACAAAACACTAATGAACATAAAATAAAAAATAAGTAAATCATTAAAATAAAAATAAGCTGGGCGGTGGTGGCATACACATTTAATCTCAGTACTTGGGAGGCAGAGGCACGTGAATCTCTGTGAGTTTGAGGCCAGCCTGGTCTACAGAGAAAGTTCCAGGACAGCAAAACTACAAAGTGAAATCCTGTATTGATCCCCCTCACCCTCCAAAATTAAGGAAGACAGCTTATGTCAATTTCTGGTCTTCATACTCAGGCCACACATATCAGGAACTCAAATTTCACAGCATCAAAAAATCCTGCATCATAAGAAGATGTTCATCAGAAGAACCTTCCCCCATGTAAAGCCATTTCTGTACATGTGTGTCAGTCAATGGAATTCTTCACATTCAGCGAAAGAGTAACAGAACCATGGAGTCATCCCAAGTGATACAGAAAACCATTTGCCAAAGGTCAGCATCATTTCAATGAAACAACTCTCAGTATTATAGGTATAGAAGAAACATTCCTCAGCCTAGTAAACTCCACTTAAGAAAACTACAACACTGACACTGATTATCAGTGGGGAACAACTTAAAGCTTTCCCATGAAGCTGTATCTTGCTAATATGTACTTAATTTAATGTTAGAAGTATTAACCAGAATAATCAGATAAATAAACAATCAAAAAAAGCAAAGATGTACCAAAAATAGAAAGGAAACACTTACATTACTTCTATTTGCAATTGATATGCTTCTGTACATAGAAAACACTATAATCCCATAAAGAAATCTTAGAATTAAGAAATAAATTTAGTCAAGTCACAGAATATAAACTCATATAAAAATCAGTACATCTATATACAACTAATGACTAAGTAAGAAAGAAACAAAGGGATAATTCTATTATAACAAGAAGAGCATTGGTAGGGCATACCCATGGCACTATTTAGATTTCACTTGGTCCCTGTCAAAATGCTGTTGGTATTCTTCTCAGAAATAGCTCAAATAATACTGAGAAAGTAAAATACAGTTAAAGACATTAGACTTCCTGAATTAAAGTCATATCACAAAGCTACACTATTGAAATAATCCAGGGCTGAAATAAAGGCATAAATACTGGCCAATGGAACAGAACAGAAAACCAAGGAAAAAGAAGTTCAACCACATGACTAATTCTTGATCAGGACATCAGAAGAAACAATGAAGAATTGCTACTCTCGTCGATAAATGAAGCTTGGAAAACTGGATTATCATGCTCAGAGTAATGAATTTGGATGCTTTTATTTTTGCCATGCCCAAAAGTCAGCTCAAAATGGATAAAAGACTCAAGTGTGAGTCAGAAAACCACAACCCTCATAGAAGAAAATAATAGAGGAACCTCCTTGGCATTGGCCGTGGAAGTGAGTTTTTTTGACTATCACATGGGAAACAACAATGATAAACAGGATTACATCAAACCTATGTCTGCACAGCAAAGGGAATAAGTGACAGAACAGAAATCAACATACAAACTGGAAATGTGAATTGCAAACTCCATTTCTGCAAGGAGATAATGCCAAAATTTACAAGGCACTCTTACAATGCAGTAGTCAAATAATATGATGAAAAAATGTGCATATGACCTTGAACATACAGGTTTTTGAACGCATAACAATGCTAGTAGGTATAAAAAACATGATCACACTAGCAATCAATGGGGAATACAAATTAAAACAGCCATGAAATACACTTCAAACACACACAGGATGGTTACTGTCAAAAAGACAAAAGAAAAAAATGCTGGTGAGTCTACATACTGTGACTGAGACTCTAGTTGGTACAACCTTTATAGAAAAGAATATGGAGAGTCCAAGAAAACTAACAGTAATCTGTTATGGTCCAGAAATCCTCTTCTGGATAGACTCCAATGTGTCGGAGACATGCTTCCCCTCATGTTCATTGACTAAAGAGTCAGGGGACAGAGGCAAAGTTAGTGTGTACCAATGAAGAGCACACAAAATGTGACCATAGGTATATTCCATACAGACACAGACAAACACAAATGAATGTCTTTGGATAGACAAGGATATGGATAGATCGAGAACACAGAATGCTGAAAATGAATAAACCATGCACATAAAGGATAGTATTTAACTACTTCACTTATATGTATAATAAAAGTTTAGAAAGGGATGAGGAGAGAGAGAGAGAGGAGAGAGGGGAGGCAGGGAGGGAAGGAGAGGGAGATAAAGAGACAGAAACACAGAGAATAAAACAGATTTCAACTCCGGTTGGGAAGGATGAAGAGTTACATATATGCAGAACAAATAAGCTTAGAAATTAGATTGAATGTATAACTCAGGAACTGTGGTTAATAAAATTGGATTCATTAGGAGTTTTGCTAAATGGACAGAGTATCTCTCTTACCACAGGGGAGAAAATGTGAGGGGAGGGACATGTGAATTTGTTTCATCTTAGCAATTTTACTCCACATGTGTTTTATAATGATACTCTGTGTCTCTTAAATACCCACAATATAGTGTTCACAAAATTAAAATTAAGAAAATAACAAGATGGAGTTTGGAAAAGACTTCCATACCAGTTTTATAATTCCTACCAGAGATGATTTGCTGATAAACTCAAGTAAAAAAAATCATATAAATTCAAGTAAATACATATTTTACTATTTTTTAAATTCAAAACTATGTTTGATGAGAAATCTTTGCTATGTATTAATAAAAAAATAGATAAGTTGGATATTGAGACTTACCCTCTTTGGTGTATGTGTATGTGTTCATAAATATGTTTTCAGACTGAGATATCTGAAATAAAATTGTTTTTGCTACTGAATTGAAGATATTTTAAATTTATTTGACTATAGACATGCATTGCATTTCTGTCATGGTTGCCCCACTTTATGACAAATTTTCTGTGGTTCTTCATGAGTAAATTAAAAAGTAATTTGGGAGTCACATGTACCTAGCATAGATAAATCAGGTACTTAATTAACAAAGATAAGGTAACATAAGCCTAAAAAAACAAGTCACACTATTATCTTTGTTTTCTGGACAGTTTAAATAAAATTACTTCATTAAGTTAAACTTACACTCTGTTCTCTTTCCTATGGTGGATAATGTGTCATTTCATGGAATGAGAGGAAATTTGTGTTCACAGAGTCAGGAACAAGGACCAATTATAAGCTTAATTGCATGTCTAACAGGCAGCAGGATCCTTGCCAGGCTTCCACTGAAGGGCTTTGGATTAAGAGTCAGGAGATCTGGACTCAAGTCCTATCTCTGCTGTCAAAAAGCCACATGGTTTAAGCCAAATCATCTCTCCTAAACATGTCTTCATCTATAAATAGAGACTGTTAAGATTATCTGACTTCATTGCTTCCTAAATACACAAAGAAAGTTCTTTTTAAATGATTGTTTCTGCAGAAACTTATCCAAGAAATTTATTCAAGCTTTCTCCAGTTGGAATATTTCCTTGGAACTAGTTACCTTTCCTCATTTTCTGGTTTACAACTCTGTCCCAACTCCTGAGCCATTCAAAGAAGCCATTCTGGGACCCCACAGAACCTATTTAGCCACTGTAATGGTGCCTGTGTAATGTTCAAAAGCTCATTCTACAGAAGTGTATTTCAGAGGAGCAGCTGGTTGCAGCCTAATCTTCATCTGCATCTACATTTTGACTCAAGTATTTTTGTTTTTAAAAGGGACATAGAGTCAGGCACACTTGCACAACTGGGATTCCTGCACACAGAAAGAAGGCTGAGGTGGGCAGGCTCCTGAAAATTTAAGGCTACCCTGTGCCATATAGCAAGATCTTGTCTAAAACTGAATACCAAACAACAAATAAGGAGACAGACCAACTCTTCATTCATTTAGTCAAAACTAGGGTGAAATATTACAAATATATATTAATCTTACATCTCTTTATTTTGTTTAAGAAATGAATCTGTTAATATATTTTCTTAATACAATTCCTCTCTAGATTATGACTTTTGTCTATCAATATGAAACAATTTTTTATTCTCTAGCATATAGGCCTTAAAATAATTGCCGTTTTATATTGCATAGTTTTGGGTAAGATATTGAAGTCTTTTAAGTATTTAATAGAACATTATTTCATATAATGACCAGAATAGATGATATTTCTCCATGATTGTGCATGTGCACACACATAAACACACACACACACATATACACACACATACACACACACACACACACACACACCCTGAATTTGTTTTAGATGATGCAATAATGTGCAACATTTTAGAATTTTAAATAACATTTACAAGTCTGTTTGATATAATGTTAAATGTTTGGTTCACTAAAAAAAAAAACACACACACACACACACACAAACCACTTAGCTGTTCTTAATAGTTCTAGACTTGTTAAAATCAGTACATTAAATATTAACTGATAATTATTATCACAAAATTAGAGTTGTTTTGCAATTCATGTAACATTTTTTTAATGTTAGAGGTTTTTTTTCCCCTTCCACCTGATTAAATTTTTTAGGTGTTATGTAGTTCAAAGAATGGTTTCACAGCTGGGATAAAGGAAAAAAATAAAGCAATTTCTCTGGCATTTCCAAGCAATTATCAAAAAACATAATTCTTTTTTCTTATAAAGTAGAAGATGAGGGGTAGTAGAGAGGGCCTCTTCATGCTTTATTTTCATGTAAGAAATCATTTCTTACTATTTATAAGCAGGCTCTTTCGGCTGTGGTTCCTGTTTCATAAGCGGCAATAAACTGTTCTGAGCATCTGATGTTATTTTCCTGTCTTCAAAATGCATCAGCAGAGTTCTTGGATAAATTTGCTAACATTCACAGATGGAAACCACATCCACTAAGTTTGAGATTGAACATTTTGTCCCACATAATGTTTTTCCAATTTGTTGTTTGATATCAAAGAGAACATTTTTCAAAAGTATCATCCAAGCAAAAAGCTAGCTTCCCAAAGGGTGAACACATGCGTTTTATGGTGCTACTTTTTGCGGGGGCTGATTATGGGGCAGTGTGATTTTTGTCGACATCCTCTAATGAGCCTGATTGTCTCTGCTGATTCCATATTTTATAGAATAGTAGCTCAGTTTGCACAACTGACATTATCCAGCTCACAAGCACACCTTTTAGTGGTTTGTCCTGTTCCTGTTGGGCAGAGCTGCAGAATGAAAGGCTTCTTTTTTCTTTCTTTGGCAATTCATAATGACTTTGATAGAGTCATAAACTCCCTAACCACAAATAAAGGTCTCTATTTGTTTTCTTGGGTTTTTCTTGGTAGGGATAATTGAGATTTGCTCTCTTAAAATGTAAGGAAATATAATTAAGGATCACAGAAAGGTCCAGATTTGGGAGTCAAGTATAGGGTTTTTAGTACTGTGGTTCTCCATGATGGCAGTAGTCTGAAGTAGCAAAAACTACCCATTCTGCCTTGTACTCAAGCAGTATGCCTCAAAATAGGGAAAACCCTGGGGTGTAGGGCTAGTTTTACTTTTTCCATTGCTGCACATTTATAGTTTTAGTGTAACTTTATTATTAAATACATTATGTAGGCAGTTTGATAAATGGAATTACCGTGTGTGTGTGTGTATGCTTTGAACAAATCTTGATAAAGCTGTTATATACTTCTGGGAGTTTTTGTGTGGTGGGGCGTAGTGAAATGTAAAGTGATACAATTAGTTCACAGGTTCTAGGTATGTCTTAAGGGCTAGATTCCATAAATTATTAGATTTTCTTTCAACTTTGGTTCTCTTGATTTTTATTCTTTTTTGTTTTGTTTTATACTTTCTCCTCTTTCTGCTTCTGTGGATTTACCTCCTAAATCTACAACTATGCTGGGTACAAGTGACTCCTAAGAACCTCCCAGTTTCAGAAAACAAAAATAAAAATAAAAATAAAAAACAAAAGGTATCTCTAATACATCTTAACCTATTCTACTGGTAATCTGACAAAATACGGCCCTAAATCATCTGAAAAACTAATGAACTGTCATCTAGTACACACTGCAGACTGCTGAAGGTGGTTGGCATTGCATTAAGTAGCTACAGGGAACATAAAATGCAAGTGATAAAAACTAAAAATGATAGGGTAGCATGAGCGTGTGTTGGCTCAAATCCTCCTGGGAACTATTTTACATCATCCCTACACTCAGAGCAGCCATAAATTAATAATTTCCAGAATGATTAATAGCTTTTATTAACCTTTTCTATATTCATGAGCATGAGCTTATGTTAAAATTTCATATTTATAATTGTAGGCGCTTCACTCAGCATCCTCTTTGAAGGAAAGGCAAAGCCACACATAAAATATGCAAAGCCAGACTCTTCTGTGTAGTCAGAGCTCAGAAGTGATGTATTGCCTTAGCTTGTAACTTTTGAAATCCTTAACCTATATGCTCCACATTTCTAATGGTAATTGATATAAAATCCTGTAAAATATAGTCATTTTTTAACATGACACATGGCAACAGGCATGTGGTTGTAGGAACCCACACAAATTTATCTTACCCTGTTCCTTGTGGTTAAGGTAAACTCAGAGCAGTGGGTCAATGAGAACAGGTAAGAAAGATCTGCATAACTGGAGAGTAGATGAGTAGATGAAGCTTTTATCTGTGAAGATCTGCCAGTGAGGAGTCAGGTAACTAGAAGCACCAAGCAACATGGAAGGGGAGTGGAGGTTTCAATAATGCCTCCCTTTACAGTAAAGCCCATCAGGAAGCCTAGCTTTCCCACGCTGCTCCGAAGAACCTAACACATCGTACTTCATTGCAAACTGGACTCATTTATGCTCCCACATGTTGCTGTAAGGCAGTTCACTAATGGTCATAGATATCCTTTTATGGGCATTGTCCTTTAAGCACACAATCTCACCTCATTCAGGATATGATCTCCTTTTAGTGAGATTTAAGCTCCTAGCTTAGAAGCCCAGCTTCCCAATCTCACAAAGACACTATTCCAATGGACTTTCCCAGCTAAAGTGAACCCTTGAAGCCTTGAAGCTTCAGGTTTTTCTGTTTTCCCTCTCTCTCCCCAGTGCTGCTTAGAAGTCTTCCATTCACAAATTTAAGGAGCCCAACCTAAGACTCACTCAATTTTCCAGACTGCAAGGTGATGTAATTCTTCTATGGGGTTCAGAATCTTTCAGATTCCACAGACAATTAGATGCCTTCACAGCCTTTGACTCTCATAACCACTTTTTAAAAAAAGCACTTTTCAAAGTCTTTTTGCTTCTGTGGATTCATTTCCTGAATCCACAGACCCCTGTGCTACATTTCAGATAACCACTGACACACTCATGGCTCTGGTGGGTGTCCTCTTGCCTTTTGCTATGGTCCCTCCCCCTTCCTACCTGCCCCTTAGCCAAGGACATCACATTCAAAGCCATCAAGGTTCCTGTTGTCACAGTGATTCTATTGTCTCCCCGGGGTCCTCACATATTAGTGTACCAGGAGAACACTACACCATGTCACGTAGGAGGAACTTTGAATTAAAAGTGGTTGGAAAGATGCAGGATCAGTAACATACCTGGAAGGTTGGCTGACTGTGAGTGGAGAGGAAGGATAGTGGAGCAAGCCCACAGGACACTGAACTGAAGACACAATCATGAACAGGATAGAGAACAAGGGATCTAGGCATCTGTGAGAAGGAAAGGTGCTTGGGATGCCACGAGGCTAAGGCCACAACCTGGCAGCCCTATTGTGACCTGCCAGACTGGAGCTGCCACTCTGAGAATGGAGCACACACACACACACTGTGAAGAGGGGCAGACCTGGGGACCCAGCAGAGAGGGGAACAGTGCCAAGCACAGCTAGGAGACACATGGCTGGAGGCAGGGACAGGCATGTGTGCACACCCAAGGAAGATAAAGGATGTCCTCAGACTGCCTCAGACCATTCTGGCCTCTTCATTACCTGAAAAGCCAGTTCTGCTGCTACAGTGGCCACAGCTACCACATCTATTGCTCTCCCTGATGGTGGAGGAAAGCGTGCACTTTGGCACCCACCATGGGCTACAGGCACAAAGATCAGGTGATGAGAGCAAGGAGAATGCGACAGTCTGGAGCTGGACTAGGTCCTGCCAGCAAACTAGCTGCCAAACCACAGGCTCACCCTGCTCCTGAGTGATGACAGGATAGCCCAGCTGAAGAGTGTAGCTGCTCACCTACAGTGACAGCTAAGCAAAGAAGATACAGAGGCATTTTTGTAGATGTAAACCCTGCCAGACCTCAGAAGAGTGAACCACTAAACCACTATCATGGGCAGCACCATACCAAACGGTAGAACCCCCAGCCTTTCATCTCATGGGTTTTTATTGATACCTAAGCCCCTCAGATGTTCTATTGATAACACATGCAGATCATAAGAAATCAAACATCTTTTTCATAAATCCAATACCTGAACACAATACAAATGCAGCCCTTCACACAACAGTGCACAAAACAAGCATTTTAAACATAACTAAAACTAAACTTTTGAAACAGAAGAGTGTCTCATCTCCTGAACTGAATATCCACACGAAAGACCTGTCCTCTGGTTACCAACAGAACCTTCTGGCCTCTTCACCTATCCACCAGGCCAAATCTACTGCTCCTGTGGCCATGGCTGCTACTCATATTACTCTCCCTGAATGGGTCGGGGAGAGCAAGGACTATGGACTACTCAAGGGCTGCAAGCACAGAGGCCAAGACAGCAGGATACATGGTGATAAGTGTGATAAGGGGTGTGTGTAACAATCATGTCCTGGCCCCAAACTCTCTGCCAAACCTCTGGATCACTCTGATCCTGAGCAACAGCCAGAAGTTGCAGCTGAAGAATATTCTATACTAGAGGTTGAATCTCCTCCTTTTGAGAGGGATTTTAGAAACCCCAAAATGCTCATGTAGACCAGTAGGACAGTAGGACAATTAGAGATCTTTCTGCATAGCTAACATTGTCAGAGTTCACTGGATGCTTGAGCCTGACTTCATGGGGCACTTGTTCTGGCGGTCTGTTTTGTGCCTTCATGAAGTTTGGGGGCCTGGATAAACTCTGGGTGCTTGGGCATCTGTGGGATGTCCTGGTGTCTGCAGGAAGTGCTAGATTCTGTGGGATGCTCTGGTGCTTAAGGGAGGTCCTGGTGCCATCCAGGTGCCAGCAGGAGGCTGTGGTATCTGTGGCTGTCCAAGTACCTGCAAGTTGTCTGGGGGACTACGAGATGCCCTGAGACTTGCAGGATATCAGGGTACCTGCTTGGTATCCAGGTGTCTGGGTGATGTCTGGGTGCCTCCTGGAGGCATAGGTACCTGCAGGATTGGGCAGTGAGGTCCAACTTCTGGTTGAACTTTGTCATGCTTAATCTTGGGCTAGTATGGGCCAAGTGAATGTCCATCACCAGAGCACCCTGCTGCCTCCTGGGAAAATGCTTATGCCCGTGATCCATGTTCCATGCTTCTACCACACTAGCTGGACTTAATTTTCATTTATTTATTTATTTATTTATTGTTTGTTTGTTTTTGTTTTAAGGGCACAGAGGTGGGAGGGTGGAACAGGGAGAAAGGGGAAAAGGGTGTTATGGAGGTACATTGTATAAAGCTCAAATTATTAATACAAGTATTTTAGAAAGGAAGATTTTTCTGTCTCAAGAACTTATCACTCTATGGAGTTTGTTGAGGTAATAAATTTTATAATACTCTCTCCATCTAATTTATTTCAGGCATATCTTTTTCTCCTGGGAATATAGTAGAAACAGAATGGTCCTTCCCACCATATAGGAGTATCTAGGTTTTCCTTTAGCAACTGTGACAACCACAGAAAAGTCATAGTCTTCCCTTTCATTCATGAGGGATAAAGTATGGGTCTAAATACACTTGGGCTGCAGAGAACTTATTCCACCAATGTCAGTTTCCCTAGGTTCAATGCTCCCTCTCCAGGCATATGGTTTTCACTATTATTTAAACATCTAACTCAGTTCCTTGGTGCCTGGTGTTGGACCACAGGGTGGAGTCTGGTTCTTTGTTCAGCACAGATGGCAGATATGTAGTCAGACACAGCAGATTGGGAACTGGTTGTCTGTCATAGGAACCCCTTAGCACAAAGAGCTGGGTGCTGGCTCAGGAAGAGAGCAGCACAGGCCTGGCTGGCAGCCTGGGGTGTGCGTCTGGCAGCAGCCTCCTCTTGTCATCCTGGTGGTGAGAGCCAAGCACGTGTGTGCCAACCTCTCTGCTTGTTACCAGCTTCCCTCTCTTGTGCTGGCAGCTCTGCAGCTTACCTCTGATTCCTAGAACTTTCTTTCCTATCATAATAGTCATTCTACGTGGACACGTGAGTTGTATGTTGGCATTGAGGTGCCTCTACAGACTCCAAAGAATCTTTGCCAACAATTTTATTCTTGTCTCTTTTCACATAATTTTACAAGTTTTTATTAATCTCCACAAATTATAAATGACAGCCTCTTTCAGAACATGTTTAGAACAAGCTAATGAATTTCAAATAAAGATAAGCTCCATATGTATTTTCTTTTTAAATAAATTTGTCCAATTTGATCTGTATGACATCTCAAGTACTCCTGATTTACTATGTTAGAATTAGCCTTTTTTACCCTTAGGATTGTATCAAAAATTGATCACTAAAAACCATACTTCAGAGTCTGAGTTTTTATGTTTCTCCAGCTGGTGGCACACAGTAGGATGTTCTCTGGTGCTGGGTGGGGACATGGCAGGGAGCTCCTGCTCTGAGCAGGCTAGAATCACAGGATGACAGCTAATTCTCTACACTGTCCCAAGCTGGGCTACTGGGTGGATGAGGTATGCTAAATGCACTTCTTCCCTGGGGCAAGCTGAGCAGCACCTGTCATTCCCATTTCTTTCTGTGCTGTGTGACCTGTGTCTTTCTGCTCTTTGTGATAGGACATTTCATATCCTTATTTCCTATAAGGTCTACAGAGCTTTGCTTGTGAAGGGTGAGGTTTGCCTATCCTGTTTGTTTGTTCCTCATAGGAGGAAATGCTAGTACAGCCTGAGTATCTCCAAGCTCAAAGTCCCAAATGTTCCAAAATTTAAGAATTTTTGTGTATGTATATGATGCCACAAGTAGAAAACTGTGCACAACCTCATTGAAGTTGCAGTCATAATGTGGGAAGATGTACTAAAAATATGATTTAAAACTACTTCCAATTTATGTGCATAATGTATATATATCATAAACAAATACATTGCACATTGACAATAATGTCCTATCTCTTACATATATACACATACACACATTTTAAAACATGAAGAAGGCCAGAATTGGAAACGAACATGAATGTTCAAAATATTTTCATTCAGGTAGTCTTGACCCAAGCTGTCTTCATTTTTAAAATGAAGGAATAGAAAGAATGAAAGGCTAAGTGGTCAGTAAGACACTACTATGAATGACACTGTATTCTAAACAGGTTGACCTGACTTTAGAACATGCATCTTCAACAGTGGAGTCCCATGGTTTTATGACTCATATAAACAAACACCTGTTTTGGATCCTGATCTTCAATGGGCTGAACATTTACAAATATCAAATTCATGAGTTGGAATTCTCAGCCTCACAGTAAGGTACTGGCTTAGGGGTTCTGCAGAGCATTAGGTACTCAAGGCAGAACTTTTTCAAATTAATAACCTTACAAAGTGGGCTCAGGGACTCCTTCTACTATAGGAGGTAACAGGGAAGACAGCAGTTAAAAGGAAATAATTCCTATTTGACATGTGATCTGCTGACACCTTGACCTCAGAAATTCCATTTCCAGAATTATTCTAATGAACTTCAATTTTTAGATATGTCCCAATACTGACTTATAAAGAGCAAGGGTCTTTAAGCATCACACAGGCTGAATAATAAGAAAATTGAAAGGTTTAACTTCTAAATATTCTTCCTAATAATTTGTGGAAATTACCCAGTAAAACACTAGGGTAGAGATTAGATGTGACTCAAAAGCCTTCTGGCTATATCCTGCTGCTGCTTTGATCCTTATGTTCCGTTAATCTGCTAATGCTTATTACTGATAGCTCTTTTTAAATAAAAGATATGTGAATGTGTGTATTTATGTGCACACAGTGCTATTGAGGACAGAAGAGTGCATAGGATTTCCTGGAACTCAAGTTATAGGTGATTGTGAGCTACAATGTGGATGCTGGAAACTGAACCTGGATTCTTCAAGAGCAACAATTGCTCTTACCTGTTGAGCCATCTCTCCAGGCCCTATTGACTTCTCTTATCTGGAAAATGTCTTTAGAACAGTTATATAAAAGTGTGAAGTCGTTTGTTTGTTTTAGATTAAAGATAGAAGATCCTCTCAATACAGAAACTGAGTTTTTCACTATCATTGGTCAATTTAGTTGAAAATATATAATTTAGGAAGCCCTTCCAACATTTTAACCTACAAGAACAACCCCACTGCTCTGAAGGATTAAATATAGAAATAAATTATATGTAGAATAACTATATAAAATAGTTTATACAACACAAAAACAATTAATGCATTGTGCCTCATATAACTAAAAAGAGCAAAACCTAATAAAATTTAACTTAACTGAGGAATCATTTGTAGTGCATTAGAAAGAAAATGATGCTGGGCTGTGGCACATACAAAGAATAATTATGAAGTTAATAAATGAAAAAGCTAACATAACATAATGTAAAAGACAGACAGGATCCTATGAAAGGCTGTATTTCCATACCAGAAAAAGGTAATTGGTGGTATCCAAGACATTGCTTTGTATACAACAGAATGAGTAAAACCAGAAAGGAATGACTGCTGCTTAGCCTACTTCTGGATAGCAGGGCAAAGAATGGATCCTTCCCCACATGTAAGGCCAAAGAACAGAAGGATGCACACAATCTTGCAAAGGGGGAAAATTAAACATAATTTAAGTGCAATGCCATATTCATTATAGTATGAATAGTGGTAAAAATGAAACAGTCTTGATGAGGGGCAATTTCAGAAAAATCTATAAAATTACAAATGGCATACCACTGTGCCTTAGCAATTCCTCTTCTGTACCACACTTATATAGATGTAATAATCTCATATATGGTCATTCAGAGCAGGGCAGCAGTGGAAGTCACATAGAGCTACAGAAGTTCTCATCAGGGAACTTCAAAAAATGAAAGTATGAATGCTCTTGTGAACAGATATGATAAGCAGCATTTTATAGTAAGTAGAAAAGATGTATGATCTGATATTTATGGAAAGAAAAACTATGATATGTTATATTTATCCCATAGGTGAAAATTATTTTTGGAAATTTATATAATAAACTGGCAATAGTAGTACCTCCCATACAGAATACAATTACATGGTTGGCAATAGCATTGGGACAGTCATTTTTCAGCCAATATAGTTTATAAGATTTAGATTTATGAATAGACATGCTACTTCTTATTAAAATTAAAATCACCTCTTTTCAAAATAATATGAATTGGTTAAATTTCACGACTTAGACATTTAAATGCTAAAATGACCAACTTTAATTTTTATCACATATATTATTATATTACAATGTTGTTTTTTGAGAAAGGGTCTCATGTATCCTGGACTGGCCTCAAAATTGCTATATAGCGGAGGATAACCTTGAACTTCTGATGCACTTTCTGAATGTTGGAATTATATAGCCATGCACCACTCCACCAGGCTATGGGTGCTGGGAACCAAACCCCAGGCTCTCTCCCCAGCCTTCTTATGTATAGTTCATTCAATAAAATAATTTTAAAGTAATTTCTTTAAAAACATTCCCATGTTTCCACAAGCCTGTAACTGGGAATGTATTTCTTTTAAACGAAAGTAAATGAATAATGTACATTCAAGCTAGTACACATATCATTATTTTAGTTGATGAAAAGTTAGTAACAGTAAATAGGGGGATGTTTAATGAAAGATACCTAGACATAAAATCAAATTCATCAACTAAAAAGTGTATTTTGAAAGGATAGACTATTAAATATCCACATAACAACAAATCACTTAGAGATGAAATGATTTTATCTTGGGAGCATGGAATGAGAACAGGAAGTGAGGACCCTCATTGTCCAGCTGGCTTCTCTTCTCAGTTATCTGTTACAGTCTAACAGTTCATGACACAGGCTCTTCAACCTCTGAAATAAAAAGCAGAAGAAAATCCTAGCTCTGGACTGAGACTCATCAGGGAAAGTACCACACTGAACACACATGATTTGTGTTGAAAGTCTGAAAGGAAAACAGTTTGGAAACAGTATACCTTTGGGCTGACATGGGTTCCAGCTTCTGTTTGTCATAGTATCTGAAAGGTTAGGTATCATCTGTTCTTCACTATATTTGCCTGGGTTTTATTACCTGGAGATTGTAAACTTTTATGCACTCAATGTCTGTCATTAAATAAAACTCCATTTAAGGATATAGGTCCAAAAGGACTCATCACAAAATGTAAATGGTAAGTATACAGAGTCATGCATATGCTAATTAGCTTTGTCAAGCCATTTCCCTTGGTTGAGGGTTTCGAAAGCTATGACTGCAGCAGAATAGTAATATTTTAAAACAACATGAAATAAACTAATAACCATGTAATTTTTGTTAATTATTCTAAATATTTGCTTTAAAAGAAAAAAAATATTTAAAGAGATAGAATCATAATGACCCAAATTTAAGAGAACACTAAAAATAAAGATACAAATGACCAATTCATTAGAGTTATTAGGCAAGAACTTTAAAAGAATTACAATATTCTGTTCAAGAAGGTGGGAGAAAAGGCACATAACAAGTTGGAATAATGTGAAAAGTGAATAGAATTATACCAGAGAACTAAAACATAATAAAAGATTAAGTAGACTTGGATTAATAAATATTTCAAATTAAGGGTTTAATAAATAAATTTAAAACCAGGCCAAAAATCCAGAAAAGTAAACATGAAAGTAGAGCAATAACGCCGCCCCCTCCAAAAAAAAAAAAAAAAAAAAAAAAAAAAAGAGGGGAAAGAATCTAGTGCACAGGAAAAGGCTTAAGAGAACAGAGGAGTCAGTGGGAAATGCTAAGACTGAGGTCTCAGAAAGAATAATGAGATTGAAATACTACCTGGTGAAACAGTGGCTATGGATGTCCCAAACTGATGGAAGGCTTTTGATACTAGCAATTAAAAAACTAAAAACAAAAAATAAACCCATTGGTAGAAACAATAAATGGAGAGAGTGCCACACCTATCATATAGTAACATGCTAGAAATGAAAAATAGTGGGGGACTCCTGAAAAGCACATAAACATCCACAAACAAAAACTATCCAGGTTAAAAAAATTAAGCACAAATAGATATTTTTCCTGCAAATGGTTAATAAGTAGATGCAAAGATGCTCAGCATAATTAGCCACCAGAGAACTACAAATCCAAACCATAGTGAGATGGTGACAGATCCTAGAGTAGGTACAGGAGAGTTACACTGTGCATGGATTTCAGAATCTTTGTGATGAATTCCAGGACAGAGGCAGAGTAGAGACCTAGAGAGTGATGGTGGAAAACTTTACTAGGACACAAAGGAAACTTTGTAAAGAAGAACAGGATGAGAGAGAGAGAGAAAGAGTTTAGAGTCCTTTCCTGGGGGCTCAGCGTTCTCTTCCCAGTGTGAGTGTGTGAAGACAAGAGTTGGAAAAGTCACGCTGAACTTTTAGCAACACAATTTTATGAGCATCAAAAGCAAGAGCCAGAGCAAGCATTTCAGCTAATTAGAGAAGAGAGGAAAAATGGAGGGGCAAAGAAGAGAGAGGAGATGGGGGGAGAGGGAAAATATGAGAGGACACACACAGGAAATAGAAAGAAAGACCACATGGGAGAGAGATGGAGATAGATGGAGATGGAGATGGAGATAGATGGAGATAGAAGAGATAAATAGAGAAAAAAGCAATGACTGCAGCTGCACTGGCAGCAGGGGAATGGTACAGGAAACATCCTCTTTTCTCACACCCAACCAGAACAATGCCAAAAAGCTATCTAGAAGGCTCTTCAGGTAAATGTCCCTTCAGAGCTCACTCTGGAAACCACAGGAAGAATCTTTGGGCTTTAGTCTAGAGCTTTCCTGAAGAATACTTCTAGATATAGTGGTAATTCTTTAAGTAAAGTCAGAACTGTAGGATACAAATCTGTGTGTGTCATAGATTAAAGTGAGCCACAAAGAGGCAACCACAATGGTCCTAACAACTCACAGAGGCAGACCAGGGCATGGGCACATCTGAAGGACTACATGGTTCCCATGACCTTACATACAAAAGACAACATACAAAGACAGGCCCAGGACCTGTGCCCATGCAAAGGTTTGCAAGGAGAAGCCAACACCTGCATTTAGTCAAGAAGCTTTATACAATTTGTACCTCACCCACTTTTCTTTATTTCACATTTGTACTCCCCTTGTTTAAGATTTAATTTCAGTTTAGTGAATTTAGTGGACCAGGTTTTCCTTATTTTACTCTCTTGTTTTCTTTTTTGAAAGGTGCATTCAAGAAACACAGGTTGCCCTGGACTTTAAGTGTCCCAATCTCATTCTTCTAAGATCTATAGTTGTTTTAGGATGATTGATTGGATTTCTTTAATGCCTTTTTTATTTCCCTTTTCTCCCCTCTTTGTCTTTATTGTTTCCCAATATCCATTTGATTTTCTTCTTTTTTTCTCTAATACTAATAGCTGGCCTTGCTTAACATATTTCCTTCCTCCTCATAGCTTTTATAATTAGTATTTTAGTTGTCTATCCTTGCTCTTTCCCCCACATTACTGGAATTGTAGAAGCTTGTTGTAAAATTGATTATTACTATTTTTAATGTTGGTCATATTTATCAGTTGTGGTGACTTCTGTCAATGACATTCTCCAGAAAAGTGCTCAAGGTCTAGCCTGGAATTTTGAGAATACAGGTTGAGTGTTTAGCAACTGAGCTATGCACCAAATCCAGAAAGGAGAAATGATGTCTCAACCTGCTACAGTCTAGTCCTGCTTGAATATTGAAAATATTTCCACTAAATGAATCCAAATAATTAAAATATTCCAACCCTAAGCATAACTGGATCCCAACACAGAATCAAAAAATAGAACTCCTCTGAAAATGACTGAGACCATAACAGTAGATTCCAATGCAAATGAATTAGTGACATTTCAAACAAACAGTTCAATGTAATTGAAGAGAATAAACTTCTGAACAAATTAAAACAGAATGAAATGAATTAAAACACAAACATGAAATAGGGAAGAAAATATGGAGTCTGAAAGGAAACTTGACAAAGAGAAATACTGAAAACATATAAATAACATTTTGGAAACAATAAGCTCAATTCAAGCAGAAAAACTCACCAACAGACTAGATGAAGTGAAAGGTAGCACATCAGGTTGGAGACAAGGGAGATGATATAGAACATTAAGATAACATTAAAGACAGATAAAAAAATGAGAACACACAAGATCTATAGGACACAATTAGAAGACTGAAACTATGAATCATAGGCATAGAAGGAAAAGGTCAAGATGAATGTATTTAAATGTTTAACGAAATCATAGCAGAAAATTTCTCAAATATAAGGCAAGAGATGCTATGACTGAGGACTTAGAAAGACAAACAGACCAGACTGCCTCTCAACGAAATCATCCCACATCAAATTATAGTTAAAATACCAAGTCTATAGAAAAAGTAATATTTAAAGCTGAAGGAAGCACCAAGTCAAATAAAAGGCAAAACAAACAAAACAACAACAAAACAACAACAACAACAAAAATCAGATTTCTCCTTAGAAACTCTAAAAGCTCGAGGCTCTTGGAAAGATTCTTTTCAAGTTCTGAAAGACAATAATCACCAGCATGTACTCTTATATCCAGCAAAGTTATCCCTTATAATTGGATAAACTTCCAGTCATGAGCACAAGCTGAAGGAATTCACTACCACTAAGCCAGAGTTATAAAGGATATGAAGAAATTCACACTTAGAAAAGAAACTTAAGCACATTTGTGAAGCCACAGGAAAAACTACAACCAATAAGTCGATGAGAACTAGGTAACACAGTCTAAAAACAAATGGTAAGATTTAACACATAGCTCAGTAATACTGAATATTTATGGTCCTAATTATTCAATCAATGGATATAACCAGAAGATTTTCTTATAAACAGGACCCATCTATTGTCTGCAAGAATAAAGCTCACTGGCAAATGTTAGTGTAAAGGATGAAAAAGGCATCTCAAGAAATTGAACTAGAAAGCAAGCAAGGGTAGAGATGTAACTATCTGACAACATCTACTTCAAACCTAAATTAGAAGAGATAAAGAATATTATTTCATATTAATTAGGTTCACCATCTATCAAGAGGATAGAAGAATTATAATTAGATATGCATTTGATATCAGCACACCCAATTGTGAAAATGACCATTTTTACTAAAAGCTATTTATAGATTTAGTGTAATCCCAAACACAATCTCCATCCCTTTCTTCATAGAATAGGAAAGAAACTATCCTAAAATTCACATGGGACATTGAAAGTCCCCACATTGCCAAAACAATCCTGAGCAAAAAGAACAATGCTGGAAAGATTACAATCCAGCTATTTATATTACAGAGCCATAGTAATAAAAACAATATTGTCTTGGCACAACAAATTTCATAAAACAAACACTACTGCATATAAAGACAGAAGTTGACCATACATAATAACATTGAAAGACTTCAACAACCCACTTTCACAAATAGACTGGTCATATAGACAAAAAGTCATCAAAGAAACACCTGAGCTAACTGTCATAATAGTCAAATGGACTTAATGGGAATTCTACTCACATGCTACAGAATATATATTCTCAGAAGCTCATGGATCTTTCTCTAAAATCTACATTTTAGGACACAGAGAAACCCTTACCTAATGCCAGGCATTAGAAACTGAAATGTTTCTATTACTCTGATTACAGTAGAGTAAAACTAGAAATCAACAGCAAGAGAAAGCAGATAACACACACAGGCGCATGGAGATGGAAGAACATGTGTTAGAGCAATGGGCATACCAGGAAAGAAACCAGCAGGTTAAAATCTTCAATTGTGTGACAGTGAAAACACAACATGCTGGAACCTGTCAAATACGATGACAGCAGCTCTAAGGAGAAGTTTGTATCTATGAATGCTTGCATTAAGACATCAGATAAATATCAAATAATTAACATTGGTAGATGGAAAGAACTACTAAACACCAGGGAAGATACCAATGAAATGGAAAAGAAAAGATTCCATGAAGCCAAGACTCAGTTCATTCAAAAGACAAATAAGATTTACAAACTCTTGTTCAAACTAACCACTAGGAAAAGGTGAAAACACTCAAATTAATAAAATGAGAGAAAGGGAGATATTAGAACAGACATTGATGAAAATTCAAAAGATCTTTAAGCTATACTTTGAAAGTCTAAATTCAAATAAACTGGAAAATTAGAAAAACATGGATAATTTTTTTTCTAGACAAAATTTCCCTAAAAATACTCTAAGAGAACATAAACAACCTGAGATTGAAGAAGTGGTAGTGAAGTTTACCAACTAACCAAAGCCAGACACATACAGCACAATGTTCTTCAAACTATTCCATAGCCCTCAAAGGGAAAACATGTTACCAATCTCAGTTTTGAAGCCAGTATTAGCTTGATACAAAGTGATAAGAACACAATGAAAATAAAAATTATAAACCAACCTCTCAGATGAATATGGATGCTCTTAAAAATACATGCAAATTCAATTCCACTTTATGTTGACAAAACAAAACAGTAACAAAATAAAACTCACTCACTATGACATAGAGGGCTTCATTCTGTGAATGAATGAGTAATTCAAAACACAAGTCAATATAGAAATGTCTATGTATCATATTATTACACTTATGGACAGAAATCACACGATCATCTCGATAGATGCAGAGAAAACCTTTGGCAAAATTCAAAATCCCTTTATGATAAAAGACCCCCCAAAACTCAGAATTGAAGAATTGCATCTTAACCTAATAAAGTCTATGTGTGACAAACTAATAGCTAAAATTTTACTAAATAAGGAAAAAAATCAAAGCATTACCACTAAAATCAGAAATAAGATAATAGTGTCTATTTTCTCCACACTTCTTCAAGATAGTGCTTTAAGTCTTAGCTATAAAATTGAGTTAAGTAAAAGGAATAAAATAGTACAAGCCAGGAAAACAATATTACTCACATAGCCTCAGAAATACCTAAGGAAAAACATATCCAAGGAAATGAAAGACCTTTACAATTTTAAAACACTGAAGAAAGAAATGAAAGTAAATACCAGAAGATGAAAAGACTTCCCGTGATGGCAGGCTTACAGAATTAATGTAGTGAAATTATATAGCTCTAGTACTAAATGTGTTCTACAGATTCAATGCAATTCCCATCAAAATTCCAAATATATTTTCACAGAACAAGACAAAAAATCCCTAAAATTCCTAGGAGAGCAAACAAAAAAAAAAAAAAAAATGAACAAGCAAACAAACAAACTCCATGCAGCCAAAGCCATCTTCAGTAAAAACCCTGCTCCAGTCACCCGAATGCTTGATTTGACTACCGAACCAAAGGAACAAAAACCAAGAAATAGAGTAGAACTACATTCAAACCCACAATGCTACAACCTGAGTCTTTATAAAGATCCAAAAAAGAAACATTGGAGAAAACACATCTTCAACAATGGTACGGGAGGTGGAAGTTATATGTCCACACATAAATAAGTGGAATTTCTATCTCTTACTCTGCATAAAAGTTATTTCAAAATAGATAAAAAATTAATCTAAGGCCTCACTTGAAACTCTGAAGCTGTTAGAGAAAAACATAGAAAACCATTCAAGTTGCAGGCATAATCAAGGACTTTCTGCAAAGTACTCCATAGTTCAGAAAATGATGGTAGGAATTGACAAATGAGATCACATGGAATTAAAAAACTTCTTCATTGCAAAGGAAACAATAAAATGAAGAGAGAACTTGCAAAATGGGAGAAAGTCTTTGCCAGCTCTATACCTGACAGAGGATTAACATATGCAGTAAATAAAAACAGGACCAAATTCTCCAAACCAAACGATTCAGTCACAAATAGAGCAATGAAATATGCAGGTAGACAGCTCCCAGAGGATGAAGTGCAAGTGGACGATAACCCAGAACAGATATTAAATAACCTTATCCAAAAGGAAAATGTAGATTATAAACACAGTAAGATTCATTAATATTCCATCTCATCCCAGTCAGAATAGCTATCAGAAAAAAACTTTACAATAACTGATGATGAAAAAGGAGGGAAAATATAGCTTTCATACAGTCTTGCTGGAAATGTTTATTACTTGATCCACTATGGAAATCAGAGTGGAGGCACCTCAAAATTTCAAAAACAGAACTCCCATATGACCCAGCTTTATCATCTCTGTGTACACATTCAAAGAAGCTACATCAACATGTCACAGGACAGTCACACATCACTGTTCATTACACTGCTATTCCTCAGAGTTGAGCTATGAAATCAGCATAGGTACCCATAAATACACATATAAAGTAATTGTATATATATTTGACTTAATATGTTGATTTCTAATTATATCCAATTTCCAGGAAATTACCTAGTTTAATTTTTATGGCTGAATAAAACAATCATTTGTTCAACAAAACAAACAATACAGTAAGGGCAATATTGATATTTACTAGCAAAAATGTGGAAGATAGAGCTGTATGTGATGACCTTCTAACGTGCCTAAATAATACAATCTGTGAATACAAAGTTCACAAAGGAAGAAAAATGAAACATTTTCAAAGGAAATCAAAGCAGAAAATTTATTATTGAAACACTAGAGAGATTCTGTCATGGATGAAGAAGATATTATCTGGGATATAGAAATGTAGGAAGAAATGAAGGGTAACAGAAAAAGTTAATAACTGATGACTATAAATAGATACTGACTATGAGAATGATGGTTGAGATGGGAGAGAAGATGAAATGATCTTCAGGAAACATGTCCTCATTCAGCAGAAGATGGAATGTTTCTCAAGATCCTGTCACTATTAGAGAATTGCCAGAAGTCACTGGGCTAAACTGCAACAAGTGAAATATTATGGCAATAGGTTGACACACACACACACACACACACACACACACACACACACAGGAAATAGCAATAAATATCAAATTAATTAAAAAATCCCAAAGAAAGCAATAAAGGAGAGAAAAAGGAACTCATACAGGTAGGGCAAAAAGAAAATAAGAAGAACACAGTAAATACAAAGCCACATTACTAAGTAAATTTAAGTGTAAATTAACTAAATATTCCAAGGAAGATCATCATTGTCAGACTAGATGTTATTCATGGAGAATGTAAATACAAGAACAAGAGGGCTGAATGAAGGATGCCAAAAGAAAATCACATGGTGCTAACTAAAAGAAAGTCGGCAGTATTTGGGGAAACAGAAAAAATAGATTTTTAAAGCAAAATTTGTTATTAGTGATAAATGGCACTTTTTGTGAAGTATTCAGTCCATGAGCCATGTAACTGTTCATTCTGCCTGTTCATTCTGGCTATCTTTTGGAGACTTTGCACATGATTTTTATATCCTTTATAACACTTCAATGTATTGTTTGAAATTTTTACAGAGAGCACAGATTATTAATATAACCTGATATATACAGTAAAGTTATTTTTGCTTTCATCAAAAAGTGGAAGAAAGCAGATAAAAGAATGAGTCATCTCTATCTAAACAAAACATCTAAAACAATTTTATCAATTTTTCACTGATTGTAGATAAAAAAAAATTGTCTATCTTGCAAGGCCAGGACAAATAGAACAAGAACAAAAAGGATTGTATGAAAAAGTCTCACAATCTTATATTCTTTTTAGTGAAATTTGTTTAGTAAGGATTCAAAAATAGTAAAATTATTCTGAGTCCATTCTCTCCAGGCAAATGACTAAGCATTACTTTAAAAATTATGGGAATGACCAAGGGGAGGATTCTGAGGCTTTCATTCATTTGGTAGCTTTTAGAAACATACTTGCCATGGTAGAAACTGCTTGAAACTACTGTGAAACAAGCCTCATGTAATCATGACAGCCTCATGTAATCAGTAGAAATTAACCAATGAAGTAATAATAAGCTATGCATATTTGATAGGATTAGCAGACAATAAGATTTCCTTAAATAATGTATATTAAGTTCAATTAGCTATTCAAATTATGGAAAGTTTTAGAATATTAAAAAAAATAAGCAAAAGAGCAAATGTGAATTTGAAATTGAACTTGCCATGGTAAATCTGCAAAACCTCCTGTTAGGTCCATACAGGAAGAAGCCAGAACACGAAGGCACCATACTGGATTCGTAGACCATCACTCCCTCAATATTGGATTGGCTTAGTTGTCCATCTCAGTTACTGACTAATTGCCAGTCGCCCTCCCCAAGAACAGGGGAGGTTTGGACACCAATGACTTCTATGCTACTTTCTCGGTTACAGTTTACACTTATTTCAGGGTTCACTCCCTTCAAACAGAATCCCGTTGATTAGATCTTGAGTCTCAGAACTGCACCCAGGTAGTGCTCATCTTTCAGTTTGTAACACGTCTTTTGCCCTATTAAACTCTAGTGGAGTCGAACATAATCTCTATCTGGGTAATTCAGTTCACAGGTAATTCAAATCACAAGATTTCCACTATGGTCATCCTCATTTTACTGACTTCAGAGGCAGGAGACTTTGGCTTTGTAATCACAGTTGCCATGGTAACAACCTCCATTGGCAGTCAGCTGCCCTTCTTTTAAAGATCCCAGCTCATTCATCCAAAGTTATTGTGGAACTTAGATGCTGCATGCACTCTCTCTCTTCACTTCTCATTTTTATTAGTTCTTTGAGAATTTTATACAGGTTATTTTGATTTCATTGACTCCCTTCCAGATCTATCTCCTCCCTTCAAGCCTCATCACCCAAGTTTATGTCTTCTTCTTCTTCTTCTTCTTCTTCTTCTTCTTCTTCTTCTTCTTCTTCTTCTTCTTCTTCTTCTTCTTCTTCTTCTTCTTCTTCTTCTTCTTCTTCTTCTTCTTCTTCTTCCTCCTCCTCCTCCTCTCCTCCTCCTCCTCCTCTTCTCTTCTCTTCTCCTCCTCCTCCTCCTCCTCCTCTTCCTCCTCCTCGTCCTCCTCCTCCTCTCCTCCTCCTCCTCCTCTCCTCCTCCTCCTCCTCTTCCTCCTCCTCCTTCTCTCCTCATCCTCCTCCTCCTCCTCCTCTACCTCCTCCTCCTTCTCCTCCTCCTCCTCTTCATCCTCCTCCTCCTCCTCCACTCTCCCCCTTCCCCTCCTTCTTCTCTTAAACACATGAAGTCCAATTTGTGCTGCCCATGTATTCTTATATATGTGGCCTCACACTGGAGCGGGGTCAACCAATCATGGCCAATCTATCTGGTGTCACAGTCTTGAAGAAAATTGACTTTCCCTCTCTTAGCAGCTATCAATTGCCAAGGCCTTCAGCTAGGGATGGGACTTCATGCCCACCTCTCTTCTCCATGCTAAGATTTTTGTTTGAACTGAGCGTGGGAAGATTGTTAAGAACCAGACGCTGTGGATGAATGCAAGGAAACAATGATTTCCCTGAGAGAGCAGGACAGTTGCACATATGAACTCATGGGGCTATGACTGCATGCTCAAGATGTCTCTTTCAAACTAAGGTCTTTCCTGCTCTGTCACCATCTCTTTAGTTTGGGGTCCTACTCTTTGTACCTGGTTTCTTTCAAGTGTTAGCTTCCTTGTTGCCTGCCCCACACCCCCAATTGTCTAGCTGCACCTGACACCCACTGTTCTCCCTTTATTAAAAAAAAATAATTCTGCTTTTCGTTTCCTGAATGCCCTTTAGAAATCATGGACTTCTTGAATTACTTCTTGATACCTACACAAAGGTATTTATAAGAATACTTTCACCATTTTATTCTTTTAAGTAAAAGGGTTGACTATGTGAACTATATAAAAATGTGCTGAATTTTGAAGGAATTCCTTCACATATCCTCAAACAGTAAGAGATATTGCTTTATGCTGGCCTATCATAAAATCTCTAAATATGTAAGCAAATTAAATAAAGGCAAATAGCCTTACATTATAAAAAATTTATTTTCATTTAATTATGGCTATGTACGCTTCCTCTCAAATCATGTAGTCTCAACTGTATAAATACTTGATAGATATTATGTATGAATTGTTACTACCTGTAAATTTTCATTCATAAAATTTTCACAGAATATTGAAAAGGAAGACACTTCCTTGACTTGTACAATTCTTTAGGAGCAACTCTAAAAAAAGTTACATATTTTTCTATAGTTTCTGTCATTAAACTGTCTTCTATTATAGTGTTTTAAATATAGAAACATGTATGCACAGTTTATAAAATTTTGATTGTGAACATCATAATTTTTTATACTTTTGCTGGCAAATGCATTGCAATCATAAATAATACTGAAAAAGACTTAACTTACTGCATTTGTTTTTAAGACTTTTATAGCACTAATTTTTATCTTGAAATGATAATGCTTGTATGTTTATGTGTGTATATGTGTGAAATATTAGTATATACAGTTTGACATTGCAAATCTACTTACAGTAAAATATTTGATTATGTACTTTATAATATTCTTTTGGTCTGAACACTTTATTCTATTATAATATTCAGGATAAATTTGAAAGGAATCAACTTTGATCACTTTAACATGAAGCCAACAAATTTTCAAAATATTCTCTTGCCATTCATTTAATCTTATTTACCTTTTAATCCCTGTGGAGTACCCCAATTTTAATCTATTCATTCACACATTGTATGGTTTTGTCATTGAATTTCTGATTTTATCTCTTGCAAATGTCAGGGTATGCTGGTAAGTATACAGCTACTGCCCTGTGCCAGGGTTTCATTTCATAATACCGCAATGTTTTGAAATGCAACCTTCAAAAGTGAATGCATGATTACAAAACAATTTCCTCAAATGTTTTATGACAGGAATTAATACATTTGTACCATGGTTGAATATGTCACCAGAAATTAGGAGATTCATTTACTCTTTTTATGACTGAATAAGTGTTGAATTGGAAATATAAAAGTAAGGCTTGGGGGAAGACACACTATTTAATCTCTCATTTGTGATAAAATATAATTTCATTATTATTAACAGAAAATGAGTTTCCAGATATTCATGATGGTCATTATTCTTCCTAATTATTTTTGTGGTGTAGTAGAGCTTAGCACAAATATTGCTAAGCATTTCTTTGAAATTACAAGACCAGAGTCAAATCCCCAGAACACGACTGAACCCTGTACACTTAGCATAGGAAGTATCACAGTATCTACTTGCTAGTCACTCCTGTCTCTGAAGACTTCTAGGCTGTGGGCACTTTGACTTGCATTCTTTTCATGTAGCAGGCTCCTTAAAAAAAAAGAAAATTTAAACAATTTTAATTAACTGTACTCAAAAATTAGCAAATGCATCTAAATGAATACAGTATGTAAGAACAGAATGTTCAGAGACATTCTTAGCTGTCAGTTTCTACATTTCCTATGACCATCATTCCCCAAACACCATCCAAACATTTGAACCGTGGCTGTGCAAATTCAGTATGTGACAGAATCTCCCCTTTCAAAGTGACACTTCATTCCTCTGAAAAGACTATGCATAGCATAATATTCTCTTTGCTGTTTTAATGCTGAACTGACAGAATGATAGATGCAAAGTGTACTTTCCTTTGTTTTGAAAATTATAAAAAGATAATTTATTTAAAAATATTATATACAATTTGTTTCTTAAAGATCAGAGGAACTTCCAATAATTCCATTTGAGTGACATTTTATGTTCTCACTACTATAAAACTGAATTAGTAATTTCCAGTGTTCTTGAAACAAAGCAGTCTGCTTTGATGTGGTCAATTCCCATGCAGGAGTGACCATGGTTTATGTCTTCAATGTATCATTCATAATGAAAAAAGCCTGAGCCTAACATATTCCTGTGCATTTATAGTAATCAAATTTTGAAGGACAGTTTCCATGGGGTGAATAAATTTATATCCATTCATTTTGCATAAATATTTGACATCTGCATGTGTCCTACTCATAGTTGATGTGGGAAATAAAGAAAAAAACTTTAACATTATTCATTTGAATACTCTACATAAAGTCATCCATGGCTTTTATGTGACAATCCCTAGAAAATTATTAAATTATCCAGAGTATATCTGTCCACCACTTAATATAGAACTAAGAAGTATCTGGTCCAAGCAGAGTTAGACAGGGCTGGAGGGCTTTATGGAGTTCAAAAAGCTTATATTGTTAGTTTTACTTAATTATTATTCTGATCAAAACTTTAAGAAGTGAAGAGAAGATATGAAGGAAATATTCAAGACTTGTTGAATTCTGTCAATTGTGTACAGAACTTAGGTACTAAGGGCTCATCTCCTCAAAGAACTCTAAAGGATATTTTGGAAAATTGAAAGCATAGTAGTAATGGATAAATAGCAATTAAAATATTGAAGATTAGTTTGTTTAATTGGTACAATTATTTATTTGTTTGAAACGCTCAGTCTTAGATGAAATAAAGCTCAGGAAATGATGTGTTTAGGCTTAAGCAATTTTCTATTACATATGCATTGTTAAAATAAAACACAACAGATATGTTAGAACTAAACATAAAAAATGCAACAGAAATGAAAGATAAGAGAGAAATTAGAGTTGATGTGGTTTAACATCCTTATAGATTTGTCATTGTGCCAGAGGGAAAAAAATCTGATTCCCTCTCATGACACACAAATACTGACTCACCAGCATGTTTTCTTTCCACAGACATGGAGAAAGGGTTCTATTCTCCCACCCAAACCTTCTTCACTTTGCCTGAGTTCTCCTGCTCTTCAGATATCTGTAGATCAGCTTTTACAATCCACTTCAAAGTTCAGGGCATGAATTTTCTATCTTTGGTCTCTTTTAGTTCTCAATGCATAGTTCCTTTAGTTCTTCAAACTACCCATCTCTTAAATTACCAGATTTACGTCTTGTGACATCAAACAAATTGCAGCTTCCTCTAGATTGCTCTCCCTGACCTACCCTCAGAGTTCTACTTAAGACCATGTATTGCACACTGTTAGCATTTCATACATTGGTGATTTATTTATTTAAGATTGAAGAATTTCTGTTTTCATGATAATTTCTTCTGAAGAGGTATGAGGCTTTTCTGGGAAAACGTCTCACTGTTTGTACTCCAAAGAGGGATCAGAGACTCAGAGCAGCAGTGTGTTTGTGGCAATCTTCCCTTGTGGGGAGACAGAAGACTGTTACTGTTGAGTCTAGACTGTTCTTCAGAAGCCACATGTCATTAGCTTGATCAGCTAATGGAACTATTGGGAGGTGAAGAAACTTCTTACATGTTGTGTCCAGCTGAAGCAAAGTAGGCCACTGAGAGTTGAACCTGAAGGGATTCTGATATTCTGGCTCTCTATTCTCTCTTTGCTTCCTGGTCATCAAACAGCTTTGCTTCACCATGCACCTAACCACAATGTTTGATCTCACCACAGTCCCTCAAATGACAAAACCAAGTGGTTATGAGCTAGAAGTTGTGAAACTGACAGCCCAGGTAAGCTTTTCCTAAAAATAATTTGATGGTCTCAAGGATTTTGTCACAGCAAAAGAGAACTGTGTTACACTGGGAAGCAAGGTGACCTGTCAGAAGGCTGTAGCTCCTCTCTATATCAAGCTTCTGTATATTTTCCTTCTTGTAAATTCTAAAAAAATACTCTGGAGGTTTTGGAAGACTATTGGGATTGACAAATGAACAAAATAGAGAGTCCTAGGAACCAGCAAGATTACTGAGCAGTGTGTTCCACAAGCTCTTAGGGTAAAGTCTGATGCACATAGCATCAACTATTAATGGTTAACATCTTGTAGTGGGAATGCTTCTTTTTAGGAATAAAATGCTCAAAAACTCAAAACTCTTTGATGAGTTATATACCAGTTTTCATGCAGGTTCCAAGTGTGTTCAGTTTTAATAAGCAGGAACATAGCTGAGGTTATTGAAATTGCCATTCTACAGTTAACCAATGACTGTTAATACAGCTTAGATCTGCAGACTAGAAAACAGGAGTCAGCTACTTTAATTTCTTTTTCTGTAAAATGATAAAAATATTTGAACATCATTGTCTCAGATTTCATTTAATAATGTAAGTTTTAAAACCTAAGCACTCATTGTTGTCTTATTATGGTAAATAAAATTGTGTCAAAATAAATTATTCTAGTACCAAAAAGTGATACATTCTATTTTTGATAGTCTTTTTTTGCCTTTTAGAGGATCTTTCTATGTAGCTCAAGGTAGCCTCTAACTGATGAGAATCCTTCTGCCTGAGTCCCTCAGCCTCACAAGGCCTGGGATTACAGGCTTGAACCCCTGGCTTGTTGCCATTTTTAAGATAAAAACTGTTTTCTTTTACTCAAGACAATTTACTATTTGCTATGCTGAAAGGAACATGCGCCTGAATTTATAAGAATTGTGTTTGAATCTTGTAGGATTTTGAATCTGGGAAGGCTTGCCTCTCTCTCTCACCAGAAGTGAATGTTTGTAATGGTTCATGTGATTAGTAGGATATTGACATTTCAAAACAAAAACCAGTAACCACAAACAAAAACACCTTTTTGTTATAGTAGACTCTAGCACACAAGCATTAGTTGGTCCATTCCTCAAACATAATAAAATATATAATTGTGTTCCAGTACTCTCCCAGTCATGGTTGGTGCAGGGTATGCTTGGCTGGATGCCTGAGCCTGGGGTAGAATTCTGCTTCAAAGACTTCTTGAAAGAAGTCGATGTATTGTTTGAAAATCTTTTAAAAGGCCCCCTGATTTGGGCTATAATTCCTTTTGTGGCAACTCTAGGTTTCAGTTTCTTAGTTAACATTCTAAAATCAAACCATGTGCCAGGCCATATGTAAACCATGGCAGTGTTTGGATACAGTCCTCTGGAGAGTCCTTCCAATCAGCACTTGCCCGTGGTTTGACCTGTATTTCTGAAAAACTGCTCAAAAGTGGAAAGCACATGTTAAAAATCCTCTGGGCATAAGTTCCTACTCAACACATGATTTCCCAGGGGCAAAACCCTGTTCTGTTGCACTTTTAATCAGTGTGTTTTGTCTGGCTGCAATATTTAACACGCATTGCCCTAGGCTTCAGTGTGAGTGTGGGGAAATAGGCCAGCCCTGGGAGCCAAGCCCTATAACTGCCACTCACTAGTGTTATACTTAAATACAATTCTCCATTGTAAACATTAAAGCAATCATTAAATCATCCTTTGAAATCCATAAGATAGAGGGGTCTGAAGTGAAAAGTCCAGAGAACTTGAATTGTCAAGCATGCTTTGAAACAAGTGTTTATTTGTCTGAAAGCTTTAAGTTGGTGTCATGGTTAATGTTTTCTTAAGGTTCCTGTGACATGATTACTAGTCATCATTGATTATTTAATGCTGATAATATCCCAGGAGCTTATGAAGTACAAACACAGCATAGCAAAGTAATTCAATGAGCATCTTACCCAGCAAGCATTATGTGAAGGGAATATTTAAGGTGAATTACAGGTACACAAAATTTTGAAAGAACCATTGTAAAGAACCATTATTTAAAAAAATATGCCTTGTCCATTCCCAACAAGTGAAAACCAAGTTTCAAGAATAAATAGTTTATTTGGGTGAGACTCTAGGAAAACACAAATATAAAAGTAAAGAGCAAAATAAGCAAGGAAAAACAACAATGATGGATGGAGGGAATGTTCCACTCTGAAGCTGAGGGCACTCTAGAAGACATTTGGATGCTGAAGTCCAGACAGGACCTCAGTGGTGGAAGGGAAGCAGCCCTCAATGGTATAAAATCTTCTCATTTATTTTGCATTGTCACCAGTTCCTTCGTAGACTCTTAACAGAATTCACTGTTGTTTCTTTCCTTTGGAGACTTTTTCAATATTGTTCATGGTGAATTTTCTTCTTTTCTTTCAAATCTCCTAATTTTGTCATAAGATTGATTAAATATGGTTGAGGACTGACCTGTTTTGTCTGCTATCATCTCTTACAAAGAGGAAAGATGATGCTTGTCAAATCAGTGCATGGCTGAGACACCGGTGGAGTAGTGAAATCCTCTTCAATGTGTGGGAACATAAGGCCTCATTCTCAGTGACAGGATTCCAGTTCATGATGGTCTGATATGAAACCCTATACCTTCCACCCTACTGTGATAATGACACCATCCTCTTTTCCTGTCTCAGAAAGCTCAATTATTTCCTATTTCCTACATCATTAAATCTAAACTTCTCTGCCTGACTTTCAAATCCTTTCATAATATAGGCAGTTAGATTAGTTTTACATTTTTATGAAAAATCACTCAACAAACACATTACAGGACAAATGAAATACTGCCAAAAGCTATATGGTATAATGACTTGCAGGTTGCTTATTGTTAACGATTAGTTTAATATTAGGAAACAGCATGATCTATTCTCTCAAAAGCTCAATGTGAAAAGTCTGCATGAGGGTAAATGTGAATTGGGTAAAGGTAAATTGGGAATATGGGTTGGTATGAATGCTAGACACTGTTGCAGTCTATTTCTGAAGATAAAAGACAGGGGCATGCAGATTGCCACAGACAGGGCAGTGCAGTTTCTTCTATTCATGCATAAGCCAGCTACTTAGCTCTAGATGGCTGGACCTGAAGACAAGCCATACAGTTATAGAAGCAAAATTTTACTACTAAGGATGAAGACAGGAGCAAGAGAATAAGACAATGCAGTAATGCTCATGTTGCTAAGGGTACAGAGATGATTTCACTTCACGTACCTCATTGGAGACAGGGTCTTTAGCATGAACTTGATGAAAGTAAAGAAATAATATAGTATTAGGTCATGCAACAAAATAGCTGAAAGAGAAGATCCCGGCCTGAGTACCGGATGACAGAGTCACACGAGAATTTAATTAAATCAGGATGTGACCATTTCTCTGTGCTATCCTCCTCCTCCTGATGGGAGTATTGTACTTATTGTCTTCTGGGCAAGTAATTCACTCCAGCTAATGAAGCATAAACCAATGGAAGCCTAAAGACCCTGCTGCAATCCCCTGGTGCTCTTTCTATCTATGGCAAGTCTCAGTTGTGGATTTTATTTTTTAAAATTAATTATGGAACAAAGGTAAGGTGGATCTGAGCTGGGGGCCAATGTGAGTCAGTGTGTCACATTTGATGTAACACTGAAGTGTTGGAGCTGTTTATTATACAGTGGAAATGTTGTTTGAGACTATAAAACAGTGATTTCCAGACTCCAGAAAAGTTTTCAAATTTAAAACTGAAATTATGAAGAAAATTACTTTCCAAAAATAACTTGGGGTTTAATATAAGAAAGTATATAAATGGTATTAAATGTATTAATAATATTCAAAAGAATTTGACCTGTTAGGACATGAGGACACATGATACTTATGAATTAAGAATTGAATTACTCTATTATAATTTTAATTGCAATACATGGGAGAATTCTATTTTAAGGATTAGTAATGGTTCATAATATTTAAGAAAACGTGGGTTCCCTAGCCCATGGATATATAACAGATTAAATGTGTGAGTATTTCAGTCCTTGAGGGACTTGTTTATTACATCAGGGCTTGAAATGCACATTAAACAAATAAAAGCAAGTGTATTGTAGTTATGAACAAAAGAAAATATTTTAAAAATGGAACAAAGCCTATAAATACATTTTGAAGTGATTATTTAACCATGGCAGATTTATAAACACAATAATTGTGTATGTTCAATTTTAATAAAAATATTAAAAAACTTAGTTTAATTTTAAAATTTTAAACTTCTATAAAATAAAAATTTTCATCAGCCTTGAGGCATTTCCTAGGCACAAAAGCCATTCTAGAATATTAGAAATTCAGAGCAAAGGTCATGGTGACCTAGTGACATATTTCACATTTTATAGATGAAGAAATGAAGGTTCATGTTGCTAGAGCCAAACTCAAAGGAATTTAATCAGTTTGGTAATTCTGTAATTCACTAATGGACTTTCAAATGTTTCTTAAAATACATTCTCTCTCTTTGGGCTTTAAAAGTCAATACACATTTACTTACAGAAGTTTTACAGCGAAGAGGGCTGTGGTAGTCTGAGAGAGAATGGGCCCATAGGCTCATATACTTGAATGCTTAGTCTCTAGGTAGTGAAACTGTTCAGGAAAGATTAAGTGATGTAGCCTTGTTGGAGGAGGTGTGGCTTTGAGGGTGAGCTTTCTCTCTGTCTCCTACTCTCAGCTACTGTTCCAGTGACATACCTGTGTGTCTACTAATATGCTCCCCACCATTGTGGTCATAAGTTCTAACCTGTTGGGACTGCAAATCTCAATAAACTCTTTATTCTCTCAGTAGCCTTGGTCGTGGTGTCTTTGCAGCAATAGAAAAGCAACTGAGACAACAGCGTAATCCAAGAACTCAGGAGCCTGAGACAGGAGGAGGACAGATTCAAAGTAATTCCAACTACATAGTAAATTGTCCAAAATACAGAAATGTCTTCTAAGTAAGTCAGGTACAAATTTTTGAATAGGAGAGGGACTCATAAGACTCTAGGTAGGAAGGAATCTTAGAAAGCTCAAAAAGTTGCAAGACTCAGGAGGCCCCATCACCACGATTAAGCAGTAAACAATTACTAGAAGAGGAGACTCTTTGGTGGAGCTGTCTTACAATTTGCTCAAGGAGATCCAGGGGTTTAGCTTTCAATCCATCCGTGGTGGATTGGGGTTTTCCAGGATGCGGACTCCTGTAAGGCACTTCTCACTCATGATCCCCAATAAGCTCTATTAGACCATCAAGATAGACTTGAGTGGAGCTATTTCTTGACTGTAGTGAATTTGTTCACATCTCCCAAAATAAAGCCACAATACTAGAGTAGAAGAAAATTAGTCATTGGTAAATATTTCTTCTGAAAATGCTTTTCCTTCAAACTGGATGTATTTCTTCTCTGAAGTGATTTAGCCAACACAAAATTTTAATTAAAAAACACTTTCATGCATGGTAAGTGCTCAGTAACTGAACACTGAGCCGACAAAGAAACCCTAACAATCTAAGCATTGCTTTATTGTTGTGTTGCCTTTTCCCATACTGCAGAAGAACTTGAGACACAGCTGAAGTCGATATAAATTAACATTTGACCAAGAAAATATAAACATGAAAAGTAAAAGGAAAGGACAGTAAAGAACCTTATTTAAGATGAGGAGGCTTATTATGACTTAATATTGAATAAAAGAGAGAGAGAGAGAGAGATAATGAAAGAAAATAAAATGTCAACATCTTTGTTAAAAGGGAACACATCTATTCAAGAAAGAAAAGCTGTTTGATCTGTTTTCTTAGTGTTCTTGGAATCTAGAGTACTTTTAAGCAAGAGCATTGACCAATTTTTTTCTTCCAGAAAGGAATAAAAAAAGTTACATTAAATAATAAGGACTAGTGACTAAGATGAATGTATGATTATCACTTGTTTATCTTTATTTTGATATGTATCTATATATCATCTATTAATCATATTTACTTACATATTACTTGTTTATATATATATATCACCTATTTATCTATCATCTTTCTTTTTGTCATCTATTTATCTATCATCTATCACATATCTATCATCTATCTATGTATCTATCTACTTAAAAGGTATAATTTTGAGTTGATGGTATTTTGAAATATTTTTATGTCATCTAAAGGGTGACCCTCATTATCTACATATGTATTTACAGAATTTTGTGCATTTGAAATAATGATTATATAGTCTGTTGAAAGCCTTCCTGGCTGCTAGTGATTCCTTTGTAAACACAAAAGGCCATTACAAATATTCATGCATTTTATCCCATGTCAGGAAATGCTCTGTATTTCACAGCTCATCAGTTAGATAAATTCCCAAGTGCCATAATTGTATATTCAATCAAAAATAACTTCCAGTGTTTATATTTTTCTCTCCAGCTCATTTCCTTGTCACGCTCATTCTGCTGTAACCTTCAGTACACATGTGTCTCCTAAAGGTCAGTGATCACCCTATGCTAAGAATCTGTACTTGAGATGTAGGATTTGAAGGAATTGAGCTGGAATGGACCTGGAAGCCTCCTGCCAAGAATTATTGCCTATGGTATTTGAAGATCTACACAAGCTGCTGAGGGAGAAAAGCAATCACTAATCTGACTCAGCTGTAAAGTCTATAGAACACTGCAATTACTAGCATGGCCAAACGTACCCCAAAGGGCAATAGTAGCACTTATATCTTTGGGGTGACCAATAGTTGTTTAACTGGGATTAAGGCTGACTCAAAGGTGGGAAATCATGCCTATTATTGTAAATCTAACCAGTGACTGGATATACCATGAACTCTAGAGGAGAACCTACTACTGCCACTTTCCCAAATCTGTATAATTTCTAACTGCACTCTAAAAATGCATACTTATATACAGAGGAGATAAGTGTAGCTTTCACATCTCACCAAAGAAGCTACTTTTGCATCAGAAGGAGACTTGCTGATATCCACTACTGGTCAAATTGCAGAGAACAATTGATGGTGGGGCGCCCAACACCAATAGATACATTTTCAACAAAACCTCTGTATCTAAGGCTTAGGGAATATCTCAGAAGAGGTGGCACAAAGATTGTAAGAGTCAGAGGGTCAGGACATATGATGCAAGTTAGTTTTTTATATATGATAGGTAAGCTCCATCCAATGTTGAAGGAGGGAAAATTTCACGAGTACCTATACATAGATGAAGAGCTACAGGCAAGGCTGCTGAGAGGAGAATTGGTCTTCTTCAAGCATTAGCCACTGAACCTTGATAGGTTGTCTAGTTCCAAGTGGTCAGCTCCATTTATATATATATATATATATATATATATATATATATATACACACACACACACACACACATATATAGATGTATATACACACACAAATATATACATATATACATGTCTATACATACTCACACACACATGGCACTGGCTAGTTTTGTATCTACTTGATACAAGCCAGAATCATCTGAAAAGAGGAAACCCTTATTGAGAAAATACCCCCATAATATCCAATTGTAGGGCATTTTCTTAATTAGTGATTTATGGGGGAGTGCTGAGCCCATTGTGGATGGTTCCATCCCTGGGATGGTGGCCCTGATTTCTACACAGTGTAGGATGAGCAAATCATGATGAGCAAGTCAGTAAGTATCACCCCTCTATGGCCTCTGCACCAGCTTCTGCCTCCAGGTTTCTGTCTCATTTGAGTCCCTATCCTGACTTCCTTCAGTGATGGACTGTTACCTAGAAGTGTAAGTGAAATAAACTCTTTCTCTGCTAAGTAGCTGCTGGTCATGGTGTTTCTTCACAGCAGTGGTAACCCTAAGACACATATGAACAACACTAAATGAATTTAGGCATTTATATATGTATGTATGTATGTATACACATGTAATAATAATAATTAAAGAAGAGGTCAATAACTGAGAGGAAGTGGGTGTCTGTGGGTGAAGTTACATGGAAAGAGGGAGATGTGGAAATGATATACATACACCATTCAAATAAGAAATTCTCAAAAATTAAAACATAAAATTACCTTTAAAAAGTTAGTTTCACTGATTCCTTTTCTCTATACCCCCTTTCTAATTAATTTTATGACAAGTTTAACTGAGAGTTTGTCTACAGGTAGAAAAATATAAAAAAGATAAAGGTTTATAGAAAGCTTTAAACTAACTTTGTTGCCAACACATTCCATGCCAGGCTCCCTGCAAGTGGCATCCAGCCAAAACATTGTGGGTGACAAAATGCCAGCCAGAGTGTGGCTGAGTACGTCACATTTGCTTCTCAGTGTTGATATTGAAAGACAGCGGTAAGGACCGATGTGCTTCATGACATGCTCCATGTCATTCCACAGACCTGACAGACACGTGGTGTGCCAGATGCCATGACCTCTGAGCAAAGATAGGGGTAACACTGTCTTTGGACCCTCAGGAAAATGGCTCAGAAATCACATATATTTTTGGTTTTTAACTTAAGAAGGAAGCATTAGTTTGTGTTTTGTACTACAGATGCCCAGACTTAACAAAAAAATAAAACATGATGCCTGGTTTCTAGACATGTAGTATAAAATGTAGCCAAATTTATAAGCATAACTTAAAAATCAATGCAAAAATTTTATGAGTTTTACTTGTGTGGAAACAACATTAATTCAAATAATTAAAATATTAGACTAGAACCTTTCTCCCAGCCTGTGATACCCAGGCATCTTTTGGAACCACTGAACACAGAAACCTCTGTGTACTAATTTGAAATGAATTAATTTCAATGATCTTAAAATCATCTACTCTGATTAAAAAGCAAGATTTAATTTAATAAAGCTAGAAAATTTCAAATATACTAAACAGTGTTTCTTGTTTCTCAAGATTTTTAATTCACAGGAACAATTACATATTCTAGACTTGAAAACAGCTTTGTGCTGGTTGGAGGTTTGGTTTTTAATGGATCCATCAGGAACCACCAAGAGACATGACTTCATAAATACATAAGTGGCTTAAAATCCCATCAACTTAATGACTTGCCTTTTCATTTCACATGGATGATAAGAGAACAAAAATGGAAGTATGTATTTTTTAAAATGAAGATGTCTTCTGATACTCATTAATGTATTCAATGGACATGTATTTGCCAAGCATCTTCACTACCCAGCCCTGTGCTCCATTCTGTTGGTATCCACAGGAGCCAGAGGGTCACCATCTCTGCTTCTTCAGAGCTAAGAGTTAACAGAAAATCATTTTGCTAGGAGTTTTCCTGATTGGGGGTGTTGTTGCACTTACTTCAGGAAGCTGACGTATTTAACATACAGTGTTTTCCTAACTGTTAATCTTAGTTTCTTAAACACAGAATTTGACTTGACAATTCAGAGAGGAAATTCTTTGAAGTCTGATATTTCTGTTTTATCCATCATTTTAAACTACAGGGACAATCTTATTTTTATCAGTTTAGAAAATATCGTGAGCTGAATGCAGATCACTTGATTTTACAGCTACCAATGTAGCAGATAGAAGTTCAGCAACCCTATGATGACAGAGCCAGAGCCATCGAGGGTGCAAGACAGTGATCATTGTTAAGCTGCCAGAGAAAACTCTCTGTAATGGTCTGAGATCCTGAAATGGGAAGCTGATGATTTCGGATCATTGGAGCTGAGTCACAGGAATGGTGCCATTCAAGAGGGAGGAACCATGAACTCCTGCTACTGAATTCCTAGATTTTCTAGACCTTTGTGTCTTCTGTGTTTGCTTGTTTCCCTCCACCCCTGGGCTGGAGTAAAATGGCCAGATGTGTCACTATTATCTGATAATAGTTTTCTTCCAGAGCCTTGCTTTTCTCTTCTAGGAGGCAGCAAATCTACCTCACTCAAGCAGGTGCTTGCCAGCCTTGATTTCCTGCTCGCTGCTGTGGGGTGAAAGACACAAAGGTATTGGGTTATTGTGGTTTTTTCTAGGAAAACTGCACAAGACTGGCCCTACTGTTTTCTCTTTGAGGGGAAGAGGAGCTTACAAGGCTATACTCCTTCCTGAAGGCTAGATCCCAGAAAATCCTTTCTTTGGCCTATTGTTGGCACCCTGTCTAAGTGAATACCAGTTACTTAGTTTCCCTGGGAAATACCACATAACAGGAAGCCATATCACTGTGATTTGAGTTAGAATAGGGACACTTATGGAATAATACTACCATAGTATTTGCTTTGTGTCAGTAATCTCTACAGGCTTTACTGTGTATGAACGAACTCATCTACTCCTTACTGTTTCTCCCAATGAAGAAACAGCACAGAAAGACTAAGGAAAATGACTGAATCATAAGGCTAGTCATGAGTGAAACTGTATAACAAATTTAGATATCTTGGTCCTGCTTTGTGTTTCAGCTACTCCCAAAGAGTATAGCCCTGCACTAGCATCTGAGTGTTGCATGAAGAGGAGGATCTGTGAAGAAGGATTGTGATGTGCTGTCTTGTCAGTACCTATTTTATTCCAGTGTAGGAAACTATCTTCTATTGCTTTAAGCTTGGGATGGCAGGCTTCCATAGGACTCCTTAAAAAATTTATCTCCTGAACTCAAAACCAAAAGACTGGTCTTGACTCTCACCAGAAAGAAGTAGTCTCAGATTGTTAGAAACACTATCAATCTTTATGCATGCCCAGTATTTATAAGCAGTAAGCCATGGGTATCCATATTAGAAGTAGACCACACCAGGGAGTGAACACTCAAGTGGTTCTGTATTTGGCCCTGCCTGATTCAGTTGTCTTCTGGGACAGATAACCCTCAGAGAAGAACTTGGAGGTAAATGCTCAATCATCAGATGCTGCCCAAGGAGTTTCCAGGACCTTCAGAGAGAGATTGCATTCTTAGAGGTAGATGAGAAGTTTTGCCAAGGAAGGGGAAGGCATGGCATGTACTTATGGTAATCATCTTGGCTCATCATTGATGGGGAGCAAAGTCTCTATCATAAAGAGCTCCCTGGACTCCACAAAGCTTCTCCAGCTCCCTCCTCAATCCTATCAAGGAAATCAGGGAGTAAGTGACAGGTGGTAGTGCTGAGAGGGAGAAGAAGGACTATACTTTCTTCAATCTGAGCCAAACAAACAAGCAACCACATGTGGGATAGGAAGAGAGGGAAGGCATATCTGAAATTTGAATGAAAGCCATTGGATAACAATTTGTACAGATAGGATAACAAAAGGAAACTAAAGTTTTGTGAATTAAAGTCATCAGAGATTGACAAACAGAAATATCCCTTTTAAGCTCCTTAAAAGGAGCCAAAAATCCAGCTGCTTCTCTATTCTGCATGGAATATGGTTGCTTGACATCCCAGTCATGTGTAGTGTGGAAGAAATATGGTGATCTGGTTGTGGTGTAGAGCTAAGAAGATACTAAACATTTTGTAAACTTTTTCAAGATGTGCTTCACAACTGGAAATTATACAAGGAGGCTCAGTTGGAATTCTATGGTTATAGAGGGCTTTTTGTTACAAGATTGAAGCTTTGGAAAAGTCTTCCTGCTGGTTTGGAAAGTATTCTGGGCTTTGGTACTTAGCACTTTGGTAGGGTATCCCTTTGGTCAGGAGAGAATGACATTAGTATAACAAAGTGCTGGATTGCAAGGGAGTTAACTGGAATAGGAGTTTTCATGGAATCATGGAGTAATTGTAATTTTTCTCTCTGGTTGTTTTGCATTTTTGGACAGGTATTGTAGGTAACACTGAAGACTGACCCACATGAGCTGTGGACATGACTTTGGACAGTCACAGGTATAGACTGTTGGACATTGTTGGAGAGGATATGATGGTTGCTCATGCCACATGTTTCATGAAGATCTCTCTCTTCCAAATCTGAAAGTTTCTCTTCATTTAGTACCACATGCAGACACTTGGCTTGCTGATAACAGCTTCAGTTGTTGGCAGTAAGTCACATAGGTTGAAGCAAGATGTGTGAATTCTTGAGGAGATCATTGAAGCAAGTGCCCAATTAACATCTTCCAATGCTAGTTTGTTCACAATAAATATAAATATACAAAAGATAGGTTTTGTAACTGAAGTAATAGCTGATGCTACTTTGGATGGGTCCATGGCTTTCTCCATAGTGAGGAGGCTCTGGAGAATTTTGACTCTGGGGAAGACTGTAACTTATAGAAGACTTATTTCTGGGCAGTTTGGGCATCAGTATTATGCCACTGTTGGTGGAGCTGTGCTAGTCACTGAGACCTTTGTATGATTTCATCATACAAATGATTTCTGTTTCCTTCTAAGGCAAAAAACTGACAGTATAAATTCCCACCCCCTCAAATATTAGTGAATGAACATACATATAAAAAGTTACAGTCAATTCGTATGATGAAGAACATCTGTCTTGTCCTAAGAGGAATTTAAAATGATAAAACACTTATTGAAATGATTGCATACCTGATGCTAAGAGAAAAAAAAACCACCTATATTGGGCTTTGAGGAAGAGTGAATAATGGATCTGTGGATACATACAGGTGAATGAGAGTTTCAGTTTTATTTTTGGAATAGAAAAGAGGAAAATAAAAACTGTTTACTTTAGAGGAAGAGAGAGATTTTCTTAGAAGAACATTTACCTTTTATAGTCTAGATTAGATAGCTATGAAATAAAGTAGTAACCTGAAACTTGGGGAAAAACAGACTTTAAAATTAATGGATAGACCAGGATCTGAGTAATCTAAAACAGAGATGTAGAAAGGAAGACACAGAATTTAGAGAAATCTAGCAGAAGCTGAGGTGGAATTTCATAAAACAGTCTGAAAGGAATCCCCTAGAGAGATCACCAAGAAAAATATTACAGTTTAAGTGGCCAGAGATAAAAAGCTTGCAGTGATAGATGGCAACGGGGAACTGTTGGTTTAAAAAAATAGTGGCAGTAAGAATGAGCCCAGAAAATCTGAACATGTTTAAGAGGGAAGAGACAGAAAACCAACACAAAAATATTCAGGGCATTCTTAGGTGAATTTCAAGCACACTCAGGAAATTTATGGAATTGGGCAACTTCCATAAAGATAAGACTTAGCACCAGGTCATCTCATAGGAAGAGAAGACCAAGCTGTGAGAGGTCCAGTCTGGGCTTGGATTTCATTATTAGTGTGAAGTTTCCTTAGGATGGCATTTTCCAGCACGCAAATATGGCAAGATTATGGCAGGGGATGATTTGGAAGACTTAGAATTTAAGGATGTCATATCTTTCATTTGTGAGATTCCAAAAGATCACAGTTGGAAAAATAATTTACCAAAACATGTTTGGGTTCTAAAGTAATGAGCAACTAAAAATAAAATAGTACTAAATAGTGGTAGGTTAACATTGTTTAAGAGAGGAAGAGGTCAGCAAGTGGAGCCATTTAAGCTAAATTCAGTTCAGAGCCCTGGACAGAGAGTGGTCAGACTGAGGAAGCAAACAAATATCTCTTATGAAGATTAATGTATCAGCATGACTGGACCAAAGTGCCAGATACTCAGTCAACTTATGTTCTGATTGTTTCTGTGAAGGTGTTTTGAATATGGTTAACTTGTAAACAAGTAGGCTTTGTGTAAAATATATTGACCTTGTAATATAGGTGGGTATGTCAGCTGAAGGCATTAGCAGGAAAAGATTAAACCCTCTTCTGCTAGCAGACTTCCTTTCAACTTGACTTGCAACACTGGGTTTCAAGCCTGCCAGCTTACTGTGCCTGGCAACCTCCACAGTGAGGTGAGCCAGTTCCTGAAAATAAACTACTATAAATACACACCCTGTCAATTTGCTTTCTCTTCAGAATAGTGAGTGTCAGATAGGCAATGAAGATACATGCATAATACATACACACAAAATACATACATATATATATATAAGTATATATATACATATATAAGTGTGTTCTAAATATCATATGAGAAATAATTACTCTAAAACTGTTACCTATATAAAAATCTTGAAAATTTCATGGCAACCTTATTTTGAAGTGTAACAAGAAGGAGTGATAAAATATTATTTGTCTATTTTATTTCTGAGAAAAGATGCAACAGAATGAAGTTCTGCTACTGAGGAAAGCATGTCAGGATCATGGTGAGGTTGATTCTCCCTAGGGAATAGATATGTATAGCAGAAATCAATTGGATCGGAGTTCTACAGCAATACAGATGACTGTGGTCACTGGGGCTCAAGAATCAGAGGCACTGACCCTCCGGACTTTGGAGACAAACTAATATCAGAACATCTATTATGCTCAGCAAGGAAAGGGGAATTTCAAAGCTTTGAAAGCATGAAATGGAACTGAAAACAAGCCCTGATCACATGAGTGTCTAGCACTGCAAGTTTCTAAACTTTGCAAAATGCACAAGAGTGTTTTAATCTCCCCAAAAACAGAATCAGTGTTTTAGGCAACTATTTCCCCAGATGTTGTAAACAGTCTGAGTGGAAGTTCTTCTAGTAAGTATACATGCACAACCAGTAGATTCTCAACAGTAATAGACATTACCCTCTCTCAAGGCATCTTCAGTCTTCCTCACTGACATTGCTTTTACTTTTAAATCTTGTGACTTTACTCATTTTTTCACATTATGAACTACCTATGGATTTGTTAAAACTTAGTTTTATGTCTGTTTTCTCCAACTCCATTAAGAATAGCAATATTTGTCTACTTGGGCTTTAAATTTTTGTTTATTGTGTATTCACCATTATTCTAAAGAAACATAGAATGTACAGTACTATCTATATAGAATGTGATTCGTTAAAAAGAATTACAATAAATTATTGTGACAATTATGGAGGCTGAGAAGTGTAAGTGCCTCTGCCTGCAAGTTGGAAGCCTAGGATGAGCAGCAGTGCAGCTGAAAAGCCTGGAGGTCAGAGGCAAAGGTAGAGTGGTGCTGTATCTGTGAAAACCAGTGTCCACATGTCCTCAGTGTGACAGTATGAGTTCAGCTTTCCTTCAACTTTCAGTCTTCTTCAGACTATCAGAAGTTAGGTGGTACCAACCCACTGTATGGAAGGGCACCTAACTCAGTCTACTAATGCTAGTGAAAACCTCTTCTGGAAACACCTTGTAGACAGACACATAAAAATTATCTTTACTTTGCTACTTTGCACCAGGGAGTCAAGAGAGGCCCACGTAGACCTTTGGTATGTGTTGGGTAAATGAATGTAATTTCATCATATCTATAACTTGGTAACATGTACATCATAATTTTAGAAGAAAATAAAACATGATATGAGGTGTTAAAACCTTGCTTCAGAGTGCTCTTGTGGTAAAATTTATAGTTATTTTCTTTTTGACTCTAGAATGATTCAATGGAAAGAGGATCTGGGGTCTAGATGGCAATGAAATGCTTCCTTAGCTTGATAAAGGCTTAGTGATTGCACTGAATAGATTGGGAGACAAAAATTATGGAGAACCTTAGAGGTAGGTTCTCTGCACTCATATAGCCTCCCAACACTGTGTTGCTATTTCTGTCTTAATGGTCCCTGAAAGCCCATGGATTGGAGGCCTGATTCCTAGAGAGGTACTGCTGGTGGAGGTGGGGTGAGGTGGGAAAACTTGGGCCAAGTGATTGGTTTGAGATGACTGAGTCTTCAAGGATGGCGAGACTTTGTCTGTTGTTCATTTTATTTTACACTTCCTAGCCATAAAGTAAACAGTTTTGTTTTTCCACCTGCTTTTGGTAATGTGTGCAGCTTCTCCATTGTCTTAGAGGCATAAGTTCAGTTGTTAGTGTACTGAAACTTTTAATAATGGTAGTCTCTGGTAACCTTTATCTGTGATATTTGCCATAGTAATGATAAGCTGATTATCAGACTGCTACACACTTATATGAAAAATTAAAGTTTTAAAAATTATATTTCTCTCTCTGTGTGTGTGTGTGTGTGTGTGTGTGTGTGTGTGTGTGTGTGTGTGTGAATGTATGCTGTGTGTTCCCATGGAGCCCAGAGAAGAGTGTCAGATGCCATGTAGCTGGAGTTAGAGGAGGGTATGAGCTATCCAATATTGGTGCTAGGAACTAAACATGGGACTTTTAGAAAAATGGCAAGTTTCTTAATTGCTCCCACCTCTCCAGCTCCTTACATGACATTTTCAAATCTCATTTCTGATTATAGTTAGGAAGTGGAACATCTTGCATCTGTAAAGTCTGAAAGAGTCCTGCATTAGTATCTACAGATAACCAAAGCAAAAGAACTCTGCTAGAAGTAGCAAAATGCCTGATTGCAAATTATGCTAAAGACCCACACTGACAAAGAAAACATGGTAATGCACACCAATGGATACTAGTAGAGGGCCCAGAATTAGTCACATACAGCTATGATTACTTAATTGCTGACCTAGATATAACACAACATATACATACATATATACATACATACATACACACACACACACACACACACACACACACACACACACACACACACATAGAAAAAACACTGGAGACCAGATAGTCTCAACAAATGGTTCTGGCAAAACTATATTCTATGCTTGTGCCACTAATGTGTTCAAAGATTAAAATCACTTCAGTGTAGTTGGATCAGAGAGACAAGGAACTAAGTATATGATGAAAATGAAGGAGTGAGTGGAGGTAGGACTCTGTGAGGTCTTAAAATCTACAGGAATGCCTTTGTTTTCATCAGGTGAAACCACAGGGCAATGTTAAAACGAAAGACTCTCAGAATTGTATTTAGGGAAGCCACTTAAGGAAGTGTTCCTTAGCACCTTGAAATGGTTGCAAAAATTATTTGTGGACTTCAAATTGTTTTTATGAGGTGATATTAAGAGATCTTGAAATATAGATAGAGAGCAAAATGGGTAAGATGGTATGATAAAAAAAAAATGGTTCCTATATTAAATGATTTTTAACATCATTTAAAAGTAAGAAAAAAAAATCCTGGAAGAAGCTGAGGCTTTGAAGGGGGTATGGGCAATCTGGGTTTGAATTTGTGGAGTTTGCACTGTTGAAATAGCTAAGATATGTTAAGTAAACTCTGGATCAATGGAGAAAGGTCTGGTTTGGAGGTGTCTATGGTGAGTCATCTGATTATAGGACTAACTGACTCTGTGATGAGATGGTCTGCGGGGGTAGTGTATGGTAGTATATTTGGAAAGAAGAAGACTTCACACTGCTTCCCAAAACTAGTATTTATGGCTGGAAAGAGACAGTTGAGGATGCAAGAAGGTGACCTGAGACACTGGAGGAAAAATAAGACAGCATTATACTATGGGGGTCATTAACACAAAAGTATCTGTGTTAATCTGTTCCTGCTGTAACAAGCTATGGCAATCTGGAAGACTCACCAACAGAAGAATTTGTTTCTCACATTTCTGAGATAAAGGTGCAGCTGATTTGGGATCTTGGTGATAGCCATTTTATGGTTCATGAAGACTCCTTCTCCCTCTCCACATGTGCTCACAGCATCAGAAGGCTGAAGAAGCAAGTCTCTTAGCAGTTCTTTTCTGGGGTGACCAATCCCATTTACAGTGATTCTGTCTTGACCATCTCACTATCTCAATGCAATCCTTCTACTGTCATCCTTCAGTAATCAGATCTTAACATAAATTTTGGAATAATGTAAACATTCAAATCATTTTATTTTTCAGAAAGTGCTTTAAAATGCTTGATGAGTTTAGCAAATGGCAAATAGAACTCTAAGATTGTCATGAATGTCATTGCATCTTCTGATGTTGGATTCATACAAAAACCACTCTTATGAATGCAGGAAACTGTGACCTTCCTCTAGCCAAGATAATACAGCAAAGATATACTGGCACTATGGCTCCAATAACATTATTTTGAATTAATAAAATTGTAATTATCTTGGGTCATTCTGGCTTAGTCAGGTGAAAAGTTTTAAAAGAGGGGCAAGACTGTAACTGGGAAAAGGAAGTAAAAGCACCCATATTTAGACATCTATGTAGTCATATAGGATGGCAGCCATCAAAAAGAGAGGTCAGTTGGTAATCAAATCTATAAGAAATAAATTCTATCCACAGCTTGAAGGCATTCACAGATGGATCCTTCCCAAACTAAACTTTTGTTAAGATTCAAGCAGAGAACCTAGGATTGAACCCCTGACTCGTAACTGAGAGATAATACTCAACAATTTAAGCCAGTGAATTTATTGTGGCTGGTGACATGGAGACAGAAAACTTGCATAGCATCATGAAGAGGTCATTGGTGATCTAAATGGAAGTTGTCCTAATGGTGTGACAGGCTGGAACTCCATCAGGCTTATTTGAAGGAGCAAGTGTAAAGCAATTGAATGTGGCCACTATACATCTTTGGGGAGATCACTGGAATAGAACATAAACATAGATTTTTAGCTGATCAGGGATGTGGTTTTGAGGACATATTTTTATTTGACTTTTTAAAAATGAGGGATAACTTGGCCATGTTCAAAAGTCTGTTTGTTCAAGAATCAATTTATTTTTTCTGGATGTTTGTTCAGCCTTGCTAGATGCAACACAGCTAGATGAAATTAATATTTAATAACTAGCTAAGAGCAATATCTGGTGAACTAATATTGATCTCAATGTTGAAAATATTATAAAAGACTATAGGTTATTAAATACTGCAATGTGAAATTGGCATTTATCAACCCCCTCATCCACAAAACCTCTCTACACAAGAGACCCTGTCATTTGAACAAAGCTCCACATCTCTGTCTGCTCTCATAACAGGTAGACAGTGCCCTGGAATTTCTGTGGTGTTGCTTCTCTAAGGTGGCAGCTTTCCTTGGGAACTGAGCAGGAGATGTAAGTTAGATCCCAGGCTGAATCTGAAGGAGCAAAAGGACATGACTACACCATGTGTTAGATGGGTTGCTGGATAACATGAATTATAGTTCAGCAGTTTCAAGGTCAGCTTGATGCTATCTGTGCAGAACTTATTCTGTACCACACATTATTTTTTTCTCTAAAAATGGGTAACGTGAATTTTCAGTTTTTGGCAGTACTTGGGATTAAAGTTAAAGCCTGATGAAGTTTTGGCTAATTTGAATTTTTGATATAAAAACATATTCTATCCTCCTCAAACAAAAGATTAATTTGGCATAAGACAGCAATATTAACAAGCTAAATTAGAAGGAGTTAGAGGAGGGGAAGAGATTAAAGGCTGAAGCAATCTTTCTATGTCCCAGGTTCTGCACAACACACTTCATATAAATATTCATCTTCTCACAATAGTCCTGTAAGCTGTTGAGGCACCACCTACCACCAGCCTTATTTTAAATATTATAAACTGAATTTTTTATGAAAATAATACACAGCACACTAAAGTTAGTTATAGAGAACAGCCTCTAAAGTTACTAAACTTCTACAGTGTTTTGTATCTACTATAAAAAGGATGGTATATATTTTTAAGGCATTAATGTTCCCCTACCATAGCATAGAGAGACCTTCTACTACATTAACAATAATCTAGATCTCTGGGGAAGATAATAAAATTTATTGACTTTTTTATTTCATGTGAGGACTCATCACAAAAGCAGCAGTCATAGTAGTAACCTTTTAAAGCTATATATGAAGTATCTTAATATATATGGTTTATATCAGAAAGCAATAATCCTCAAGTATGAAATATATCTATCATTATAGTCTTGTGTAGTTGATGCTGACTCTCACCGCCATCAATCACTTGCTTAGCTGGTGCTTGCACCACAGTCTCTAATACAGCGTCTTAAAATACAGATCACTATTCTAGTCTGAGGAGATATTCAGCAAGTTTGGGCATAAGCCTTTGAATCTGCACATTTAATGAGTTCCCAAGTTATTTATCTGCCTCTGGCTTAGATGCCACAATGTAAGAGCCACAACTTTGGACCTGAGTCATGACTACTTGAGTCTTTTCATGCAGCCAAAAGTAGTTTTGCAGAACATCTAAACAAATATGTGATGCCATGTTTCCACAAAACCTTACTTACAGAAATAGGCATCAGGATGGATACCACAGCAAACTGCAGTTGAGTAATCATTGGTCTGTATAATTCACTAAAAGGGTACTCATGGAAATCACCACATTAATCAGCAACTCTCTGGAAATCATGTGCCACATATCTTACTTTTAAGTAAAATCTATAGACCTATGCTAGAGATGAAGGTGAGGTATTAATCCAGAAAAGAGGAGAAAGCCCAGCATTTCCTATGAATTCAGTAAAAGAAGCAACACTCATAACCAAGCATCTTCATGAGTGTTTTAGTTGAACATCATCTTCACTTTCACATTTTAGCTCTTATTGGCCATTGTTTCTAGGGTTACAAGACATAAATCTACCCTGTAAAATATTCATGCTATAGTGAATGATGACATAGAAGTTATTGCAAAGAAGTATCTAGTGACTTTATCACACAACACACAGTTGAAAGTACTTCACTTACTGAGTATGCAGGCAACATATTTGAGCCTTATCCACACTTCAAACTAATTTAAAATGCAAATATAAAGTTAATAATCTACTGTGCCATCTTTGTATGTGGAACTCATCATTAACTTTATAGTTAAGAAATGTAGGTTCTTAAAACTGAACAAAATTCAGATGATTCAGATGAATGTTTGTCACAATTGAGCATAATTTAGTCTGCTGAAAATAACTACATGCAAATACCACAAGGAAAGTTAGTACCATGAGTCATCTTACAAAGTTCAAATGTGAATATCATGTCAAAGTCTCCAACAATCTGTTATATGTTATGGAATATAAATATTGAAATAAAGTCTTTACAGATGACTACACATTCTAATATAAAATAATTTGAGGCTGGATTAAAGTGTCTTTACAGTGTCGTTTATAGCATCTATCTTTCAAAACATTTTACTAAGTTCTATTAAATCAAACATTTCAGTGTGACAAATGGTCTACATTTACCCTTAGGCATTTAATTCTCTAGTAACACTGTTTTTCAAAGACTCTGGCATTTTAGGAAAGAAAAAAATGTAGTCCAAAGGAAACTGTAAAATGTTGATTTAAAGCACATTTCATAAGATTCTTTAACTCAGGACTCTTCAGGACATTAGTATGTGTGGTATACAGAGATATTGAAATATTTAGAGAACCATGTGGACTTTTCTGGTCTCATTTAACATGAAACTCAAATGCCATGAGAATTCCTTAAAATATCAGAGGAGCACTTGTGGGAAAACAGGGCTTGAAACAATTGTATTCGTTGTAATTAAAAAAAAAAAAAAAGGTCAGTTTAACATATATTTAATGAATACACCTCCCTAATTTTCCTGAGTTTTTACAGGTGAACCTGTTTATATTTTGTGCCACTCACCAAAAATCTTTCTACAACATGGTTAATCTAATTAGATATACTTACACTCTTCTTCAGGCCTCTTCCGGAGTGCTGAGCGAGCCTCCTTACAAGGACTTCGATGATACTGTGGGGGATTTCTTCCCCGTATTAGGTTCTCCATCCTGTAAGAGAAAGACCAAAAGTATTTTAACACCTGAATCTTTCTTGACAATGGAAATATCAAATGCAAGTTTAAACACCTACAGAAGCTTTATAATCCACACCACTGGGAGCATGTAACAGACATGAAGGCAAGAGAGCATGGAGCATGGTAAGATGGAGAGTGCCTGACTTTTAGATGGATTTTTATTTAAAATATGTTTAAAAGATCATGTGGAGTTAGAGAGACAGTTCAGCAATGTCAGTGCTTGCTCCATATGCTCAGGACTTGAATTAGATATCCAAAAACTATGTAAAAAATGCTGGGTGTGGTGGCATGCTCTTGAAATCCCAGTGCTGGGGAAGCAGACAGATGGATTCCTGAGGCTTGCTGGACAGCCAGCACAGCCTACTCAAAAAGTTCCAGGACAGCAACCCTGTCTTTAAAACACAAGGTAGACTGAGTAATGACAGAAGACTCTGTCCTCTGTCATATACACGCACTCACATATTCACACACCCACAAACACACACCCACACGCAACATGTGGGCAAAGCTCACGCACAGTCTGACAAGAGCCTGTCAAGATTGAGTGTCGTTGTCTCATCCCAATATAAAGGTATTTGAAAGGACTTAGATTTAGAAGTAGATGTAGAGGATATTATAAGATTGGAGTCTTCATAGTGGGATCAATGTCCTTCCAAGGTAGAGAGAAAGAACAGCAACCTCTATCTTTTCTATAAAAGGCCAGTAAGAAGATTGTTATCAGGAAGAAGGCCTTGTCCCAAAGCAAATCAACCTGTACCTTGATCGTGAGTTTCCCAGCCTTAAAACTATTAGTTGTACATGTTCATCATTTAGCCACTCAGTCTACGATAATTTATCACAACAGCCAAATCAGTCCAAAGGGAAGCTATTTAAAAAAGAGTAATCATTTGAAAGTAAACACATTTATAAAAAATCTAAAGTCTCCCTTTAGCAAGAAAGAATGTGTCCTGAACATTTCAAAGATTAGTCGGGAATGGACTTCATGTTTCCTTCCATGCTGGGTGAATCTGAAAGGATTTCTTTATTATTACTACTATTGTTTTATTATTATTAATATTTATTATTGCTGTGTGTACACACTAAGGTGGTTGTGGAGATGTGTATACAATATAAGAAAAGGTTTCAGAATATGCATTTGTGACTTGAAATTAGTTCCATTTCAAGCTTACTTTAGTTGAGAAAAAGTTGCTATCTTGAGATAATGATGAACATGGCAGGAATGCAGAAAGAACCAAAAGGAGTTAAGCTATACTTTGTTTTTATATTGTATATGTGGGGAAAGGATCCTAACTTTCACCATGAGGGTTATTGATACAAACTAAATTTATGACATTTTCTAGATTCTGACTTGAATCAATTCAATACATAATTTTGAACATGTAGTTTAGCAAATGTATAAATTTCCATGACAATATAATAATTTAAGTGAATATTAACCAGTACTTATAAGTTCAATATACTAAAATACAGAAACTATAACCTGTATATGTTTCCATAGATGTTTACAAATATTTTTCTAATGCTGGGGATTGAACTGAGGCTCTTGAATACAGTAGGTAAGTACTCTATCATGACCCAAATCTTCTGCTGTCGCATAGTTTAAAAAATTCAGTTTTACTTATAATTAAATTCTGATATGAAATGAGAAGTTATCCAGGTTGGAAATATGTGTAAACTACTCTTGATAAAACTATTGATTTCTAATATCTCTAATATGTGAAAACAAAAGTCCATTCCTGTGTAGCTATGATAGGGATAAGTGAGGTACTTTCAAGGCTCGGGGAGTTTGTACTTGAATGGTTGCAATTGGCATCCAAGGACCCAGTGACAAGAGGTTGTATTCTGGGAACACCAAACAGCTGTCAAGAAAACATAGTATTAGGACTGTAGCAAGGCTGGGATGAGGTAGGCTTCCTGGTGACTGTTGACCTGGGGCCAAGTTTACCATCTTATCTCTTACAGAATGACATCAGGGAAATTTGCTCACACATCAGTAAAGTGATGGTCACTTCCACTACCTTACTGTGAGTATCAGACATGTCAGCACAGATGAGGTAGTTTGTGATGTGTCACAGAGCAACAGGGCAGGTAAAGGAACTGTTATGAATCACGATTTTGGAAAATAGAAATAAAATTATACAGTAACCCATGTCCATTGTGTAGCAAAAATGTCAAAACTGTCCTTTATCCAGTAAAGAAAAATAAACTGGACTTGTGGTAAAACATATTTGAGGAAACAACTATTTTAGTCGTTGTGGAAACAGGAAGCACCCACAGCCATTGGAGACATGTAAATTAAACTGCTTTGAGATTCCATTTCAGCCCAGTGGAAGGACCACTTTAGAAAGACAGATTATAGTAAATGCTGGAAAGGCTGTGGGAAAGGGAACCATTATTCACTATTGGTGGGCGTATAGACTGGAGAAGCCACATGAAAATCAGTGTGAGGGTTCCTCAAAAGAACTAAAAATAGAACTCCTATATAGCCCAGCTGTACCATTCCTGGGAATAAACCCTCAGACTCCATATACCACCACAAAGACTGTATGCCTGTATTATTGTTATTCTCAATAGCTAGGAAATAGAGTCAGCTTAGGTAACCCTAACTGACAAATTGATAATGAAGAATGGTTCAAATATTCAATGGAATTTTATTAAATTGTAAATAAAAATGAAATTTACAGGAAGATAAAAAAAACAAATTATACCAAGTGAGGTTTATAAAGGTTAACACCACATGTTCTTTCTATAGCTTTTAATTTTTATGCAAATGCATTCATGCACATGTGAGCATGGATAGTGATCAGACCCTAGAGAGGGGCCCATGAATGGAAGACAGAAAGGAATGGGGCAGATATTAGAACACATGTGATAGAATGGGGGGCAGAAGGGTAAATCAGGGCCAAGGACCAGAAGATGGGGAGAGAGAATCAACCATGCACGTACAAAAAAGAAGCATCCATTTATAATCACTGCCAATTTTCACAAATGAAAATATTAATATAGTGCACTTGAATTAATCAATTCAAGAGATCACAATTAATAATCTAAGAATACTTGAATAAATAAATGCCCTGGTATCCATATCATATTCTCTAAAGAGCTAAATACTCTGTAATTTCTTAGAGAGTTTAAATATTTCAAAATTTAGTACTTCTTTCTGATCATAGGAAGAATAATGACACTTCTATAACGTTTCAACATTTGCTCCTATTTCATTCAATACCTGGAGAAGAAAAATACTCCTGAAAGAGTATTTTTACAGTGGGTAAGCGAAGGCTTAGAGATTCTCAGTGACACACAGAATGTGTAGCCAGTCTTTCCTGGCCTAATTGAGGTAAAATACTTCATAAACATAAAATTAACACAAGTTGTATACGTATATATGAATGTTATATATAAGCTACTCAGCATAGCAAGCAATACTATACAAATGTAGGTATATTTGTTTGTTAATATATTGATTCCATGTTGTGTTTTGATTGCTGCCCTGACATTGCTTAAATGTCTGCTTCAATCAGTGAGATTTTTACCTTTCAAAAACTACTGAAAAGTTAACTGGAGCCAAAAAAAAATTTCCTATAAATTATGTATCCCACAGTCACGGAAGCAAACATTGAAGACATTCACATTATCTTTATTCTTTAGAATTGTAAATGTTGTGCCTACTGAGAGACACGCATTCATGTCCATAGTGTTGTATATCTGACACTCTTGTCTTCTGGGAATCACACAGGCATCTATGCAAACTCTTCAGCTGGTGCAATTTCTTATGTATTGCATTCATTACATGGCTAAACAAAGTGATCAAGGATGAAACCTTGGAGCACCTCTAGAACTGTGCAAAGGAGCTGTTCTCTCTACTCTCCAGCTTGGAATGTCACCAGTGGGGTGTGTTAATAATTTTAGCAATGAGAAATGAAGTGTGAGGACCGCAAGTGAGGCAGATGTTGTAAGTCTCATTGAGAAGCTCTAGAAAGTGTGTCCCGTGTGTTCTTTGCTGAGAAGTCTGTGCAGCCATGTAAATATCATACAACAACAATGAGTATTTGGAATGTGTAAGCAAAAGATGCCTACAACTTATTTGGTGTCTCTCCAAAGCCTGTTTGGTGCCTTTCCAATCTAGTCAGGTTTCAACCAACTGAGAACCTTTAAACAACACCTAGCCCTATTCTAAAGATACAGATGCTCACTGAAGACATAGTAGTCATTGAAGTCAAATTCTGAATGACTCTGTTCTGATACTATTCAGTGTTTGAGGTCTGCTACAAACAATAAATACATATTTGGAAATGCAGGGGGAAGCAAGTTCACTTAGTTGATAATATTGTCCACCAATACAGAGGTAGCTTAAGGGCCTAGGATAAGATAGGATGGAGGCCGTAAGAGTGAAGAATAGCCAAAGTGATAGAGCAAAGCCTGACACCTCACTTGGTGGTCCATCAGAGGAGCCAGACATCAGTTTGAAAGGCTGGTGATTGCCATAGTAAAATGATTTCTGACTTCAGACTTAGCTGGAAAAGAATATACACTTACATTGATATAAAATTGTGATCTGGAATGAGAGTGTGACTAAGAATGAAAATCTAGTTGAAGTAGATTTATAATGGATGGAAAGAGAAGGGAGACTGACTGGATCGTGATGGACATGGAAGCTGGGGAAAGAATTAATTGCCAGGTATAATCATCTTCAATGCCTACTGCAGGAAGGTTCTGTTAGGCCTGTAAATATTTATTATCTGCCACAATCATCTCATTCTGACTAGCCGCCCTCTCAGAAATGCCAAGTGATTTGCTTAGAGTCACACAGAGCAAATATCAGTATTTAGATCCAGATCTGCTTCCCTTTGATGAGGGCTTTGATACAAGTTTCTGAGAGGATGGAAATACAGGGTAACTGTGATGCCCAGCTGCTGGCCATGCACAGTCACTGTGGATTTTAAACTTGCTGAGTGACAAAGGAACTAAACTTGGAGTTTAATAATTTTATTGAGTCTTAGTTTATTTCAATGGGAATTTTAGTAACCACATACAATTACAGCTTTACACAGTTCAGCATGTCTGAATGTATCTAATCATTACACAATCAGAGAAAATACACATTTCAATTACTTTTATATTTACGTAATAAAATACCATGACCAAAAGCAACTTGGGAGGAAAGGCTTAATTTCAGCTTTCAGTTCCATATCACAATCTATCTTCTAAGAAAATCAGGACAAGAATTCAAACAGGGCAGCAGCCTAGAGGCAGAAGCTGATGCAGTGGCCATGGAGGAATGCTGCTACTGACTTGATCATGACTTGCTCAGCCTACTCTCTTATAGCATACAGTACCACCAGCCAAGAGTGGCATCACCCACAATGGACTGTGCCCTCTCATATAAATTACCAAGCAAGAAAATACATCACAGCCTTTCATACAGGCCAGTCTAATGGGATGCATTTTATTACTTGAGGTTCCTTCTTCCAAAATGATTCTAGCTTGTGTCAAGTTGACATAAAACTATATAGTACAATATAGCTTATACTTCTATAGGTTAAAACTTAAATTAAAATAATCCATAGAAAACTACACAAATTAAAAATCATAATAGGACTAAAAATGAAGGCATAGCCTCATAATGCAGATAAAAAGATAACTGTTACATTATAGTTAGAAATAAGAATGGACAGAGATTTATACTCTCCTAGGGAAAGGGAAAATATAAAGTCAAAAAGCATAGCTGCCACATGCTATCAACATTAATTTTTACAAAGCACTTAAACTGTTACTTCCCTGGACTTCCAAGTCTCCCTATTTAGCTTTGAATTTAAGGAATAGTTGAAGGAACAGTAAAAATGGCCTTACTTTGTCAATGGTAATTTTTTTTAAAGAGGGTTGAGTCCAAACTACTGCAATCTGATCCCCAGAGCATGGGTGTTCCCAGGGAATGCATTGCAGAGTACAACTGAGTGCTCATATGGGTCCATGGTGAACTACAAATGACAGCATAAAAACAATCAGTATCCAGGAATCTTGGCTAAATATGTTCAACTGACCTATATTAAGTGTCATGTTGACCCTTACTAACATTGAAAAGGAAGATCACTATGAAAAGCATGAACTTCATTCAAATAAACTACCTAGAAAAAGTAAAATTACTATACCAGAAATACAGGCAAAAGGCTATGGGGTTGGAGCTGAGCCAGGTGTCTGGCAGAAGAGAGCAGTGATTTTTCAAAGAGCAAGGATCAGCAATAGTTTCAGAGAGGAAACAGTTTTTCATTGCTATATCACATGTCTGGAGAATCAGCAAAACTAATGGCATATTTTCCCCACTTTTAAAGTTGATTTTTAATTTTAATTTAATTTGTGTTTGTGTGGTATATGTATGTGTCCATATGTAGACATGCACATAAAGGTACCATGCATACACACAAGTGAAAGTCAAAGGTTAACATTTGATGTCTTCTGGGCTTTTAATTGAACTTGAATTAGATTAGACTGACTGGCCAGTGAATTCCAGGGATCTACCTATCTGTGTTGTGAATGCTGCTTCTACTGTGAAGAGCTTTTTACTTTGGTTCCTGGGATCTGAACTCATGTCTTGATGATTGAGTGGTAGAAACGTTGCTAACTGAGCTATTTTTTCAGCTCATCCTTTATTTTTTTTCTAAGAAAAAGAATCCAAAATTGGTAGATACCATTAAAAATTTCTTGAAAATTTATACCTTTTATACAAAAAGAAACCAGTGCTAGAATGTGAATAGTATATAATATCTTCTGCAATTGTAGCAAACAAATGCTTTGTGAACAACCTGAGATAAATGACAGTAATATATGTAGCAACAAGAAAAAGTCAAGGTCCTCACTCAATCAGATTTTGAGTCTTGAATCAATTTCTTCCCCTTTATTATTTTTTGTACTTTTTAATCTGTCTAGATAGTAACACTGTTTCATGGAAGGCTAATGTCTTTATGAAGGCATTTTGCTATCAAATTGGGTAGTGCAAGGAATAGCAGGCCTCCTAATTAGCTAACTAACTAATTAGTTAACTAATGTTAATTGCTGATGACTGATTAACTTATGAGATTTAGAAATAGTCCAGCAACTAAATTATGAAGGAATAGATATTTGTGATAATTTATATTTCATTTATTTTAGATAATTTAAGTTTCCATTTTTTTCTTCTCTCATACAACTCATACAAAACATCCCAACCCCCTCTTTCCCTCCCTCCACTCATCCTAGTTCCCCCATATCCTCTCTCCCTCAAATCTGAGCCCTACCAATCCCAACCCCTTCTCCCCAGAAAAGAACCAATCCTCTTGGAGTTACTGCTTAGAACAGAAGAAAGAATACTAAAAGCTTCAAGAGAAAAAGCACAAGTAACATATAAAGGCTAACCCCTTTAGAATTATACCCAACTTCTCAATGGAGACTCTAAAACCAGTAGGGCTTGGACGATGTGCTACAGACTCTGATAGATCACAGATGCCAGCCCAGGCTTCTGTATCTAGCAAAACTTTCAATTACCATAGATGGAGAAAACAAAATATGCAACAACAAATCCAAATCCAAACAATATCTAGGTTTTATGCTTTTTATTGGTTGGTATTTATGAGTGAGAAGCCAAAAGTCATCAGATCATAGACTCCTCTCCCTTTAGACAATGTGCTGTGACCTTATTCTTATCTCCAGCTGTTTTCTGTATCTCCCGACTCAGAATCCTACACATTCTTCCTACCCTGGAGTTGGGCAGAAGTCATATCTTATTGGCCTGGCTAAACTCATTGAAAACTGTATTTCTTTTAAAGGATTGAGTTAATGAATGAATGGTATTTGACACAAATGTTTGCTGCAATTCAGGAATAACATGTCTATAGTTCCACCTCTGTTTGGTCTCATAAGGACTTTCTGAGGTCAGTGAGTTAGAGCAAGGTCAACACTCATGCTCAGTCTTTGTGATTCTTGAAGATTCACTCACTTGAGCAGACCTAGTAGATGTTCTTTGCTCTCATTCACATTACTTAGACTTGCTGTGGAGTCTTCTGTCCAAGGAAGAAAGTACTCTCACATGTGATAACTGCTTAAGCATAGAAGAAATGCATGCCGAGGGACTATATGATAGCCACTTCTTAAAGGAAAATGGAGATGGTCGACATCAAAGAGTAAATGTCATTGTTTTGGAAATACACAAAAATGTGAAAATAACACACTGTAACCTAGACTATAAATGATATGTCTTTATAATCAGATATATGAAGAATAAGTTCTGCCTTTAACCCATTCTCCTCCTGTGAAGAATGTTTGGGCCTGCAGGTCAATGGTCAGTCTTTGGACTGAGAGCTGCTGGAACAACTCTCTGGAATTTTCTCTAGAATTTTACATATAGCGATGACCACTAACAACAAAGGCACTTTAGGTTCTTTTCAGGTAAATGAACCACCACAGTTAACCCAGTGAATACTCCGATAGCCATGAGTAAAAGGCAAAACCAAGATCCCAATCACACTGATAATTTCTAGGGCTTTTCAGATCATAAAATATTTTAATCTCACTATTTTATACTAAAGATGAGGAAATAACACATGTGGTTTTCTTTACTGGAGAAAGAATAATCATGATTCATTTATTTAGGAAGATAGGTTTCTGGGAAACCCAGAATTAAGAGCCTATTTAAGATTGGGTGAACATTGTGGCATCATAAACAGCTCTGATGGACTTTGCATGATTTTGTATTAGTTCTTGGAACAAGAAAATACGCCACCCTTTTTCCTTTATCGTAACGCTTTGTGAGGTCACTAGGCAGTACCATACACACGGTAGCTTCACCTGCAGCATCTGTACCTGTCATTCCATTCTCAGTCTCTTCCCAGGGAACAGGAAGAAATTGCTCTTCTCTCTGTTAACAACTGGCTCTCTTGGCAAATGTGAACACATGCATTCTCCGCTAAGGAAATGTCAAAGCTGCTCTGCTGATCCTTGCTCCCTTGAGGCCTTTCACATTTCAAGTCAGATTTTTCTTTAACTCTCCAAGGACTTCTATTTTGTTCAGTTCTTAGAATTTCCCATGAGGTCCTGTGTATGAACACCTGTAAATTCTCTTTTTTCCCTCTTTTATATTTGATCCCATGTTGTATATGCTCACTTGACTGAATTTAACAAATGTGACAGACTCTTGTCTCAGGCCTTTATCCTTGCAGTTTCCTTTCTCTGGAACCTTGTCATTGTCCATTTTTGTTCAAATGTTTCTTTTTCAGTGGTGCTTCACCCAGTAGGCACATTCCATCCTTCACTTCCCGAAGATTCCCAGACTCTTGTTCTTTTTGTAGGCTCTTATATTCAATTTGACATGTTTCTACCATTTTCTAGCATCATCTTTGTCCTATTTTAATTCAGAATTTGATTATTGACTCTAAGAGTCTAAATATGCTCCAAAAATGAGTGTATAGTAATGTTAATATTGGTTTTGTTTCTATTAACTAGATGTTTTCCAAAGATGATGTTGAATTTGTTTAGTTTTCCTATTTTTTTTATGTTTTGCTTATCTACCATGAGGCTATATTGTTGAATAATGCGTGGTGCCTACAACATTCTAGTGCGCTAATTCTTCAATTGTGAAACAGAAATTGGACACTCAGTACTGCTGTTTGCCTTTCTGTTGATTTATTTTGTAACATAGGCAGTATCCCTCCAATAGTAATGCCACAGGAACACTGTTCCCCACACACTGGCATTAAATGATAAATGTCTCTTGGAAAGAAATTATTGTTTTGTATTTTAAAGGTTTATTTATTTTTATTATATCTGTATGAGTGTTTGCCTACATTATGTCTGGGTACCATATGCATGCAGTGCTGAAGCAGTCAGAGGAGGGTATCAGATCTTTGGAACTGGAGTGAGAGGTTCTTGTGAGCTGCTGTTTGGTTGCTACAAACTGAATCCAGGTCCTGTACAAGAGCAGCAAATACTTTGATCATTACAACAACTTTCCAGTCCCTTGTCTTGTATTTTAAATATACATTAAATATACATTTAAAAATAAGTTTCAATCAGAATATATTATATTTATGATTTATTGACACTAATTTGAATTCATGTTTTCTGGTTTATTTTATTTTCTATTTTCTCTTCCACTTTTCTTCCATTTTATGAGTTGATTTTCTTTTCTACTTTATTTTTTTGGTCTTGGACTTTCCAGGTCTAGATAAACTTATATATTGAATATGTGTTTGCTATTTCTCACTGAATTATCTATTTTTAAAACCAATTTTCTTAGTTTTAAAGATCTTCCATGAAAGTTTCTTCAAAGTGAGTCTGGACATTTATAAATTGAGCACATTATTGTTGATCTGAAAATATTTACATTTTGTACCTCTTAACACGCCTTTGTCAGATGAAAAATTAATGATAGCCATTGAATGTACTGTATCTAGCACCCTAGCTTATTGGTTACAGCCTCAGTGGCAGCTTCTTCCATCTGCTGTGACCTCTGCTCTCCTCTCTTAGACACAGAGGAAGCAGTTTTCTGTTCTTGGAAATCTCATACATGTGTCATCCTGAATTGTTGCTTAGCTTCCTCTTCTCCTGGTCTTACAAATTAATCTGTCTATTTTTATAGACTGTCATTTTCTCACATTTATAGCCACATTTCTCAAGACACTCACTTTAGAACCTTCTGAGTATGAGGCTTCTGAGTCTCCTTTCTGTGCTCTGGTTCATAGTCAGGCTTCTGTGGTTGCTGGTTTCTCCATGTATTTTGGGATTTTAGATAATAAGCACTTTTTTTTTTCTTGGGCACTCCTCCTTATGGGTTATTGAGGTTCTGCTAGAGGTTTCTCTTTGCTGTGACTCTTGGTTACTTCCTGATTTTCTAGTTATTGCAGCAACTAATTTGAGAGTAATTTATATCACATGATTATGTATCTGTTTCTGTGGAAAGGTTCATGGTGACAACAATGAAAACCACACTTTAAAAAACAATTCTGTTATCTTCTTGGCACATATTTGGAAGGTGTAAAAATAAGCTAATTAAAATTATTTAAAAGACACAAAGACCTTTGTGTCTGAAATATGAGATCTTGGAGCCATAGAAATGCCACATGGATAAGCTTCCCAAAATGACAGAGATAGGAAAACAGGAGACACAATTGCCACTTCATCAAAGCCAAAGTCCATATCTCTAAGACCTTTCTTAGCCTTGGCCTTTTTGGGTTATATCAGAAAAATATAATAAAAATATACATTACTACTTTAGGCTAAAGTAAGAGACATTAGAAGCTGATAGCATTCACATAGAAGTGCTGAATTGAAAATTAGCCTGCTATGAGGCACATTAGGAAGAATCAATAAGATTGTATAGGTAGTTACCAACAGGTCCCCATCATTTTCAATATTAACTGACCAAAAGGACTTGTTTCAGTTAATAGAAATAGTCTATCAACAAGCAAAAAACATAGGTATGTCTATGACTCTTGTGGAAATCCTTTTAAAAAAAAAAGAAAGATGGTATGAAAACCCTGGCTATTTCAGCAAAATCATTTCTAATCAAAGTCTTTAAATTTCAATAGAAGAAAATCTGAGTGTTCCCTCATTCTGTCAATTTTTTCACCTGATATACTTTTTCTAACTTTCTCTTTGCAACATTCTCAGTGGTCCTTGATACATCAATAATATCGTGTGGCTAACACATTCAATATTTTCCTTTATAGTATTTTATATATAGAACATAACTCGGAAATTGCAAGTATGTCCCTGGGTGATTTAGATACACAACCCCTTAATGAAAGGAATTGTTAAAATTTTTATGACAAAATAATCTACCATCTAATCTTTCACATATGTGTGAAAGTTATTCTGAACTAACTCTACATACAGAAAGTGTTGTGCAAAATATCATGTCTTCAGAAACAGTGCAATAGCCTAGCTAATGAGCTGGCCTGAACAATGAAATACCTTAAATAATTGGTGCTTATGGGTTAGTCATTTCCTTTAAAATGATGATGTATTTAGTCTTTTAGATTAATCCCTGAGTAAACTCAAGAATATTCTTCACTATCAGTAACACAGAAGTGCTGGTAAGAAATTTGATTAGTGTGAATTGACTTCAGTAACTAATATCATGCAAACATGAGTGAGCACACACACACACACACACACACACACACACACACTACTGCAATTACCCAATCTGAGGTTTATAATTGGCCATGAACCTTTCACCTCATGAAACAGCATGGTTTTGTCACTGTCTATTTGTTCCTTTCCCCCTTTGTTTATTCTTCTTCCTCCTTGTCTGTTTGTCATGACCATACTATAATGAGACATGATGGCACCTGTTTTGTGTTTTTCTTTGTGTTGCCACTGCTGTTACTTGTGTAGGGGATCATTAAAATCATGGACATTTATCACCATTTAATCAGCATCTAAATGGAAAGAATTATTGTACAGTAGAAAAGATTTGAATAAAGAGTACATTTAGATAAATGTTTGAACTACAGATTTTGCTAAATAAACTGGGCAAGGGTGTTGCTAGGAAACGTAAGCAACAAATAAATGTTATTCCCAATTATTTATTGCTACCTATTAAAGAAGCCAAATCTCACTCTTTTTGATATTCTCTGCAACCATTCTTTTGGCTGTTACCAAATCATTAGCATGCTGAGGAGGGACAGATTAGCCTATGAAAGGTCTGTTTCTAACATTCTAGACATTAACTGCTTCTCTTTATGTCTTCTGTTTCCTAGATCAATGATTTAAATTTTGGACTATGTATTTTCATTTAAGAAATGAGAAAAAATAGCATTTTTTGAAGCTTTAATTTAGGCTTTTTTTTGGCATTAACATGTCCTTTCTTATAAAATGGTGGTATTAGGTACTACCATTATGGTACCACCATAAGCACTCACATGTTGAAAGCTTGGTTCCACTTGCTGTAGTATCTAATTGTAGGACCTATTGAAGGTGGTAATTGAATAAGGAGGACTTTGACCTCATTAACAGCTTCATCCACTGATGTATTCATATTTTGGTGGCATCATTGGCAAGTGGAAGAAATGGACTTCATTGGAAGAAGTAGGTCACAGACAACATGGCCAGGAATGGTGTTCCTCACCCCGTCCTCTCCTATTCTCTATCCCTACCACATCCTGTACACAGTTTCCAGGCTACCAGAAGGTGAGCAACTCCTCCCAAATCTTCCCTGCCATAGACCTAAAAACAATGGACTAACAAAGCCCAGATATCTAGGGAATGATAACTTGCATAATTTGGGGAGAAACTACTGGTAAAGTGATACTCTGGTCAACGTGATAAGGAAGAGACTAGATATATACTTCATTAGAGAGTTATGCCCCCCAAAGCATACTGGTATACAACAGGCATTCCCAGATAGTGCTGGAATGAACACTTGATAAGTAAGATCCCCAGCTGTAAATGCATGCGGATGTGTCTAAACACCTAATATGTTGTCCGACAATCTACACAATGAATGGGATTGGAGAGCAATCTGCTTAGAAGCATCATAACAATAAGTCTGTAATTTATATCAAAGAATACTAGTAACTGATAGGAACCATGAATGCTATCCACCAAATTTCACCTGAAAATGTGGGGAAGAAGCATGTTCCTTGATAAATTCAGCTCAATTCTAGTGGAAAGTCAGACAATAAAAACAGTGAGAAATAACACACTTCCTGTGTTTGAAGTGTGCTCTGCTTTACAGAAAATTCTACCTGTTCATCCTTGTAGCAGTATTTTTCCGCTAGGAAGTCCCTGAAAGTCCTCAGTCAGCAGCTGTTTTCAGAGGATGGGAATGATATCTTTCCTAAACTTTGATCCTAAAGTGGTGTTTTCTTCTACTCTGCCTTCATTATGCATCTAGGCATTAGAAAATTATAGTTAGACAAAAAGATGCACTTTAAAGATACTCTTCATCCAATGAGAGGTATGTGTCTAATTTGTGATATTTCCCATCATCAAGATGAAGATTTTATTAGAGTTTCTAGTTAATTTTCTGTCTGAATTAGTTAAGATAGTAAGCAGGCTTTTGATCATAAAAATTATTACCTATTGCTAAAGCAAAGCATGAAAAGATATAGTATGTCTTGTTACTAAAGGTTTGTGCATTCTAGTTGAAACCTAACTGCAGCAATCCACAAATGGACCTCTGAACAGACTGTTTTCTGAGCTACACTGAGTTCTGTCAAACCATATATGTGGGATCTTAAGTGCTGATGCTGCAGAATGCAATTTCTTTAGAGATAGGGCTTTAAAGAAAGTGATGAAAACCAAGCTCATTGAGTGATCCCTAATATGATTGATGGGTATATTTATGAGAAGAGAATATTTTCATATAAAGTAATACCAGACCCATGTTTACAAAAGAGACTGCGTGAGGCCACAAGGTGAAGGAGGCACCAACAAGCCAAGGAGAGATCCCAGGAGAAATCAAACCTGTCAGCTCTATATTTGGATTTCCAGCCTCCAGAATAGAAAAGAAAGACAATTTTTACTGTCCAAACATACACAATACTGTCATAACTGACTCAGCAAAACATAGCAATGCTGTGCTAATGGTTTTTATTATGTTTGTGTTAAAGGTGAATTATTCTATTTGTTGAAATTCTATGGTCTTATCCTCCAAGAGGTGGAACCATTTTCTGAGTTTACCTTTGTCACTTGGACTGAACAGGAGACAGAGTGATGACCCAGCTCTTGACAGACAGACAGAAGGATTTCTTTTAATTCTTAACCTCCCATATGGCTTTCATCTTTAGGTTAATCTTTACTCACCTGCTGTGAATGAAGGTTTGCTTTATGGATTGCATTGACTGACCATTTCTTCAAGCATCAAAAGCAAGTCATTAAAGCATGTAATCTAAATATATCACTGGTCAACCCAGAAAGATCAGAATCACAGCTTCCCTTTCAACTGGAAGTTATTTATTGTCTTAGTTGGTGTTCTATTGCTGTGAAGAGACACCATGACAGCTCTTATAAAAGAAAGCATTTAATTGGGGTTTGCTTATAGTTTCAGAGGTTTACTTCATTATCAACATGGCAGGAAGCATGGTGGCATTCAGGCAAACATGGTGTTAAAGAAGGAGCCAAGAGATCTACATCCAGATCTGCAAGCAGCAGGAAGAGTGAAAACCCGTGGGCCTAGCTTGGGATTTTGAACCCTCAAATCCTACACCCCATGTCACACTTCCTCAACAAGGCTACACCTACTCCAATAAGGCCAAACATTTCAATAGTATCACTCCTGGTGATCCTGCATTCTAATCTATGAGTCTTTGGGAGCAATTCTTATTCAAATCACCCTACTTATTCTGGAAAAAATGTGAAATATTAATATAAGTACTATAGTGTCCATTGTAGGGTTTTTAAAAATCCATGTTACTTATCCTGTATCCCTTTATTAAGGTGCCTGAACTATCTGAATTAACAGTCTATGCATAAAAGCCAGCAACAACAAACCCTAAGTCCCATAACAATTAACTTCGTTATGAAACTCATGTGAGCACCTGTCTGTAAAGTATAAATGCAGTTGGTGTTCAGTTAGCACTCATGAAGTCTGAGTTAATTCACTCTTCTTGAGATTTGTAATGATTTTTAAAATGAAGGAAAGCTCAAATTATAACTGCCATATTTTATTAACAAAGATAAAGCAAATACTATAACTCAGTTAGGAAAATATCCATCAAATACCATCCAGTTAAATGGAGTTCAAGGCTTAATATTCCAGTTTCAATTAACAAGCTATTAGTCAAAATTTATTCAAATGCCTGGTTGTATGAATTAAATATCTCATTAACTTTTCAGTACCCTATGAAGGTCTTCTGTAAATTGTGGTTAGCACTTCACAGAGGAGAAAACACCTTTTTTCTATCACACCTAGAGAGTGATGAAATCAGAATTAGAATTTGGGCCATACTAACCAACTGAACTACAATACATTTCTCCCAAACTAAACTTTATTGTCCTTCTATAACACATGTATGTCACCTTACTTAACCCTCAAAAACAACATTATGAGGTAACATCCACCCCCACTTGAGAAAAACATCATTTTCCAGATGTACACAAAGAACAAAATTACTATACTGCATTCAGTGAGGGCAGCATCTTTAGCTTAGTATGTTGTATGGACAATGGCCTTTTTGGAATTGTGATCCCAGTTTACACAGGCCACTCTCTGCACTGGATCAGACTCTCAGCTTCTGGAGAACAGAAACGGAACCACATTCACTACTGTAACCTCAGCATCAATCAAAGTAGCTCAGGCAAATTGAAAATTTGATTAAAAATGGGCAACACATTTAAATAGACATTCCTCAAAAGAAAACAGACAAATATATAAGGAGGTAATGGAAAAAAAATCTCTCAACATCACTATGCAGCAGATAAAATAGAACCAAATTTTGATATCACCTCCCCTAATAAGGATGGCTATTGCCAAAACAACTATTTTAGATATTCATCCTGTAGTACTGAATGATAAATTTTCCAATCCTCACTTGTTGTAGAAATTTATTTTTAGTTGTGTTTAAAATATTGTTTTATGCGCTGTTGAGTGAGAGGTTCCCTAAGTCATGGCCTTTTGTATTGCCTGTAGGTGTTGGATTTCTGTGGGGGATGTTCGATTGCTTGTGATCTGCACCTGAGGAGTTCTGTATCAATAAAAACACCTGAGCTCAGATGCTCAGGGTTCCACTGTCCAGTATGGTGCTTGCCATGATGGTGGTTCCCTCTGCTGAGGTCTGGCAGGATTTGAGCCTATGAAAGAGGCCTTCCTGTCCTGTTTGCTGAGACAACCAGCGGGTAACTACCACAAATGGCACACCAACGTGGGGCAACATTGTGCCAGCTAATCCAAAGTGGAGACAAGGAAAAAGAGTACCTCCAGAACTTGCAGAGTTCAGTAAAGTACACTCAGAGTAGTTCCCAGAGGACAGAGATTAAGATATTAATAAAAGGAAAGCTCTATAAGAGAGAATTGTAAATGAGGAAGAAGCTCTTAGATGAGAGCCATGTTTTGGACAAATGTTTTAGATGAATTTTCATGGTGAAAACAGAGTTCAGCTGGGAGCAGAGAAGAAGCAAGTTTTCGACCAATTTTCCTAATCATGGAGCCAGTGTTCCCTCCCACTGATGGCGGCAGCCAGGGAGTATGAAATGGAAACCAGAGTGTACTGTTCTAGGAATTGAGTTTGTTGATAGCATTTTGTGTATGTGAAGCCCAAGCAAGTCTTGTGTTTGAGGTCTATGAAGAAGGGTATATTTTTCCCCATACTGATGTGAGAAAGAATGCCAAATAGTCAATGTTTCAACCAGAGATTATTCCCACTGGCCTAGGACTCCCTAAAGTTGTGTAAGCTGTAGCTTAGGGCCAAAAAGCCACTAAGTTAAACTGAACAGTTTTTTAAAATTTTTTCCTGCAAACCTGACTACAAGTGGTCCAGGGACTGGTGATGGTGATGAGAACTCCATCCATGAGGGAACCCTTACTGCAGACAAGGTGACCAGTTATTTTTCCTGGAAACTAGACTCTATTTTAAAATCTGGAAAACGTTTTCCTCAAGGTCAGCACATAGAAATTGTCTTCCAGAAATGGTTAAGATTGCATCTTGTGCTGTCAACCAAACTTGGGACTTTAAGAGTTAGCCAGGTAGTGCTGGTTTTGAAGGCACGAAGGGGTCATGGAGAGTTGCTGAGGCTTGGCACTATAAAGGCCATTGGTGAGGGTGCAGCCTCTGCAGTAGTTGAAGGCCCAGATTGAAGAAGCCATGTAAAGAAGTTGAGGCTTGGCACAATGTAGAGAGCCCAGGAGAAGCTATTGGTGAAAAGTGCAGTCCAGTTGCAGCAGAAGAACCCAGCATTTTGAAGAGCCAATACCATTGGAGGACCACCAAGAACAGCAGCAGCAATGGAATGGAGCCAGCCAGAGTCCAGAGGACAAGCTGTGTGTGATTCAGAGGTCAGAACCAGAGAAATGATCTAAGCCCTTTGGAGGAGTCCAGAAGATTGTGAATGAATTCCAGATAATTGGACAATTGATAATGTTTTTCTGCTGTCCAAAGACATTGTGAAAAGCTTGATAGATGTTTGGTATCATTTGGTCCTGTGCATGAGAAGCCTCATAATTGTTCCTTTTTAAAATAGTTTTACTGGTGTAATGTGAAATTGTATGTTGTAGAGATAAAGCCATGTTTTTGTCTTATACAGAAAGGGGGAAATGTTATAGAAGTTTATTTTTAGTCATGTTTAAAATACTGTTCTGTACACTGTTAGGTGAGGGGCTACCTAAATCATAGCCTTTTGTATTGCCTGCAGGTGTTGGATTTCTGTGGGAGATGTTTGATTGCTTATGATGTGCACCTGAGGAGTTCTGAAAGAATTAAAAACTCCTGAGCTGAGGTGCTTGTAGTTCCACTGTCCAGGATGGTGCTGGCCAGGATAGTGGTTTCCTCTGCTGAGGTCTGGCAGGGTTTGCACCTATGAAAATGCCTCCATCTGTTCCTTGCTGAGCTGCCCCAGCAGCAGCTAACTACTACACTCAGACTATGACAGTGACACCAATCTATTATCACAGAAAAGAACTTTGAATTTCCCCAAGTATCTCCTTGAATTTGACTCCATTTCCCCCCCGAAATTCCATCACTAACCTTTAATATTTTTTTTTCTAATTAAAGGTTCTATCTACCAAATAAAAAGACTAAAGATAACAAATGGAAGAGGATGTGGAGAAAATAGAGCTCCTTTTCCGTCAAGATGGTACAGTAGGCAAAGGTATTTGCTGCTAAGCCTGATAACCTGAGTTCTATTATTAAAACTGTGTGGTAGAAGGAGAAACATGACACCCAAAATTGTCATCTGACTTCCACAGATGTACTGTGGAGTGTTCTTTACCAAATAAATAAGTTAATATAATAAAAAAAAGTAAAAAAATCAAATGAAATGGAACACTCACTCACTATTGTTAGGGGACTAAATCGGTACAGCCATTGTGAAAAACAGTATGGAGATGTCATCTAAACTGTTTGATATGGCTATAAACCCAAAGACATAAACCCACAAGGGATGAAGTCAGGACTTTGAAGAAAGATCTGCACTCTTCCCACCCACAATGCAATACAACAATGGCCATCAGTCTAAAAATGGCATACTAGTAGGTGCCCCTGGGCTGCAAAATGGTTAAAAAGCATGTGGCATGTACACAGTAGAATACTATTCAAAGTAAAAAGGAATTAAATATGATCTGTCACAGCAATGTGAATGGAACTGATGACCATCATGTTAAGTAGTAGAAGAGACAAGACAGTCAGCAATGATGTCATACATACATGGGCTCTTTATAAAAGCTGATTTCACAGAAGTTGAGATTATATCGCTGTTACAGAGGCTGGAGAGAGTGAAGGCAGGGAAGGCTGTGGACAGGTTGATCAATACACACTGGGGTATGGTTAGAGCATGAGATTTTGGTATGCTCCTTCACACTAGGTGAGAAACTGAACACTTTAAAAGCCTGGAGAAAGGAGTGTGAATGCTCACCTGAAGAAATTATAAACATTTAAGGAGGTATATTTGTGTACACAGACTTAAACATCACATAATGTATATATGTGTTGATCCCGCACATTACTAATACGTATATTGTTAAATTTTAATGTGCCAGTAAACTACCGAGTTAAATTTGTGCATATTTAAGAAATGACTAAAACTTAGTCAACAAGAAAACAGCACTCTGCATTTGCAAATAGGAACAACCCCCGATTTGTTTCCAGTGGCCTTGGTCTGCATTTTCTACTTGTGCAATAACTAAAAAGGCCTCCATACCATTACTAAGACCCCTGAGACTTTTTCACATTATCATATAGCTTATCATCGTTACAAAAGCCAATAGGTGAGCCAGAGTGTCAAGATCTGTCAGAATGTCAAATATTTTAAAATATTTCATAATTTTTTGAGGTAGTCTTACATCCAAGACTCGCATCAAACTCTCCATATAACTGAGGATAATCTTGAACTTCTGATCTTCCTGCTTTTACCACCAGAGTTCTGGGATTACATCCTCGTGCCTCTATACCCATTTGAGGTTGTGCATGGAGCCTAGGGCTTCATGCTTGCTAGGCAGACACTTTACCAACTGAGATACATCTTCAGCCCACACATTTCATTTCATATTTTCAGAATTTAAAATTTCATCGATTCTCCTGGTATTATTTATAGATAACATTTATAGAAACTCAACAAAGAGGAAGTTGCCACTTTATTGTAGCACTGTGCATATCTCAAACCTCTGAACACCATTTTTTTCTAGTTTAAAAAACTGCATCAACTGGTCCATATGCTCACAGCTTCTATGCATGTAACTCAGCAGTACTTACTACCTCTTTTATAAGTAGGGATATCCGCCTACACTCAAGGTACCTATCCTACAGTGAGTCAGTTCAAAGGACTCCTTATGTGGCAAACATGCAAGCAGGAAGTGTCAATTTCTGGATCTACTGTGGTCTAGGTGGGAATGTGTGATTTGTCATATCCCTATGCTGGGTCAGGTGTCCTGTTCATGATCCTTGGTTCTAAGCTGAGAGTATGAAAGCTTCATTCACAGGAAGCAGCCACATTACATACAAATTATACTTTAAATCATTTTCAGAACATGTGATGTGGTCTGGTTTTAGTTTGCAAATGAAAGATGAAATATCCTTCATTTATCAGCTAACATACAGGAAAATGTCTGAATAATTTTGTCAAGCTTCGTTTAATTTTAAGACGTTGCTAGCTGCCTTATAACTTTTCTTTTTCACTAAGAGCTTCAAATTTGTTCTGGGGAATGTACCTAAATACTAAAATTCTATCTCCCTATCTCTTGAGGATCGTGGAATAGCAATGCATTCCAGTTCAGCCATACATTAAAAGTCACCAGGAGACAGTAGAGAAGCTGCTTTCTTCACCTTATGACCTTCTTCTGAATATAATGGGGCCACAGTGGTCATGGTGGAGGTATATGTCGAGAAACAAGTACTTGCTGGTTTGTGACAGTTTGGGGTGATTCATATTTCTCACATTTGAATGTAATCCATAACTTAAACAAATATCTTGGTTGTAAGAGTATCTAAGCATGTCTGGAAACTTTTATTTAACTGCATTAAATATTTATAAAGTGGTAATTTATCACAGAAATCAGAGCAAATTCAGAGCTTTATCAAGATGCCTAACATGCTCCAGGGATTAATTTGTCTGCTAGTGAAATGAGTACAACTAGCTATGAAATATAGAATTCCCTGCCTTCATGAGAAGAAAACTTGAGTCCTGGTGTATGATTCCTGAGTTGAAGCCAATAACTTTAAAATACTGGTAAGTGTTTCTGGTCTGAATCATCTTGATAATTTATCATTTGAATACATCTGCTAAAATTACTTTTATTTCTGAGAAGTGGAGCTAATTTGTCATTAAAACAACTTATCATTTATAAATGAGAAATAAATAAATGGCAAGTGGCCATAGTTTCACTATGGTCTCAACTGAAAAGTTCCACTTGTTTGCAGAAGGGAAGTGCTGACACCTCTCCTTACCTTTCATCCTGGTGAAAAATGAGCCTACAGTACACCAAAGAAGTCAACAGAGCAGAAGGGCAGTTCTTAACTGAAAGACTACTCTCTGCATTCAGATCGATAACTTTGGATCTTCACTGCCTTTTCCTGTAGGCACATTAATGTGGAAGGATGATGAACTCCGCTTGTTACATGTAAGATATACTAGCAATAAAGGACTAATAAAGCATCAGGACTCCTTACCACAATATTAATTTTTAATGGAAAATATCTATGAGGAATTCAAGGCAGTGGGGGCTAGAGCACATCTTTGCTTGCCTGTGTCTGCTTACCTAAAGATAAAGCTATCAACAGCTTACATTTTTATATTTTACCTTAATGTTTCTATTGAATTTATACATATAATTTTTGGGGGGTGGTAAGAGAAATCTGAGGTACACTGAGAAGAAAGGTGAATTAATCCAGCAAGGTCAACTTTAAATATTTTTAAAACTGGTTCTGAAGTTTCTTATACTTACACTTGGTTATTCTTGTATTGTTTATAACAATGTATGGCTCTTCATACCAGGTTATATTATTTCCCACGTGACTTTTTCTGTGGCAGTGAGAACCAGACTGTGAGGCTTTGGTTTCATTGCATTTCTAGACAGTTCTATGTGCTATGCACACTGCTGAAGGCAGCTCTTTTGACCTTGCCATCTCATGTGAGTGAAAGTCTACTTTTTTCTACCCTACTCATGACAACCACCACTTGGTTCTCTGTTTCTATGTGCTCAAATTCTTTACATATCTCAAATGAATAAAATTATTTGGTGTCATCATCCTGAAACTGGCTTCTGATATTAGCATAATGCCCTCAAAACTCATTTATGTTAGCACATATGACAGTGCTTCCTTCTCTGTATGGCAGAGTGATATTTCACCATGTGTTTAGCACATTTGTTCATGTTGATCATTGGACATTCATGATAGTCCTGATTCTTGGCTACTGTGATTAATATTGCAACAAAATATCAAAGTACAAACAAATCTTCAAGAATCTGATTTCAATCTTTTAAATACCTGAAGCTGGGGTTACTATTAGTTTTATCTTTGATTTTTTTCAGGATATGTGGCCTTAAACCCAAGGCCTTGGGAAGGTGCCACATATACTTAATCAGCACTTACTTTTAATTGTTTCAGGGTTCTCCATACTGCTTATAGAGCCTGCACCCCACCAATGCTGAAGAAAAATTCTGTCATTATACCTCTTGCCACACTTGCTATCATTTAGAACTGATTAAAACCCTTGTAACAGGAATAAGGTGTCGCCTGTTGTGGGTTTGCCTCGACTTTCCCTGGAGATTTGATATCAGACTTTTGTTTTTGTTTTGTACACTCGCTTGTAATCTGCATGTCTTCTGTGGAGAAATGTTTGGTCACATCCCTCACTCATTTTAAGCTGAATTATCATTAATTTTTTTCAATGCAGGGATTCCTTATGTACTTTGAATATTTAGCTTTTATTACACATATGCTGTGCAAGTATTTTCTCCTATTCTGGGTTGGCTTTTTACAAACTTTGTTGGTTTTTTCTTGAGTTAACAAGTGAAGCTGTATTTTCAGAGTTCCCCTATGTCCAAAGTGGGTGCATCATTTTAATCTCAACCATAAAAAGTTATGGTTACTTTCCTTTTACATAAAATATGCCTCCCCCTAGCAACTTGTCAAAAGTTGATTTCTAAAGTGAACTTATTCATCATATTTGTTAAACATCGTATATTTCTTTAAATAGATGTGTACATTTGAAATGATAGATGGACATTATGAGGAAAATACTAAAAAATTACTATTATTTCTGCGTCTTAATTCATACATTAGTTTAGCTATATACAAGTAGCTGATCTCATTTGTCACTTGTTCATTAGGAGCTGCCATTTACCACTTATTTTGATGAATCTAGGCATACCAGGTTGTCCGGGTGGTGGTTGTAATTTAGTCCATAACTCAGAGTTCAACATCTGCACCTGTCAGCACTGTTGTAACTTTTATATGAGGATAGCACTGCTTCTAGTGGCAGCTATAATAGGGTGAAAAATGTGGGACAATATATCCATTAAATTAGGTAAGCTAGCAATAGCACCAGAGTAATGATGCTTGCAACATGTTCCCCAACTCTGCTGGAATATCTGTAATTCACAAAACATTCAGAGAGCATCTCAAAAGGAAGAATCAAAATCTTCTTACTATTAAGAAATTGTACAACATTCTATTAAAAAGACATGATTGTTAAACACAATAATTGAATAAAAAGCTTAAAGGTGCAGACATCAAACACAGTCTAACTTTCAGACATCCCACTGTGTATTCTTTTAAAAAAGATTTATTTATTTCATTTTGTGTGTATGACTGCATTGTCTGCATGTATAACTGTATACCATGTGTATGCCTGATGGCTAGAGAGGCTAGAAGAGGTTCTGGAGTTTCAGGTAGTTGTACTCACAACCATGTGGGTTCTGAGAGCCAAACCTGGGTCCCCTAGAAGAGCAAGCAGTGTTCTGAACCACAGAGCCATCTTTCCATTCCTTTACCATGTATGTCATGATGAATGCTCTACACCTGTGTAGAACAATGCATTCCTCTGTAACAAATGAGAAATGTCTTTTCTTTTTGTGTATAAAGAAGACTTTTAAGAATACTCAAAAGTCTGTAAAAGTGAACCTACTCTCTATTTATGAGAAATAAATGAAACTAATAGTAAGGTGCCAGGAAAAAGAATGTTCCTTGAATAAGAAAAGTAGACAATAAATAATGAAGTAGCAGTATGGCTGTTGTGATGTTTCCTTTCCTTGGCTAAGAGCAAGGGAATAGTAAATTAATACTCATTTTGAATATGTACTTTAGGCTGATGGATTCCCTAACTGCGTCTTACAATCTTTTATTTATACTTGCCTTCCATCATTCATGAAGTTTTCAAATCTTTGAAACCCCCACCTGGGAACTTGAGGCTCATACAGTTGTGATTAAGGCCAGGTATCATTCTGAGGGAGTCTTTTTCAACTGCATCCTTTATATTAAGTATGTTAAGCTCTCTAGACCAGTCTTGCAAGTCCCTGGCAATGTCTACATTGCTGGCAGTATAGGCTGGAGGCAATTTATAACTGCATGAGGAAGTTTGGTTTAAGAGGTCTGTCTGTGAGTGAGGAAAATGGGGAGATTTTTTTTTTTTTTACACCACTGTGGTGTGCAGGTCTTGTTTCCCTCTGTCCTGGATAGTACTGGAACTTCTAAATTTCTTCATAACCCCCACCATTATTTCCTTCCTTTTGCATCTTTGGTGATGCCCTAGAACTTTTCCTTTAATGTAGGAAAAGATGTATCATTGTTTAGAAGTTCCAGTAGTTCCTTACAGTCTATAGTTATTTACCTTTTTTTTTCAGACACAGACCTTTGAAGCCTGAAGCTCTCAACCTTCTCTGCATTGTTGCATTTCATTCATACCTCTGGTTAGGTTCACTTTCCAGAGTTACCCTCCTCTTCCCTGGCTTCTAAATTGAGGAAATAATAACCAACAATTCTGTAGGACTTTTCTTCAGGTGCTTTTTCAGATGTCTTTTGAGGTGGAGTAATTACTGTTGTTCCCATTTCTCAGGTGAGTAAAGTGAGGCACAGAGTGACAATGCAGCTGCACAGAATCTCATGATGGAATTCATTAGCTAAGATGTTGAAGTGGCCATAAAGCAAGTGGAGAATCCAACAACAATCAGCAGCATTAACAACAAAACTTCACGTCTTTATTAATATACCTTTACCTTTTCAAAGTAAGACTTTCTGAGCATTGCCCATCCCATCTACACAGACCTGCAAATATATTCTCTGGACTTTTTAGAACACATCTCATCACGTATTTAGCCAGGTATCTCAGAATGCTCATAATCCACCACAACACAACCCAAGACAACAACGACGTCAAGTATTTCTCATATACGCTCACAGAGAAACTGAGTACAGGGAAATGTTGACAGAAGAGTGATTCTGAGAACAGTTCACAGCTGTGGAAGGCACTCTCATTGCTAATGAATAAAAAGGGAAAAAAAGAGGTTTCTAAAGCCCAGGATAGAGATAGGAACCAAAAATCACCATGAAGAAATAGCTGCCACTGACGTTCCATTAGCTGACTATCACTTTTTCCAGTATTAAATCATTATTTGGTGTACCTCCTAACATGTAGTGGGGACATATAATTAAAAATCAGCAACATGGAATTATTAAAGTTCATTGAAAATAAATTTGAAACAAGTATATTCTTAAAATACTATATCAACTAATGGTATTTTAATTTGTGTTTAGGGAAACACATCTTGAGGGCCCTGAATTTTATATAAGAATATTCAGCTTGCATTTGGCCAAGTGACTTTGGAGAAGAAATAAAAATTACTATGTTTTTGCTCTACTCTAAAAAGATGAAAAAAATTGCAATAATGCTTAAGTGGAATCTTCAAGAATGCTCATTAGACTTTTAGACCTTTCTCAAACATCTCATAGCAGATGTAAAAGAAGTAGAGGTGGAAGTTGTGTTGAGATAAATGTATGAGCTTATACAACACTAACAACAATTCTTTTTGGTACTTACAAAAACAAACTTAGGTCATATTATATGGGTTGCCCTCACTTTTCTGCATCACATGACAGTGTATTTCTGTTAGCCTGTACAGAGTATGGTGATTAGTATCACTGTGTTCACCTTTTTAACTGCCCAGGTATCGTCCAAAATCTCAGCATGACATAAGGCACTTTAGAATTTGTTCATTCTAAAATTTAAAATTTAATATAATAACCCCTCAACCATTAGGATTTTTCAGTTTAGAACAAGAAAGTGAAATCACATTCAATTTTCTTTAAAATTTTAATGGAAAAATCAACTTAATACTGATGTTTATCTGGTTTTGGTGCCCAAATTAGTTGCAACCTTTTATAGTATCATTCCCATAAAACTTGGCCTTTATTTTCTTATAATAATATCACAAAGCCATAGTAATTTTTTGTTTCCTCTTCTTTACAAGGCATATTTACTCATTAAACATCAAGTTATTTGTTACATAAAAACTTTCTAAAGGAGATAGTCTTGAGAAGTGGTTGAAATCATGGGCTCTGGTATTAGACTTCTGTACAGAGAGAACTGTTAAATTCTGGTTAGCATCATAAGCCTGCTTAGCTCCTCATGCCCTCTGCACCTCATTTACCTGAGCTATAAAGTGTGAAGAATGGTTTAAGATATAAAGAAACTTTCCAGAAGGTAGAATAGAAAAACTAAAAATGGGTGTTTTTATTGAAAGTTAAGTGGGTATACAAACTGAATTTTAAAATGAACACAAAATAGAAATGTTGTTCTCCAGAACTGAAGACTTCTATCTGTGGTCCTGGGGTATGTAAGAAAGGCTGAGCATGCCATGGGGAGGAAGCCAGCAAACAGCACCCATCTGTGTCCTCTGCTTCAGCTCCTGCCTACAGGTTCCGGCCCTGACTTCCCTGAAAGATTGACTATAAGCTGGAAGATTAAATAAACTCATTCTTCCCCAGTTTCTGGTCATGGTCTTTATCACAGTGATAGAAAGCAAATTGGGGCATAATGATTATGATTTTTCTCCTTATTCTGGTAATATATGATAGGTTAATTAATAATCTGTTAATTGATTAACTTAAATGCTAATACTCAGATACATGTCACTTGTATACGGTGTATTTTCTCTTTATTTATTGCTAGATTCAGTTTGCTAGTATCTTATGTTTTTTGAGTTTGTACATTTGTCTGTTCCCCAAATAAGACATTACTCACTAATTTTTTCTTATAATATCAGTTATCAGGATTAGTTGGTTTTCCATTTGTTTTTGAAAGAGTTTGCATAATATTGACATTTATATTATCTTTATCTATCATATGTACATATGTATGCATCAATCTATTGTTAATCTGACATCTATCATCTATTACCTGTCTTTAATATATTTATCTCTCTATCATCTATCATCTTTCACCTCCATCATCTATCCATACATCTGTATACATACACACATACACATATATACACATATACATATTGATACACACACACACACACACACACACACAAACCCTCTTTCCAATAGTTTATTTCTCTATGAACATGACTGACTGAAGTAATCACTGTAGCTCTCATAAGTTTTCAGTCTTTGCTGTCTACCTAAATGCACAAAAGTTTCTTTGTGTGATAATCTATAAAGTGCATATTTTCAACTATTATAAATTCATCAATAAAAATCTGGAGCTGTAGAGCTCTGGAGTTTGAATATTTTTCAGACATATTTTAGCATGAAAAAAGCACAAAAGCATAAAATTTGGAGACAGTCTTTATAAAGAGATCTTCTGTCATATCTACCCCTTTCTTTTGTTTGAAGGTAATTTACTTTTGAGCTTTGTTTCTCCTTCTCCATTTTTCTCTTTTCATGGAAACTTTCAGAGGTTAATAGTAACTTTTAAGTATTATAATACAATGAATTACTGATACAATAATTCTAAAACAAGATTCTTCATACTTTGGTTCAGAATTATTTAAGTTGAAAAAATCAGCTTTACACTTGTTTTTTAAATTAGTCTAACCATCTAGTGCTATTATGTTCATAGGATCACTCAGGAGCATGGCACTGGCATCTGACTAGCATCTGGCAAGAGGTCTAGTACCTGTGTCTATATCAAAACACACATATATATGAGTGAAATCAATAGAAAAAGTAGAAGATATATTATACATATAAAAGGTCTGAGATAAGTTATCTTTAAGATTTTAGTGTTTATGGATAATGGATTGTAAGAAATATATTTCTCCAAATGTTTTGACTGTTTTGACACAATGTTAGTGGATTGATTACTAGAACGACAAAGGCTTTTACACATTGTTTACAGGGAAGACTTATAGGAATAGATTCACAATTTGGATTTTTCTTTTCATGAGCTGTCCAATTTCTCTATTCACATAAAAAGAGAACATACTTTGGCTCTCTGATCATTTTTGGCTTTTGAATAATTTTGGCTTTTCCCTCCCTCATGTTTGAAAAAGAGTTAATTTCCAGTAATCACTGTGTGTATTGTTACATAGTACCAGAATATTGCTGAAGCTATGGTAGATATGGTGACTTATATTAATATTTCATTCCACTAAAATCTTCATTTTTTCTTTTCCATATTTGATTAACAATACAGAATAATGAATGTTAATATATCATTTCACCCTAAATTATCTCTGTTCCTTCATATCAGAAATGAAAGCATAGTAGAATTAACATAGTAGAATTCATTCCTCAAATTTTAAATAACTCAAAATTCTAATCACTTGATTTACCAAACTTGGAATACAATTTTAGTCTTTCTATATTACTTAGTTATAAGTAAAGTATCAATATTCAGTGTCCACACATTCCTTTGGATACACGTGTGTTCTCTGTTGAGAACAGCACATACTGACAGTGTACATGGCCTTGTTTTGGGCTCTTAGATCCATTGTTCTCACCAATCAGGGACAATCACAGTATTCACTGCTTTGTGAATCAAACAATTCACATTGTTTATGACATGTTCTTCCTACCAGAGAACTCATGGATTTCATCCATAAGAATAAATTGTGTTTTACTTACTTAAATACAGGATTTCAATTGCTGTTAACATAACAGCATTTTGATGTCCTTTGTTGGGAAAGACAAAGCTTAAAATGAAGTGGTGTATTTTCAGAGGCAGATCCACTTTGCAGAAGTGATTAGATCCAACAGCTTGTCCTCAACTGCAAGTTCTCTTCTTCTGTACACCAGATGGCCTCTGGACTTAAAGCTCCATTACAGAGTGATAATTATCATCAAGCTGTTACTGAATATAAAATATCATTCAGCAGCACTGTGTGGCCATTATGGCTGAAATTTTAGGTACCTCATTCTAGTTAAATCACAGTTTAGACAGGTTGTACTAGTTAAAAAACTGAGACCTGTCATGATGATGCCTTTGATATTATCCAGAATCTAGTTTGAACAATCAAGTCTCTTTCTTGGAATGAAAAATGGGCAAGCATTCACAAGGGTCTGAGGTTAATGTCAAAGTACAAAGAAAAGAAAAGCAACTCCCATTCACTATATTCTCAAATCCAAATATCTGTTTTCCTTGTGAAATCTACCTATAATCTCAGTCTATAAAGTCAAGTACGATGACTCGTGTCTGAAATCACAGCATTCAGAAGGCTCAGGAAGGAGGATTATAAGTGCCAGATTGGCTTGTAATCTTTCTCAAATCAAACCAAATCAAACCTTCAGATGGTACTCTTAAACTCTAAATTTTTTTTCCTATGCAAGCACTATGCAAGCTTCCAAATAAGAGAAGTAACCAGCAGTCCTATCCAGTCATGATGCCTAAAAGCCACAACAACCAGTTGTGGTGTATTTGAACTTATTCTCAAATATTATAAAGCTTACTTATGTGAAGTAATAATAATTGTGAACAGCTGCTTACCTAGCAGCCTGAGTCACTGACAGAAGGTCACCTTCCTTACCTATTGGAACCAGCTTCCTAGGACTGGAGTCTGGAATGCTAGTTTATAGCACTAGCAATTTGTCTACCCAATGGCCCCAGATTAGAGCAATTGTCATTCTAATGTTGATTCTGTCCACTGAGATATTTGTGTTGAAAGCATCAGATTGTATTAATGCTAATGGAGGAATTTTGTGCAGTCCTCTCCCAGCCTAAGCGCAGGTCAGAGAAGACCTTGCACAGAGACTTGATTGTCCTGTGAAAGGGCACCATGTTGGGGGTTGGTGCACTGTAAAAATTCCATTCATTATGCATTAAGGCCTATGGAATGGTGGGTGGTGCTTCCTTTTAATAAAATACCTAGACATCTTGTGCTGGGGGTGTGTGCCAGGAGAAGCAGATCAAAGTGATAGGAGACTGAGGTCTGTTAGCTGGTCATGTTTGGCAAGAACCTCTGCCTTAGCCATCCAGGTTTTACATATCAGAAAGTTTTCATGGCTCTTTATTGTAACCCACCGGAGTTACTACTAATATATAATTAACAACAACCAGCATAGCATGAAAATCCTAAGACTATAGTAGTGGCATACATACCTTGGTGGTAATGAATAGCTCTCTAATTATACTTAAGCCCTGATCAATGAGAGGAAAATCATGCCAATAGTTCAATGCTAATAAAGTCATGGATCTTGGAGAGGATCTTACAACTACTACTTTACTAAACCAGCAGAATTCCTAATGATATTCTAAATGTTTATCCTTATACCCACAGATAAGTGTGGTCCTCATCCCTTATCAAGGAAACTTCTTGCAACAGACAGAGACCACTACAGAAAGCCATAACCAATCAAAATGCAGAGTTGTGGAGCCCAGTCCCAATGGATACATCTACAAAACACTCTGGCACCTAAGGTTTAAGGAATGTTATTGAAGAAGAGATCAAAGATTGTAAGAGATAGAGGATTAAGGAGTTTGCTGTGAGAATATGCCTCCTAATAATGTCAGAAACGACACCCATAAAGTCTCACCAACATGACTGTCTAAACATGAGCTGAACAAGGACAACAATAGACATGATAAATTGGATGGATAAAAGCCTACAAGGCCTCAATACTTCACAAAGAACTACAGGCAACTAAGGAATTCTAAGAGTGGAGAACAGTCTTTTCTAAGGAAGACACACTAATTGGGTATCTAATAGCAAATGGTTAGCCCTGAAAAATAGAGACAAGTAACATTTTACAGACTGAGAAATTTATATTTAGAAAAAAGTATACATATACATATGCATATATCCATGCAACAATAATTACTAAAAAAAAAAGAGGTCATGAATTCAAAGGAGTCAGGAAGGATATGTGGGAGGGTTTGGAAGAAGGAAAGGGAAGGCAGAAATGATGTAATTATATTATAATTTCAAAAATTAAGAAAAATGGAAAAAAATTCCTCCTCTGAACTTCCCATTCTAGGACACTACTAAGACTATCATAAGTTTGAAACTTTTATAATTCCATTAGGCTTAGAAAAATCAGCTTTTCTTTGTCAAATTTACTAATTGTTTAAAAGCATTCTTCATTCACCTTTTATAAAATCAAAATTTGAAATATATAAATTATTATATGTAATAAAAGATAAAATAAATAAAAAGTATGCTAATTAATTTGGCAGTGCTAGTGAGACAGATTATATAGGTAGAGATTTTTGAAGAGAGTTCATAGAATAGAGATCTATAGACTTTGATGTAACATGAAAAAAAAGGAAACAGAACTAGCATACATTGCCTCATCTTTCTAAGTGGTACTATGTTTAATACTTTAAATGAATCACATCAATTACTTAAACAAATAGTTTCCAGAAATACAGGGAGAGAAATAAAATTGAGGGTACATATCCTGCCTGAGCCTCCATGCTTGACAAAAAAAAAAAAAAAAAAAAAAATTGGAGCTGTGATAAGAAACAAGTCTTCTATCAATCCTGTATTGCTGCCTCCCTTTCTACCTACAGAATGTGCAGTTATTTGCATAGAGATGATCTGAACAATTACAATGATATTTTGTACCTAAGTCTGAAAATATAGAGGGAAGGCAACATTTTTGAAAAAATGAATAGTAGAGACAGCAAAGAGTAGTTAAAATCAGGAATCATTCAAATCATTTATTTAGTAGCTCAAAATCTTTCTCTATACACATTAACAAATTAAACATCTATCAATAAACATCAGTACAAAATTCCAACTCAGTCTACATGTCTCAGATGATCTATCTTACATAAATAGAGAAAGGGAAGAGGAAAAAAGGAAGTGAGAAATGAAGACATAGCTGAAAGGAAGCAAAGGAGGGAAAAGACAATGTTCCACAGTTAATATGAAGTAACTGTTAACCTCTGTATCAAAGAACAAAACAAAGGAAATATGAGAAAAAATGAGAGTCTAATTTTGCTCATAAACATAGTTGAACTATCATGAATAAAATATTAGCAAGCTAAATCCAGTCAGGTATAAATATTTATGTCTTTCATAATCAATATAAGTTTATTCCAGGAATGCATGGTTAGTTTAACTTTAGATTGTCTATTATTATAATCCCTTCAATGAATATATTAAAAGAGAAAACAGTATTGTATTTTAATATGTTCAAAAATATTTTCAATAATATAGCTTTGACACTTCCATTTTTAACAAGCTAGAAATATCTGGGTTTCTTTAATCCTATGTATTAACTACTTTTCTTGTTGTTGTACAAAAAAATTTATCTGACAAATCAACTGAAGATTGAAAGAACTTATTTTGTCTCAAAGGCCATCACGGCAGAAAAAGCAGGGAAGATGGTGCAGCTTGGTCCAGGATGCCAAGCAGAAGGACAGAGAGAGAATAAATACCTGTGTCCAGCTGGCTTTTCCTGTTTCCTTTTTCATTCAGTCCAGGAGTTCTACCAATATTAGTAAGGTGTCTCAAACATTCAGAGTGGAGCTTAACCCTCAGTTAAGCCTCTCTGAAAACATCTTCCCAGGCTTAGTCTAAAATTTACCTCACTTGCATCAAATGCGTCTCTTAATACAATGGAAATTAACTACCATACCCTATAAAGGCCTCTGATAACCTGACTCCTTTAGCAAAACCATGTTTTTGGATGAATAAAAAAATTACTTTTATTGTCATGTCAAAAAGAAACCAATCTACCAACAATTTTGTACTTAATATTCTACTGAAGCAATGTGACCACAAGAAAACAAATAAAAGATTGCAGATATCTTTAAATAACCACCTCTATTATGTCTTGTACTTTCCATCTACAAATTCATTGTGTGTGTGTGTGTGTGTGTGTGTGTGTGTGTGTGTGTGTGTGTGTGTGTGTGTCTAGGTAAAACCCTTTGCATATGCAGTGATTCTATTTTATTTACTTATTGTTGATGAAAATATATTCTAAAATTTATCTGGGATTTGTATTCTACATTTACCAGTAAAGAATACATAAAAGAAGAAGCTGTTACATACAGAGAACAGAAAATATATCAGAATGATTTAAAACTGTACAGGAGAGAATAGTCATGTGGTTGCCTGGCCTGAGGACACTCTTCTCATCCACAGAGTTCTGCATCGTGAGTTGCTGCCCTGAAGAAGGTGCTTTCAACATGTGTCAAACTAAATGTTACCTATTTTATTTTGCCTACAATGTAAAAATGGAAGCAGTCCTACTTTTAAACAGAATGTCTTCATTATTTGTAATGTTTTTGGCTAAAATTTGGCACACCTCCAGCTCTTCATTTATTTAACAATGCCCAATGCATTATGTAGAAATATTGGCAAGTTTTTTTTTTTTTTAAACACAGGTGACTTTGTATATCTTTTACTCTTTCCATCAGCTTTAATGTATTAGACAAACAATGCTGAGCTGGCATGGTCACTGTCAACTTTCTGTTGTTTTCTATGAAGAACCATTTCTTTTGTACTCCAGATTGCCATAGATTTAAAATTCCAGAGACAGGAAATGTTCACATTAAAATGTAACCTATAAAAGAATTCTAACTGAAAAATTCAGTTGTTTTAATTAAATAAATATGTTTAATAAACAAGTAATTGAAAAAAATACCCAAATGTATTTTGTCAAGAATACACAGCTGCTTTGTTCTTCCTGATACTGTTCATGTTGTTACCTCTACATTCTGCTGTTTGGATTTTAACTGTACTCTTCCTCAACTTCCTGTAATGACTGCTTCACCCTGCTAAACTCAATGCAATAAAACAATTAATGACATAATTGGAATTATTAAGATAGTTTTAAAATCATTCTTGTTCTCTTTGTCTTTTAGTAATCAAGGATTAATCTCATCTACCAAATTTAAAGCTTAGTTACTTGTAGTAACAATTCTTGTTTTCTTTACTTTGTGTTTGCTTCATTATACAGCTGGGTTGCCTGAACTATTGGATGCATTGGCCTCTGTGATCATTCTCAAACTTAAAAAAATATCATGTGCCACATTCTCAGAATTTGAAGTAGAGTGACTGCACTATGCCACATTCAAGTGACCGTAAGAAGAGTTAAATCTTCTCTGAGACACAAGTTCCTACTGTAAGCTGTTTATAAGGGTCAAAGTAAATATAAAATGAAAGATTAAAAGTAAGGATTAGGCAGAAACAAGCCAGCAAACAGGAAGGAAAATGAAGTCAAGCCTTAAAATACTGTATAAATAGCAGATTATAATGCAAATAAGCTTAGGTTAGACAGAGATGGGTCATCTATCTTTTAAAGAAGTTACAGTTAATCCATAAATATGAATTTTATATAATAAACAACCAGGTATTAACATGCAATATGCAGTGGTACTAGAAATGGATGGAAATTGCTGCCTGCCCAAGTCACACACACCAACTCAGGCAGACATCTTCTGCACCAGACTGCAACTACCCAGCCACTAGAATAGAAGGTAGACATACTCCTCATCTAACCCTCCCAACAGAACACACCATCCTCCCAAAACCCCAAACCACCAACATCTCCCCACATCTGCTTCCTCCTACCCCTTCTAGCTCTGCTCATTAGAGTCCCACATACTGACTTGGTCAGGCATTGCCCACAGTAGACTCAACAAGGCAACCTCCAGAACAGGTAGGAAACCTGCTTGTTCAACCTTCCCAATAGAACAGTCTGTGCCCCCAAAACTCAACCCACTGTCATCTTCCCACCACCAATATCAACACTCTCCACCACTGCCACCCACCTGAATCCCAGATACCAACAGGCCAGATACCTCCCACGCCAGAAGGAAACAAGCCAGCCAGCCAGAAGAACAGGTAGGAAGACTGCAAGCTCTGTATTTTATCTCCCAACCTGGGCAGAGACTCCCTGCTTGACAAGGGACCACAAAGAAGAGAAGACCAGAGAAAGAGAGAGAAAAAAACAAAACAAAACAAAAAACTAAGGAACAAGACACTCATCCAATAAAAGAAAAATTCAAGAATTTAGCATCTAAACCTAGAATATCCCAAAGCCCAAATTCTGAAACATCAGCATAAGAACACAATCAACAATCAGGATAATATCATACCACCTGGCCCAACTGTCTTTCTACAGAAACCCCTGAACTCTCTACAAAGACAAAGCAGAAGAAAAAGACCTTACAACCAACTTTATGATAAAATGAATTTAATAGAGATCCTTAAAGAGGAAATGAATAAATCCCTTAAAGGAATAGATGAAAAGAAAAACAAACAATTGGAAGAATTGAATAAACTCATCAAAGAAACACAGGAAAGCACAGTAAGAAGGAATGAATAAATCCCTCAAAGAAAGCCAAGAAAAAGCAAACAAACAATGGAAGGAAATGAACAAAACTGTCCAAGACCTGAAGATGGAAATAGAAGCCATAAAGAAATAAAGGGAATATTGGAAATCAAAATTCTAGAAAAGTGATCAGGAACTACAGAAGTAAACTACAGCAACAGAATATAGAAGATGGAAGAGAAACTCTCAGGAGTTACAGATACTATGAAAAGATCTAACTTTAGAATAATAGGAATAGAGGAAGATGAAGAGTACCAGCTCAAAGGCCCAGAAAATATTTTCAACAAAATCTTTGAAGAAATCCAAACCTAGAGAAAGAGATACCTATAAAAATATAAGAAGCTTATAGCACACCAAATAGACTGGACCAAAAAAGAAAGTACCCTCGCCACACAATAATCAAAACACTAAACATACAGAAAAAAGAAAGAATACTAAAAGCTGCAAGAGAAAAATAGCAAGTAACATACAAAGGCAAACTTATTAGAATTACACAGGACTTCTCAGTGGAGACTCTAAAAATCAGAAGGACATGGACAGAAGTACTACAGACACTAAGAGAACACAGATGCCAGCACAGACTACTATACCCAGGAAAACTCTCAATCATCATAAAGAGAGAAAAAAAATATTTCGTGAGAAATTTAAATTCAAACTATCCTATCTACAAATCTTTCCTACAGAAGGTATTAGAAGGAAAATTCAAACCCAAGGATATTAACTACAATCAGGAAAATACTGGAAATAAATAATCTCACACCATCATAATCAATAGAAGGGACACACATAACTAACACACACACACACACACACACACACACACACACGCACACACATCAACCAACAATTACAAAATAACAGGACCTAACAATCATTAGTCATTGATATCTCTCAACATTGATGGTCTCAATTCCTCAATAAAAAGACACAGAGTAACAGAATGAATTTGAAAACGGAATCCGGTCCTTTTTTGCATACAAGAAACACAACTCAACTTAAAAGATAAACATTACCTCAGAGTAAAGGGCTGGTGAAAGAACTACCAAGCAAATGCACCTAAAAACAAGCCAGTGCAGCTGTATTAGTACCCAACAAAATAGGCTTCAAATCAAAATTAATAAAAAGGTGGGGAAGGACACTTCACACTCATTAAAGGAAAAATCCACTAAGATGACACTGCAATTCTTAACATCTGTTACCCTAACACAAGGGCTCCCACATTTGTAAAAGAAAATTACTAAAGCTAAAAACATACATTGACCCACACACACTGATAGTGGGAGACTTCAATACCCCACTCTCACCAACTGAGAGGTCATCCAGACAAAAACTGAATAGTGAAATACTGGTACTAATAGATGTTATAAACTAAATGGACATAACAGATATTTACAGAACATTTTACCCATACACAAAAGAATATACCTTTTTCTCAGCACCTCACAGAACATTCTTCAAAATTAACCACATTCTTGGCCACAAACAAGTCTCAATAAATACAAGAAAATTGAAATAACCCCTTGCATCATATCAGATAACAATGGGTTAAAGCTGGACTTCAACAAGAACAGCAATAGAAGAAGGCCTACAAATTCATGGAAACTGAACATCTCTGTACTAAATGACTACTGAGTCAAGACAGAAATAAAAAGAAGTTAAAGCCTTTCTTTAATTCAATGAAAATGAATTCACAACATACCCAAACCTATGGGACACAAGGAAAGCAGCGTTAAGAGGAAAATTCATAGCACAAAGAACCTGCCAGAAAAGAGTGGAGACATCACATACATACTAGCAAATTAAGAGCACATCTGAAAGCCCTAGAACAAAAAGAAGCAAGCACACCCAAGAGAAATATACAGCAAGAAATAATCAAATTGAGGGCTGAAATCAGTAAAATAGAAACAAAGAGAACAATTCAAAGAATCAATGAAACAAAGAGCTGGTTCTTTGAGAAAATCAACAAGATAGAAAACCCCTAACCAAACTAATTAAAAGACATTTAGAGAACATAAAATCAACAAAATCAGAAACAAAGAAGATGATGCAACTCCAGACACTGAGGAAATCCAAAAGATCATTAAGTCATACTTTAAAAACCTGCACTCCACAGAATTGGAAAATCTAAAAGAAATGGATAATTTTCTCAATAGATACCATTTACCAAAATTGAATCAAGCTCAGATAAACAACTCAAAAGAGACCTATAACCCCCATGGAAATAGAAGAGGTCATTAAAAGCATCCCAACCAAAACAAAACAAAACAAAAACAAAATAAAACAAAACAAAAAACCCCCAAAAATCCCAGGGCCAGATGGTTTTAGCTCAGAATTCTATCAGACATTCAATGAAGAGTTAACACTACTCCTCCTCAAGTTATTCCACAAAATAGAAGCAGAAGGAACACTGCCAAACTCATTCTACAAGACCACAGTCATGCTGATACCCAATCCACATAAAGATTCAACAAAGAAAGGGAATTACAGGCCCATTTCCCTCATGAACATAGATGCAAAAATACTCAATAAAACACTCACAAACTGCATCCAAGAATGCATTATAAAGACCATCCACCATGATCAAGTAGGTTTCATTCCCTAAATGCAGGGATGGTTCAACATATGAAAATCAGTCAGTGTCATCCACCACATAAACAAACTGAAATAAACACACACACACACACACACACACACACACACACACACACACACACACAGAGGATCATTTCACTAGAAGGTGAGAAAGCTTTTGACAAAATGCAACACCTCTTCATGATAAAAGTATTGGAGACATTGGGGATACATGGGCCATAGCTAAACATCATGAAGGCAATTACAGCAAGCCCATAGCCAACATCAAATTAAATGGAGGGAAACTCAAAGTAATGCCACTAAAATCAGAAACAAGACAAGTTTGTCCCCTCTCTCTACACCTATTCATTATAGTACTTTAAGTTCTAGCTAGAACAATAAGATAATAGGAGATGAAGGGGATAAGAATTGGAAAGGAATAAGTCAAAGTATCCTTATTTGCAGATGATATGATAGTATATATAAGTGACCCCCAAAGCTCAAGCAGGGAACTCCTACAGCTTATTAACAACATCAGTAAAGTAGCTGCCTACAAGATGATCTCAAAAAAAATCTATAGCCATCCTATATATAAATGACAAATGGACTAAGAAAGAAATCAGGGAAATAACACCCTGCACAATAGTCACAAACAACATAAAATATCTTGGGGTTACTCTGACAAAGCAAATGAAAGACTTGTATGACAAAACTTTAAGACTTTGAAGAGGGAAATTGAAGAAGACCTCAGAAGATGGAAAGATATTCTATGCTCCTGGGTTGGTAGGATTAACATAGTAAAAATGGACATTTTTGCCAAAAGCAATCTACAGGCTCAATGCAATCCCTATCAAAAAACCAATACAATTCTTTACATACCTTGAAAGGAAACTTGAAACTTCATATGGAAAAAACAAACAAACAAACAAAAAACCAGGATAGCAAAAATAATCCTGAAAAATAAAAGAACTTCTGGAGCTATCAACATCCCTGATCTTACTCTGTACTACACTGCTATAGTAATAAAAACTACATGGTATTGGCACAAAAGCAGACATAATGATCAATGGAACAGAACTGAAGATCCAGCAATAAATCCACACACACATGGACACCTGATCTTTGATAAAGAAGCCAGAAACATACAATGGAAAAATAAAGCATCATTAAAAAAATGTTGGTGGTCTATTGGATATCTACATGTAGAGGAATGCAAATAGATCCACAGCTATCACTGTGCACAAAACTCAAGTCCAAATGGATCAAAGATCTAAACATAAAACAAGATACACTGAACCTGATAGAAGAGAAAGTAGGGAATGTCCTTAAGTGCTTTGACACAGGAGACAACTTCTTGAACTGAACACTGATGGCTCAGGCACAAAGATCAACTATTAATAAATGGTTGTGATTTTCATGGTTTCACTCATGAAAGTGAAAATCTTCTGTAAGGCAAAGGATACTGATAGTAAGACAAAATGGTAGCCTACAGAATGGGAAAAGATATTCACCAACTCCACTTCTGATAGAGGGGGACTATCCAAAATATATAAAGAACTCAAGAAACTAGACATCAACAAAACAAATAACCCAATTAAAAAGTGAGGTGCATTTCTAAACCAAGAATTCTCAAAAGAGGAATCTCAGACAGATGAAAAACTCTTAAAGAAATGTTCAACATCCTTAGCCACCGGGGAAATTCAAATCAAAACTATTTTGGGAGTCCATCTTACACCTGTCGGAATGGCTATCTATGGTCAACAACTCAAATGATAGATAGCTCATGCTAGTCAGGATGTGAAGCAAGAGGAACACTCCTACACTGCTGGTGGGAATGCAAACTTGTACAGCTACTGTGGAATCAATATAGTGATTCCTCAGGAAATTGGAAGTTGACTTATATCGAGACCCAGCTATACTACTCCTAGGCATAAACCCAAAGGACTTTCCATCCTACCACAAGGTTAAACATTGCTTAACTATGTTTATAGCAGCTTTGTTCTTAATAGCTAGTATTTGAAAACAACCTAGATGCCCCTCAACTGAAGAATGGATAAAGAAATTGTGGCACATTTATACAATAGAGTACTTCTAAGCTATTAAAAAAAAGAGTACATGAATTTTACAGGCAAATGGAACTAGGAAAAAATCATCCTGAGTGAGGTAACTTAGTACCAGAAAGGCAAACATGGCATGTTCTCACTTCTATGTGGACATTAACTGCTAAGCAAAGGACAAAGGTGCTGGTATCCACAAACCCAGAGAGATATGCAACAAGGAGGACCCCAGTGGAAACACAGGAATAAAGGAGAAATAGAACAGATGATGTAGGAGGGACAAGGAAGGATGGGAACGGGAAGAACAGGGATCAGGAGGGGGTGATTGATGAAGGGAGAGAATATATGGAAAAATAACCAGAATTGGAAGATATGTAGGGGAAAATAGGGAGACCTAGTGCAGTGGAACTCACTGGAATCAATGAAGGGGACCTTAGCGAAGACCTCGAGTAATGGTGGATAGGGAGCCTAAATAGGCCATCTCCTGTAACCAGGCAAGGCTTCCAGTGGTGGGACTGGGATACTGTCCCAGCCACAAAACCTTCAACTTATGGTCTATTCTCCCTGCAAGATTCACTGGGACAATGGAAGGGCAGAACACTACGTTAAAGGAGGGAAGCTATTACCTATACTTCAGGGCAGGCCAAGAACAAGAGTCTGGGCAATCAGGAGAAGATTTTTTTTTCTTATCCTGCTCTCTTCATAGATTAGTGCCTAGCCCACAATCCTCAACAGAGAGGCTCCGTAGTACGCTGAAGGGAGCAGATGCAGAGGCCCAGTGCCAAACAAAATGCAGTTCGTGGGGAACCCCACAGAAGTGGAGGAGGAATTTCTAGGATCAAAGGGGTCAAGGACACCAGAAGAACAAATCCAATGGAGTCAACCGACCAGCACTCTTAGGGGCTCACAGAGCCTGAAGCAGCAGATGTGGAACCTGCTGGGTCCCCCAAATATGACTTGAGGGTGCCTGGCCTGGTGCTATTGCAGAACACATACAGACTGGAATAGGAGTGTATGTCCCTGAACCTCTTGCTCACCCTTGAGTACCTTGTCCCACTACTGAGTTGCCTATTCCAACCTTGAAGTAGGGAGTTGTGCCTGACCCTGTTCTATCTTGTTGTGCCATGTTTGATCAGTAACCCTGGGAAGACTGCTCTTTCTTGGCGAGAGGCAGGGGTTGAAGTGGGAGGATAGGGGGTAGATCTTGGGGGGAGGGAACATTGGGCATGGGGAGAAATGGGAGGAGTGAAGGAAGGGTAGAAGGGTATTGGAACGTATTATATGCGAGAAGAATAATTAAATACTTCTAATATTCTAATTCAGGAAGAATTCACGAAAATGAAAATAATGAGAAACTTCACTAGTTTACAAGCATTTTCTAGAACAGGAAACTACCTTAATTTTCTACAAGGAAGGGAGGAGGAATGTGATCAGGATAGTATGTCAAGAGGTCAGGGTGTCAGTGGAAGACAAGGGCTGCAGACTGAATGAGGTTCCATCGTCTGAATCAGGAAAGCTTTGACATGAGGGTCATCAGACACCAGTCAAGCCTTAAAAACAAACCTGTTGGGGACTTTGTCTACAAATCTCAGAGTATAATGGAAGGAGAAAAGAGGAGTTATTAGGGTGGGATGCTGATGTATTGATGTCCTGGTGGTAAGGGCATTCCATCCTCACCCTAGTATGTATCATCAAAACAGTATCAACCTTGTAGCTACAAGTCAGAGCTTATGCAAAATGAGAAAGTTTAAGTTTCCCTGGCCAAAATTTAAAGGGAATCAACAGCCAAGAATTAGGAAGAGTTAACTAGTTAAGAAGAGTTAAGAGGTTGCAAAGAACCAAGGCAGAATGAGAAGTAAACAGTGTCAAGTATATCTGCAGGAAAAGTATCTAGTGAAAGATGCAATCACTTTCCACTGGTGACCTTCATAGTGGCAGAGTGAGCAGTGATGAGAGAAGTCAGTATTACAGTGCATTAAAGCATTCCGGGGTTTTAGTAAATGTAGGCAGTCTCTGTGAACATTCTCTTAAAACAGGATATGTTTTAGAAGCGTATAACCTAGAACCCAGGAAGAAAACATGATAAATTGAACTATATGACTATCAGAAAATTGCAAAATAAATAGAATATATTTAAATATATATTTATTATGAAGTTCCTATAAATATAAACATAAAAGGTTAGGGACAAAAGTAACTATTAGGAAAAGAAATTATCAATGAGTGCTTAAGAAGTTGTTAACTATTGTTAGCTACTAAAATGGTGAAATCTAGAAGTCAAATTCTAACTTTTTGATTAAACACAATAACTTTTTAATTGCAAAATAAAGGTGGTCAGTACATCCATATGTCACTTAATGAGAAATAGAGACTTGGGGATTCCATCACTGTAAAAATTTTGTAAACATTAAATCTCTAAACCAATAGCAAACAACATATCTCCATCTCAGAAATATGTTCTGTGATAGTGTACTATTCAAACAGCTGATCAGTATGAAAGCAGATAATTCTTTTGTAAAGATGTGCAGTGATCAGGAGGGAAGAAAGAGACAGCAGATGTAGGAATCTGTATATACTGGTTTGTAATGGGAGACACTAAAAGTTGAAATTACTTTCTCATTATTGACCAAATATCTGACAGAGGGAGCTTCAGCAATGGATGGTTTGTTTTGGCTTATAGTTTTAGGATAATCCATTATGAAAGGAAAGGGAGAGTGGAATGGTTCATCCATGTATGTTAGAATGTGCAGTGGTGGTTTGCTCTCAGTATACACAAAACACAAGCCTAAATTGAGATAGCCTCACCTCCTAAAGCCTACCTTCTGAGAGTTAAGTCCTACCTTCTATAGGGTTTTTATCCTTCAAACAACTCTACAGCCTAAAAACCTGTGGGCATCATTCCAGATTCAAACAGTAAGAGTGAGGAAGGTGCACAAAGAGAGGGATGCTGAGATGCAGCACATGCAGAGAATGGGTACATGGAGGCAGAGCAGCACAGTTTGCAGCAACAGCAGAGCAGGTTCCTTTGTAAGTGGAAACATGGAGAAAGCAGGTGAATGCACATGCCAGGATGACTACAGACTTGGTGGCAGGAAATGGATACATTTCACATGGATATGATCTATAGTCCCTATAATTTTAGAGAAATATTCTTAGCTGCTGAGAATTGCAAAAGTTTAAATCATGTTAGATATGAAGAAAGGTAAGAAATAGTGGCCAAATGAAACAGGAACAAGGGATCAATAGTAAACGCTAAAGATATCAACTCAAATTGTGTGGATCTATGGGTTATCTCCTTCCATTACCTGTCTATATAGGTGAATAGAGATACCACAGGTCAATGATTGTAAAGAACAAAGATATAAGGATTGAAATTGTACTAGGGATATGGTGGCCAGGATGAAATATCAAAGAGCCAAAACTGGTTCAAAGTGAAAAGAAAGTGAACTCTGTAGGAAGAAAGTGAACAATCACTATAAGACCAGATAGCCCTATGTTTTAGGGATAGAAAACGGCCAAACGGGTGACCTTAGAGAGATGCTGTTGAAGATTAGATGCCTAAGCATAAGTTACAAAAGTTCTGATTTATGAAAATACTGCACTAAATTCTGCAAGTATGTCAAGATTCTGACTTTTCATATATCTTCAAATAAATCCATATTTAACTGTGACTTTTGGGGAGAGACCAGTAAGTTTTCTCTATAAAGAAGACTATTTTTCTGAAGAGTGTTCAGTTTATAACAAAGTGGAATGCAAATTCTCATCTCTCACAGACCCTTAACTTCCCACACTATTTGCTGTCCCATACCAAGAGGATATATTTCCTAGAGCTGATGTATTGGTACTGACAAAAAAGTACCACCAAAGGTTATATACTTTACCAGGCAGGCATAGTGACATACACCTCTAGCCCTAGCACTCAGGCAGTGAAGGCAGGTGCATCATAGGTTCAAGGTCATCATAGTAATGTTTTTCTTCAAACAAACAAAAATAAAATCTTGTGAGTCTTGACAAGTTTATAATCACCTGAATTTATTATCACTATAGAATCCTAGGGAGTGGTTTCATTGCCCTAGTCATCCTCGGTTTTTCTATTCAGCCATAATCAGTTCTCATCTCTCTAGTGATCACTGATCTATTTACTGTCTAACATTTGCCTTTTTAGAAACAGAGTTAGAATAATGCAGAATGTCTCTTCAGATTGACTCTTTTCACTTAAGAATATTCATTTAAATCTCTTTCATGTTCTTACTCAGGTGACAGCTCATTTATTTTCATTGCTACTTCATTCTTTGATTGAATGTAAGAAAGTTTGTTTATCCATCCACCTACTGAATGGTTAAATGGTTTCTTCCAACTTTGACCACTTATGAATAAAATGGCTATGAACACCAGTGGTTCAGGTTTTGTGCAGACAGTTTACATGCTGAGCACCATGATTTCTGGTTCATATGATAAGCACATGCTCAGTTTCATCAAAAAACACTACATTGTCTTGCAAAAATCTTGTATTGTTTTACAGCTCCTGGCTGTGAAGAGCCCACTATCTTTGCATCTTTGAAGTACCTTTGTTTGTAGTACTTCACTGCTGTGGTGGTTTAGCCAAGAAGGATGAGGAAGTGTTTTTATAAACTCAAACCCTGCTAGACCTCAGAAGAGGAAACCACTGTCCTTGCCAGCACCATACTTAATTAACAGTGGAACCCCAAGCATCTGAGCTCACGTGTATTTATTCTTTCAGAACTTCTCAGGTATTCTACTGATAGCACATGCAGATCATTAGCAATTAAACAACCCCCACAGAAACCCAATATCTGCAAACAATACAAAATGCCAAGGCCTATGCATTTCCTTTTCCAACAGTGCACAAAAACAAATATTTTAAACACAACTAAAAATAAACTTCCACATTTCCCCTTTTCTGTATTAAAAAAAATTGTTTTGCCTTTACAACACAATTTAACACTATACCAGCAAAACTATTTACAAGAGGAACAATCATGAGTGTTGCTAATGCACAGGACCAAATGAAACCAAACATCTATCAAGCTTATACAATGTCTCTAGACAGCAGAAAAACATTATCAATGTCCAATTATCTAGAACTCATTCACAATCTTCTGGGCTCCTCTAAAGGGCTGAGATCAATTCTCTGGCTTTGCCTATACAGCATACACAGCTTGTCCTCCAGTCCTCAGCTGGCTTCTCTCCACAGCTGCTGCTGTTCTTGGTGGTTGTCCCACAGTGCTGGCATCTTCAAAAAACTGGGGTCCCTTGTTGCAACTGGACTGCATTTTGACCAATAGCCTCTCCTGGGCTCTTTTCATCATGCCAAGCCTCAACTTCTCTTCATGATCTCTTCAATATGGGCCTTAATTGCCACTGAGGCTGCACCTTCATCAATGGCCTCTCCTGGGCTCTTTCATGGTGCCGAGCCTCAACTTTTTTATTTTTTATTTTAAACAGGACCTCTTCATTTTGGGCCTTCAAGTGCTACTGAGGCTGTATCTTCACTACTGGCCTTTCCTAGCCTCTCACAATACCAAGTCCCAGTTGCTTTCCATGACCATTTCATGCTTTCAAAACCAGCACTAGCTGGGTGACTCTTACAGTGCCATGTTTGGCTGCCAGCATGAGCTACAATCTCGGCCAGCTCTGGAAGACAGCTTCTGTGTGCTGACTCTGAGGAAACACCTTCCAGATTCTAAGATAGAGTCTGGTTTGCTGGAAAAATAACTAGTCCTTCTGCAGGAAGATTTCCTTCATGGTGTAGAGCTCTCATCACCATAGCAGAGGTGTCTTGTTAAGACTACCTCATTGGTAACTGGACAGGTTTGCATAAAACAAAGGAAAACAAAACAAAATGGAGTCTGCGAGGTCTGGAATTCCTTTTTCTTGTTCTTCCTTGTGTCCACGTTGGATGAGAGGACTGATGTCAGTGCCCCACATTGGTGTGCCATCTATAGTTGTATGCCTACCGTTGGGGTGGCTCTGCTAGAGAGACAAGGAGACATTTGCCTAGACTCAAACCCTGCCAGACCTCAGAAGAGGAAACCACTGTCCTGGCCGGCACCATACTCAATTAACACTGGAACCCCAAGCATCTGAGCTCAGGTGTATTTATTCTTTCAGAACTTCTCAGGTGTTCTACTGATAGAAACAACCCCCACAGAAACCCAACACCTGCAAACACTACAAAATGCCAAGGCCTATGCATTCATTTTGCCAATAATGCACAAAAACAATTATTTTAAACACAACTAAAAATAAACTTCCACAAAAAATATTACTTTAGATTTCTACCATTATAATAGATGGGTTTTTTTTTGTCCCACTGTTTTAGCTAGAAATTTCCCAATGACACATGATGTTGACATCTTTTTAAATACTTACTTACCATATACGGAATGTATCTTATTTGATGAGATATTTGATCATATTTTTGCCCAATATTTAGTCAGATCATTCATTTCTCATTGTTGAGCTTTAACATTTTTGTATACTTTATACTAGCCCTTTACCAGATACTTGAAAGTATTTTCCCACAATCTATGATATGCCTCTTATTCTCTTAAAAGTGCTGTTTGCAGAGCAGAAACAATTTCATTTTAATGAAGTTCTCTGTGTTAGTTATTATCCTTTACAGATTGTCTTTAGTGTTGTGTGTTAAAAGCTATCGTCAAACAGAAGTTCTTCTGGACAGACCGTATATTATTATAACATCCAAATTCCTGAAAATGGTGAGAAAGGCATCTTCTTTTGCCTTGGGTACACTTGAAACACTAAAAGCTCCAGAGAACTGACTTAAGTCAACTACATGTTGCTTAATTTAATTGTCATTCAGAGAATTTATCTAAGATCACATCTATGTGGTTGAGGCTGGGTTTTCCCTGAAGGAATATCCATTTCCAGTTTCTTGTACATGAAGCAATTGACCTTTGGCTGGGACCAGAAACCAGGAAGGAAGAAAAGCCTTTATTCCTTCCCTCAGATTCCAAGTGGCAGCAAACCTGGACTGATGTGCAGAGGTTGTGAGTGCTCACTGATGCAGAGAAGTTGGTTCCTGTCCAGAAAAGGCAGGGCAAGGAGCCTCTCAGCTGTAGTGGTGAGAAGAAGCAGTGGTCAGACCTGAGCCTGCTATCTCTCTGAGTTTTCTCAAAGAGATTTAGAATGGAATTGCCAGCTCTGTGTCCATGCATATATTTAATACCTTTGGGTTTCACTTGAAAAATTCAATAATCATGTGTTACATTACAAACCATAGAAAACTATTAGAAAGAACTTTCCTAAACTTGGTGAAGTTCTTCTTGAGACTTTGAACTTCTTTAAAGTCTTGAATAGTTATTTTTCCAACTTTACTTCAAGATGAATTTTATACTATTACTCTAAATCTCTCCATTCTCAGCTTTATCTCAAGACTTTTGATAAGGGGCATCCCTTTTGAGGAGCTCCACACATTTGTATACTCATGCCCAAAGTCTATTATCACCATTTATAGATTATATTTGAATTGCTCTGAAGCACATACCAGAGACACTAGGGCCTGTGGGAAATGGTCCTGAATTGTTGGAGAGGCTGTCTAAACATGAGGACATTTGGAAGCTAATGATAATAAATGTATGAAACACAGACAGACAAGAAAGTTCTGCTCTAAAACTAGAAATAAGAGAGCAATGGGTTAAAAACCATCCCATATGAAGATCAGTTTTTAGAATGTGGAGATATTACTTAAGTACAATAAGCAAGGTAGTGTTTCCTTGTTGAGGGTAATAACCCATGTTCAGAGTAAGATAAGCAAGCACATGGAAATATAACAAAACAAGATAATAAAGAAAATTATTTAAAAAAATAGGAGTTTAGATAAAGAAAATCAGGGCTGAAAATGCAGCCCAGAGAGAGCTTTGCTTACGTGCTGAAAGCCCAGGGTTGTTTCTAGTCCCGCCGCAAAACTGAGACCATATGAACAGATGAAATAAAGGTACAATAACCCAAAGGAATCTTGGAGAGAGATTCTGGCTTAGGGAGATACTGAAGACTTGATGGCATCCAATCAGGTGCAATTGGATGGAGAGGCTATGACTGATGGAAGAAAGGCAGAGGCAGCAGAGGGTGAAGGTGGTTGTACTGCAAATTAGAACAAGGCTGGTTAAGTACAGCAAGGGTCCAAGTTAAGTACATTGTATCAAATAAAATGACAGGGTCTAGAAAGATGCTCTGAATACAATCCCAAGTTAGTGTTGATTGTCAACCTGAAACATTTAGAATCATCTGGGAAGAGTCTCAGTGAGGAATTGTCTGCATTAAGTTGGCATGTGGTTTTGACTCTTAGGGATTGTTTCAGTTGGATGAATTGAATGGGTAGACACAAGCTGCAGGTGGGCAACACCATTTTATATGCTGGGTTCTGAAATGAATCAAAAGGAATGAAGAAGCTAAGCATTAGACACACGCACTGTCTCTCTGTTTTTGACTAGGTATGATCAGCTGCTTCATATTCCTGCCTCCTTGACATCCCTGCAGCAATGGACCATAACTTGGAGCTGTGAGCTAAAATAAACCCTTTCTGCCCTAAATTGCTTGTGTCTGGTTTTTTTATGACAGCAACAGAAAGGAAAGTAGGACAGGTGGTAAACCAGGAGGGCACCAGATGTCAGACTGTGAAAGAATTTGCACCCACCAGTAATGCGTGGATTATGGGAAATGGAAGATAAGAAGGAAATCAGGAGAATGGCGGAGAGTGTTTATTGCAACAGTTATAGAGGAGGAAGATAAAATTTCAACACACAGAACAGCAGCATTTAATGGAAGGGCATTGCCAATTTCCCTCTTTCAGAGACTGAAGTTATTACGGCCACTGCCACTAAACTAGTTATAAACTGTAGTGCAGAATATTTGTACAAATAAAATGATAGAATCTGACAAGGCAATTTACAAACTAACACCCTAAAGTAGAAAAGTAATCTCCTTATTCTAGGAAAAATATTGAGTGCAATTATGAGACAACTATATTTCAATGAGGAAATTTTTCTAGTGAGGAAAAGATCTCTTGCACATTTGAGTCAAAAAATAAATTCAGTCCTAGAAATTTGCTGAATTCTTCAAACAGTCTGAGTTGAAGAATTTATGAGCACTGGTAGATGGTTATAGATGATCAAAAGGCAAGATTATGACTTGACCAATCATGGTTCTATAAAGCAGCATGAAAAGACAGAAAGAGAAAATGGACTAGGTAATTATTTATTTGAATTCTGACTACAGAAAACACTATGTAACTTATGTCATTGTTATTTATATAGAACTCCACTTCAGAGAAGTGGAGATAGAATGTGAACTTATGGGATATCTATATTAAAAAAATTACAGGTAAAACACAAGTCCCAGACCATCTCATAGCTCTGTGTCGTGATGCACAACTTTAATCCCTGTGGAAGATGAGGCCACAAGAGCATACATTTGAGTACAGCATTGGCAACATAGTAAGGCCTTACATTTAAAAAATGTGTATAAACTCACTTCCACAAACAGTACAGAAAAGAAAGATATTTGCATGATAGGAAAACATTAATAGAACATCAATAGAAATTAATAGTAAAAAAATGACTATAATTTCCAATTTCAGTGTGGTTGGTGGCTATCAGATCACTACTATCCTCTTCTTTGTCTGGCTCCCTTGCAGCTGTGTCTGCTAACGAAGAGAGCTGAATAAAGTGGGAGTCATGGGAGTCACTATGGTACTAAGCTATTACAGTTGATACTTATAGCTTGCCTTCCTCATCACTGCTTGAACAGGATGTTCTAAAGGAACAGGTAAATTTTGTTGATATCAGAATTCCTTTATACTCTTAAAAGTTATTTATTGCTCAAGTTGGTAGTTTCTCCCTCTCCCTTCCTCCCTCCGTCTCTCTCCCCATCCCTTTCTCTCTCTGTTTCTCTCTCCCCCTCTCCCTCTCTCTTTCTCTATACATGCATATGTGTATGCAGGCCAAAGGTCATATCTGTTGTCTCTCTCTTTTGCTTTCTACCTTGTTTTTTGAGACAAGGGCCTCACTAAGCATGAGGATAAGCAACTTGGCAAGATTGGCTGGTCAGCTAGCCCCAGGAATTCCCTTGTCTCTGTCTTTCAAACACTATAATTATAGGCATGTGCTCCATGTCTGGCATTTTTTGAGGGCAATGAAGATCAAATTCAGGTCCTAATGCTCGAGTGTTAAATACTTTACTGACTGAGTCATTTCTCTAGCACTCAAAAAGTGTATTTTTAAAATGTGAAATATGTCTCCTGATATTTGTAAATTGTAAATATTTGTATTTGCAATTACTAAAAGTGAGAGAATTCATAAATATCCCTTAATTTATTTCAAAATAACAAGTCAGTATATGTTAACTTAAAAGACGTTTTAACCCAAACAGTTATAAATTCAAAAGTAGTGAGGGCTTTAGTGTACATTTTTCCAAATTTCTTTTTGTGTGACTTAATAGAAGACAGCTAGCTTTTCACATCTGTTCTTGATACAAAAATCCAAATAAATACTTGGGAAGCCAAAGAATATATTTTTGAGAAATGTCTCACTGTGTAGCCCAACAGAACTTGATTCTATGACTATCAGCTTCCTGAGTGTTATTATTATATAGGTGAATGCCACCATGCCTGGTTCAGAAAATATCTTACCATGATTCAGGATATTTTAAATAGTCTATGAAAAGTCATTGTTTCACATTCAAGAATCCTAGCAGTATAGAGTCTAAAATTATACTGATGGGTTTTTGTATTCTATTATATGAAAATCTACATCATTATCTTATATTTTGAATGGACTGTTTATTTATACTTAATTTCAAAATATTGTATAGTAATAATTTGCCCAGCAAAACTTGCTCAGGTTTTTAGCCTTTTAGATGTTGAGCATTTTGTGAACACTTAAATGAACAACAGCCTTGTGATGTCTTCAGTAGTAAGCTTTCAAGCTCCTAATGGCAAGTTCCCAACTGTTCTACTTTTTATTAGAAATTGAAAACCTTACAATTTCCCATTAATACTGTCATTTATAATAAGTATAGCTATTGCCCTTAATGCAATGATCTCATTCAGGTTCTTTTTTTTTGGGGGGGGGGTCGTCATTTATACCACATAGTTAACTTCCGAATTGCAAAACCTCTGTCCTATGGAAGCTAAGTGGAATTGGGGGAGGAAGAACAAAGATCCACTTGAGCCTAAGACATCATACAAGAACATTTCCTTGGTATCAAATATTATACCTCTGTGTATAAAAACACTTGTTTATTCCTAGATCTCTTACTTCATGCAAAAATTGAAAACCATTTCTATTCAAAGGGTATATAATCTATTGATAAACAATCAAAATATTGTAGTAAAATTAGTGTTTTTGTCCTTCAGTGTTGGCATACTCAAGAAAACCAGCAGTGTTTCAAGTAAACCAGTGACAGCAAATAGAACATGGACAGCTTTTGTGCTGTCCTGCCCTGATCTATGTCAGGACAACTTCATCTTTATTTCTTTCTATTTCACTCATGGTGCAAATGTCAACTTATTGAAAATACATGCAAATGTTTAAATAGAACCAAGAAAGCCATTCCCAACCCAAAGGCCCATGGACTACAGCTGGAAAACTGAAGAGGCTGAAGAAGGGAATCACAAGTAAATGAGGTGTATATGTTAGTTATCACCACTAACTATATAAAGAGAGCTTTATTATATTTTCATACATATACATAACATACTTGATCATATATATACTGTCATTACTCTGCTTGGTCCTCCTTCCTCTTTATATTCATCCTCCCTCTTTTTCCCTATACTACCTTCCACTTTTTTTTAAGTTACTATCATTGCTATCATTTATTTAATTACATTTATTTGTAAGTCTGTGTACTTGCATGATTTTATGTGCACCATGTGCATGCAGATGCCTCAAGAAACCAGAAGAAGGAATTGGGTCCTTAGAGCTAGAGTTACAGGTGTTTGTGAGGGTCCTGATGTGGATGCTGTGAACTGTAACTGGGTCATCTTCAAGAAGTATTGGGGGGCTTATAGCTGCTGAGCCAATCTCTTCAACGCACCTTTTACTTTCCTGTATTCATTAAAAAATCTAGATTTCTCATCTGAGAGAAAACATGTGATGTGTCTGTTATTTTGAGACTGGCTTATTTTGCTTGTTTTCCAGATATTTTCCTACACAAATCATAATTTCTCCCCTATGACTGAATAATAGTCCATTGTGTACATTTACCCATATTTAAATTATCTAGTCCTCTGAGTGGCACCTAGGAGTCAACTCCTCCACTAAGGCAGCTCTACACTGTATTCTGACATGAGAAAGAATTACTTTTATTGTTTAAGCCATTTATGAACACTGCTCATCACAGCAGTAAGACTCTCTAAATACAGCAATCAACATTTCCAACAGCAAACTATGGGTCATTAAGCTTATGCTATGTGGTTAAGCCAAAGGTGACAAGGAGTAAGGCAATAATCTATGAGGCTGTTAAGTTTCTATTTTTCCTTTTTTAATTATTTCCTAGAATCACCACCAGTGACAACTGAGATGGAGGCCCCTGCTCTCAGTAAACATGACTCTAGAGAGTCATGGGAAAGAATTAACAGGATCGTATCTGTGACTTTTATTTCCATTTTCACAAATATTATAAAAAATGGGTAAGTTCAAGCAACAGTTGTCAGGGACTTTGGTAGAAATAGTAGGAAAAAGAAAGCCCATAAATCTGATTATTTAAAGAATATTAGACAATTACTTCCAGCTTATTTTTGCCTAGAAAAAAATGATTTAAGAGACAAAGTCTGCTAAGAATTGCCTCAATGCATGAGCAGATTAAGAGAAGGCCTCCCCAGCTGTGTCTGATATCCTCAATCAGCAATCAGTAATTGAAGAGAAATTGGAATTCAGAGAAAGAAACCTTAAGTAGAGTCATTGACACAGAATTAACTGATGCCAACCAGTTCAAAGCACATGAAGATTTCAAGGAAAAGTGGAAGATTAAAAAAACTAGGAGCCCAACTGTCATTCATGTTTAGAACATGTCTCTGGTCTCATTTTGCTTGCAGCAGAATTGGGCAGAACCCAGGCAGTCATACTCTCAGGCTGCCTTCCTCAGCTCTGGCAGTGAAAAACAAAAGAAGAAGAAAAGCAAAACCTACCCAGAGCATGAAGTCAGGATTCTGAAGAGAACAAATTGCTCTCTTCTAGACAGAAGAACTAGAGTCTAAATAAGAAAATAGCCCCCTTCAACTATCACTACCAGGAGAGAGTCTTCACATCCTACCAGGGCATGTCTCATCACTATCAATAGGCCAATATTTTTCCCACTTCATCTGAGAGTCCACTCATATTCTTATGTGCATGTGTATTTATATATTTCATTTTATTTCCAGAATGTCTTTGGTTTAAAATAAATGCACATATAATGACTTCAGTATTTAAGAAAGATTTATTTTTCTCTATTATTAGAATTCAGAAGTCAGGACACTGCCAACATTGACACAGTAAGTCAATGATACCCATCCCACGCTCTCTTTTATGTTGTTATTTTATTCAGGGTAGCTTCTGCAGCTCTCTATCAACATGAAAATAGAAGGAACAAGAAATATCCAAGAACACCCAGAAGCTTTCTACAAAAGTTTTGTTGATCAGGATGATTGTATAAAACCAATTAGAGTTGAAAGGGAGGCTGGGCAAAACTAGAAGATTGTTTACAGCACTTGCAAATACAAGTAGTAAATGAGCAGAGGATGAAAATGATTTCTACAAATGCACTTATATGTTCTCTATAGAACAGGATGTTGGTGATAAAAATCTAACCATGACTTTGAAATGGGAATGGTAATTACATGGGTTTTAATTCATTGTAGTTATATTTACTCTGATTGTTCTATGCTAGTTATTTGGTCTAAAGTTGGAATAATCAGAAGAAAATTAAAATCCTAGACTTTTATAAATAATTAAAATACAAAGTGCAATAAAATTTACTGGTTCTATCGTGTCCAAAGAAATAGGTTGTGGAGAAGTCTGTGTGTCAAATTGTGTGGCTTACATAACCCCTATGTGCTGCCCAAATTTGTGAGTTGTTTCTAGTCAGTCAAGTAATTAGAGTCGCCTGGTGTAATTAGCAATTCCACACATTGCTGCAGTAAGTAGATTAGTTCCATTTTACAAATAAGACAGATCACATAAGTTGTTAAATTTCTGTATCCCTGAAGTCACATGGAAGTTAATAGGAGACCTGAGATAAGTAATCAGTGCCAAAAAAGGGAACATGAAGGAAGACAATGAAAGCTGCCTGCAGGCGATTTCAAACTGCTCCTGATCCTTCCTGTGAAAAAAAACACAGTCTAAATTGGCATTCTGTCAATGATGGTAACAGCTACAGTGGCCAGAACAAATCAAAGCTTTATCTCCCTCCAATGCTAATGTCCCTCCAGTGCTAATGACTAACTTGGAGCATGTTTCCCAGTTGATCTGCATTCCATTTTAATGGTGTAGAAACACCATCATGTAGAAACATCACCAAAACAGCCACACACACAGTTATCCTGCGCTTTAGGGTTGCATTTGATTTTGTTTAGTTAATGTTGCTTAAAGTAAGTGTGATTATGAGATTGGGTTTGGGAACTATAGTAATGAGCAGTTATTATTATTATTATTATTATTATTATTATAATTTTATTATTACTATTATTATTATTCTTCATATTTGTATTCACAAAGAAGTATTAAGAGTTGGACTTGTCTCTTTCCTGTTAAATAGCAAACTCTCATGCTAAATGTTCCAGTGAAGAGACTTTGTGATATACTTTATAGACTCCAGTGTAAATCTTAACTACCATGAATCAAACTGTGAATATATGTTAATATCAGAGTCTTTGAGAGGTAATGAGATCACAAAGCTACATCCCTCTTGTTTATAATTATCATTTTCATGGAAAAATACCTGGAAAAGCTTGGGCACTTATCTTTTGTCTATGTATTGAGGATTCTAGAAACAGGTAGCCATCTGTCAATCAGGAAGCATCCCCTCAGCAGCACATGATAGGAAGCATCTCTATAGTATACTTTCCATCTCCCTAATCTGTGAGAAATGTTAGTGCCTTAAATTACTACTGTGTGTGTGTGTGTGTGTACGCATGCGTGTGTAGTCAGAAGTTAAGAGAATGAATGACAGTTCTCTAAGTAAATATGTGTGAGGTAGGTAGGTAAGATTGTTTTGAAAAGATGAACTGCTAGGTAGACAGGCCACGTGAGACAGAAGTAGTTACAACAAAGAGTGGTTTAATGTAATGGTACTATTTTGTGAGGATTAGAAAGACAAATCTTGGCTTTAGCATTTACTTGCTCTTTGACATTGGGTAAGGTCTTTGATTAAGGAAAGTTATCTAAGCCCCTAAAGTTTAGTTTATAAAACTTAACTTATTTTATAAGATTAATTAAAAAAACATTAGAAATACTTCATGAAAATTGAATTAAATACCATAAAATACAAAAACGAAGTACAGTCATGTCATGTTTCTTCTCTGTACGACTACTACTTCAAAGCAACTTTGTGGGGTCTGAGTCCAGCTCTAGTTCCTGCAATGGGTTCCTCAGCTTCCACGAAGGAGGATAAACAATGTAAACTGGCAAGTGAGCGCAGTACATCATTCTTCTATGGGACCCTTAGATGGCAAGCTTAATGCTCTTTAATAAGACACATAGAATACGTCTTATGGTGATTATGACACGCAAGAGCGCTTCTTTAATAGTAAAATAAAGAAAGATAAAGAAAAGCAAAGAAAAAATCAAAGAAAATAACAATGTGAACATTAAGGGAATAGAGCAAAGTTTCTCTAAGCTAGCAATTCAACTCTCTAGGCCTTGCAATCTATTCTCCTCAGTTAGTTCATTCCTCTCGTCTCTCCTGTCTGTCTGTCTCTGTCTCTATGTCCATTGTCCTCGTCCATTCTTCTTGTCTCGTTCTCTCGTTCCTCTTCTTGTTCTTCGTTCTTCCTCTGACCAAGACTTTTCTGTAGCTTAAGTAGCACACTGCAGGAATGTTTATCTAAGGGTTGCAGGTGTCAGGCATATCTCAAACAGGAACCAATGGGAAAGGTGTCTCTCCCCTTTATAGCTGCAGGCTTCAAAGTTACTCAGTTATCACCAAAGAGTAAATGATACAATGATTTATTAGTGGATGGTAGGGATGTCACTGCTGATTGCCATTTGCCTTGCACAGATAGTTCAGGGTGCCATGAAGGCGCCAAGGGAGGATTTTATGGTTTTTTAGTTCCTTGGTATGTATTTATTCTTCTGGGTCAAAGCTCTAAATTTCTAGTCTTATCTGGTGGCCTGGCTAGGTTGAAGGCTATTTCTCTCTTTAAGTCCTTGGGAATGTTTACTTTTAAGTTGGTGCAGGCTTGCTATATTCTTCGTTAGTGAAGGGCTAACTGTCTGCTTGTTTTTCCAGGTGCACTAACTTTCTAACTTAGCTCTCTGGCTTCTATCTATTGAGGCTTATCTCTTCCTGGGAAGATCCGCATTTACTTCAGGAATAGCTTTATGATGCATTTGCAATAAACCTGGGTTGTTCTCATGTTCCAGGACTTGGAAGTCCAGATGTGATTACAATTTACTTCTGAATAGCATGGCTGTGTTTCATTCCAGCCCACAGTGGCCAGCTCAGAGATTAATTTTGATATTACTATTAGGCTATGCAGATCTTATTATTGATGAGAAAATGTATGTCACCGTACAGTAAAGATAAGAAAGGGGCAAGGCAGTTAAGGAATTCCAGTTCCCGACAGCAGATGCCCAGGAACCTTGTCAAGCTGAAGCATCCATAGTCTGGGTAACCTGGATCCCAACACAGCCTGGGAAAAGAAAGGGTTTATTTTACTTTATAACTATCAGATCACATTCCATCAAAGGAAATTTAGGGTAGGAACTCAAAGCAGGAACCTAGAGCCTGGAACTAGAACTTAGGCCATGGAGGAATGCTGCATAATGATGTTCTTTCCATCAGGGAAAAACTACTCTTCCCATTGGAAACATTTCATAATGGTTTGTGTCTAACCTTCCTCATGGATGATCACCACTAGTTAAACCATCTAGTCAAATGTTTTTTAAACCTTCTATAAGTCTAAGTTATAAGTATTCAGATATTTTCCAGTAAGTTGTTTATTAGCTGTAGCAAACACAGAACAGAAAATTACATAAAATATAATTATTATTCTTAAAGTCTTAAAAACTTATACACTTTCATTGCTTTATGTTTTATTTTAATTTTATTTTGTTGAAATAGTTATTTTTAATAAAATATTTGCTAATATCATAAGAGTAGCACAGATATTTCTTTAAGACACCATTAAATGGAGGTGATAGAGAAAAGGAAAGACAAAGCTACACAATGAAAGATGACATATTATCCCTAGTTTCTGAAGTTCCCTACTTGCAGAACTTCAGTTGCCAGCAAATGCCGACCTGACATGCTTTTATAGACATCTTTGTTGCGGAAGTTTATTTTTAGTTGTGTTTAAAATAATTGTTTTTATGCACTGTTGTGTGGGGGTGCCTAGGTTTTTGCACTTTGTGCTGCCTGCAGATGGTAGATTCTGTGGGGACGTTAGATTGCTTATGATCTGCACGTGCTGTCAGTAGAACACCTGAGGAGTTCTGAGTCAATGAAAACACCTGAGCTCAAATGCTCAGCATTCCACTGTCCAGTCTGATGCTTGCCATGATGGTGGCAGGGTGTATGCCTATGAGAATGCCTCTGTGTCTTTCTTGGTGAGCCTAAACAATAGGTATACTGCTACACATCTCAGTGTGTACATATCCAGCTGAGGTGTCTTTGCTTTCTTGTTTCAGTGACTCACCAATGATTATAGCCATGTCATAGCCATGTTGAGAGGGTATGTTTTATGAAGATTCACTTAGGCTGGAGTTCCAATGCTGTTGGTCAAAAATCCAATATTAATGAACCAACAAAATATGTTGAGAGGGCCTGGAGAGATGTCTCAGTGGTAAGAGATCTTGTTCTAGCAGAGAACACATATGGTAGCTCACAACTGTCTAAAACTCCAGTTCCAGGAAACGTAACACCCTCTTCTGACTTCTGCCTCAGAGACGAATGTGGTGCACAGACATACATTTGAGCAAATAACTCAGACACATAAAATAAAAGCTAAGTAATTTTAAAAATTAGATGTTGAACAACTTATCTTTAAATAGAAAAAATTATAAAACAAGGTTATGTACTGATCATTGAATGTGTAACTAAAGACTTACACAAGCCTACACTTGCCTTTCCCTAGAAGCATTACTTTGAAACTCACTGACTCAGACTCTTAAGTTGTACCTTACAGCAGTAACTATATTGGATGGCATATATATGAATAACAAGAATTGACTGCAGAAATATATTTTATATTACTAAATTAAATTTAATATTACTAAAAGCCAAAATAAGATAAATAAATCAGAGTCAATAAACATGTATTTTTATAAAAAATCTAGAACTTACATAAATGTAAAACAAGTGTCTAATGAATCTAAAAAATAAGGTGGGGTATATATACTGAAGGGCAAGAGTCTGTATCCCATGACCAGCCTTATCAACACTGAAAATGGGCAAAATGGGCAAATTTAATTTTTAAAAAATCTTTATGGTAGTCACAAAGAATATTAAACTCCTTCAAAACCAAATATGAACCTCATTAAGCCTTCAAATCTAACCATCAGTATTTTAAAACAAAAAGAATATAAACACTATCACAGAGGATTAATTAAATCTTGATCATAGAAAATTGTTGGGGGAAAATAGCCCTGTGTCTTCTACAAGAAAAAATCAAGGACTCACTACGGAAGCTCCATGACTATCCTTGCAAGTTGTGCCCTACAGTGCTGCAGGTGAAATGATAGAGCTTGGTTATTCTTTAGAATCCTTGAGTAAGTTAGTGCCAGTCTCCATGGAATAAGAGTAGCATAACCATAACTGTAGCTGAACCTGGCTGTAGACTACTTAGGCTCCATTTTAACATTTTTCTCCTTGCTTTTATGTGTGAAAAAACATGAAATATAGTTTATGGAGGGCAGTGTACAAAATGACAGTTTTGTATAAACAGCAATTCACTGCTTTCTGGAGCAGTACATAATTAAAACACAAAACCTCACCATCAAAAAAAGATGAATAAAGCACACACACAACACAAACACACCATTCTTTAGAACTTTTAACTTGAAGTTATTATTCACATGGGTAAAAACAAGGCTTTGAAGCTACACAGGTTTGAGTAAAGCCAGGTCACCTAAAAGGTAGGCAGCATTGCTTATATTATTCAATCCATTTAGACACCAACGTCTTCACCTACAAAATGGAAATTATAATACACGTACTAATAAGCTGTTTTTAAACTTCTGTTTTGCCTATGTTTATTTTTGGGGACTACTATCAGCTGGTCTTTCTTTATAGTAATTTTTTTTGTCAATAGAGAATGTTAATAGGAAACATGCAAAGACTAACTGATAGATTATTTTCTGCTATTGTGTTTAACTAATTACCTTTTCAAATATGTAGAAGTGAGTCAGATTTAAATCATCAGAGGACAAAATATTATCTAGTTGAATGCTTATACTGGAAGCAAGGTTCTAAGAGCTGTGATAAACATCCCAAGATCAATTGTAACATCCATATCTTTCCTCTCTTCTTTCTCTTTGCTTTCATAGATTTATTCTTTCCCTCAACCTGCAAAGCCTAATGTTTTCAGGCTGCCTCTGCTCTATCTTTAAAGATCACAAGACTTGGGCATTTTTCTTATGGGGAAATAAAAATTTTGTAAATCACATTGTATTTAGACTATACAGTTTATAGTTAAAATTATTTTTTCTTGCTATACAAAATGTCATGTCCAATCTTTGTTGTCAGCTTGACAATATCTGGAATTGACTTAAATTCAAGCAGATGGGCATACATGTGAGGGATTTTCTTGACTGGATCTTCTGGGAAGATCCACATTAAATCTGGGCCACATCTTCTGGTGGCAGTCTACAGAAAAGGACAGGGAAGAAGGAAGTTCTTTTATTTTGCCTGCTTTCCCTTACTTTTACTAGCAGTCCATCTGACCTATTGATGAGGCATTCCTTTAAGGGCATCAGAATCTACTTCTTTGGGTGCCAAGAGCCATCACTGAAGACTTCCAGTCTGCTCTGGATTTAATGAGGTTGGACAGCTCCATTGGGTTTGCACAGTTCCAATGAATGTATCTTGGAGAGGTAATGTCCCAAGAGATTTGTCACCAAAATACCATTTGCTGCTGTGAAGTCTGATAGTGGTGGCCTCTGTAATGCTTTCCTTGTTTATTTTGTGGTATAAAAGTTCTATCAGGGTCTCTAACCCTTCACTGGGCAGTGTTACTGGCACACATAACAAGAGTGGTGATTGTCTAAAAGGTAGTGCCATTCAGTTGAATTGGTAACTCTATTGAAATTCCAGAAAGAATAATCTATAACATCAGATTAGAGTGTTTCACCAAGTTGCTTTGGAACTAGTGACCTAGAGCCTATATAAGAAACACATTCTTGGTAGCTGAAGACTTGGTCAGAATTAGAGACCAAGAACAAAGGAAGCCTGGTTGCTAGAGCCCACAAGTTTCATCTACGAAAGACAGATCTAGGTATAACAAATGAGTTCCAATGCCTACTGCTAAGTTTGATCTTCCTTGATCACAATTAATTTGATATTTTCCTAATTTTTATAATTATAAAATTACTGATGAGTTTTTGTACATAGGGCTATGTGGGATGTAGACTGGACAGATTCTCCTTTATCTAAGGGGAAAAAAGACTCCTGACTTAAAAGTTTTCTAGTTAATGACAAACTTGTTTCACTGTCTTAACTAAATAAGAATTGTGTTAAGTTAGGATACTATGATGTGTACTCATTTCCTAGTAACTGCAAGACTGATACCTGACAACTACAATAGAAGCTGGCTGTGAGAATACTTGGCTTGCTTAAACTCTGTTAATCTATAATAACAAAACTATTGTTTCAGGGATATAGATGTATTGTCTGGAAAAAGTACATAGGAAACTGGGTGTTTATGTGTAATCATGTGTGGGTATTGAAAACAACGTTTTGTTTTGTTTTTTAAATATGTAACTTGTAATCAATCACTGGGAAAAAAAGGACTCATGATTACCATGTGATTTCTTCTTACATAGAGGGTATTGTTTGAAAGGCATACAGGTATAAGGGAAAATAATAGGAAAGAGGAAGCTTATAAGATGTATGAGTGAGATATGTGTATGTTGAAGCCTTGCTTCTTCCATAAGATGTATGTGAATGTGTATATGTGTGATTTTTTATGGAGATGATATAGGGAAAATTCTGGAATAGAGACAGATGTTTAAAGGAAGAGAGAAGCTTGAATAAAGAGCATGTAACCCATCCATGAGACATCTGTGTGTTTTTACCCCCAGCTCACTCCACCACTCCTCTTTGGAACCCTGACCTATTAGACTTTTTTGATACAGAAGAATGTGTGCATGTGCCTCTCTTCCCCACCCCTCTCTCAATTACATTAGTTGTCTGACTCCATACTTCTCCTGGAATCCCTGACCTCATGCCAAAACTGGCCTTCTGTAATTGGGATTTTAACATAGACCTAAGACCAGCTGAGATATCCAGTCTCATGGAACAACACTGATATCTTGTTCTTTCTGCTAGGATATAGCCATTGCTGTGGATGGACAGGATGGCAGATTGTAATCCACTCTAATAAATTATATATATATATATATATATATATATATATATATATATATATATATATATATATATATAATCATGTCATATACATATATATGCGTGTGTGTGACTATATCTATTCATTTCTTCTATCAGTTATATTCATTTAGATAACCCTAAAACACAAAGTTAAATATGTGTTGCAAATTAGAGGATGTCTTTCTTACATTAAAGCTACTGGACAGAATGTTGGGTACTGTAAGTATATAATATACCATTCCTGTATGTCTAAATTGAATCGAACTTCCAGTCTAATATAAGAATGAAAATGTTGCCATGATAAAAAATATGCTGTACGTATTATGACATTCTCAAAGAATTAGTAAAATATTATTTTTTAAAAGGAATGTAAATATTTACTTGGTTTGCTGGAAGATACTAAATAGGGAAGGTTTCTAGTCTGAACTACTTTTTACAAATAGCATTGAGGGGTCATGAGAGCATGGTTAACTCTGCTTGAATCAGCTGGCTGTGGGGTTGCATTACAATGTTCCCTCCCACCAACTAAATGGCAAGCATCTTCAAGAAGTTCAAATGAATTTGCAAATGTATGGGTTACCTTATAGAACATAAAAAGGAGGACTGAGGCACAAGATAGTTAAGGAAAGGTGACTTAGAGAGACTCCTTTCAGAATAGTAATGGAAATATAAAAAAATGAATGAAAGAGAATTGTTAAAGACATTGTCTTTTGAAACTGAATTGGCAAGTAATATCCAACACTTGGATGCTGTTGAAAATTTATCCAGACACCAACAAAATTTTCATTTTAGATTTGCCAAAGGTAAAGTCTAAATGGGAGAGACAAACCCAAAGATCATCCTACAATCAAGCCCAGGTTTAATAACCTGAGTGTAGGCATGCAGCTATTGGGAATCACAAGGAATCTAAATACTGAATGAAATTGCAGATGGGGTTGTCTTTTTTGTTTCTTGAAGTTTGTTTTTAAACAATTGCAACAACATTTTCCAAATACAATTATGCTTTTATTGGATACTTCTGAGATTCATCATCTATCTATTTCCTCCCCACAGGGAACTGTGCCACACAATTATTAGATTCAGGTTATTTGTGTTTAAGGAAAGACCAATTTCAGAAGAAGAGTCCACTCAAAGTAGGAAATATTCAACTTTGGGATGTGCTTCAGTAGTGGCCAGCATACAGGCTTCCTCATGAATAGCTAGCTAATCAGGTTTACTCCAGGAAGCTGGGTTCTAGAATAAGGGGATCATTTCAAGAGCCAATGTATGTTTTCCTCAAGACAGACCAAAAATCCATTTTGAACACAAGTGTTCAGGTGAACTCAATCTATAGACAATGCAGTGACAGAGCCTCATTAATTCAAGGAACTTTTTTTTTTTAAGATTAAAATTTATTTTATATTTTATTTTATTTCTTTTCTTTTCTTTTCTTTTATTTTATTTTATTTTATTTTATTTTATTTTATGTGTTTGAGTGTTTTAAAACTCTGCATATGTATGTGCACTGAGTGTGTGGTTGCGGTTGGTGGTCAGAAGAGCATGTTGGTTCCCTGGAACTAGAGTTGCAGATAATTCTAAACCACATGGGTGCTCAAACTTGAACCCAGATCCAATGTAAAAGCCACACGTGCTTTGAAGAGCTGAACCAACTCTCCAGCCCTCAAGTGAAATTTTTAACAATTCTGGTAAATTGGATACCCTGTAGTAAGTACACACATTCTAGAAAATTCAAACCCTACGTGAATTATCTGACATTTCTATTTTATTCCTCTAACATCCCTCACAGTCAATAGCTTGACGTTTATAGGCACTTTTAAATCTGTATTATTTTATCTCACAAATCTTAATGTGTCCAATTCACCCTAAAACCTGCTGCCACTGAGATAGCATAATGAAAGCAAAATAGGGATTCTGTTAAAAATATATTGGCATATTTAGAACTACTAGCAAATAATTGCAGCAAACCCATCAAATCACAGAGAGTAATGCCAAATAACGCAGTCCTTCATCAAAACAAAAGCTGTCTTTAATGCTGTTATCCCAGGGTACTGCTCTCTGTTAGAGCTAATCCAATAATTTAAACCACTAAATCACCCTGAGGTGTTAATGGTGCCCTGCCTCACTTTAGCACTTCTATAACTCACCTGCCTCTCAACAATGGAGGGATTATTGGGTGACTTTAAAAGATGTGAATTTCTTTAAATTTAAATAAGCTACTTATTTATGGTGAAAATTATTTTTTTTGTAGTTCCAAGGTAAAATAATGACATTTGGCTTTGTAAACTAGAATTAAATAATGATTAGGCTATATAAAATAAAATTAATAGACTGGATAATATTTTGATAGATGTGGTGTTACAGATTTTTTTGAATTTGAAAAATGTACAGCTATGAAAAATCTTAGCAAAAATAATGGAAAAGCTATGAATTGGATTTTTTAAATACAATTTTTAATGGAAAAAGAGTTACATCAAATTCCCTCTCCCTAAAAGTTCCAAGAACATAATTTATTTCCCTAGGTCCAAAGAAATGGAAAAATCAACACAAATCTTATAATATTAAAAAACTTGAAAACGCAAAAGAAATTGTTTGTAAGCCTGATATTTGATTTTTAAAAAGTATTTTTATATTTGAGGAAGGAATTTATTTATTTTCTAACCAACTTTGGGGGTCATGAAAGCTGGAATCATTGTTTAACATCACAAAGGCACAGAGCTTCTAAGAATGAAGGAGGAAGGGATCATGCTCAAAACAGGACATCATGATGCTATCTCACCTGTCACCACACCCTGGATTTTCCAAAGAACCCTTCAAAAAAATTAAATTAAAACAAGAAATTTGAAGGTTATTAATTTTTTTTTTACGAAATTTACTAAACATCTAGTCCCTAGGCTCTACAATGCAGCAAATGAAACTGGAATTTATACTTATATTTCTTAAAAGCTAATGTTCTAATTTGTTTTGAAAATTAAGATGTTAGTTAAGCAGAAGTTATGTGTAGAAATATCTAGTAAAGCTGTTCCAGTATTGAAACATAATAAAGATGAGTTATAGTAGGTATAGAAATTATCTTTTTATGCAGTGGAAAATGTTATAATGTATAATTATTCTAGCATGCCAAATTATTTGTATGAAAATTTATGGATGTTAATTCTGACTCAGCTGAATTTTATAGTCTAGGCTATATATCTTCACTGGGATGGACAGTGGCTGCAAAACATACATCAAAATTTCACCACTGAACAAGACCTTGTTTAGAAATGATGTCTTTGGATCTGGAGATAAGAACATGCTGGACTTAGGGTGAGTTCTAAATGTAAAATACAAGAGAGCAGAAAAAGGAAAAGGAGACTGAAGCACTCAAGGAGTGAAATCACAGGTGGAAAAAGAAATAGACGCTGAAGGGCCATCCTTGTGAAGATAATCTTAGAACTGGGATTATGTGGGCATGAACCAAGGACTACCACAGGTTTCCAGAGCCTTAACCACTATGAGGGAACCCATTGCCTCACACTTTAATTAGAAGCTTCTTGCTTCACCATACCAGGAGAACAAATTTCTGTTAGTTCAAGTCACCTGGTTTTGGAGGACTTTCCATGACAGCCTCAGAAAACTAGTCCAATACCAAAGAATAAGTGTTTGAAATTAATAACGGATATCAATAATTTAAAAATAAGTGTTAGATTAAAAACCCAGGAAATCTGAATGAAATATGGACGGTACTTTTCTTTTCTTTTTTTTTTTTTAAAAAATCTATTGCAAATAGATTCTTGTTTTACACAATACATCCCAACCACAGTTTCTCCTCCCTCCACTCCTTCCAGCATCTGTACCTCCCCTCTTCCCAAGATCCACTCTTCCTCCATTTCTCTTTAGAAAAGAGCAGGCCCCCAGGAGATATCAACCAACCATGATACAAGACACAAGACAAGGCACACACCCTCATATCAAGGCTGGATGAGGCAACCCACTAGGAAGAAAAGAGTTCCAAGAGCAGTCAAAGGAGTCAGAGGCACCCCAACTTCCATTTTTAGGAGTCCCACAAAACACCAAGCTCATAGCTTATATCGCAGAGTTCCTGGTGGAGACCCATGCAGGCTCCGTGTTTGCCACTTCAGTCTCTGTGAGCCAGTTTGAGCCATGCTTGGTTGATTTGGTGGGAAGTGTTCTCCTGGTCTCTTCAATTCCCTCTGTCCCCTAGAAATTTTCGTCTTCCCCTTCTGTGGTGTTCCCAGAGCTCTGAGGGGAAGGAACAAATGGGGACTCCAATTCAGACTCTTTCTCCACTTAATATCTGCTTGTGGGTTTCTGCACCTGTTCCAACATGGTGTCAGAGGAAGTCTCTCTAATGAAGATTGGGCAAGACACTGATCTATGAGTACAGTAGGATATCATAAGGAATCATTTCATTGATATTTTGGGAGGCCAGTTGTATATGGGTCTATCTTAGGTCTCTGGGCTAGCCGGTCTCTTGTTTTTGGACATCCAGGCAGTGTCTGGTATGGGCTCCCTCTCCTGGCATGGGCCTCAAGTTAAGCTAATCATTGTTTGGCCACTCCCACAAGTTCTGTCACCATTACCTCAAATATATTTTGCAGGCAGGACAAATTGTATGTCTAATGTTTTATGGGAGGGTTGGTGTCCCAGTCCCACTACTGGAAGCCTTGCCTGTTTACAGAAGATGGCCTGTATCTTCCATTACTAGGAGTCTTACTAGGGTCACCTTCATAATAGTAATTTATTAATATAGGTTCATTAATTATGGTGAATTAATATAAGATCATGAAAGAGGGAGTGAATGTGGGCAAAAGTTTACCCCATTTGTTATCTTTGCAATTTTCTACAAATTTAAATTAATTATAAAATAAAAAGATGCTTAACAAGAAATAAGGACATCAGAAAACACTTATTTCTTATGGTCTTAGGAACTGAGACACCACTCAGCAGCAAAATTACAGTTATGAATAGCAACAAAAATAATTTTATGGTTGGGGGTCACCACAATATAAGGAATTGTATTAAAGGGTGCAGCATTAGAAAGGTTGAGAGCCTCTGCTCCAGAACGTTAATAGGAACCTTGTGGCTCCTGTCTTTCTGTTCTGCCCAGAGGCACTTTCTTTGTCTTCCTAGCAATGAATGAGCTGGTTTGCAAACTTCTCATCATGTCTCATAACTAGGTTTAAAACAATATTGACAAAGAAGTTGGAAAATTATCATGAGTGGGAGCGAATTTGCTCAGCTCTGCAGCTGGAAATAAGCATATCTTTCACACTTGTAGTCAGTGCAGATGCCCAGGTATAACTGGAGCATGGCCATCAAGGAAGAAGAGGACTAGGCATCATGGGGACCAGCAGCTTCATTTGATGTCATATCACTATCTAGTACACAAAGAGCTAGATAGACCTAGGTTCCAAGGCCACCAGACATCACTTACACCAGATTCCTTTCCATCTGTTGGAGAAACTTCTGGATGAATGAAATATTTTCCAAACTTTTGTAACTAAGTATTTTATTACAGATTTCATGCCAAATTAAAAAAAAAATCTGCTAAAGAGCTTATAACATAGTTTAGGAAATAAGGAATTCATTCTATATTATGTCATGGCCAGGTTTGTAAAGTAAACACTGGAGTAACACCCCCCCCCCAGCAGTTTTGTATAGTTCCCAGAGAAAATCTACCCTGAGTTGTCTTACAAACTAAAGAATGAGACTGTAACACATGGTTAAGAGAGTTGTCTGCCTGTGACTTCAGAGCAGAGAATTGTAGGCACATGTAGGAAATTTGAAAGAATGCAGAGCCACAGAAGCATGAGAGAGTGTCAACTAAAGCCCATTTTATCTTCATGATCCTAGCCTGGTTTCTGACCTTCTCTGAGGCTTTGTTTCTTCATTTGTCAAGCTGAGAAATGATCTATTCCATTCCTGTGTGGACCACAACACTTTGATGCAGGAAACAGCTAGTTTTACATTTATTTTTTTCATTCCTTTCCTTTTTAATGAGACTTTTCCTAGAGCTTGAGGCATCTTTAAGCTAATAGTCATGCTTCATTTACCATACTATGTCAGGTAAGAAATGAGTGAACAGAGAATATTAATTCCACTGTGACCTGGAATAGTCTAAAGTTTGGTAGATACAAAAGAGATTAAGTAGCTCAGATGCATCAATGCTAATGTTGAATAGAGGCACCAGGAGCCTGGCCTAAGAATGCTGGAAGTTATGATTGGTATCCTTAAGCTAATTGCATCCAGTGTCCCTGTATATATAGTTGCAAGAGATACTTTGGGATATGCAATGGTTAAATTTATATGTCAGTTATCTAGATCACCACACTCCTATAACTAGCTGATTAAACATTGGTGTTCATTAAAGTTCTTATAGGACGAGACTCACACCTATGTCAATGTACTTTGAGTAACAAAGGTTTTTCTGTATTCTCTGTACTATGGAGGCCTCATCCAGTCCATGGAAAGCATTGGGGCTTGAGAAATGGCTCAGTGGTAGAGCACTTGCTGCTCTTGCAGTGCACCCAGGTTCCTAGCTCCCACATGGTTGTTCAAACTGTCAGTAACTTCAGTTCCAGGGAATCCCTTCTCCTGGCCTCCATGTGCACCAGGTACACATGTGGTGCATCTACATAAAAATAAATTAATCTTTTAAAAAGAGAAAGATTTAATGTTTCCTTTGTAAGGAGGAATTTGGCCAGTGGACTACTCAGACTCAACCTGTAACTCATCTCTTGCCTTCCAATCTCAGCAGATTTTGGCTCACCATACCCCAGTCACTAACTAAATCCTGACTCTCAATTTCTCTGTCTTTCCATGTGCCTTTCTCTGTGTCGTCTGTCTCCTCCAATCTCTCTCTGTCAATATCTATATTTCATTTCAGAGCATAGTGGAAAGATTCATGCAAGGAATGTCAAAGGCTGTACTTCAGTCCTAACTCTGCCACTCCCTGGTTTGTGGTAATTTTCCTTAGTTACCTTCTACCTCCATACTCACTTCCTAGCTACTATTTTCTGTATCCTGCATGTGGGAGAGAGCCTCATTTCCTAACAGAATAGTTATGTGCAGTAATGTGAGTGGAAGAGATTTTATGATTATCAGGTATAATACTGGTAATTGAAATTATTCCTATTGCAGTCTGGGTCAATCATATTGCATCTCCACAGCATTCAATAACATATTCTCAGTATCTGCTGGAAGAAATTCAGTTGAGGAGACAAGACTTCTTAGGAACAACATAGCATATACTTCAAAACCTTAACTTTCTTTTGGAATATTCTTATGATAAAAGGTCTGGTATAATGGTATAATATCACCTATCTGCTGAATATAATTGTGAAATTTCCTTTGTACCTACTACATGCCAACTTAACATTCAAAGGACTTTTTAAAGTCTCAACCAGTCTTGACTTGTGCTGTTAGCCCAAGGCATCACCATTATTAGATATTTTAGTTCTTTTTAAACTAGATCACAGCATACTGCTTATCATTTTAGTGTAGCCTATATTCCCGGAAATTTAGTCTCAGGATTACAGAGAAATGAAGCTTAGAAATCTGTCACCACTTAACAACAGAGAAAGAAAGCCTGGCTTCACTAAAAAGCTGTAATTTATGTCACTGTGACTAAACACATCTTTTCATGTATGCTTTCATAAATGGCTAAAATTTTAAGTCCATTCACTTTGTCCATTAGCAGAACCTTGCAAAAGAGAAAGAGGATCAGTCTTCTAAAAGTTCTCTGGTAGTTATTCATTTGGAGGCAATGGGTCAGATTTTCTGGCTTTATTTCTCCATGGGTTCTGTGGTTATTTTTGAAATGATTTCACCAAGTAACAAAAATATCTGAAAAGATGAAAACCATGAAAAAAATCAATCAGTGCCACTTATGCCATTGCATAAGATCAACTCCAAGTGTATATCCAAGAAGCTGTTTTGAAGGGAAAGGTAAGAGTATGTAAAGTAAGCCAGTTAGTCTAGGCTTCTCCTCAGAAAGCTTCACTCTGCACTTTCTCTCCACACAGTTTCAATCCCAGGACCATAGATATTTCAGTGGACAGCAATTTATTGACCATTTATTACATACCAGGCATTCCTCCAGGTGTTTGGCAGACTGTTTGATGCTGAGATTCAAATTCAATCTGGAAGATACATTACTCAAATGCAAGGTAGTGAGGCTATTCTGGTTAAACAGAAAAAAAATCTTTATAGCTTCTGGTAGAAGTAGGCAAGGGCTAGAAGAGGGAAGACAGAAATCCACAATGGACACTTTATGGATTTTCCTTTTTGTATCAGGCAATAAATCATGTTATTTACATATGTTGGCTGTGACTCTTGCCATAAATCTTCTGGGTTATAGTCTTTCCTATTGATAAAGAACCTGAGGCTCAGCAAAGTTAAATAGCCTATCAAAGGCCAGCCTGTGATGAGATAAGACTGCTAGGAAGGCCACTGTCTTTGTTAGGGTTCTATTGCTGTGATGAGAGACTATGACCAAAAGCATCTTGAAAAGAAAGGGGTTTATTAACTTACATATTCTGAATATGCTCCACTGAGGGAAGCAAAGGTAGAAACTCAACCTAGAGGCAGTAACTGATGCAAAAGCCACAGAAGAGTACTGCTTACTGGTTGTATTTCCATGTTTTTCTCAGCCTAATTTCTTATAGCACCCAGGACCACCAGTCCAGAGGTAGCACCATGCACAATGGGCTTGGCCCTCCCTCATTAATTGATGATTAAGAAAATGTCCTATATACTTGCCTACAGATCATTCTTAAGAAGACATTTGATCAGGTAAAGTTCCCTTCTTTAAAATGACTCTAGCTTGTGTCAAGTTGACATAAAATTAGCTAGCACAGCCACCTGTCCTCACTCATTTGTAGAAATTCTCATTTGATGGGAAAATAAAAACTACTTAAAGACTGAAAAATAAATCAAGTGGAAATTCTTAAAACAAGTCTTTTATTTTTTTTATTTAATCCTTTACCTAAAATACTACTTATAAGGAAAGATATTAGAAAGTGGAAATTTAGACAGCAAATATTTATTACTTTACATTATTCAGTGTTATTAGATAATCATTAAATGTTTCTGAACCTGATTACTACGTCACCAGCATACTATGAGACTTGCTACAGATTTCACTAACACTGTGATGTCATCAGCTCTTGGTATACTGCAGAGCTCTGACACCAAAAGAAGAAAGGGAGAGAAGGTGCTGCACATATCACTCCCTTCATTCACTCTGGAAGAAATTCAAGGCACATTTGTGGGTAAACCATGCAAATTCATTTGATATTGTCCACTACCATCTGTTCTATATTTATAATTTCACCAGTCATGGAACACTGCTCTTTGGGAGATGCATTAAGGATAAGATTTCTCATATCAGTTGACATAATTTCAATACAAAGTTAAAACATCTCACCTACCAACCCACTTGAGCCTCATCTGACCACGGGGAGAGGCCAGAATTGTACATTTTCAGGAGAATTCTAGGTTCAGGGATATTGCACAAATCTGCTTTTACACAGTGGTGAGCAGCAATGGTCCAATCTCCACGGTTTTTTATTCTAGCCTCATCAATTAATGTGTGGTGTCTGTTTTAAAAAGTCACTTAACCACCCTGGTTTTTCAACTTTTCAATCTTCAAATGGTATGAATATTGGTGTCATGTGAAGAACAAATTATCTCATCTTAATCAAGTAGCCAGGATAAAGTGTGGCACAAAGGAAGACTTCTTATTATTAAGGACTTGTCATTTGCTTTAAAGTGCCCCACAAATGTAGACATGTAAGAATCACTATCCATTTCTGTTTGATTAAACACAATACAGAAGATTCACATCAGAGGTAATTAGACCTCAATTTAAATCTCACAATTTCTTCTATATGAGACAATTTAACAGTTTAAAAGTAGGCAATTACCTAGTGCATATTCTATTAAATACAGATTTTTAAAATATGGATTTTATTGTGAAGGATGAAGAAAAATTCTAGTGTTTAAGTAATACAATTGAAGTTAAATATTAAATATTTCAAAGATACAAATGGTGAGGTATTCATACAACTTCTGCATTGCAGCATGTTACTGACATGGCATCTGTACTTTTGCTGTGGATGGAGGAGTAATGCATCCTTCACCATGCATGCCAGCAAGAAGCCAGCACAAGTGAGCCATGCCCTGTTCTGTGTGAGCATGATAGTGTCTACCATATAGGCAGCTGTATACTTAAATGAGTCAATCTGTAGAAAATGGCTAATGCAATGCCAAATATATATAGGTACACTCTCAAAAGAAATATTAATGATATTTTTACAAAGATACTTTTAGAATCAGTATTATCATTTTTCCATCAGATGGCAATAAAAGGGATTATCTTCAGGATAGACACCTTCACATTCTTTGGGAGGGTTCAGGTAAAGATGTTTTCATTTTGAGCAAAATGAAGGTAAAATTGCAATGAAGATATATGAGATAATGAATGGGCTTGAAGTTTTAAAAAAGATACTTGTTGGCAGCACCAACAATGATATGGGGGGGTGTTATAATGTGGGTGACAGGAATATATACTAGGATCATACAAGTCTATTTCAGGCCTGATGGGATGAGAACTCAGGGTGAGTGTGAAGGTCTGTGTGGATGGAGTATGGACAGGCTTGAAGAATGAAGGGAAGAAGATAGGATTCAATATGAAACCCCAAGAAGAATGTTATGAAATTATTCTAAAAATGTCCAGAACACTTAAAATTTTTAATAAAGCCATTAGCACTATAGAAGAGCTTCCCAGTCAGGCTTTGAAGAAGAACATACAGAAATTACTCATGTGACTGTTTGCAAGATGAACACCACATAAAACTAAAACATCAAATGCCAATGGTTAGCAAAACCCTTCCAGAAATAAGTTGATGGTATACAGAGAAAGCCATAAAAAAGTTCACAATCTGTTAAACCATAATTTCACTTATAATAAATTACATATTATGTAAACATAAACGATATAAATGAAGTAGGTCAATAAATGGATAAAGAAGTATGCACATAAACATGTACTTCAGCATTACTGACATTAGAGAAAATGTCTGGATCACTCTGAATGCTTGTATAGACAAGTTGAATGGAATGTCAAATTTATGAAGACAATAAGAATTACAAATTTTTAACAACTTTCACTACTTATTGAATGTACAATACACTTTGTTGTACAACACCTTGAGAATATTTCATTTAGCTATTATAATTTTCAACATGAAGTTTTGTTATTCTCATTTGAGAAACAAAGGATTAATAAAATGGTACAATTCCCCAGGCTCCCCCTGGCTAGTGGACTGCAGAAGGGTGAGAGGTTTCCCTGGGTATTGGCACAAAAGTTCCTAGAAATTCAGGGTTAGTTGCTGTGTTTGTGGCCATAAGATATTCTAACCTTTGTTTCCAAAAGTTCAAAAACAAGAACATAGTTTCAAACCCAAGTATGCGGGAGCTTTAATCCAAAGACTGTGATGTGAGCACTGGGCTGAGAAGTAACACACAAAAGAGAAAACAAAAATTAGTGATAGTTTTTGACTCTAACTTTACCTTAAAGACTTGTGAAAGAAGGGTTAATATTCAAAAAAATCAAACAAACAAACAAAAAAAAAAAAAAAACCTGTAGGTTTTAAGTTTTAAATTTTTTTTCCTGAATTGTGTTACAACATGGTTTTATGAAGGAAAGACATCTTAGAAGTCAGGTTTCCAAACATGGAAATACGTGCGTGAGTGTGTGTATCTGTTTGGCTGTGTTCCTGTGTAAGGAACATGCAGGGGGGTGTGGGCAAGCATTAATGCACCTGGAGGTATGTGTGACAGAGGCTGATGTCACTTGTCTTCCTTATTGCCCTCCACCTTCTTTTTTGAGATAAGTCTCTCACTGAACCTGACCATTATTAATTTACCTAGAGTGGCTGCACAGCAAGCCCTAAGGATCCTCTTGTTGTCACCTCTGCAGTATTGAGGTTACTGTTGTAAACTGCTGTGTGCTTGTTTTTTAATGTGAATGCTGGAGATCGGAACTCAGGTTTTTGTCTTTACACAGGAAGCACCTTACCAACTGAGATATCTCCTTAGCTCAGGAAAAGTGTCTTTTATAGCACATTTCACACACCCAGGTTTCCTGCTGGCATTTCAAACTGCCATTACATTTGTGTGTGTGTGTGTGTGTGATTATGAGGAATGAACTTCTGGTCTCATATATGTTAGACAAACATTCTACCACTGAGTTATGAGCCCCAATCTAATCCTCATATTTATATTTGTTAAACAAAAGAATATTCATCTTGTATCTTCTCTTTACTTAAGACATCTGAATTATTCCTTTAATCATTTTTGAACTGATTGCAAAAGCTAAACAATATAAAATAAAATAAAGCAACAGTTAGCTGTTTAATACCTTTACAATTTTATTATTAAAATGACTTAGGTTTTACTGTGGCTTTTTCATGAACTTATTGTGTCATTAATCTGCTAATAAGATAATATGATAATTTATCAACAAAATACTAAGAATACTCCTATTTTTAAGCAATCTGCGTCACCAAATGCACCCCCCCTTGGTTTTTCAAGACAAGGTTTCTCAGTTGTAACTCTGGCTGTCTGTGAACTCACTCTGCAACCAGGCTGGCCTTGAACTCACAGAGATCCACCTGCCTCTGCTTCCTTAGTACTGAGATTACAGGCATGCATCACCACTACCCGGGCCAAATGCCCATTCTTATACTTCCAGTTTCAGATCATCTTCCAAGTTACATATGTCAAAGTCAATGAATTAGATTTTAAATTAGAGCAACATGGCTGCCTAAATAAGACATGAAATGAGAGCACCAATTGATTTGCCAACACGGACGGGCAAGTTCTTATGGAGCTTCATCCGTAGAACTGTATGATAGTCAATGGTTGCTAGGAGAGGAAGAATCAGTATTCTCCAAAGCTCTAGAGTCATATAAGAAGCATTAAATGATCTCAGGTGCTTGTATTTATAAATTTATATACAAATACATGTAACAATTATAATTATAGAATAAAAAAGCCATGAATTTTAACAGTAGAAGGGACATGGGAGGTATGTGGGGTTGGTTAAAAAGGAAGAGTAAGATGGAGATAAATACAGTACTCACATGAAACTCTCACAAAATAAAGTAAAACCAAAATTGTTTTCTAAAAAATTCTTACTTATTTGAGAAATAAGAAGCTAAAACATTTTGTTACATGAAAAGGTCTGAATTCCTGGGTTTAGACCTGAGTGCTACATATTAAGATGTTGGGGAAACCTCATATTCCCAACTAGAGCAGAGTTTCCTAGTTTGTAGGTTGGAAAATCAATTTTTCTTCCTTCCAATAATGTTGGGAAGCTAAGCACACACCAGGCATGATGAAAGCACACTCAGTAAGTGGGAGTATTAGCTATGATCATTACATCTACACCTCAGATGTTGGCAAATTTATTTCTAAATTGAAATCTTAAATTTTCAGAATACCCCCTATGCTTTAGCAAAGTCTTAGTAGGCAGAAAACTGTGGTGAATTTAGTCCTGCGCTCAAAATAATCTTTGCTTGGGATCTAGATAAGAAATTTACAGTGGTGTGTGGCTAGCACAGGTCTTAGAAAATAATATATTGAAACTCAGAGGTCACAGAAATTTTCAAATGTTTTCAAAAGTTCCACTTTTAGAAAAATTAAAAAAAAAAACCAACCCTGTTTTTATTCTTTTAACATAAACTGATGCCTTTGGGTTACAAGATAATCTCTTGGAATTTTTGTTTTGATCAATTCTGGGTGGCATTCTTAGATCCTTTGAAGTAGATTTCATATAATAATTTAATTTCCTGTAACATCTTCACTAAATTGAGGCATCTGTTTAATTTCACAGACTTCAGAAACATGGTATGTGTGTGTGTGTGTGTGTGTGTGTATGTATGAAGATGTGGGGATAAAGGGAGACACCTGGGAGTCCCTGTCCCATGAAAGCAGGAGACAATGAAACACCTTTGTCCCCTGTAGACCTTGTAGACCTTGGATAAAAAAAAGGAATTAAATTCTATCACAGCTCTTGCAGTCTCTCATACAGGGCATATGACTCAATAATTCTTGAATAAGTATATACAAGATGAAAAATAAAAGAAAATGAGAGCAGAAATAAAATTATAAATGAGAATAATGGGAGCCTTGAGAGACATTGCATAGACAGACTGATAGACACAATAATGTACTTTTTGCTGCATCAGATTCCTGTTCATTCTAATTGGATGAAAAAATGAAGAGTTGGGCAGAGGGTGCAGCTCAGTTGTAAAGTATTTGCCTAGCACACACAAGACCCTGTGTTTGACACCTAGTACCATATAACCAGGCATAGGGTAGATACCTGTAAACCCAGAACCTGAGGATCTGAAGAAAAGGATCAAGAGTTCAAGATCATCCCTGTTCATGTAGTAAGTTCAAAGCCAGTCTGAACTACTGAGGAGACCCTGCCTCAAACAACAACAAAAATGAAGAGCTAAGTACTCGCTAGATTATGAATCTTGAATCACAGATTATTTCTGTTGAATTTTCAGACAATATAATTTAATATATATACATATACATGTAAATGTGTATACACACCTTAGTAATATGTTTTATGAAAAAAATGTGGCACTATAAGCTGTCAGAATGCTAAAGATCGCATTAATAAGTTCCCTTGGAAGAATCCATCACGGGTGCTTGTATTTTATTTTACCTTCCATAGGGGCATTACTTAAGGCTCAGATGGCCTTGCTTCAGAGCCTGTGTGATTTATGCCTCCTGGGCAGAGAGATTTTTCCTCTTGACATCTTGGCAAACACTGTTCTGAGAAGTAGCTTCTTTTCCACTGCCCCTTTTGATGAGGTGCCAACATAAGATTTCCTTGTCAACCCTGGATGCTAATATAAACTAATGGAACTAAAATGTGTCTGAAATGGGGACACTTCAGTGATAGACCCTCTCAATGCTCAGCAGTGCCACTGGGCTCCTTGCATGCTTGAGGAAATCTTTATAAAGTTTTCTGGCAAAAAATAGTTAACTCAAACATCTTCCTATTAAGAGTTCCCAGAAACACTAATAAGTATATTTTACTCTTTTCATATTATAATTTAGAATTTACTTTCCCATTTCAATTAATTATGACATGATATACTAAAGATTAAACTTGATTTTATATTTGAAATTCAAGTTCTTAATGTTTAGGCAAATTAGTCACAGTTTCTAACCACCATTTCTTAACATAATTAAAATATTTAATGGCAATTTCTATGCCATGTTACAGAAATTTATTTAAAGTAATATTTTCATGTTTATTATTTTTCCATGCTTACATGTATGTGAGACTGAACAGAATCCAGAGTCTGCATTTCTGTAAAAAGCCTATCTTGTATTTACTGTTGGTGTTTATCACTCATATTTTATATTAAGCCTGGAGAATGACCTAGCTGCTCTAGTTGGGATCTTTGAATTTAACTATGCAATGTAAGCTTAATCATTAACACTGCCACAATTCCTTGGAAGCACTAAGTTAGAATGTTAGAACATAGTCCTTGCTTATGGCCTGAATTCAGAACACCCCCATGGACTCATGTTACAGAAGCTTGGTTCTTAGGTGGTGGTATTACTTAAAGCACCATGGAACCTTTAGAAGGTGGAGCCTATCTTGAAGATGTAAATCACTAGATGTAGGTCACATTTACTCCGGGTTCAGATCCAGCTCTCTCTGTTTGCTCTTGTGTTAGTGGTCATGTTTCTACAGACAGGGGCTCCTTTTGCCATTTCTTCTTTGTCATCATGAATGAAAACATCTGAAACCATGAGCCAACATAAACTCTTCCTCTTTAACTTATTTCTGTCAGATAGTCTGGTCACAGAAGTAAACTACATACTTACATCCCTCCTAAAGACTCATTGCCACCATGGCACCAGAGCATATTTCAGACAGTGTGTCTCATTGGGGGAATGTTTTCTAGCAAAGGCAGTTTGGGGCAGATAACGGGCTTCCTTACTATTGAGTATACACAATCCATATTCTCAGGCAAAGTATGCAGAGAGGATGGCTATGCACAATGATTATTAGCCATTGCTAATATTATTAGACCTTGCTGATTTGAGTTGCCAACTAGCATATTTAAGTTCTTTGGAAGAATATGATGCAGCAGCATGAAAGAGTGGGCTTCTAACTTCATGAAGACTTCTATCATACTTTCATAATTTGTTGAAGCAAATTGGATCACTCCTTGTTGCATAGTCTTTCTGGGTCTGTGGATTGCAGTACCTTGTCTGCTAATTAACAGCTAATACCTACTTATAAATGAGTACATACCAAGTTTGTCTTTCTGGGACTGGGTTACCTCAGGATGATTTTTTTTCTAGTCTTATCCATTTACCTGCAAATTTCATGATGTCATATTTTAAAAGCCAAATAATACTCCATTGTGTATATGTACCACATTTTCTTTATCAATTCTTCAGTTGAGGGGCATCTAGGTTGTTTCCAATTTCTGGCTATTAAGAATAAAGCCACTCTGAACATAGTTGAAAAGTACCCTTGTGGTATGATAAAGCATCTGTCAGATATGCATAGGAGTGGTATAGCTGGGTCTTATTATTTTTTCAGGACAAGACTTCTCTGTTGTAACTCTGGCTATCCTGAAACTCACTCTGTAGACCAGGCTGGCCTCACAGAGATCTACCTGCCTCTGCCTCCCTAGTGGTGAGATTAAAGGTGTGTGACACAACCACCTGGCCTAGCTGAGTCCTGAGGTAGGTCCATTACCAGTTTCCTGGGGAATCTCCATATTGATTTCCATAGTGGCTATAGAAGTTTGCATTCACACCAGCAATGGAGGAGTATTCTCCCCTTGTTCCACATCCTCCCTAGTATGAGCTATCACTTGTGTTATTGATCTTAGGCATCCTGACAGGTGTAAGATGGAATCTAAAAGTAGTTTTGATCTGCAATTCCCTGATGCCTAAGTATGCTGAATATTTCTTCAAGTGTTTCTCAGCCATGTAAGATTCCTCTATTGAAAATACTCTGTTTAGATCTGTACCTTATTTAAAATTGGATTATTTGTTTCTTGATGTCTATTTCTTGAGTTTTTTAATATATTTTGGATATCAGCGCTCTATTGGATATGGAGTTAGTGAAATTTTTTTCCCATTCTTTGGGCTGCCATTTTGTCTTGTTGACAGTGCCCTTTGCCTCACAGAAGCTTTTTAGTTTCATGAGGTCTCATTTATTAATCAATGATGTTAGTGCCTGAACTATTGGTGTTCTGCTCAGGAAGATGTCTCCTGTGCCAATGTGTTCAATGCTCTTTCCCACTTTCTCTTCTATTAGATTCAATGTATCTGGTTTTATGTTGAGGTCTTTACTAGCACCAAATAGAACAGATGTTGCAGGTAGATAGGGTGTATGGGAAATTGGAACAGGAGGGATCAGGTAGGGGGAAAGGAATGGAGGGAGACAATATAGGGAGAGACAACCATAATTTGGGAAATTTAGGGGGTGATCTGAAGACCTAGTATAGTGGAAACTCCCTGGAACCTATGAGGGTGATCTAAGCAAAGACACCCAGCAATGGGGCATAAGGAGCCTGTCCCAGTGGTTGGACTGGGACATCAACTCAGCCCCAAAACCTTTGATCTAAAATCTATGCCATTGGCAAGATCTGCTTGGACAGTGGATGGGACCAAACCCCACACCAAGGGAGGGAGCCCATGCCTGACCTTGCAGAGCTGGTCAAGAACTGGAGATGATTCTTAAGGATATTCTGCTATGTTCATAGATTGATGCCCAGCCCAATTGTCATTAGAGAGGCTTCCTCCAGCAGCTGATGGGAGCTGATGCAGAGGCTCATGGCCAAGCACTGGGCAAGAACTCCACAGAAGAGGAGGAGGGATTGTGGGGACCAAAAGTGTAGAGGACATCAGGATAACACCCCATGGAGTCAATTGATCAGGATTCACAGAGGCTCACAGAGATTGAAGAAGCAGACATAGAGCCTGAATGGGTGTGCACTAGATCCTTAGGCTTGTTAGGCTAGGTGTTCTTGTAGAACTCCTAAAAGTTGTCTTTGACCCTTTTACCTGCCTTTTGGACCCTTTTCCTCCTGCTAGGTTGCCTCATCCAGCCTAGATGTAAGAGTTTGTGTCTGGCCTTGTTCTTTCTTGTTAAGCCCTATTTGATTGGTAACCCTTGGTGGGAGGTCTGCTCTTTTCTGAGAGGAAGTGAGAGGGAGTTGGGGAGGGGGTTGGGGGAGTGAATCTAGGGGAGAAAGGAGATAGAAGAGAGCTGGGAGGAGTTGGAGGGAGAGGAGGCTGGCATCAAGTAAATTGTATGAAAGAAGAGAAAAATAAATTAAAAAATAATTTGTTGGTTATTCTATTTCATTGTTATGTCTAATATTGATGACTTCATCAGAAAGACAATATTACTGAAGTTTGTTGATGAGAAAATGTGGCCGACCTTTAATTTAAAGTCTCATTAGAGACACAGGGTAATCACATTTGTTATAGATATTTTTGATGAATTTTAGTATGTGATCAATAATTTATTTAAAGGGACTAGAATTTTTAATAACAGGTAATGATGTTAATTTACTATAACTAGACAACATTGGGGGATAGTGTGTGCATGATAGGCTTCCATATATTTCTTCCTATACACTATGCATGTTATAACTTCGAGGCTGGTGGAGTTCATTCCAGAAAATAAAGGATGAATAGAGCTAAGAAGAAAGAAGTCATTACTCAGTCTTAAGCTTCAAAATAGAAGTTTAAAGACTATTTGACATAGTTGGAAAAGTAAACTCTTCCTGAGAGAGAATTTTTTTCTTGGAATTTTAAAAGCTGCATGTTAAGTATCAAGCTAGGAGAAATGGACACAGGTTCTGACTGTTGCTACAGAATAAAGAAACATTTGATTTTCTCTTACATTCTGACATTCCCTTCAAAGGAAATGAGTGTTTGACTGTGTAGGAATATAGAATGAGTTATCATGAAGACAATTGGAGTATGGACACCCACAGGTGCCAATAAGGAGCCTAGTGTCAAGATGAAAGGCATGGGGTGGATTATGGACCTCCACATAGTTCAAATATCATCCTTCATTTTAGTCATATGTTTTTGTTCTCAAAATGCTCCAGAAACCTGAAAGGCCCTGAGAATACCCTGGGTCCTCAGTGGCACCTGCTTTATCAAACTGAAGGAGACCTCTTTGTAGACATGGGCCCAGAGACCCAAGCCCCAGAGACAACTTGAGAGGAATAAAGTCTCCAAGATTAAGGTTCCCAAGGTGAGCAAGAGCTACAGAAAGGTTCTAATAGCATGGTGAGTTGAGAATAGGATAATATAAAGTACTGTTACTGGGTGCTTAGTAGTCTGTGGGGGGTTGGTATATAGAAATTTTAGTGATAGTAGATGCACAGAGAGCAGAAGAAGGACAGGATGCAACATTGGGGATTGGGAGCCCTTTCATAGTGAGTCAGAACACCTGCACATGCAAACACATCAACACTTCACCACACACACACATGCACAAACACACACACAGATACATACACAGGCACATACACACAGAGCAGCAGAAGTAGTATCATCAACAACAGCAACATAAAAAAAGAAGATGCTATTTTAGCATCTTGTACAACTTGAGAAATTATATACAACTTGAGAAATTTTATAAGAAAATAGGAATTTAATGTGTACAAAGGTATATCAGATTATTTATGTGGTCATCAGTTTAAATATAATTGAATTCTAAATAAAAGTGATGGTCATTAACAATTTATAAAGCATTTCAAGTTATGTCACTTGGTTTTCATCATTATATAATGGGGTAGACACATTATTATTTTACTCATTCAGTTGAAAAGAAAACAGTTATCCAAAAACTATAGAGCCTGTTTGGCATTTTTTCACTAGTGGCACAGCTAAAGTTCAAATGTTATGCTTTTTGTTTTACAACTCCAATGCTTATGCTTTCTTTGTTATTGTGCATTGGCGTTATCATATTTAGTCTTTATAGTTAAATTTAGGAAAACCAACTCTGTCTTCTGCATCTAACAACAGAAAGAGAGATGATTTGGAAGGTAGTTCTCTTCACAACTTTCATGAAAATTCATGCCATTATTTTGCATATTCTTTTGCTAGTCATTTGTTTTCAAATATTTATTAATATGTGCCATGTACCAAATGCTGGTGCACAACAGGAATACAGTTCTATTTCTACAATGCAGTGCTCAGCTCAGTGACAAAGCTAGCTGTATAAAAAATAAAGACAGCAAAACAGAATAGGTCCTACTGTATTCTATATGACAATCACTTTTAAAACAGGAAAACTCCTGACTTTTCTTTTTAGGATGGCCGAAGGAAGACAGTGGAAAGAGGCAGTAAGTAACAGTGACTTCTGAAAAGGCTAACAACTAGGTAAAAGTGTGCCAGCATTTATGGAAGATGATAAGGCCTGGCAAGGCAAGATGTCTCATCAGTATTTCTAAGAAAACAATATGGCCAAAATATGCTACACATGTGAGAGAGAGCAGCAGGCACAGTGGACACAGTGCATGGAAGAGTCAAAACAGAGTGTGCTATGTGTATAGAATACCCATGTCAAAAAGCTTGCAGATGCATTTACTGATAGCCGAGTACTATCTCTGTTGCCCTGCCCTTCCCTGAACCTCAAGACTGGAGAATAGAGTGAACTACTCAGAAGATGAACCAGGAGCTCCCAGTCTTGACATTCAGGGAAGGTGGAGCTGGGAGTGCCTGCTCCTCACCACACATTCGCCATTGCCTCTCTGCACACTTCTTCACAAACCATAGAACGTATTTCATTGTTGCCCCAGGCATTGGTACTTTTAGGAGAAGTAGCAATCCAATAAAGCAAGAAGAATGAGGGGTAGAATTTATTTTGTCTCCACTGGCACTGTCAGGATCCTTACTTGGGTCTTTGTATGTGCCATTTCATGTCATCTCCAAAATTCAAAGCCATCCTCAGGAAGCTAATGAGTGTTATTGATTTGACTTCTCTTCTGCAGAGAAGGGAGGAATCTTCGACTTGAACATTACAGCCCACAGGTGTAAGTATACCAGATATAGGTGGATTGCATTATCTTTTATTTCATCACACTTCCCTAGAGGAATATATAACTATCAGGGAAACTCAACTCAGTTTAAATGTAGTGAGACATTGTTTAAAGAAGATGCAGAGAACAGTTTGAAAAAAGTTAAAAGTAGAATTCAAATGTGGTGAGCATGAATTTAAGAAACTGAAGAAGGGAGAGAGAGAGATAGAGAAAGAGGGGGAGAGAGAGAGAGAGAGAGAGAGAGAGAGAGAGAGAGAGACAGAGACAGAGACTGAGACAGAGACAGAGACTGAGAATAGAACCAGAGAAATGTCTGCCTGGCTTCTACTCCCAGTGCATCAACACTAACACAATCACACAAGTACACACACATGCACAACACACACACAACACACACACATATGGAAAGATTAATTGGCAAAATGGGTAAGGGGGAATGAAGCCAGACTGATCAAGTACAGTGATATTTAAGGTTTGTATGGGTACAGAAAGAAAGAGAAAGAAAAATCTCTTAAATAGGTCAATATTTTAAACTACGTGAATTTAATTTTATCTCAGAAATTTGAATTATCCTTTAACATAACTGGAAACAATGAGGCCAAGAGGCAGACACACTTTAGGCCCTCCATAGTACAAATGGTAAATATAGTCAAGGGTAAGCCTCTTGTCTCAGAGATTTACATGAGACTATGTGTCCTTCTATTTCTAGAGTCATTTTGTAAGCAAAGCTTTTAGGAGTTGATATTCATCTGTGATATAAAATCACCAAAGACATTATTTTGTAAGATGTTTAAGATGAACAATGGGAAAGTTTGCTAATTAAAACTCTTAGAAGCTTATGTTTCCTGGTAATAGTTTGTGCAGTTCTTTCTGAGATCTGTGGTTGCTGGTTGTGTCATTCTGACAAGGTCAGTGGCCCTCATTTAACTGGCTGTAAATGTTTTATCACATTTTGTACTTCCAAGAAATGTTTACTGTGCTGGTCAACAACTTATTCTTGGCATCTAAAGGCTTTTTGGAAGCTTCTCCATTTGTGCTTGTGGTATAAATGAATACCCAGGTTATTTTCATATGTAGCAGAACAATTTTCATTATAGAAATTCAACTTACAAACATATGCATCACTGGATCATATGCACATGATATTTGTATGTTTTCTCTTGTCAGCTCTAGTGATAAATTCCTTTGGCCTTGTGAGTACTAGGCAAGTGCTCTACCACTGAGTTACAAAATCTCTAGCCCCATTTTATAAATTTATTCTTTGAAAATTTCATACATGTACCAATACATCTTGACTATACTCATTCCTCACTTCCCCCTTCAACTCCACCCAGGATCCTTATCTCATCTCTCTCCCAACTTTATGTCCTCATATTAATTAATTATTTTTAACAAACTGAGTCTAATTACTAATGTCAATATGTGCTTGAGTGTGAGGTCATTCAGAGATGCATGAGAAACCTTCCAGTAGCCACACTCCTAAAGAAAATGTGACCCTCTAGCAACCATCAACTGCCAACAGTTCCTCTCAGGGTTGGGGCTTCAGGAGATCCTTTTATCTTTACGCAGGAATTTTTAACTAGTTTGATTTTGCACAGATCTTGGTAAGGTTACTAGTGCTGCTGTGAGTTCATGTATGCAATGGCCATGTCAAGGCCAAAGAACAGCATTTCACATCTTCCAACTCTTCTATTTTTTCTAGCCTCACTTTCTCCTGTCCCCTAAGTTTTGTATGAATGAGGATGTTGACACAGGTGTCCTACTTACAATTGAGCACTCACATTTGCTTTTAATTAACACTTTGAACAGTAATGTGACTCAGGGAAGAAGTAAAACTGGGGAATCTTTTAGACAACAGCTATACTGGACTTTGACAGAAACAAGTCAAATCTTGATCTTAATCCTCAAATGAATAAACTGTTTCATTGAGGAAGGGACGAGATGATCACAAATGCTTATCCAAAGTATTATAAATGAAATACTGTACTAGGTTTATTTTAGATAAATTATTGACCATTATAGTATTTTCACAAATCATTATTATTGCACACACTTTAGATGAGTACACTGTGATGTGCTCTGTTAAAACAACTAACTTTCCTAAGGTTACTTAGCTAAAAACAGTAACAGAAAACCTTTAAAACTTTGATCTAACTATATTCAAATTCACATGCTGCTGAACCACAGATACTAGGAAAACACAATCTTAATAGGTATTTGCAAGTTTCAAAGGTTAGGATAGCAGACAGCAAGACAGAAATAAAGATGAGATGACAAGGAACACTAGAGTCTCACGTCTTCTAATGTAGAAGGTTCCCCCAGAACTCCTTCATATATTTTTATCTTAAGGAATAAGAAATGTGGAATCTGAAGGAACTCATCTATGTCTCCAACCTTGCCTCTGGTACAACTTCTTTTGCTGACCATCTTAAAGCCGAATTTCATTAAATCTGTAGCCAATCTCAACAGGAAAAGGAAGGAGTTGGAAATCCTAGAAGCTGGCAGGTACAAACCAAAGACGTAGTAAAGAGATGTCCTCATCCCATAAGCCAAGCTTCCATCTTGGACAGCAGCTTCCTTTGAATGGAAATATTACCTCTAGGAGGGAAAGGCGGGGGCTAATGAGGCTAAAGAGGTGAAAACTGATGTCACAGGCTCGGGAAAGTAGGAACTTGCAACATTCTCAGAGGCCCCTGAAGAGGTTTCTCGCAGTAAACAAATGCAAAGGGAATAGACTGACTAGATGAGTTGTCAAAATGAGATTCTTGGCCCTGTCCAGCTTCCTGCAAGTTATGCGGAAGGTTGGAGCTTTTGCAAACCATCATCCATGGTAAGGTGGGCATGTTAGTGCTACAACTGCTTTTGACTCATCCCTGCCCTTGTGTATAACCCCCCATACTCATACTTCTGTTAGTAGCCTCAATGAAGATTCATTGCTTTACCAAACTGGACACTGTTATTTTTATCGTTCACAGGTTTCCCTCTGGGCTGAGTAGATACATGTCATGTCATAGGAAAGGTTCTGGTGTTTCATATCGGCCTTTTCCTTATTTAGCGGAATATAGGGTACTAAGCAGTGGTAAAATGGGAAGCCCAAACACCTGTTTTGTGTGCACATTCACAATTGGTGTGATAAAGTGAATCTCTCTTAAAGTCCATTTATAGAGAACATTAAATAAATCATCCAAAAAATGAGAGCCAGCACAATGTAACCATTTGTACTTATAAGATAAAGTTGCTTTACTCAGCACTTAGTGTATTGATAATCTGTTATGAAAAAAAAAGAAAAGAAATAACACCTATATCTTTATTTAATTTCTCCAATTGGAGGAGATATTTTTCTGTCAAAATACAAAGTGAGAAATTATAAACTAATCAGGCTTTGGTGTGACCATTCTTGAACACAGAATTTTATTTTAAACACAGCAGTCTCACATATCTTTGGAGGTCTCTACAATATTTCATCTGGCAAAAAGACTCTAAACCATGAAAACAGTTTAAAAAACACTGTTAAAGATATTAGTTATTCCTAAAATTCCGAATTTAACTGATTTAAACAAGCAAACAACAACAACAACAAAACAACCACTATGGAAGCAGAAACCAAAAAATGTCTAATCTGTGCACTTCTAAAGAATTAAATTCATTAGAAAGAATTGGAGGACATGTAGGTTAAAATCAGGAGATCTAGAGCAGAGGAACCTCACTGGAATCAGTGAAGGAGACCCTAGTGAAGACCTCTTCTAACAATCAGGGATAGGGAACCTAAGCAGGCCATCTCCTGTAACCAGGCAAGGCTTCCAGTGGTGGGACTAGAACACCATCCCAGCCACAATAACTTCTACGTACAGCCTATCCTCCCTCAGGAGCTGCTGGGACAATGGAAGGGCAGAATAGCATGCTAAAGGAGGGAACCCATGACCAATAAGCCATGGAAAGCCAGGAACTAGAGACTGGATAGCCAGGAAAGGACTTCCAAAGTTATCCTATTCTCCTCATATATCAGTGCCTAGCCAAATCTTCATCAGAGAGGCTTCTGCGGCTGATGGGGGGTAGATGCAAAGGTCAAAGGCCAAATAACATACAGAGCTCGCGGTGCCCCACAGAAAAGGTGGAGAGGAGACTGTGGGGACCAGAGGAATCCAGGGCACCAGGAGAACAAACCCCAAATAGTCGACTGAGCAGCACTCATAGGGGCTCCCAGAGCCTAAAGCGACAGACATGGAACCTGCTGGGTCCCCCAACTATGTCTTGAAGTTACCTGGCTTGGTACCCTTGTAGAACTCATACAGACTGGAGTTGGGAGGAGGTTGTGTCTCTTTAGCTTTTGCCTACACTTGGGAGCCCCTCCCCCAGCCCGCAATTGTCTAGTCCACCCTTGAAGTAGGGGATAGTGCCTCACCCTTTTCCATCTTGTTGTGCCATGTTTGAGCAATAACCCTGGGAGGACTGCTCTTTCTTTGGGAGAGGCAGGATGGGAGTGGGAGGATAGGAGTTAGATCTGGGGAGAAAGGAGACAGGGGGAGCTTGGAGGAGTAGAGGTGGAGAGGAAGAGTGTTGAGATATACCATATGATAAAAGAAAAAACTTTTAAAAAGCATTAAACTTAAAAAAAAAAAAGAAATTCTTTTCTCCACCTCACATTGCCTGTGTTTCATTATTCCCTCTCCTTTGATATCTTTGATATCTTTCCATTCTCTCTTAACCAACAATCCCTTTCTTTTTCCTTGAATTCTATAGGAAGTCCAAATTAGACACACAGATCTGCAGATTCTATGGTAAGGTCCACATATTAGCGTTAACATGTGATGTTTGTCTTTCTGTGTTTGGGTTACAGAATAATGTTTTTAGAGCCACCAATTTACCTGCAAATTTCATTTTCTTTACAGCTTAATAAAATTCCATTCTATGTAGGTAACACAGCACTAACTACTATGAATAAAATAACTATGAATATGGATGAACATGTGTTTCTGTAAAAAGAGTCTTTGGGCATATGTCTAAGGAATAGAATAGCTGGGTCATATGATAGATCTAGTTCTGGTTTATGAGCACTGTGAACTACAATCATGACAAGCTATGCCTGTTAATGAAATAGTGGTAAAAATGTTTTTTGGTGTAACTGGCTGATTTCTGATTGGATTTAAAGCCTGCTCCACAGGGGGTAACTCATGGCTGGTACTGTTTAAGTCTGGCCAATAATGCATGGCTGGGGAACTTGTAGGCCCCAGGGGCAAACCAAAACTATTATTCTGCTAAATTGAAATAATATAAAACTTCCCTCTAGTTTATATCTCTATACTGATAGATTGGTGCAGCTTTCTGACTTGATAAGAGAATTTTCTTTGTACAGTAGAAGATGATTAATTCAGAAATCCACACTTGGTCAAAATGTAGAGTGGAGTGCTCAGCCACAAATGGGACATGTATATCACAGCACCTCCTCAAAGCTCAGGAACCATCTGGGAAACGGATTCAGAAAGATTGAAGAGCCTAGGAGTCAAGGAAAAATAGAACAAAGCAGTATCTTCTGGACATGACAGGACCACTTTACACATGACCTCATATTAGCTGGGCTTGTCTGGACAAGATCTGCCCAAGATCAAACCAGGCAACATTCTATCAAGGAATGAGAAGGGGCACATGAGCTCCCTCCCTTAGGTAAGGGGCTATGGACAGCTGATGGCTTTAAGAGTGGGAAAGTCAGTTTTATTAATGGTGTGGCTCCAGGTAAATAGACTGTGCTCCTGTGTATGGCTTTCAGCTCAGAGTGTATGGGTAGGACAAACTGGAGTTCATGGTTTACTTTACTTTTTAAAAGGACATGAGTAAGTAGGTAAGGGATGGATCCAGGAATAATTAGGGAGAGGATTAGGGAATGAATATGATCTTTTACATTGTATGATATTCTCAAAAAAATTAATAAAAACATTAAAATAGAAATTTATAAACAAAACACTTTTTAATATTGAAAATAAAATTCAAAAGATAACCATATAGTCCAAAGCTTAAGACATAATATACACAATCTTAAATATCAAATGGAATTTCAAGATTTATGAATTGATAAGTACCTCAGACCTCATAAAGTACAACCATTCTTAAAACCCGAAGGACTTCCAAACTCCAGCTTTTGACTGGAAGGTATACTTTTATTATATAACTAAGCTTTCTCTTTTCTTTCTTTTTCTCTTTCTTTCTTTTTTCCTTTCTTTATATTTATTTATTCATTTGTTTTTGAGACAGGGCTTCTCTGTTGTAACTCTGACTGTCCTGGAATTCACTCTGTAGATCAGGTTGGCCTTAAACTCACACAGATCCACCTGCCTCTGCCTCCTGAGTGCTGGGATGAAAGGTGAGTGCCGCCATCATCTGGCATGACTTTATTTTTTACTAAGAGCTAAGTGATTGTTAATCTAAATTTTCAAGATTGATGTATTTTTCAAATGTTCTACAACCTAGAAAAGAATGGGGCATAGCAAAGGGGAGACCTTGGGAAGATTGTAAACTGCATTTAAATTTAAAGTAAAACAAAACATATGTCCATAGCCAAGTGATGGATTTCACTACTTCAGGGACCTATGGTATAGTGTACCCGAGGCAGCTATGTTATGTTAGACATACAGATTGTCTTTCTACAAAGAAATATGAACACATCAAGGGAGAAATACAAATTTGGAATGAACGTAGGACCCTCATGCCAGCACTGAGCCTTTATGCCTATGTGGCTCTTAGTCAGGTACTTGGTTATCTTGCTGCATTGCTCATGTGACTTGCTTTGGCTAATGTAGTATGAATAGGTCTAAAGCATGCTTCCTGTAAGCCAAAGCTCTTCTCATCTCAGGAAATCAGTATACATAGGATCAAGCATCCTTTTTAAAGTGTAAAGCAGAATAGAAACAGATGGAAGAAATTAGTATTCAGAATAAGAGGGTACGTATTCATGCTTTCTTTTCATGCCAAAAAATAATTAAGAGGAAACCAAGATAGCAAAATAAAATGAGTCATTCTGTTGCATACCCAATTTCTACTTATTTGACAACACATTTTTTTTCTTAAAAAGAGGCTTAGTTTTACTCCATAGAAGTGCTCAATGTATTTCCAGTGATTTTACATAGGTGTATTCACTTTGTATCAATTGATGTTCTGATTTATGCTGCTTCTATATATTAGGCTACTTGGCTTCCTTTTTATTAATGACAATGCTAGTTACATTTGAATAAATTAGCTCTTTCTCCAAGATTCTACAGTCTGCAACTTGTACCTCTATGTATCTAATTTCTCAAGCTAGAGAGCTTAAAATGATTCTTGACTCCACAGTCTTTTCAGTAACTGTCTTCACTGTTAAGTAATGGATTCTAAAGAACACAGCTTTATCTAAATATTTCTATTTCTACAATAAAAATCTTATCTTGACTTTTCATTATAAAATTATTCAATAATACACAGAAAAGAAAATATAATGACCTTGGCTTTGATTTGATAGTCTAAGGGCGGTAGCATACTTCTAGACTTCTGCTGTGTTTGAATACACACATAAAATTATAAACTGAGAAAAACGGACACATTTAAAGTTGTTCTCAAGTGAATTGTATTTGTATATTTTAAATAATAACCTCATTATTATAACTCCAAGAAGTTTTAAGATAAATGAATCATGGTATATGAACATAGCATGTTCATTCTATAACTATAACAGCATAAACTGGATGAACATCAGAATTTCATCTTCACTAGAATTCATCTGTGTCTCTTAAATGAAGAAAAAGAAATCCTAGCAGTACTGTCTAATAACAACCCCTGAATATCAGCATAGTCAGCTGTCTGTCTTGGCTAACCTGCATATTGAATGAGTACTTGCTGAATGAATGTGACTTGGTGTACCTGTTCAGGATCTGGATGGATGCAGGGCTCCATCACAACATTGCTTCTTACCACTGTCTCACAGGGAAAAGAGCTCCCAGCCCACTGATTTCTAAATGCCTCTCTCAGAAAAGATGCTTCTGACACTCTGGCTGAAGCATGTTTCAAGACCATACCTAACTGGAAGGAGAGGTTGGAAACTATGGCTTTATGCTGGTCTCAGAAAGAGAAGGTTTGTTCAATCATGGCATAATCAAGGCCTCCAGAAATATAAGTGGGTCATTCTCTTCAGTTAGTCATTCATACAATGACACATATCATTCTATACTAAGGCATGAGCTAGTTTTCTAGAAGTAGACAAATTGAGAGATGTGCTATGTGCTGGTTTGGGATGAATGTCTGAACCAACAACTATTATTTAAACAACAATGGTATGAATATGACACCCATGAAGTCATATAAAATCACACAATATAAAGGTATGATAACTTCTAAAAGAGAGACAGACAATGCACTCAGAGAATGGTGCACTTCATTAAACTGCTGTGTATTCAATACGTTTTTCTTTCAACTACTTATTCTAAGAAGAATTTGTCAATTAACAGTAATAATTATTCAGATCAAAGATAAATTTTTAATGATCTTTCTTCCAGAAGGGGAGAGTGTAAAACCCTGAAGTAGCATTCTAAGGCTTTTTGTTGCCTTTCTTCACATTTGAAACAACCAGCAAGCACCATTGTGTTTGTTATAATGTTAGCTCACCAGACTGCAACTCTTAGCTCCCTTTAAAATAATCTATTGTGTATACTGACAGTATGTCATTCTATAAATTGTTAAACAATAATATTAAAGCCAGAAATAGCATTTAAACAAGAAAATATTCATCCAAATTTCCAGAGTCAAAATAGAAATTTCTTTTTTTTTTTCTTCTGCATTTCTATTTTTCACACACAATCACACAATGAAATCCTGTCATGAAATGGAGAAGAGATTTAGAAAACAGTCCAACAAGTAGTGGAAACTTGACACAAGCAAAGAGGAGGTGGACCTCAGAGCTGTCTAGGTCTCATGTAGAAAGAGGAATGCACAGCAGAGACACTGGCCACAATGATTTAAATGCCCCCAACACCCACGTTGAAAGTCATCCCCTTGTGAGCTTTTAAGAGACAGAAAGGGCATAACCTTTAAGAGGTGAGTAGAGACTGAGGATTTATTTCAGTGGTGGAGTGTTTAACTAGGTTTTTCAAGGTCTCAGTCTGATTATAACATGAGGATGGAGTCTACTCATGGATGGATGGACTGAAGAGTTATTTGAGGGTGTGTTTATTGTAAAAACCAGGTTGGCTCTGTCTCTGGGACTCAGCTTCACCCCATGTGATACATCATATCACATCTGGACTCTGGATTTTCCACAGCAAGAAGGACCTTAACAGATGTAGCTCATGGCATGTGGGCCTTAAGACTCTAGAATGTAAGCTGAATAAGCTCACTTTATTATGTATCTCAACTCAAATTCAGTTACAGCAACAGAAAATACACTAAATACAACAAGCACATGGCTAGCAGTTTCCAATATGGCATGTCTTTGGGGCTAACTGAGGTGCATACCTTGCCAACTGCTACAGAACATTGGTCTGAGTCAAGGAGTGCATTATTTACACACACATTTATGATAATAACAACATACAGTCTAAACATAAAAACACCTGAAGCCCTGAGTATATACACTTGTTTGAACATTTGCCATATGTTAGAGTTTCATAAAGGAGCAGGGACTCTGTCTCAAAAAGATATCTCAAAAAGATAAACTCTTTTTTTGCTCTTTTTTGAAATCTGGTATCACTGTTGTATCAACAACTCTGGCCTCTGGATCTTAATTCTCCTACCTCATCATTCCAAATATTGGGATTTCAGAGTGTGAGGCAATATACCTGACAATAAGTCAACTTAATAAAGCTCACCTACTTCAAGATATTATTTGGAAGTTAAACAGGATGTCAGTTTGGACCATTTCTTCATATATAGAGGTAGAAAATAATGTATTTCCTTATCTGGTAGTCCCTGATGTTTACATCTTATCTTGATATCAGCTATGTGTGAATTTAGCTGGAAAGCTTGTTTTCTGACTGCAAGAACCCAACTTAGGTATGCTGAGGGTGAGAAATCTAACAAATGAGCCAACATAAAGCATGTAAAAATGTTGCATCTTTATATAACATCTCACTAAATAAAAGTAGATCTGAAAGATAAAGATACAACAGTTGTTACTATGAGGACTAGAGGAGGCCTGGGCTGGTGGAGTTTGGCATCTTGTCTCCTGTCAACACAGACATAAGACATTCAGATTGTAGATTCATGTAGAATGGTGTGTGGGATTGCATTCTCAGATGCAGAAATATATTCTATTCTGTCACACCCACGGGTCTCAGACATGTACACTGAAGGCCAGAATGAGTAAGAACTTCAGAACTGTGGGGTGGGGGGAGGGAGAGAGAGAGCATCTCTGTTGTATATGCAATACAGTTGTTTAGTCACTATGATATCCCTACAATTTTAAACAAGAAGATCTAATACCCCCACCGTGTGTGTGTGTATGTGTTATATTTGTGTACTTGTGTACACGAATGTACAAGTACACATATTAGTGAACTCGTGTACTTACCTATGTATGGGTGCAAGAAAGAACATTGGGTGTCTTCCTCAATTACTTTCACTTTTTTAAAAAAAGACAAATCTCTCAATGAACCTGGGTTTCACCATTGTGCTTAGATTGGCTGAAGGTCAAGTCCCAGGGATTTCCCTCTCTATTCTCCTTACCAGCACTGGGATTACAGTGTATTCCACCGCACTTAATCTTTTAACATATATTATGGGGATCTGAACCCAGGTTCTCACACTTGCACAACAAGCATTTTACTTACTTATCTGCCTTCAAGCCCATTATTCTGCTTTTATAAACGGTTATTAGATAAGATTTGTAGGTTTAATTTCATTAACACCTTGTTTTCAAATGTTTTTGTGCTCCACTGTTTATAAGACAAACACATATTTTAAGAGGCTTGCATCAAAATTTCAGAACTGCTTTAAACTGTCAGCACATTTTGTCTACGGACTAGCATGGTCTTTCCCTTAGTTTCCTGTTAAGCAAAGCTAGAAAGGGTTCAGTGATCACTTTAGCAGTAGAAAGAATAATACATGGAACATTTGCTTAATTTGTCTTGTGACATAACAAATAATATATAACAGGTACAAAAAGCACTGAGAAGGGGAAATTAATAATTTCTAAGGTAATATAAGCTGTAACTTTTGAGTTTCACTAGAAGGAAGCAAACTGCAAAGTGTTGGAGTTGAGAAGGATAATAAGAAAAAAAAAAGGGGGGGATGAGCAAAACCCAGATAATGTCATGTTGTACGAACTCCAATTGCATCTCATTTATCTTCTGAAGTTAGAATGATTTCCTAATCAATATTTAGAGTAATATTTTATATTAAGCTGTAATATTGGCATAGCTTTGTTTTTGGTAAGAAAACTCATTAATTGGCCTTTAATGAAATCAGCACATTTAGAAAAGAATTCACTGGTGCAAAATGTATGAAACATTTCCCATTACATAATATTCATTTTCTGGAATTATGAAAAGATCAATGATTTAAGAGAAATTTTAGTTCCCAATATGATATGATCTAGCATCCACATTTATAATACTTCGATATTAGTGAATTAATTCTATACTTCTTAAATAAAGTCATCTTTTAAAATAGAATACTTAATGGATATTAAATTTATGACATTACAGTTTTTTTACATATTTAAACCCAAGATAAAAGATAAGACAATTCCAAAACCTTAAAGCCAAATAAAATCTAAGTGAAAAATTCAAGCCAAGAACTAAATAAAAAAAAAAAAGTATGGGTCCATACTATTGGCTAGCTCAATTGACCTAATTTATTACATCAAGGTCTTGCTCATGTCCTGTGGTATAAAATGCTTCAACATTTCTATGGGTGTGGTTCTATGACACCCATACTCTTAGTTGTCCACTCTTAGTTGGACACTAAGAGCTGGTTCCTAGCAGTTGTTCTCACTTACAGCTCTTTGATCTCAAACATAGAAGCAAACTTCTCTAAGCTTCAACCTCCTTCCTTATATGATACTTCTGGAATCCTATCCAGCTCTGAAGTCTTAGGAAGCAATGAGAGAGTAGGATCTCCTATCATGTGTGTTGAGGAACAGACCAATCACACACTGTGCGCATTGCATGCCCTGTACATGTTGTGCAACATTCAGTATTATCCTAGGAGAGCTCTAATTTTTAACAATCACTTAAAGTTTAAATAGGTATTTATAACTTAATTACCATAGCCTTTATAATTGCCTTACAAAATTAATCACAGTTGAAATAGAGAAGAAAAAATTGTCCTGTCATGAACTACATCATCTCTGAATAACTCCGGATGGTACATTACCTGTGGTGAAAGTGGTCCATAAATTTCCTTCCTTCATGACTCTAAGAGGTGCCTATTATGGTGAATACAGACCACTGAGCATTTACTACTCAAGAAATCTAATTACCTACACATTTTAATTATTTTAGTTACACCATCTGTGTCACACAGCATTTCTTGATATTCAGCTAGCACATTTCAGCATTATGTTCATTACTTGTCATCTTAAGACACTGATGTCTTCATAGCAGGCAGTTTCTCAGTTTTTTGTTTTTCTTCTATTATCTTATAGCTTGGTAATGAAGCCTTCTATAAGATATTTTGTCATCTCACAGAGGTATTTAACATCTCTTTAAAATATGATAATAACATAAAACTCTGCATTTTCTTTCTAAATTAAGTCAAACTTTTCAAACTGTTGGTCTTCCACTTTTCTGATTTCCTGTGGTTTATAATGCCACATTCTTTTACTCCTATGAAAACCTGATATTGAAGTAGTAATGCAGAACACCAGCAGAACAGTTTTTAATTCACGTCAGTGTTCTCTCTCTCTCTCCCTTTCTCCCCACCGCGCCTCTCCTCACAGAAACACACGTTTGCTGCAACTTTACTTCTTAAATTTCACAAAGTATAATTCTGTCCTTATGTGAAAGCACAATGTGTGTGCAAGCATAGATTATGTCTGTAATTTATTTTATTTGTTGTGGTTTTGACCTTCAGCATACTACAAATATCCTCTAATTTTAAATAATTTCCAACTTTCTGAACTTGGTTTAAAGCAAAAATAACCAGGGCAACTGGAGAAATGATGTCTTTTGAAAGTCAGTCAATATAAACATTAACTCTATGGATAAAGTATTTAAATAGATCATGTTGATGCTAATAGAAACTTTGATATTTCATCTGCGATCCCTGCTATTATTCCAATTTATATTAAAGGGACAATGGATTCTAAGTTTATTAAAACAATGAACAGTCAATGAAATGGGGTGTACATGGGAAACTCCCCATGTCTTTACGTGACAAATTATACATTTTCTATTTTGATTAATATTGTAAGTAGCCTATCTGATACTTCTCAAAAGGTTATTGATCAAATCTATCAGCAGAGTTTCAGAATCGATGACAGCTATTGACTCCATGCATGCTTTACTGAAAGTTTCTTTAATGTAACTTTAATGTAACAGATTCAAACAGGTGATGAACTGCTTCTTTCATGAGTTAATTATCCCTAGAATAAAAGCAATAGTATCACTTATACTAGTTTTAAGGTGGTGACAAAAGTAATTCATTTTATTGCTAAACTGTAACTCGTTTTTTAAAATCTGGAACAGAATGCATTTTTTTTAAAAATAATGTAAGTTTTGTTCAGGCAACCATCTTAAAATTTTGATTGTACACCTAGACACATTTAATACCACCAACACTAAATGGACTCAGTAGCTTGTGCATATGTATAATATATGTATAAATGTTAAATAGTAAGTATAGAAGAAGAGATCATGAATTTGAGGATTTGGGGATGAATTGGAGTAAGAAGAGGGAGTGGTGGAAGTAGCTAAATAGAGTATAATCATGTAGGAAATTCTAAAATATAAAATTTATAAATAAGTAAATAAATAAATAAATAATTTATTCATTTAAAAATGTTCTGGATTTTGACTCCAGAAGCTTCAGTTCACACCTATAAAGTTGTTCGAGCATCAAATTTCCAGTTTTTGAAATGTTGGGTATGATGCTTTCTACAGTATTATTTTGAAGTTTCATCTCTTGCCTCATCCTGGGGGTTAGTGGTTGGTGCCTTCTAGTATGTGTGCAGTTCAGGCACTCCTTGCTGTAAGGAAAGGTGAGTGTCCAGTGTTGTTCATTGACTTCTCAGCATACACACCTAATTCCATGACATGCATAGAGTGGGCTGTTTCGATGCCATTATTTTATTGTTCTCTATTCTACCACTATATATAAGCATACTCACACAGACATTACCACAGAAAAACTGATTCATACCAAAAAGTTTGACAGATGTTCATCTAAACACCTATTTCATTTAAAAGGTGCCCTCTTTTTTTGTGGAACTCTGTCTTGGTATTTGCTCTAGTTAGAAATGTTTTCTAGCTCACTTACAGTTTTAAAAGACACTTCTTCACATTGTTAGTGATTTCATAGTGGTTCTGGGGCACCTAAGCTCAGCTTACTCTTACTTCACTTCTATAGATGAACGTAACCAATGATCCAACCTGATTCACAAAACAGGGTTAAAAAACATCATAGAGGAGTATTGTGGTTTGAATATGAATGGCCTCATAGGCTCAAATATTTGTATGTTTGGTCATTTTGGAGAGTGGCACTACTTGACAGGGATTAGAAGATATGTCCTTGTTGGAGGAAATGTGTCTCTAAGGCTTTGAGGTTTTAAATGTTTAAGGTAGGCCAAGTGTCCCTCTCTGCTACCTCTCTGGCACTATGTCTGCCAGTGTGCCACAATGCTTCCACAGTAATGATAATGGAATAAACCTCTGAACGGTAAGGTAGCCCCAATTAAATGTTTTCTCTTATGAGTATTGCAGTGGTCATGGTGTCTCTTCATAGCAATGGAAATCCTAAGTCAAAGAACAAGATTGTTAATTTGTACTTACTGTCTTCCACACATTGTTGGTTTATGGTACACTTACTTATAATTTTAAATATTATGAAAACTCATAATTTGGTGTTTTGAGGCATAGTTAAATATTGGTAAGTCATAGAAACTGACCTGAGCATGTGCCAACCTGACTATATGACATTATGGGAAAAGGCAAAGCTAGGAAGTCTATAAACGTTCAGCACTATCAAAGTTTCAGTGGAGGGAAGATGAGTAAGTACAACATAAGGGTTTTTAGGTTAATGAAACATTTCTGTATAATATTAATATAATATAATTAATATAATAAAATATTGATGAATATTATTATTCATTCGACAAAGTCCCCATAATATGCAACACAGAGTAAATCCTGCTGTAAACAATTTTTCAGCTATTCCAAAAAGTGATGTTTTAAGTTATAATAAAATATATCAGTTTTTTATTTTACAAATATGACCGTGCAAGGTATACTAGAAATACTCAAGATTTTGGACTTTGCTTGATGGTGTGAATGTAGGTTTAGTGAGTCCTGCTTCAGGGATTCTTAAAGACCATAAGACATAAAGATCTTAAAGACATAAGAAGTACATGTAGCAAAATCCTTTATGCTTCATCACTTTTTCAGAAACAATCTCATCACTACACTGTTGAAATTGCTATTTTAATGTTCACATTCCATGTTCTGATATAGAAACAGTGGTCATGTTCTGATATAGAAACAGTGGTGTGCCCTACTGAAGACTGATATGATCCTTAGAGATTCCTAGAGAAAACTTCAAGGTTCTCAGAAGATCCTAGAAACACTTCTACTTTGTCATTCCATGGGAATAGCAATCACTTCAGGGTCAGAAAAGGCTGATATAAACTTAACTTCTTTGTGTCACAGATCTGAATTACTTGTTCCCAGAATCCAACTGCAAACCCACAAATGTGCAGAGGATGCACTGTGAAGTAAGTTGCTGCTGCTGAGAACAATATAACTCTTGAGTTTAGTGAACACCATATGTTTTTAAAGTGAAGAATATTCTAAAATGTGGAATAATTTCTGTGGAGACAAAATTATAAGAACCCAAAAACAAGGAAATTTATGAGCAGTTGGTCATTCCTTGTGTACTCATAGTTTGAGTGCAAAGTGGAGTTTTAGTACTGTGGAATGTTTGGCCCATTCTTAAACTGATGTTACAGGCATTCAGGAAATAAAATTACAGTCTCAATAAAACACTAACACAAATTAAAATAAAATATCTACAATTTTTCAGCTATTTCAAAAAGTGGTGTTTTAAGTAATAATAAAAAATACTAGTTTTATTTTCAACAAATATGACCATGCATTGTATACTGGGAATACCCAAGATTAGAACTCTGGTAGTAATATAGGATGATCTTCATATGTAGGAAAGATTTGTAATAACAAACTGTCTTCACAGTTTTTAAAAATTCAAGACAAATAAATATAGTACACAAAAGTTTGTGTTTATGTTCTGTATTATATGGAGAAATTAGAAAAATTAAAAGCTTACAAAATAAAATTGAATGTTATTTTAATTAAGAAAATATTCATGCCTGCCTAAAGCAATGCTAAAATTCTGAATAAAACATGGCTCCTTTAATTGGACCAAGTTCATTTCTTATGAAGTTGTTCTAATTCTGAAACCGCATATGTGCAGGAGCCTGGATGTGGGAGGCAAGGGTTGCCATGGTGAGCACACATCTTTTTGAGAAGTTAAATTAAAAAGAAACGTGCATAAAGACCTCTCAGCTCATGGTACATTCTGGAAATTGAGGATTCTTTTTCTTCCATGACATCTTGGTGTGGTGGAAGGGTATTGGGAGGATACAACAAAGACAGCTCAAATTTTTTAAACTTCAGCTTTTTAAGGTGTCTTGGAAGTAAGAGATCCCCAGATGAGGCAACTGTCCTTATCTGATGGGTGAGGAACCAGTTCTACAAATTACACTAAATCAATAAATTGTCAGAGTTCATGGCATTTTGCAAGCCTGATGCACTGGAGGGATTAAAATACAGGTGTTGCTAAATACACCTCTAAATGACTTTAGTCTCAGATGGTTAAGGAGAAAATAAAACCTACCCCAAACCCTGCTTTCTCACTCTTTCTTTGCTGTGATGAGTAATTTCAAGGGAGCAGGGCAGACTACTCCACATTCATTTCCAACAAGATCTCCAGGTGGTTCCCCAGACCCCAGGAACTGGGAATGCTTGAAACAGAGACATTTGCACGTGTTTCAAGAAGACAGAAGCTTTTGAGGCTCTAGAGCACCCATGTGCGCTTGCGCATTGGCTGAAGAACTTCCCCCCTACGCCCTGAAAGAGAATGCATCATTTCAAAGTAGAAGCCAGCTGGGACCAGGTGTTGGGGTGGAGGGTGGGCTGTAACAAAGAACTGTCAGAGGGTGGCTACCCAAAAGCCTTTCCAGGCTATGTTCCTTTTCGCTTTCTTTCGCCTTTGGTCAACTTTACTAAAAAATTTCCCCTTTACAAGGGAACTTCAGCAAGTGGGGTGTTGAGCTTCTCAGAGGTTCAGTCTGAAACAAAGAAAATCTACTTCCTAATACTGTTTCTTTTGCGTTGGAGGGATCACGTGCTTGCTTTCGCTGGTAAGCACTCTGCTCGCCCACGCGATGAAACCTCTATTGTGCTTAGAAATTTTGCCCAGGTTAAAATATGCTCAAACACAAATTGCTTCTCATCCATCAGCAGAACCCCATCTAGAGACTCAGGTGCACATGCTCTCCTGCTGACCCAATTACCACTGCAGGTAATTCCAATGTGCTGAAGTGTACTGGGAAAGTAATGGTAAAGAGCAGGTGGAGGCCCTGCTGCCTAGATTCCCACCCACCCCCTCCTGCTTTCTGAGATTCCTTTTGATGGAGAACTTGGAAAGGAACGTGGGAGTCACAGATGGTTCCTTCCTGAGGCCCATTCCCAGGAGTTGTGAAAGTAACCCCTTCCTTGCCTGCTGAGGTGCAGCTTGCTTTGTGCCTTGGTGGGGAGGGGTAACCAGCAAGAGAGAGAGGGCGGAGGCGGATCTTTTCTCCCCCTGGCCCTGATGGCCAAGTAGTGTGTGTAATGAAGCAATTTGTAGCCAGCCATCTCGGTTATGAAGTCACTGCTTTTAAAGACAATCTGTGCAGCCCCCATCCCCATCCCGCCCCATCTTGACTCTAAAATTGGTCATACAGGAGATCCCTGGTAGTCCAGCTAATTGTCCACTGGCCGTGGTTATCCTAATGCTGGTGGTCTTCCCTCCCTTCCCAAATACAATCCGAAGCGCATCCTGAATCCCTAAAGACACCAGAGGATGCCAAGGGACCCCAGTTGGACCAGGAGCAGTGAGGTTCCCTAGCTTCTCCGCAGAACACAAAGGAGTTGCCTGGCTTAGGGAGACAGAGGCATCTTCCCTGACTCCAATGAAAGCATTTGCCCCATTGCTCCCCACTTCTTTCTGTCCTTTAGTGTTTCCTGCACTCCTATTCCCTTCATCTCCCCAAACCCCACCCTTTTCTTAACATCCTCAATGACATACACCCCAACAATTCCTTTATAGATACCAAGACAGTAATACAACACCTTCCAAGATAAGGCACAAGTGTGAGCTGCCACAAGTGTGTGTGTGTAGGCATCACACTCATTCCATCCCTCACACACCTCAGGGGAAAAAGGATGGGAGACCCCAGGACAATAAAAATCTAGAAAGCCAAATCTCATCGGACCCTGTGGTCCCAGTACCAGTGCCCACACTCCCTGCTCCTCACCTTTCCTTTTCGCAATATGTAACCCTTTATGGTCCCTCGCGCATTCAAAGAGCCCTGCTTTCAAGCACTAGTCCTGCTAGCGCCGGGTTCCCACAGTCCTGCAACAGCCCCAATGCTGCTGCTTGTGGGCCACCCGAGCCTCCCCGGGTCCCTGCTCCTCGACCACAAGCAGAGGTACCCCAGTGTCCTACTCACATCGCCATAGGCAGAAACTATCCATGAGGGTCCAGGAAGCGAAGGCCTTGCCGCTGCCAAGGGTTACTCCTTAAAGTGCTCTAGGGTCCGCAGTGAAGCTGGTAGGGGAGTCCTCTGAAGCAAAGGTAAAGGGGACTCTCGGCAGAAGCCACGTCAGACCATGGTGCCACTGCCCTTCAGGTGCACGGCTGGAGAGGTGCCAAGGGGGAGCCAAGAGCCCGCCAGGAGCACCAGCGCGGCCAGTCCCCGGCCTCCGCCCGCCCAGCTCTCCGCGCTAGCGACCGTAGCAGCAGCAGTGGCGGCGGCGGCGGCGGCGGCGGCGGCGGCGGAGGCGCAGCTCCCTCCCCGCCCCCAGAAGGCTCCACAGACAATAAATCCTGGGTGGAGAAGAGACCCGCAGCGCGGGGGAATCGTGAACCCTATTTGGCAGCTGCACCCCGCGCAGGCCACGGTGCCCCTGAAGAGGCGTGGGTCCCTTTGGCCCCGGGCGCAGCACGCACTGGTTGGGGCTGTGCGCTCCCGCAGCTGCGGGTGGCGGCAGGGGTCCGGGGTGGGCGGCTGCAGGTCGCGCTGGCCCAGAGGCTAGGTGGCCTTGGCGTGGAGCCCGGGGTTGGCCGGGAGCGGGGTCCTCCAAGGTGCCGCGGCTTGGTGCACAGGTGCCAGGATTGGCAGACAAGGCACTGCTTCTGGCTCACGCCTGTGACTCCCCACTCTCCCCGCCCCCTCTCTTTTTTCCCACCCCCTTTTCCGAGGATGCCAGCTGCAGCTGCTTCAAAGTGTGAAAAATGTCAAGGAGATTTTCCATGGCTCAGAGGGGATGACCACCTTCCCAGACCTCAGTCATTCTTGGACATCTTCGCTTGCCTCTTGTGACCTCTACTTGGACTCCCTGCGATTTGGAGGAGCAAGATCCCAGCCCGCGGAGAAATGAGATATTCTAGCTTTCTCTGGTTCCTTTACCACCCGTAGCTTTCAGACAACTGGCGAGTTCTCTAGGTTCCTCTGCTGCCTGGAGCGCACAAAGCAGGTGTCACTAGGCTCTGCATGGGGCAGCTCGGATTCCCGGCGTTCTCCCACCAACCCCGGGCGCTCCTGCAGGCACCGAGGCGTTCTGCAGCGCCTGGAAACCGCCAGCAGTGGCGGCTCCAGGCCTGCGCGCCTGGTGCTCCCGCACCAGTTCGGTGACGCTGCGCGTGGCTCCGCAGGCTGCCGCTCCTGCTATCTCAGCAAAGAGGATGCCAGGAGCGCCTCCTCGGGGTTTCCTCTCTGCCCACGTTGCCCCTGCAGGCAAGCTGCCCAAGAGAAAGGTCTCTGCTTGTGGGTCCAGTAGCATATTTAGTAGTGGCCTGGAGACCTAATGGCAGTTTTCAAGACCCCTTCTCATTTTGGTCTGGATTTGCTGCCCTGGATTGTGCAAACAGAGAAAGGTTTCCCAACTTCCATCTATTTTCAACCTTGCTCCTTCTGCCCTGAACATTCGCCCACACACACGTGTACAGGAATGCACACACAGGAACAAAGGCATACACAAAAAGCTTAAAAAGGCATACTGATGAAACTAGCGCTATATTAGACTATAGTTCTTCAGACACAGCCAAATTCCTTCTATCCCAGGATTCTTCTGCGATTTAGAGGCAATGGGGCTGATGGGGCTAGGGGCCTTCCTTCCCCTTCTTTCTTTCATATTAGTAGACTGTGTATGACATTCAAACATTACTCAGTGCTATGTGAATTAACTGAAAAGTAAAAGTGCTGGCGTGTATCTCAGACCTGAAATACTAACAGTCTTCAAGGTTAAAAGTACTTTTTTCCTGGCTGCCAGGCATTGTCTAGAAAAAGACTGAGGACTGAGACTTCATCTGCAGATAAGCTGGGAAGATTATTGCTTTATCTGGGCACATGGTATATAGGTGGATTGACTCTTACAAAGAAAAAACTTCCCTTAATTTACATGTAGAAGGAGAAAGGAGTGCATTTTGGAAAGCCAGGTCATTTAAAAAATGCATTGTAAAACACTGTGGAACTGGTTATGAAAGGATACTTTCTAAAAACTGACCTCTTTTGAACTTTGCTTTTGCTCTATTTTATTCTGTGAACATCTTGCTATAAGTTTCAGTGTCTCAGCTGTAGGAGGTGCTATGAAAAAATTTCAGATAGAAATTGAAAATATATTTAAAATAGCTCATCACAATTTATGTTCAATTTCAGAAATCCTTTGCAAGGTTTCAGTTTTTCTCAGTACTGCTTACACTATTTTTTTTTCCCATAAAATATTTCACTTACTTCTTTCCTAAAGCTGTATGTTGGGCCTACTTGTATGAAAAAGGAATAAAAAGCTCATCTGAGCAAAGTCCCCTTTGTACTGCATTAGAACTAAGAAATTCTTACTTTAACTTCCTGATCACTCTCTTGTATTAAAACATTTCAAAGCTGTTCCATGCAGCATCACAACTGGCTATGAATAACTTCTGACCTCCATAGACTGAAGAAATGTCCTCCCAGGAGGTAGGAGGCTTTCTTTTCCTTTCAAATGGGAGAAAAAGCTTATGAAACCCCAAACTAAAACTCAATGCCAATGTTATAGTGGTTTCTTCTTTCTTTCTTTCTTTTTTAGTTTTTCTAGACAGGGTTTCATTGTTGTAACTCTGGCTATCCTGGAGCTCACTCTGTAGACCAGACTAGTCTTGAACTCATAGACATCTGCCTCTGCCTCCTGAGTGCTGGGATTAAAGCCATGTATCACCACTGCTGCCAGGCTATTATTGAGTATTTTCAAGCCACATGCTTTCTTTCTCCATTTTCCTTTATTTTGTGATCTAACTTTAAGCCATAAAGATCCAAACATACAAAAGATGTTCATGGTGGAATATGAATATAACACAAAATGGGAGTGACGATGCATCCTCTCTAGTGTAGGCTTCTCCACCTTCAGTATTCATGCAGTGAAGTATATGGATGATTTCAGTGGTTTCAGGGAATCATAGAACTACTGAAATGTGAATGTACTTCTGTCATTAAATTCTAACTTTCCTGTAGATTAGAAGCACTACTTCTAACCATTTATAGAAGACTCACTGAAAACTTCATGCAAAAAATAATCACAACTTACAAAGTTAGAACAAATGATTTTAAGACTAGCTATTCAGTGTGTATCTACATACGGTTAGACATTAAGCTATAAAGTTTTATGAGGTGTTAATCAAGTTTTTTTGACTAATACTTTTAAAATCACTGATTTGATAATCTGTTCTTGGGATAAGCAGGCCTACCCTTACTTGAAAGCAAAAGACATAATGATGTTAAATTATTAGGTGCAAAAAATCTTCCTAATAATTCTCTTTTGATGCCTGCAATGTCTACAAAGAATTCCTCTTTGGGAATTCCCAGTTAAGGTAAAACTACACAGAGAACAATGCTTTAATTTTAAGAATTGTTAATATCTTGAAAAGGTTGATTTACTTAGATATTGGTAACTGGGGTAAGAGAAAACTTTGTTGACTTTGGAGATACAGGTCTTATAATATCAGAGCTGGTAGGATTTGACAAGACAGATCAACACCAGTTAGCACTATAAGCAGGCACTGTTGCTTTGTCATGGTTGGCTGTTGAAAGACAGGGAGAAGTTTTGAGTAAGAAATGTCAGTGAATCATTAAGACTCTTACTCAAGTAAATTTGTTAGTTGGTCTTTAATGTGAAACTGCTCTCTTACATTTGCAATATGTTCTCACTAAAGAGATTTCTTTTAAATTTTTAATTCATTTGTCTATTTTTTTAAAATCTGGCTATCAATTTGAATGCTAATGATGTCAAAAGTATATAACGGGACAAAGGCTGTTGGAACTTAGTAAAAAAGAAAATTTAACCTAAGAGAATAGATGGTCACAAAGTGAAGGTCATAAGCCTAAGAGAAGACTACCCTTTAAGAAAAACTCCTCTTCTCCTCCCCCCCAAAAAAAACAAAACAAGAAACAATAGTTAGCAGGAGAAAATAACTGAAAGACAGATGTGTAAATTACAACACAAATCATGAAAACTATAAAAAAAAGAATGTGACATGCCCCCCGCCCCCGCAACGCTGTCTTGATAACTGCAACAAAAGATCATGAAAGAACTGTAATCCCGGGTGAGGAATTTAAATTCCACTTTAGCCAGGTGGTGGCGCACACCTTTAATTCTAGCACTCTGGAAGCAGAGGCAGGCAGATCTCTGTGAGTTTGAGGTCTACAGAGTGAGTTCCAAGACAGACATAGTTACGATAGAGAAACCCTGTCTAAAAGAAAGAAAGAAAGAAAGAAAGAGAGAGAGAGAGAGAGAGAAAGAAAGAAAGAGAGAGAGAGAGAGAGAGAGAGAGAGAGAAGAAAGAAAGAAAGAAAGAAAAAGAAAGAAAGAAAGAAAGAAAGAAAGAGAAAGAAAGAAAGAAAAAGTTTCCACTTTAAGAAAATGATTGAGTGGCTTCAAAGAGGATTCAGATAAGCATGTGAGTGAAGTAAAAAAGTCAGTTCGGAATCTAGATAAGTGAATTAAAAAGCAATACGAAAGAAATATCCAGCACTGCCACAAAACTTTATACAAAGGAAATTCAGCAAGGAAATTGATATCTTGAAAAATAATCTGGAAATATTGGAAAAGAATGGATCAGATGAAAACACAGTAGAAAGCATTACCAACAGACCAGACCAAGCAATATGAAGAGTATTAGGGATAGAAGAGAAGGGTGGCTGCAGATTGCATTCAGACAGCAATGAAGAAAACAATACTACATGTGATCACAATATTTAAGAACAATGAAGCCTGGTGATGGTGGCCCATGCCTTTAATTCCAGCACTTGGGAGGCAGAGGCAGGCAGATCTCTTCAAGTTGGAAGCTAACCTGGTCTACAGAGTAAGTTAGTCAAAGGATAGCCAGAGTTACAACAGAGAAACCATGCCAAAAACAAACAAACATAAAAAAGAAAGAAAGAAAAGAAACCTGATTGAGAGACTAAACCCAAGAATCTATGTGGGCAGAGAAGAAGGGGCAGAGACAAAAAATACTGGGTTAAAAAAAGTATTCAGTGAAATTATAGGAGAAAAATTTACAGATCTTGGGGGTGATATGGGCATGCAACTGCAGGGTGCATTTAGAATCCCAAAAAGAAACAAACGGAAAGAGCCTCTCTATGTCACATTAAATATAACTAGGATGCTAAGAACACAGAAGAAGTAGCAAGAGAAAAATACTAATTTACTTTCAAAGGAAAACTTATTGTAATAACACCAGACCTCTAACAGAAAACCTAAAACCCTATTTGAAGACTAGCTCAGACTAGGATAACTAGCCAGAAGACAGCACAGGCCAGGACAGAAAGCCAAAAGAAGAGTATTCAAGTTCTAGCCCCTAACCCAAGCAGAGAGGTCCTGCTGAACCAGAGGCCAAGTAGGCCACCAGAACTCCAGCCCTCAATTCTAGTGGAGACTCCCAGCTTGACAAGAGGCCACAAAGAATAGAAGAATAATGAAGACACCATGAAAAAAAAAAAACCCAAGAAATAAAATACTTATCCAATAAAGACAAACACAGGAATTATGCACCTAAACCTATAATCATCCCAATCCCAGATGCCTAAATGCCAACATAAGAGCACAATCAACAACAACCAGGGCAATATGTCACCACCAAAGTTCAACAGTCCTACCACAACAAGCCCTGAATACCTGGACACAGCCTAAGCACAAGAAAAAGATCTCAAAATCAACTTTATGAAGACAATAGAAGCCCTTAATGAGGAAATGAATAAATCCCTCAAAGAAATAGATTAAAAAAACAAGCAAACAATTTGGGGAATTGAGTAAATTCATAAAAGAAAATCCAGGAAAACACAAACAAAAAATTAGAATAAATGAATAAATCCCTTAAAGAAAGCCAAGAAAACACAGGCAAACAATGAAAGGAAATGAACAAAATTGTTCAAGACCTTCAAATGGAAATAGAAGCCATAAAAAAACATAAACAGAGGAAATCTTGGAAATGAAAAATATAGTAAAGTGCTCAGGAACTACTGAGATAAGCTACAGCCATAAAATGCAAAAGATAGAAAGGAGAATCTCAAGAGTCAAAGATACTATAGAAAAATTAGAAACATCAGTAAAAGAAAATGTTAAATCCAAATATTCCTATCACAAAACATCCAGGAAATCTGGGACACTATGAAAAGATCAAACTTAAGAATAATAGGAATAGAGGAAGGAGAAGAATCTCACCTCAAAGACCCAGAAAATATTTTCAACAAAATCATAGAAGAAAAGTTTCTAAACCTAAATAAAGAGATACCTATTAAGGTACAAAAAGCATACAGAACACCAAATAGACTGGGCCAGAAAAGAAAGTCTCCTTGCTACATAACAATCAAAACACTATACATACAGAAAAAGAAAGAATATTGAAGCTGCAAGAGGTAAAAAAAAAAAAAAAAAAAAAAAAAAAGCAAATAATATACAATGGCAAACCTATTAGAATCACACCCGACTTCTCAATGTAGATTCTAAAAGCTATGTACAGATACGCAACAGACTTTAAGAGATCACAGATGCCAGCCCAAACTATCATATCCAGAAAGGCTTTTAATTACCGTAGATGGGGAAAAGGAAATATTCAATGACAAATCCAAATTCAAACAATATCTGTCTACAAATCTAGCACCAGCATTACAGAAGATACTAGAGGGAAAACTCCAACCTGAGGAGAGTAACTGCACCCATGGAAACACAGGAAATAAATAACCTCATCCCAACAAAATCAAAATAAGGGAGACACACACACACACACACACACACACACACACACACACAATCAACAACTAAACAATAATAGGACCTAACAATCATTGGTCATTGCTATCTCTCAACACCAATGGATTCATTACCAATAAAAAGACACAGACTAACCTAATGTATGGGAAAACAGAATCCATCTTTCTGCTCCATACAAGAAACACACCTTAACATCAAAGATAAACATTACCTCAAAGTAAAGAGTTGGGAAAAAATTTTCCAAGCAAATGGACCAAGAAGCAAGCTGGAGTAACCATTTTAATATCAAACAAAATAGACTTCAAACCAAAATCAATTAAAAGATATGGGGAAGGACATGACACTTCATGCTCATCAAAGGAAAAGTCTACCAAAACAACATATCAATTTTAAATATCTATGCACCCAACACATGGGCTCCCATGTTTATAAAAGAAACATTGCTAAAGTATAAAATAAGCATTGACTCATTTATACTGATCGTAGGAGATTTCAATATGCATTCTCACCAATGGACAGACAAAAACTAAACAGAGAAACACAGAGCTAACAGATGTTATAAACTAAATGAACCTAACAGACATATACAGAACATTTTACCCCCACAAAAAAGAATATAACTTTATCTCATCACCTCACAGAATCTTCTCAAAAATCAGCCATATCTTATGAAAAATGCCTCTGTGTCTTCTTGGCTGAGCTGTCACTGCAGTGCACTACTACAACTATGTGCTAAGCAAACTAGAAAAGTGTTTGTATGCACAGACATAGAAAAACTATACAAGAAGTGCCCCAGTTGGAACACTGAGATCTCCCTGGTAGGTTAGAAATTGAATAGACGGGGCATGTAGGTTGGGAGAAGATGGAATGGAATCAGAGTGTACCAGGAGGAAGAGCAGAATGGAGGGAGAAAATATATGGAGAGACAACAGGAATTGGGAGACATTGGGAGATCAAGTGACCTAATGTAGTGGAAACTCACAGCAATCTATGAGGGAGACCATAGCAAGGATTCCTAGTAATCAGGGATAGGGAACCTCAACAGGTCATTTCCTGTGGCCAGGCAAGGCTTCCAGTGGTGAGACTGGGGCACCATCCAAGCCACAAAACCTCTAATTTATGGCTTATCCTCCCTGCAAGTTCCTGGTTGACAAAGGAAAGGCAGAATCCTTTGCCAAAGGAGGGGACCCCCTGCCTGAAACTGCAGGACAGTTCAGGAATTAGAGACTGGATAACCAGGAGACAATTTCTAATTATGTCATGCTATGCTAATAGATCGGTACCTAGCCCAATTCTCACCAGAGAGGCTCCGGCCAGCAGCTGATAGAGCATAGGGATAGGTCCAGGGCCAAACATTGTGCAGAGATTGCAGAACCCCTAGAAGAGGGACAGGATGGCTGAGGACACCAGGAGAACAAGACCCACAATTTCAACTGACCAGCATTCCTAGGGATTCACAGAGACTGAAGAGATAGATAGGGAACCTGCAGGATCTTCTAAATACATCTTATGGATGTCTGGATTGGTGTTCTTGAAAAACTCCTACAGGTTGGAGTGGGGGAGTTTTTGAGCATTTTACCTGTCCTTGAGACACTTTTTCTCTTGTCTGGCTGCCTGGCTCACCCTTGATATAAGTAATGGTGCCTGGCCTTGTTCTATCTTGCTAGCCTATGTCCTGTTTGAGTGGTAACTGGGGGGAAGGAGATGGTGTCTTTGGGTGGTGATGGGGGCTGGATTTTAGGGAGATTCGGGGAGATGGAGGGTGGAGATAGGAGAGGAGGCAGGTTGGGATGCATTCTATAAGTTGTATGAGAGAAGAAAAATTAAAATCAAAACAAATCAAAATTTAAAAAAATTTTGGGCAGTGCTGGCAATGGAGCCCAGCTGGTTGATGGAATTCTCTACTAGCCATCTGGGCTCTATCCTTAGCACAGCAAAATACTAAAACTAGAGCAGTGACTGAATAAATAAATACTTTAGCTTAAAAAAATAAAAAGAAAATAGGCAAAATTTTACATTGCTGATGAGGATACAAAAGTTAGTTGTAGTTTTATAGAAGTTTGATTTTTTTTTATTAAAATGTTTCCCAGGTTATTTATGTTCATAAACTAGCACTTTTTCTATCAGAAACATGACAATTTAATTATTAAGGAAAATTCAATTTGTATCTGAATTAGTCAGCTACTGTTATAGAAAGAAGTTTTATAACCTTGAAGGAAGCTACTTATGTCTATTATGTAGAATTGTAAGGTAGTCACTGAGAGTACCAAGCTGGACCTTAGATGTGAGCCAGAATTTCTCTGTGATCATACTGTGTCAACTTGCGACCAAACTCCACTCATAGTATAAAAGTATAATCCCCCAATTCAAGGAATTATAGATAGAGAAAATATATGAAGTACAACAAACAAAGAGTGTTGAGAGCACTGTAGATGATGGAGGCTGGCTTGTGAAGTCTCAGAGGGAAGTAAAAACTCTTCAAGGCCATTTGTGTACAGAATCCATAGTGTCTGGTCAGCTGGAGCTGACAAATCAGCTGTGCTTAAAAGGAGACCAGAATAACTAAAGTAAAAACTTTGTTTTGCTGAGGCAATGCATGTTAGTTAGCTGGTGCTGAAGAATCAGCTGTGATTAAGATGAGACCAGCATCATTGAGGTGAAGTCTTCTAAAATGTGGTTTCTGAGTGTTAGAAGATGTGTTCTAGAGGTGGCCTAGGTTGTATTTTGTGCTGGCAGCCAAACTTTGTAAGGTGTAAGAGTCTCTGAGGTGGTACTGATTTTGAAGCATGAAGGGGTCATGGAAAGCAGCTGAAGTTTGGCATTGTGAGAGGCTAGGAGAAGCTATTGGTGAAGGTATAGTCTTTGTAGTAGTTGAAGGCTCAGGATTGAAGGAGTAATGCAGAAAAGTTGAGTCTTGGCACCATGAAGGAGCCTAAGAGAGGTTATTGGTGAAAGGTCAGCTCCATTTCATCGGGAGACCATGGCATTTTAGAGATGTTAATACCATGGGATGACCATCAAGAACAGCAGTAGTGGAGGACTCTAGCCAGACAGAACCTCAAAGACATAATGTGTGTGCTATAGAGAGCAGAGCTAGAGAAGTGATCCAAGCCCTTTGGGGAAACCAGAAGATTGTGAGTGAATCCCAGATAACTGGACATTGAATTATTCACTCTGTTGGATGTGGTTTTGGTTTGATCTTATTGTGACTGTGTCCTGGTACTTCCCTCTTGAACTAAGGAAATATTTAACTTATTTTTTATTTTACAAGAGTCCACAGATTAGAGATTGAATTTTAAAAGAGATATTACGTTTTAAAAGAGACTGGAGTTTTAAAAAGATTGAATTCGAAGTGCTTTAATTTGTAAAGTCTGTGAGAGTTTTTTAAGTTTGTAAAATATTTTATATTATAATGTTGCTATTAATGTATGATCTGGGGTAAACAAGAAAACAAAGATTTGTGGCTTAATAGTGATGTGTTTGTGAGGCATGTTGACAAGGGGTCAATTGTGCTGTATAGTTTTATGTCAACTTGACACAAGCAAGAGTTATCCAAATGGAGTGAGCAACAGTTGAGAAAATGACTCCATAAGATCTGGCTATATGGCATTTTCTTAATTAGTGATTGATGTAAGGGGGCTCAGCCTATTGTGGGTGGTGTCATCCCTGAGTTCTATAAGAAACCAGGTTGAACAAGCCATGATAAGCAAGCTAGTAAGCAACACCCTTCCATGACCTCTACAACAGCTCCTGCCTCCAGGTTCTTGCTCTGTTTGAGGTCCTCTCCTGGCTTCCTACAATGTGGAAGTGTAACCTTTTTATTTTTTCCTGCAACTTTCTTTCTGGTAATGGTGTTTCATCATATCTTTGAGAAATAGCCAAGTCAATTCAAAGGAGGAAAATAATAGCTAGCTGTTTCTATATAAAAAACAAACAAATAAATACTAAACAAATAACCTAATAGTGTACTCCAAGGTCTTAAAAATACCAGAAAACTCCAAACTTAAATAAGTAGATCAAAGAAGTAGTTATAATTAAGATAGGAACGAACAAAAACATAAACAAAAGGACAACGTATCAATGAAATAAAGAGTGGTTCTTTGAAAAGATGAACAAGAGTGATGAACCCGTAAGCCAAAGTTACCAAAATAAAGAGGATCCAAAAACTTATAAAATTAGAGACAGTAAGGGAAATGTTATAACTGATAACAACGAAATTCCAATGATCATGGTATAATAGTTTGAAACCCCATTTTCCAATAAATTAGAGAATTCACAACAAACAAAAATTCTTACACAAATATGACCCATATAAATTAAGTCAAAATGTATAAATAACTTAAGCAGATCTATAGCCTGCAATGACACTGAAGTAGTATAGAGTGTTCCAACAACAAAAGCCAAAGATTTCACAGACTCATGACTGAATTCTAGCAAAACTTTAAAGAAGCATAAACACCAATGATCTTTGAAATATTCTAAGAACTAGAAGAGGAAGGAACGCTAGAAAACTTATTTTACAATACTGATATATTACATTGCTATCAAAACAAGATTAAGAACAATGGAAAATTATGGACCACATTTCCTAAATGACATGAACTCAAATTTTCTCAATATAATACTTGAAAACTGATTTCCACAGAACATTATAAATGTCATTCACTATGACCTTATTCAAGAGATGCAAGAGTGATTCAATGTCTTAGTGTTCTATTGACATGAAGAGACACCATGACCAAGGCAACTATTATAAAAGAAAACATTTAATTGGGTCTAGCTTAAAATTGTGCAGCAGGCAGGGAGCAGAGTAGCTGAGAATTCTACAGTTGGATTGGCAGACAGCAGAAGAGAGGAGTACTGGGACTGGCTTGTCCTTTTGAAACTCTAAAGCCCACTCCCAGTAGCACACTTCCTCCAACAATGCCACACTTCCAAATCCTTTCAAATAATGCAGCTCCCTGGTGACCAAGAATTCAAACCTGTAGGCCAATGGGGGTCATTCTCATTCAAACAACCACATCCAACATATGCAAAACAGCACATGTAATATATTACATAGACTCAAAGACATAGATCATATGATCATTTCAATAGATGTAGAAAATATCTTTTATATAACATTTCTTTTTTATAAAATTCCTGAAGGAATAAAGATACTTAATATAGTAAAACACATAACATGGATTCTGAATATTTTTCAGAATAAATAAACTAGTGAATGATGAAACAAGTATGTTTACTCATAATTAAATATTATATAATGTGTGTTCATATTAAAATATCACATGGCATCTCATGGATGTATACAATGTTTATGTTTCTTTTTATTTAGTAGAAAAGTTTCTCCTTCATCCATTCCATGGTAATGCTTAGTTTTAGCCATTTTCATGTTGCTGCACGAAAATGTATGAGATATTATCATGGGTTAAATTCATATTCTTCTTTGCTTATGAGGCAGAATAATTTTTAGTGGGACCATCATTCATATTCCACTTCTAACTTATTTCATATTTCAGTAATTTTCAATCATGTTTCATTCAATCAACATAGTTCTTTTAAGTATCACATTCAATCAGCATAGTTCTTTATAGCTTAGTTCATTGTGTATGTGTGTATATCCTGGATTCAAATCCTGTGTTACTTACATATCACATTTGAATTTTTTCTTACTCTTAATGTGGTACATTTTATGAAAAGAAACCTTAATTGAATGCCATCAATTATATCAATACTTTTGTGTTGCATCAATAGTTTAAAGACAGCTTTACTACTCCAAAGTTGTGTGCTAAAAGCTTTAATCTTTTTTTTGCTTTAAATATTTTCAGATCTTCAAGTTTTTAGCATATGAACTTTATTCTCTGTATGATGAGAGGTAGGGATTAATTTTCTTAATTTTCTTAATTAGTTAATTAAATTAATAATATTCTTAATTTCAGAGCTCTTCTTTCATAGATGAGTTAGTTTACTACTGAGTCATATGCTAGGGCAACTCAATTCATTGGGCTATTATGGGGTGGTGTCTTAGTGGCCATTCATCTTTACTTATATCTTCTTTAAACTGAAAACTGTCCTAACTATTATACATTTGCAATCTGTGTTAGGTATCTCTATAGTAGGGTATATAGTCTTTTGTGTATATGCCCAAGTGTGGTACAGCTAGTTCTAATGTCAACTTCCTGAGGAACTGACACATTGATTTCTACACTGGCTAATTTCCATTCCTGCCAGCAATGGATGAGTGTTTTCCTTTCCCCACATCCTCACCAGCATGAGTTGTCATTTGTTTTATTCATCTTGGCCATTCTTACGTGGTGAAAGATGAAATTAAAAGTGCTTTTAATTTGCATTCTTCTGATGACTAAGGTTGTTGAACATTTCTCTAAGTGTTTCATATCCATTTGTGCCTCATATATTGAGAATTCTGTTTAGCTCTGTACCCAGTTTTTAAGTTGGGTTATTTTTTCTTGATGTTCAGTTTCTTTTAGTTCTTTATATATGCTAGATACTAACCTTCTATTGGATGTAAAATTGGTGAGTACATTTTTCTACTCTATAGGGTGTTTCTTTGTCCAAATGATGCTGTCCCTTCTTGTTCTAAAGCTTTTCAGCTTCATGTGGTCTCATTTGCTAATTGTTGGCCTTGGTGCCTGGACTATTTGTGTCCTGTTCAAAAGTCTTTCCTGTGCTAATGTCTCCCTTTAGATTTTTATAGCAACATGCACAAGCAACTAGAATCATGAAAGATATTCCTAACATTCATCTTGTAGTTCTGAGTTTAAATTTTAGAAGTGAAAATTAGAAAGCAAACAAATTGAGCATTATTGGACCATTTGATATATATAAAAAACAAGTTGTCAATAAGCTGGGAATTAAAGATAAAGAAACTAGTTGTATTGGAGTGTTGTTGAAATAATTCATTGTTTTTACAACCCACATATTTGCATTGTATTTTCTGTACATATGAACAACATTGGCCTTTTGTTAAAATCCTAAGAGATTCAGAAATTTTGTGAAAGTTCTATATAATTATTCCTCCTAAAGTAACCAGTTGTTAATATAATATACTTTCAAGAATATTTCTTAGCACATAGTAATATAAAACTAGGTTTACGTTTTTTGTACAGAAATATATACTGGTATGCCACCTATAACAGCTTTCTTCTTGCTGAACAACAACTGTTAAGATTCTCCTGTTTCAGAGATAATATAGCCCTGTATATTCTTATCGGTGTTGGGGCAGCCTGTTGGGTAGCTATACTATCTATCGTTTGTGGAATCTCTTACATATTTTTCTTTATTTAAAATGTTTTGCAACAGTGAAAATTGCAACAATAGGATTCTGTTAGGATTCTTGTTTCCATATCACTATTGATCTTGGGTAGTGATCATTTAAATCTCCCCAGTTTAATAGAAAATACTATTTATTTAATCTGTGTCTATAATAATGAAATTTGAAATGTATAGGATTTACCTTGTTAAAGAATGGATAAGATTTTATTGTTTCAATATATCTTTTGTCTGTGACAAAAACGACTGAAAGTAAGGTTTCAGTAAAGATATCAAACTCCTCCCTACAGAAAATCAGTAGTGAATCCCATGAGCCTTTGGTAGTAAGGCAAAAGGCAATGCAGCTTTCTCAGCTCATTACACATCCACCATCACAGCATCCAGGTCTTTCACATTCTTCCCCAGAAAAGGTCACAGATTCGAGAATCTCTGAAAACTTCCAGGTTTTAAACATCATGGAGCTAAACTTCACTGCATGAAGTAAAAGAATGTTTCAATGTTCAGACAAACACCTGTATTTACACAGATTCAGTCAAATAGTTTCTGGAAACTTTATTCTTCTATTGTGCTGATGTATATTGTATCATTATTCAACTCATTATTTATTTGATTGGTTGAGAATGCTGAAGACCAGTGTCTGGGATTGGATTATTTAATGTGTTTGCTCTTGCAGAAGAAAAGAAAACTAAATATGTTCACCATCAGTTATTTGGTTTAAGATTGATACTTAATTTCAAATAAAAATGAATAGAATCATTTCCCCTTGTACTACAAAGCATTTTAAAAATAACAGGTAAGCAAATGGTATGTTTGAGACTAGATAATATGAAAATTATTATGGAAGCAACTCATTTGTATTATTAAAAAATCAAATTCACTCTATTTTCATCATAAATATGGAATCTTCATGCAGGTATTACTTTCTAAAGCATAATAGGGCATTTTATGATGCTAATTGTATGCCTAAAGTGACCAGGAAGATTTTGCCATTGGTACTTAACCTTTTTGTATTATATATCTCTAAATATCTCTCTATATATTCCTGTGTATACAAAACACACACCATTATTAAAATTTTTCATTCTTATGCTAATGCTAAATATAAAAAACACCAGTTGCATAGAAATAAATCAAAACTTTATAAATGTAGCAGAATTATGAGGTCAAAATCTCTAGAATTTTAAACTAAATTCTTTATTATTGTCAACATTACATATATTTAAATATCTCTGAAATCTTAAACTGATGACTCAAATAAAGATTTTCTATTCACATTTTTATTATAAGCTGATTTCTATAAGTGATTAAAAACTTAAGTCTTTTAGAGTCTGATTTCAAATTTTACTTATGCTCAATGTACACTAAACTGTAAAATGATCCTGGACCTATTTCCTAAGCACTCTAGGCACAATTAAGTGTTATAAAGCACAATATCATGACCAACAGTGACTTTCCTGACACTTGAGTCTTTGAAAGAGCAATGTGAAGGTCAAAAATGACTAACATACTATGAGACTTACACAATAATCTATGTAGCTGATGCAAGCCTGTGCAAACTTGCTCTGGGGTCATGCTGAGAAAAATTTTCTCACCCAGAATGTAAGATACAGTTTAAATTTGTTTTTCTTTCTTAAGAAGAGTCAAGTACTTCCAGACAAAATTTTAAAAGAATACATTTACACAGAATAATTATATATGGGGAAAGTGACTAATTACTTATAAAATGTTACTGAATTCTAATCTAAGACACAGAACCTGAGACAAATCTGTGGATATTTTCCAGTAATGAAAACAAAAAGGTCACCTCAATGAAAGGGACAGTGAATTCTTCAGTACGATGATGTATGGCACAAAATCATGAATCAGATTCAATTCTCTGATCTGATCAAGAATAAAAGCTATAGATTCATGGAAAATAATGACAACTGAGGAAGTACATTTAGCACAACTAATCGTTAGTAACTGACTAATATATTGGATAAGTTCTTGTGTGCGTATACATACATATGCGTATGTATGTATGTATACATGAATGTGTGTATGTGTATGTATGTATATATGGATGTGTATATCTAAGCATTGTATATACTCTGGATGTGAATATATAAGTGTGCATATGTATAAAAACATATATATACAAATACACACACACATATATAAGGTTTATGCCTAAGTATATGTGTATACTCTGTGTATATCTATATCTATGATGCATACATCTTCCATGGCTTCATTTTTAGCTTCTGCTCTTTACCTTCTTGCTGAAGTTCACTAACCTCTCCACTAGTTCAAGCACAGTTCCTTCTGAATGAATTTTCCATTTTCTTTTCCTTATATCTCAATTGTGTTCAGGTCCCTACAGAGCTCATCTTACTTACTGATTGTTTATCAAAAATCATTCATATTACAAGACATTTCACAGCCAACAGGTATGTGTTGCAACCTCACAGAAAAAATATTGCCTTCTTCCTTTTGATGTATCTCCATAGAGCTCTGAACTTTGAATATATTTTACATATTTTTTTTTACTGGTCTTCCCTAAAATAAACTTTATGAAGGCTTTTTGTCTTTTCCTTAAGGACTGTATCCCTGACATATTTCCTGACAAAAGACAGCATTGTGATGAGATTAACAGAAAATATTTTGTAAATGAATGAAATGATGGATGTTCCATATTTGTGTTTCAGAAAATGTGCTCATACATTTGTTCTTTGCTCTCCAAGCAATTCCTTAAAGTACCTGGAGTTATTTTTAGCAGTGAGAACCACTAAAGGCATCTTAGATGTTATTTGAAACATGAGAGAAAATAAAAAATAGGACAGCCAAGTAAAAGATATATTTTAAGAATTCCTAAGGAGCCTGCTATCTGAGCAGAGTAACATGTTACCTGTGTAACTTTGATTGGTGTTTTTATATCCAGATGCGGTTTTTACACATCTGAGATTTCAGTTCTCCCACTGTCACCTCTCTGGCACTGGCTTTGTAAGGTACGCTGACTGACTCCCTTTGTGTTACTCCTCACCAACTTTTCCACCAGCTTGTGCATCTTCTTTCTGATGTCTTAAGAAGGAAGCATCACAAAACTTTCATTTAAAGACATATTATATGATCATATTTGTTTGAAATACTGGAAAAATAGTGTGTGGAAGATGTCATTAGTTCTCAGAGTTAAATCAGAGTTCAACTTTCCAACATGATAAGTAGTTTCCATATTGTACAAATATCTTACAGTCATAAGCTTCATCATCCCAAGTCTGGGGCAGCATGCATTCCTTTGATCTCTGCTTACTAGTACTTGTTGCAATGACACAAATAAATACTCAGTAGAGTTATAAATTAATCCACTTCCATTCTCAGAGAAAATCGGGTGGGCTCAGGAGCCCGTTGCTTACATTGGGGTGCTGATGAATCTGCAGGTCTGGTAGTTTCAATGAGGATCCTAATGGGAAAACGGTATATATACCCTTGTATAGTGAGTGCTGCAAAATGGAAAGTGATGATGAGAGGAAGCTACTAAAACAGGTATACAGACACCATATAAAACCACCATGGTGTCAGTGTTCTCGAAGGATATGAACATGGCAGGAAGACGTCCACTATTCTAAAGAAGGCAAATTCAGAGACATACAATAACATAGGAAGGAGATTAAAGTAGATATCTCTCCTTTTTATGGTAAATCATCCCTTATCATAGTTAATGGCTCTCCTAGGTCTGTAGATGGAAGATGAGGCCACAATGAAAGCACTGCATCATTCTTTGGTCATATCAAGATCCCGTGTCCTTCCTATAAGTCATGTGAGATAAGAGGAGGTGAAATGTTTATTTCCCTAGATTTTGATCAGGATTTACCCTAACTTATAGTAAACTCCTTGTACAAAAGACATTCACCCCACTCTCAGTCCTCATTCCCAAACACTACTGTAATGGGGAGACTGCCATGGCAATCACGTACACAGCAGAGACGTAAAAATGTCCCTCACTCTTCCAGGAGATACTTCATCAAAAAGCTTTTAATTTTTTTGTTTTAAATTAATTTTTCTTATCTTGTATAAAGCATCCTGGCCCCTCTCCTCCCGTCCCTTCACTCTTCCCAAGTCACCCCTATTTCCACTCTCCTGCAGATTTCCCATTGCTACTTCTCCTCAGAAAAGAGTGATCCTCCCAGGGTTATTGTTCAAACAGGGCATAACAAAGATGGAGCAAGCATGGGCACTAATCCTACATCAAGGGTAGACTAGGCAACCCAGCAATAAAGGGTAAAAGAGTCCCAAGGGCAGGTAAGAGGATCAGAGAGACCCACACTCCATCTTGTAGATTTGAAAGAACACCAAGCCAGACAAGCATAAGATATATTTAGGGATTCCTGCAGGTTGTATGTCTGCAGCTGCAGTCTCTGTGAACTCCTAAGAGTGGTAGTCAGTTGATTCTGTGGGGCTTGTTCTCCTAGTGTCCTCAACAACTCTGGTCCTGCAATACCTCCTCCCCATCTTCTGCAGGGTTCCTGAGCTCTGCAAGGTGTTTGGCCCTGGGTCTCTGTGTCTGCTTCCATCAGCTGAAGGAGAAAGTTTCTCTGATGAAGATTGGGCTAGGCATAGATTTATGAGTAGAAGAATGCAAATAGAACCATATTTATCACTCTGCATAAAATTCAAGTCCAAATGAATCAAAGACCTTAACATAAATCAGATACACTGAACCTAGTAGAAGAGAAAGTAGGGAGTAACCTTGAACACATTGGCACAGGAGACAACTTCCTGAACAGAGCACTGATAGCTCAGGCACTAACATCAATGATTATTAAATGTAACCTCACAAAACTGAAAAGCTTCTGTAAGGCAAAGGACACTGTCAAAAGACAAAACAACAATCTACAGAATAGGAAAATATTTTCACCAACTCCACTTCTGATAGAGGACAACTATCTGATATATGTATATATCAAGAAACTAGACATCAACAAAACAAATAATCCAATTATTTTTTAATTTTAAAATATCAGACTAAGGCTACTATAGAAATCCACAACTGGCAAAAATTCAGAGATAAATGACTATGGGGTACCCAGCCCCAGCTGGTATATTTACAATACAACCCCTACATCTAAGGCTCAGGGAACATTCCAAAGCAGGGTGTGTGTGTGTGTGTGTAGAAGATTGCTAATGCTAGAGGACCAGATAATCTGCTTTGAGACAATATCTTCCCCACTTGACATGGAACTTGAACACATGTAACGTCAAAAATTGAGTTGCCTAAGTAAAACTGGCATGATGACAGAGCTAGTGGACATGCCTTACTATCTTTCTGTTACAATATCAACTTTGTACATTTGTATTGTGACATTTTGCAATTTTGCATTCAGATGTTTTGAAGCACATGTCATTTTAAAAGTGTAAAATATTTTTAGGATAGTAGTTTGAAATGAACATTTTGTTATCAGTTTGTAATTATTTTATGGTCATATATCATTTAAGTTGTAATTTTCATTCAATTTTGTTGAAGTTTTCTTTGTAGTTTAGATTTGATTATGTGTGTCACAAAATATGGATTCCTTAATTGATGAGTTCAGCAATTTATTTTGCAATCATAAAATTTTATAAATCTCCAATTTTCTCACTAATGTTGCTCAGTATTTCAATTTCTACGACATACATATTAACATTTGCTTTAATGGATTTATCATATTATTTCATAATCTTGAGTATCTGTGCCTTATGATGTATTTGAGGATGTCCTTTGATGTCTGTTTAGAACTATATCATCTTCACTGTGGATATTCTCATTCAGTGGCCTCTTTGTCCCAAAAGATATTTTTTCAGTAAAGTCATTTTTGTCTGATATCAATAATACCACATCAATTTATACTGGTCATTCACTGGCATAGAACATTTGATCCTCTCCCATCCTACTTTTACTCATCATTTAATATCCAGTGTATGTGAGAAAGTACTTGCTGTCCCAGTGTAATAGCACAAACAGAGCTGGAACTGTCTTCAATGTGTAACTTAACTACAATTATATATATTTTCATTGCTGGCATGTTCTGACACGTATTTAACATCTTCCTTGGGTTTCACAGTTTCTGTTCTTATAGCCTCTTTCCTTTCCTGCTGCCATCATTCTCCAGTGGAGGTTTATTCATTTGTTTTGCTTTTGTTTGCATTTTTCTTTATTGTATGTATCCAGGTCATAAAATGTTCCATACTGCAAAATTTGGTTCCTCGTTGGACTCTCTAGAACTGTCCTGGTCTGCCACCAATGTTTATACTTTGAAACTTGGAAGTCCTATTACACAGGTCATTGTAAACCTCAAAACCAGTGAAGACCCTGACAAGGAAGAGCTTCCCATACCCTGGTGCAGGTAGGATGTATGCAGGGAACTACATTTGTACAACATCTGACTTTGAGGTTTGCAACACATTATGATCCCAGCCTCATCTTCCCTGCTTGCTATCATTTGTTAAAACCACAAACTCTAAATCCAGAGATGACTTATGGCCCAGCAGCACCTCCTTGAACTCATAGAGCATTGACAAAATTACTATTGTTAGCTTATATTTAACCATCTGGATGATTTTTAAGTTTTTCATTTGAGGTGATCCACCTTAAAGATTCAAGATATCATCCAATATATTTAAACAAAAACTTCCCATGGCAATTTAGTCTGCTATAATGTAGGGAGTCTATTTTTTCTAACTTGACATACCACATACATCTTTATATAATGTATATTATACATATCATTTTCTGTGGTATGTATTCAATTAACACCATTTTTGTTTCATTCTTGTATAGCTAATAAGCATAAAGAAATAGCATTTAAAAATACATATGGATTAATTTGTAATATTCATTTATTAAGATGATACATTTATCTTATTAGAGTCTTTATAACAACATTTTTTTAGATAAGGAAAACCAAAGATGAGATTAAATGAAATGCCCACAGGCTACAGATGTAGGCAGGACATTTATCTAAAGCATTGGGTCCAAGTTTAGGGTTTCTTTCCTTCAAAAGCCAGCATCTGAGTTCAAGCGAGACTTTCTAGAGCACTTGAGTGCAGCTCATTAGAAGTCTCATTCATTATTTTCAGCTAAATCGGTAAAGAACCAAGCTACATTAAAGGAAGATAAGAATTTTTGTCAGGATTTTGAGAGCTGCATCTGTTTCACCCACTCCAGTGTCTAACTCTGGCATAAAGCTAGAGCGCTAAGGTCAACTGTTTTCACAAGAACTTCATAGAGGAAAAGGAAGTCACTCCACGTGAATCTGTAGTCTATGGTAGGAAGCTAAATTTGCTTTCTGTTTTAACTTTACTGAGAGGGGAACTGTGAATTGGGATTTAAAACCATGAATCTGTTTTATATTATTTCTTCTTATAATAACATTGGGACATACAGTATTTTTTAGCAGAATAACCCCAAATTCCTCTGTGGAAACTTGTTTTGAGATCATTTGGCAAATGGAGTAGTAACACAGGTGTTGAGGTAACACATTATCATGTTACCTGCACCAGTGTGGGTCATGCTCACGTATAGTACATATATGTGCATGTACTCTGTGAACAAACAAGTATATTAACATGTATGTAGTTCATATATGCACTTTATTCTAATACAGTGAGTGTGTGAGCATACATATGTACACACATGTACACACACATATACATACACACACACTTGGACAGTTAGATTGCATGTACACTAAATGTGTCAGTGTACAAATACAGATGTCTATAGATATTCTAATACTTTGTTTTAATTGCACACTGAGTTCAACTGTAGAAGGAACCTTTGTAGGATTATTTATTTGTTTGTTTTTTTAAAGAAACATAAGAATTAGAAGCAAAATTAAAGATAATTTGGTTTTTTCTCCTTATTTCAAAGTAAATAGACACAAAGCCATGGGGGGAAAAATATGCTAGATCCATATGTTATGGATCTCAGCATATTGAAAAACAAAAGAACAAAATTATGAAATTTTAAAAAAATAAAATAAAATAAAAGATAATTCTTTTGCATTTGGCTAGGATGACTTGTATCTATTTAGGTGACAAAACTGCTAAGTTTGAAAACTTATTTTTTTGTAATGTAGCTGCATTACAGGATGAAATCAGTAATGATTTCATCACTGTGAACCGCTGTACATAGCTTATATTAAATGTTGTGAAGATAACTTGGTATTCTCTATAGATTTAAAGCCAGAGACATTGCATATATTAATTTCTTCAAACACCAATTCTCCAGAAACAGAAATACAAATAGTAAAGTTGGAAGTTCTCTCCTAGTCTACCAAGTAAAAACAGACTCTGGTCTCTGTGGTGAAAGTCTTTATCTTTAGTTTTGGATGAGTCTATTGACATTTTTTGCCTTGGCTGAGTCTGTTGGAGGACATTAGCCTGAATCTGAGAAAGAAATGAGGTGAGTATATAGAGGTCTAAGAAGAGCACTCAGGTACTTAAAAGTAACTGAGTCAGCCAGTAATGTTCTGCCTGGTGGTGATGCTTTTCTTATTGACATACTAGTAATCCTGACACAGAGTCTTTCAGTTGCCTTGTTCTGCCTGATAAACTGCAGAAAGCACATGTAAACTGAATTATTTAGTTGATTAAGGTTTACAGGGCAATTAAACTAATGTAGAATTTAGCAAATGGTGTCATTACAGAAAGAAATTTAGTTATTAGTCTTGTTAGGGCTCAGAAAATGGTAGCCCAAAATGTAGCACTTTGGCGTGCTGAGTATTCTGCCTCAAGGACACTGGATCACAGAAACAAAGTCTCTCTGAAATTCTTTCCTGCCTGCCTGTCTTCTGCTTTCCCTTTAAATAAGTCATAGAAACTAGAACCCCGTTTCATAGCTAGCAATTCTATTTAGGAAGGTCATTTCTCCTAGGAAAATTTACAATTTAAGGAAGGTCTTATTCCACACTTAGGAAGATGGAATGCTATATGGAGTGACCACAAAGGATGTAAATAAATAAGACTTCACTGATCCCTGCCAGAGTAGTACCTGAGATCCCACTCGTCACCCCTATTCTTTACCTGATGTACAAATAGAGTGGCTTTAGATCTCTGTACCTAAAAGCCCTTACATCAAATAAAACTACAGTCAGAGAAATGTTATGCTATTCTCTTGTTAACCTGTCATGGACCTCATGAGGAAATGTATTAAAACATTCTTCTAATGTCAAATCAGAAGTGTGATACTGTGGATCTGAATGGTCTAAGTGTCTTAGAATTTTCTGCTAGTATTTCTAAGTAAACACCAGGATGAGTATTGTTCTACCATGAGAAAAGCTCTGGGGATGGTGGAACTGAGATGGTAATCACAGTCTTTGAAGGCATTCTCCCCTAAGAAAGTGATAACCAGGTGAGTCCATTGTCTCTGCCTTTAAAATGCATTGCAATCTGACCACCTGAGCATACAAGCCCCTTCATCAATTTGCTAATACAATATCTTCCCAACACCAAGCTGCTGTTGTTTCCTTGCCCCCATTCAGTTCTCAGCTCAGAAGCAGGACAGTTTGTCCTAGTGTGCACTCCACTCTTCTCAGTTCAACTAACAATTTTCCAATGATTCATTTTAAGAGCAAAGCTCTGCAATAACTCACTGTTTCTTTGTCCCTTCTTGACATCTCTTCACCTTGAGCCTTTTCCACTTCTAAGAACAAGGTGGTTTTTCTTTTGTTTCATATCATCCTAGACCATCTCTCATCTAAGGTCTTCTCACAATCCATTTTCAGCTTAAATTTTTGCCACATCATCATCATCACTAAATTAGTATACATTTTACATATTAATTTTGTCTTTTCTTAATTGAGTGTTCCAGGAATTGAATTTTGTTGTTCTAGCATAAAATGTAGCATATAGTAAGGACTCAGTTAAACTTGTTAAGAGACTCATAAATTCTTGAAATCATGCTTCAAGTATGACACTTTTGAATTTTTTGTTTACATAATCAAATAAATCGGTTTTATTACTTGTTAATTTTGATTGAATGACATTTTTTCCTCTAAGTCTAAGTATTGCAACTAAGTCATTATTATATTTATAATAGACACAAGGACTTTATGAAAGCAGACCTTCAGACAATCATTTATATGAAATATGGTGCTAGGAAAAACTTTACTATATATTGAATTGTGTGTTATCCTCAAAGATGATTAGGTAGTAATTCCTGATAACTTATCTGTAATACATCTGTAAATACATTCATTGCAGATATAAGGAATGAGAACAAAGTGGTGTTAGATTAAAATTCTAAATCAATATGACAGAAATCTTCATAAGGAAAAAATTCAGATATAGACATGTGTTAAAGAATACTGTGTGTGTTGGAAAGCTAAGAACAAAGTTCAGGAACACAAAAGATTACTGTCAAACAATTAGGAATGAGAAGTCAGAGTCTTTCCAACAGCCTTCACAAGGTAGCAACTCCACAGACACCATAGACTTTGGCCTTCAGGACTGACAGTAAACTAGCTGCTTTCTAGACACTCTGTTTGTGGTCCTCTATTAGGGCCAGAATGGTTTGCTTTCTTCTCCAAGCAACTAATACAGAATTTAGGAGTTGGGGCACTAATACAAATTTAAGAGAGGGGCAAAGTTCAGCAGAAAGCAATCTTATAAGACAGATTGATAATGGTGTTGGACCATCTCTGAGCCATGTGAGCCGAGACAAGTGAATTGGAGATTCTGATCTCCTGTGTAACACAGTCCTTGGTTGGGGGCTGGCATTGGGCCTGTGGTGTTTTGGATAAAGGGGACATGGCTAGCCTTCACTGTGTTCACATGAAGCTGGTAGCAGCACCAGACCAACCTTTGGACAGAGATCTAGAGGTAGAACAGCAGGCATCCCAGGAGCTCTGAGTGAAGCTGTGAGTAACACAACTGTGAGCACAGGGCAGGAGGGTTAGGATACATCTCTTTTGTATAAAATTTATTATTGGTCTGTGATATAGTTAGGTCAAGACTATGCTTTAATTTTCATCTGTGAATTTTCCAGGAAGGGTTTTTATTTATTACAACACCTTTTTTAGCATTTGACCTCTGACAGAATAGCTATTTAACTCAGGACTCTGACACTAATATTTATAGAAAGTAAGGTTTTATTGTCCTATATTATTGTGTTGTATTATTTATTTGCAAATCACTTCATATGTAATAAGCATTTAATAGACATTTATTAAATGATTTAATACTGAGTTGTTGACTTTGGTTTTGGTGGATCTGCAGTATAAGGCTAATATACCAGAAGTTTAATAGCATCATTTTTTTTTACACAGCAGAGATCATACAAAAAAAAGCAGAGAAAATTTTTACACAGCAGAGATCATACAAAAAAAAAAAAACATATCCAGAGATCACAACCTTTTCAGAGCGTGCTGACAGATGTGTCTTAAAAATAGTAGGATGCTTTTCAGTTTATTGTTTAAAGTGTTTATTTTTTGCTAAGAGAACACAAATTTAGTTTCTTATAGATCATTGGAATATTTAAAATAGTTGCTCAGGAGTCAGCTGAAACACAGTGATAGATATTGGCTAGAACTTAAGACCTATACCTTTCTATAGTTACACATTTTGGTAAAGTTTCTCTGAAATGTGTTCTGATATCAAAAGTTCTCTGACACCCTCTGGGTATTCAAACACAGGACTCAGTTCTGGTGTTAGCATCAGAATATACAAATTTAAAGTTTCAGTTCCCCAAGACTTCCTTATAACGGTTCAGGACACCTGTAGTTTTCATTCACTTGTGCTACAAGTTGGGAATTTTATGACACTTCCCACATTTGATGATTTGCTGGAATGGGTCATATAACTCAGAAAATATTTCATTTATAGTAACCTGTAAGGAACAAAACTCAAGGAACTGATAGGATGCACAGGTAAGGTAAAGGTTAGGTACAGAACTTCAATGGCCTCTCTGTGGCCCTTCTCCTGTGTACCTAGCAGCTGTGCTCAGGAACTGCCCAAATCTCACTATTCATGATATTTTTCAGATTTCCACATAGGACCTCTCTGTAGCTGAGGTTCTGGGTCTGAAAGGTGCTTTTCACTGAGCACTTGGTCTTTCAGGTCTTACTTGTGTCAAACTTAGTCCTGAGGCCCCACTCACATCATTTCAAGAGCATAACCTCAGCTCTAACCTGTAGAAATCTGTCATGTAGGAAATTCTGAGGATTTTAAGAGCTCTGTGCCAGGAACTGGGAACAAAGAACAAATACATTTCTGATTGCTGTCTGCTTTCTTCTGTGGTGAGTGGATCTTCTCTACCTGTGATTCAACCAAGCATGAAGCAAAAATATCCAGAAAAAAGATGTCAGATAGTCCCACAAAACAAATCTTTAGGTTCCCATGCCCTGAGTACGCAATCCACAGGGTCACGTGTAGGTACCTGCTGTATCTCAATTCTAGGTCTTCATCTTTCACTAATTACTCCACTAATCAGAGTATACATTGAGTCTTGTGTCTGAGTCTGTATTGAAAATGTACAAACACATTTTTCCTTGATTATTCCCAAAACAATGCAGTGTAACAACAATTTACATATCATTTACATATTATTAGGTATTATAGTAATCAAGAAATGTCTTAAAGTACAGTTATATGTAGCCACTGTGATGTTTACACATAGGACCTGAACATCAGTGAATTTAGGTATCTGTAGGGGAAGGGGTTGGAGCATGGAGGGTTGGTTATCTATATACCATTGCTTCAGAGGATAGAGAGGGAGAGCTGTGTATCATAGTTACAGGGGACATTGAGAGACAGTTCTGTACAACAGTTACAAGGGACACTAAGGAGCACTGTATGCCACTACTTCATTTGTGTTATCTGTCTCATTCTTATGGACATTGGCGATTGTGTTAATTGCAGATTAGACTCAAGGATTTTACTGGAGGCTTGACACTTCATGTCGATGCATGTCATTTCCATTTCTGCTTATGCTAGGAAAACAAAAACAGCTACAAAAGAGTTAAAGTTATAAATTATTTTTAGTTTATATCATGATATCTCACCTTTTTTATTCTTGAAGGAAAAAACCAAAAACATTTACTCATCCAAATGAAAATGCACATAGTTCAACAAATTCTACTAAAAAGTTAATGAAACAATATGATAAAATGACTCTTTCGATGCATCTGATGTCTAAAGGCCAGATATAAATTCAGATTTGTCACGTGGCCCTGTGTTCTGAACTGGTCTCTGTGCACCTGCACTATATTGACAAGCTACAAAGTAATGCTTCCAGCCTTGAGGATCTGCCACACCAGAAGAGGACCAGGAGCAATGGGGAAGAATTGTTGGAGTGATATCTACCATGTGGGTTTTCTTCTATAAGGTAAAGAAATGAGCATTTGTTTTTAGTCCAAAGGAGAGGAGCCTGCAACTCATTCAGATTTTAAAGGATCAAGAGAACTGTTTCCATTGGCACACTCAAAAGATTGAAGGTAGAAAGTAGAGGCAGAGCCCTCTACCTTGCAGTCGAACAGAAAATGGAGGCAGCCTCAGAAGCTGCATTTCCATTTTGGTTTTAGGGAGCTAAACTTTCCGTTAGTCTCCTATCACTGGATGCAGAAAAATAAGAGAGCCATCCCAAAGAAAGGCAACTAGGGGAGTGTTCCTACTGTCAATAAACTCTAACTAGCCTTAGGTAAGACACCTTCAGAGGTGCCTCATCCACAGGAGAGGAAAAACAGAGTTGTGGTAATGGAAAAAACAAAAAGACAAAACTGTAAACAGATAAGAAGCTTCTGTCCTCTATGCTCAGGAGCCAGATTCCTCCCAGCAAAACAGTCCTGAGGCTTCAGCCACCATACAGACATCTAAAAGTGACCAAAGGATGCTTTATTGCCCAAGAATAGCTTAACATCCTAGAAATTATACCAAAAATATAAAGAGTTGCATATAATATTTGAAAGAGCAACTGGGACATTTATTTGTTTTTATTTGCAAATCATTGAGTCTTGCTCAGATAAACAGCTTTACCTTAAATGACAGCTGCATTCAGTGTTTTCTTCCATCTTCTAGTCTTGTTTTCTAGTAGGAGTTGCTTTCCAGGTTTCAACTTTCCAGGTTGCAACTATTCTAACCTGCATTTCTAAACATTATGCAGAATCTGACCTATGTTGACTGAGTCATTCTGACACAATTTATTAAACTATGTTATAGTTAAGAGTCTGGCATCTTCTTCCAATTAAAGCATCCTGGTCTTTGGTAGAATTAGCAGTCAATGCTCATCAATCTCTGGCCTTCACATACACACACACACACACACACACACACACACATACAAACACACACACCACCTCCTTGCACATACATACACCTGCTTTCCCCCCAAAAAGACAAAATAAAATGGAGATAAAGAACCCAAAGCTGCTTCAAGAAAGAGTGTGGGACACATAAACAAAAGCAGATGATGTACATGTACATGTGTGGAGGCCAGATTTGATGTTGGGTGTCTTCTTTTAAGGTTTTCTCTATATTCTGACAGATGTTCTCTTAATCAATATGAGGCTCACTGGTTGGTTAGACTAACTGGCCCACTGGCTCCTTGGATCAGCCTGTCTTTGCCTCCTAAGTATTGGGATTATTCTCATGTGCTTCTGTGCCTGGATTTTTATGAATGCTGTAGATCCAAACTCTGGCTCATACCTGCACAGCAAGCATTTATCCCACGGAGGCATTCTAGAATCTCCCAATTTGGACATATGTCATTTTCAGCCTCTGAAATTGGTGTCACCAGGAGATTCTTTCATCTTTTGCTTCTCTTATTTGTAGCTTAGATATTTCTTACTTCTAGAAATTTGATAACGCATGTTATTATTGTTCACCTAAGGTTTCTGAGAAGTAATATTTTTATTCTTTTTGTGACAAGAATCTTGTCCTCACCCTTATTGAAAGCATGAAGGTAACCCTTTAGGTCATTACTGTTTCTTTGCAGCCATCCCTGACCACCTGGAACTGCTCCTAGAAGGCCACTGGCCAGTGTTATTCCATCCCTTTGGATCTCATTTATTTTTCCTGAGTCTGCATGTTCTGAAGCTTTATAATGGTGCTTTCGGAAGTGTTCTTTACATAGTATGCTGAATCCTTGGAGGGTCTTTTGTCAGTGCAGAAATTTGGGACCTTTAGCTTTGAAAAAAATCTTTTCTTGTTAATTATTTGATAATACATTACTAAGTTTCCTCTAGTGACTATTATTCAGCTACATAGTGAGTATTTAGTTTTGAATCATTTCCTTCATGTTTTTGATACCTTTGTTCTTTTAGTTTCCTCCTAGGTGGTGTTATTTTCTAACACTTTCATCTTTTGTTTTGAATATTCATATTTTAGTTGTTCAATTTCATAATGTTCATTTTTTTCTCTGATAGATATATTTTATAGTTTAGCCTTATCAGTTCAATGTTTGATCTTTCTTATACATTTTAATTATAGCTTTTTATTCTTTTTCTCAAAATAAGTTTGTTCGGAAGAGTTGTAGGTTAGGAAGAAGTTCTACTGTGATAGTTTCTTGAGTGTTACACTTCAATTTCAAAGCTCTTATTTTCAAAATAAATGAAACTTACCACATTATTCAAATGTCTACATCCTTAATTTGGTTGTTTTTACTAAATTATGTAATAATTTTATTATATTTAATATAAATAAAATAACATACATGTTATTTATATTATTTAAAAGCCAGAAAGTAGTGCTTTCACTTGCCTTTCTGGAGCTTGTCGATCATGCCTTCTGATCACAATATGCTATTAAACTTAGATTTTCATTTGAGTTTCTTCTAATGCTCAGTCTAAGATCATTGACACTATGAGACAATTAAACTTTCTTACAGATGGAAGTTTGTGAAGAAATATTAAAATGACCTTCCTTTTAAAGAAATTACAAAAATTGTGAAATGTATTTGGTTGTGATGCTGCTAGGAGTTTTACTATCACAAAGCATATGCATCTCCTCCTCAGAGCAGAGTTCAGTGGATCTCTCCCTTTTGCTGCAGTGCTGCTGCCAAGGGTCTGGCAGATGCTGCAGCTAGCATAACATGTTCATAGTACACACGGCTGCATTCTAACAGGGGCCTTTCTAGATGTACTCCGTCAAATTCTGGCCTTTGTAAGGAACACATAGTTTGCCTCATATGCTATGCATGTCTATCAAATTTGAACTAGAAGACCCTTGTAAATGGTAATTTAAAAAAAGCTTCATGAAAGTGATGGAGAATAATGCAATAAAATTTTTGCTCAGTGCAGTTTGGAATCTGACAGGTAATCCATGAAGTATTTGTTGTTACATGTGGGCTGCCCACTTAACTCGAATAGTTTATGCTACAGTCTATTAGCTTAGGAGTACAAGAAATAAAACTATGTTCCACACAGTTTCTAAAGATAACTCTAAAAAAAGTTGGGCACAGTACTACTATAAAGTGAATTTAAGTATTTAAGATGATTTTATGTCAATAGAGCCTTACACAGTGTTATAATTGGTAGATTTGGTTTTTAGAATTTTGAAGAATTTTTTAAAGAATAGTAATTTTCCCGTATATTTTCATTGCCTTCCGTGGGTTACCTAAATAGGGAAGGAACAATCTATTATAAACATTCTATCTCCAAACCTCATATAGAGTAGCCAAGTAGTGACTAACTATAGTTTTGATAAATAGAATGTAAGTAGAAATGGCAAAAGAGATTTTCAAGTCATATCCCTGTTAGGAAGGAGTAATGTGTTGCAGAAGTTTATTTTTAGTTATATATAAAATAATTGTTTTATGCACTGTTGGATGAGGCGCTGTCTAGGGTGTTGTTTGTATTATTTGCAGGTGTTGGATTTCTGTGGGGGGGTTGTTTAATTGCTAATGATCTGTATGTGCTGTCAGCAGAATACATGAATAGTTCTGAAAGAATAAAAACACATGAGCTCAGACTTTCATGCCCAGGGTTCCACTGTTGATCAAGTGTGGTGTTGGCCATGAAAGTGGTTTCCTGTGCTGAGATCTGGCAGGGTTTGCAGTTATGAAACATGCCTCCTTGTCATCCTTGCTGAGCTACCAGCATAGTTTACTACTACAGTAATGCCTTCCCATTGCTTGGAACTTTTCTGGTTGCTCAAGATTTCTCACACAAAGAAGTGCAACATATTGCAAGAAAGGGGCCCTTGATTTCATGGTTCTTGGTCATGAAAACTACACTTTTAACATAAATAAGAATGAAACTCTTTCTTCTGTGATTGGCTCATTTCTTGAGTTTTTTGCTTTATCTTGCCTAATCCACCTTAACAGAATTCACGTGTCCCATTCTCACACTAATGCATAGAACTAAGATCTCCCACTCTCACATTCACGTATGGAACTAAGATCTCCCACCCTTACATTCGTGTGTGGAACTAAGACCTCTCACCCTCACACTAATGAATGGAACTAAGACCTTTTACCTACACACTCACAAATGGAACAAAGACCTATCATTCTCATACTTGTGTGGTGTGAAACTAGGGCCTTTTTACATGTTCGTCTTATCTGCTATTTGGCCGCTTTTATCGGTGTTCATGTCTATCACCCTCATTACATTGTGACAGCACCATAATTTGTTTCCTCATAATTTCCACCATGAAACAATCATCATATTGCTATTTACTGCACGCTCTGAACAAGTCGCACCACTTCTCTCAAGCACTTGTTTTGGTCCACCTCCTTCCTGAAGAATATCAAGGCACTCATATAAATGACACATTTCAGTCAGTCTCTCTTCCTATGTCATTTCCTTCAAGGATGTTATCTAATCCTATTGTCTCCTTAAATGCTGATCATCCATCCAACCTACCATTGTGGAAACAGCATGACTCTCTAAATATTCTCCCACCCATGGTGGGAGGAACATGAAGCAGCTTGCTTACATCTCAGTTTTTCAGTTATTCAGGAAGCAGAAAGCTAAGAGCAGAATTAAAGCTTGCCACAAGCCAACTTCCCCAGTGATACACTTTCTTCATCTGTGCCCCATCTCATCAAAGTTCCACACCTTTTCAGAACTTAGTATCAGCTGGGACCAAGTATTAAAACACATGAGCCCATAGGAGACACTCAAAAGGTGCCTTATGTTATCCAGCATGTCTGTCCATGTTCTGTTGCTACCTTTCTTGCTAGAATTTTGTCAGACTTTGACAACCATTGAGGCAAATATTCTTGTTTTCCAGGCTTAGTGTGTATCTTTGGTCCTAAAAAAGCAAACATTGTCTAGCTATTTATTTATTTATTTATTTGTGTTGCATGCATGGTGCATATGTGGAGTTTAGTGGACCACTTGAGGGAATTCAGTCTTTCCTTTTACCATGGGGATTCTGAGATCAAACTCAGGTCATCAGACTTGATGGCAAGTGTCCCCAGAGCCATCTTTCCAATCCCCCCCTTTTTTTTTTTTCCCAAGGCAGTGTTTCTCTGATATAACTCTGGCTGTCCTGGAACTCACTCTGTAGACCAGGCTGGCCTCGAACTCACAGAGATCTGCCTGCCTCTTCCTCGAGTGCTGGGATTAAAGCTGTGTGCCATCACCACTTGATTCAATGTCAGTGACTTAAATCTAGTGAAATTACTGACTCTGACAACCTAATAGACTTCTCTGTACTTAAGTTTGAGTCTCTGACTTGTATTTGACAAATATTATTCTCACTATTTTTAACATATTAATACATTTATCTTCACACACATTCTATAAAAGAGCTGTTACTTCCATCACTTCCTAGACAGAAATGTAAGTAAACAAATGGCAACTTTCTAAAGGCCTCAGAATTGTTAGGTGGGAGCACCAGAATTGACCAAATGGCAGTCTGACTCCTGAGACTATGATTTTGACCAAGATGTTAAGCTCTTTGTGAAATCAAAATTTTATGATCCTACAATTCATTGTTCTATAATTCAGCTTCATTATGCAGATTCTTCTTGTTTTTTTCCTTTTATGTCTGTTTGTTTTTGGTTTTTTGAGACAGTGGTTTCTCTGTGGTAACTTTGGCTGTCCTGGAACTCAATCTGGAGACCAGGCAGGCCTTAAACTCACAGCATTCTGCCTCTCTCTGCCCCCTGAGGATTGGGATTAAAGGTGTATATCACCACCATCTGGCTCATTTTATAGATTCTTAACTAGTGTCCAGTCTTTTATCTTTCAGCTTTGCTGAACGTCTGCAATGTACAATATATTTATGTACATACACTTGTGTCTGTATGCTCATTTACTCATCCATGTGTGTGTGTGTGTGTATATATATATATATATATTCTAATGCACCTATGCATGTGTCTGTGTCTCTCTGTGTATGTGTAGTCATGTCTGTATACATGACTGTATATATATTCTTCTATCATCTATCTATTTACTTATCTACCTATCATCTATTATATATCTCTTTCTGTTTCAGAAGTTATCATGAAACAACCTAATGAATTCTACTAAAATTTTTCTTACACATACCTGTGTTGCAGAAGTTTATTTTTAGTTATATATAAAATAATTGTTTTATGCACTGTTGGGTGAGGGGCTATCTAATTCTTCAGTTTTGTATTGTCTGAAGGTGTTGGGTTTATGTGGAGAATGATGATTGGTAATGAGCTACATATGCTATCAATAGAATACTTGAGGAGTTTTGAATCAATAAAAACACCTGCGCTCAGACACTCGGGGTTCCACTGTTGAGTACAGTGCTTACCATGATGATGGTTCCCTCTGTAGAGGTCTGGCAGGGTTTTCATTATGAAAGTGCACTCCTGTCTTCCTTGATGAGTTGTCCTGCAGGTGTACTACTACAGACCTGCTCTTCCTCATGACGCACCGTTCTTTAAGGCCTTGAGAACAATTCTTTTAGTTTTTGTACTTCCACCTGTTCCCAACACTTTTACTTCAAATAGAATCATGGTATTTTCCATCAATGGATTCTTACATTTGTAAACTTCTGTCATTATGGTTATTGTTTACTTTCTTTAGGTTACAAAACAAAATTTCTATTTATTTCAAAGTTACCATTCTCCAACCATATCCCACACTTTCTTGGTTCAGTGGCTTTCCTTACTTTTTCTTTATCCAAAATGTGCTTAGCCAGTGTTCACCATTATCCAGACTCTAGAGTCTAGATTCTATTGAGCTCTTAATGTCTCACTTACATGCAATTCCATGTGAGTTACTCTTTCTTCGGTTCCATGCCCTTTGTTAGAGATAAGGAGACTGAGGCTTAAAACATAAGAAACATTCCTGGGATGCCAGCTACTAAAAAGATGAGCTTAGGGTTACAGTCTGCTCTGTTCCCTAAACCTTTGTTGGGAAGCCACACACTGACCTTTTCCACACATACACATGCACTACCTTAAGCTTTTACTATATACTAAACAGCAACTCTTACAGAAACCTTGTGAGAGACATTTTAAATCTCCATATTTTATATACAAGGATAATCAGATCCTCATAATGAGCTATTCATTAAAATTTACAGAACCTCAAAATGATGGAGGAGTTAAATTTAAACCCAAGTCATCTCACATCAATATCTTTTGGTTATTTGTTTTGAAACAAAACTGGATCTTAATGAAAAAAGGATTTTAATGTATGTGAAGGACAGGTTTGGGGGGAGAGTTAGGGAAGTTGTTCACATTAAAGAATGGAGGGTGGGTGTTTCTCAAGTGAAGTTGCCTCTCCTATTAGTCTCAATATTTAGTTGTTTTGTTTTTCAGTCTCAAATTATAAACTATCACAGCAAGCATCTTCCTGCTCAAGTTCCCTTTTATGGTGTGTGTGTGTGTATGTTTTGGAGAGTGGCAAGGACATTATAAAACAGTCATCAGACATGCCACCTGTTTCTGTCAGGCATGTGAAAGACTGGGAAGGCACCCAGGCCCCAGTGTATTATCCATCTCATACAGAGAAACAATTGTCTACTTTTCCGCAGCCTCAGAGTATGAGAGAAACTTAAACTTACATGTAATTGATGAATTATCACCTAGGCAACTTTGCAGTGATCTCTTTTAGAAGGAATATTGATTCACATAGGGGCTGACTTTCAATTAGTTTCTGTTTCTCTACTGAGAGTATTTGTAGTGACAGGAGCACACCAGCCTGAACATCCAAGCAGTATCTCACATTCTTGGGTTGGACAGAATCCCAGTGCCCAGTGATTTGTTGAGACAGATTCAAGGTTTTAACATGCAGAAACCCCAGTGTCAGGAATCGGCACTAAATAAACACCTGGATTGGGCTAATCCCAGGAAGATAAAGACAGAACCCTCAGGGTAGCCTGGCCAGCAGCCAGTAGTCAACTCATTGCACACCAGATTCCCTATTAGAGCAGAGATCACAAAACTGCATGTTGTTATCACCAAACTCACTTGTTTACCATAAAATAATCTGACAATAAGAATATCCATTAGCAATGATGACAAACAAGATCCTCATGAACTTTACAACTAATATTTCTATAGAGTTTATCTCATTGCTATTGTCTTCAATTTTACCAGGGCAGATAATATAGAAGTACATTTGTATCCCAGGGATTCATACAGCTTCTCATACCATCATCTTTTAGTGTTTTATGTAATACAATGCATTATTTCATATTAAGGCAAGCATACACTTATGATAGACTACCTGAAAAATGAATTTACAATTTTAGAACAAAACAATGAGTTCGAAAGAAACTGCTCATTGCAGCTTCTTTCAACAGTTCTTCCAGAACTATAGGGATTTTGATGTTGAGGGTAGTTAGGGAAGAATCTGGGAAACATCAATATATAGACACCTTAAATCTATTAAACCAATAAATATTTTATTGATTTTTCTGAGTGGATTAGTCTGGTTTTATGGTTGTAATAAGATCTGTTAAAGTTTGCAACATGTATCCTACCCTTCTCACCATCCACCACATCTAAGACAAGTAAAGGCTCTGTAAACTTCCCTGCCCACATAGGAGGTGAGTGCTCATTGTAAATGAAAATGGAAGGGATTTTATTGAGAGTCTCCTTTGTATTTCCCCGTGATTAAGGAGATTGAGTACTTTGCAGTATGCTGTCCTTTTGTTTAAGTATTACCCTAATACTCTAGTTCAACTATTGTATTTTCCATTACCTGCTCTGAATTTTGTATATGCTCCATTTATGAGTTGTCCATAAAATGTCTGTTCTTCACACAATGTGATGTGTTGTGTGGTTGAAGTCTTTACTATGTTAATGGAGACTTTTAATTTTAACAGTAAATGCTTTTCCATCTCAATAAAATCAAATTTCTACCTTTTTTCCTGGTATCTTCTAGAGGTCATATTTAGGCTGACACACTGTATAAGCTGCATTAGTTTTTGTGAATTACATATGATCCATGATATTTTTATAACTATATTAAGGACCCTACATTGGTCATTGTTATCCTTTTATTGTTCAGAGTAGTGCCAGTGTGAGACTCTGATCAAAGACCCACATGTGGGGCTTTTCTTGAATTTGTTTAATCAGACTATGTTTCTCCTTGAACGAGTACACAATGGTTCTAATTATGACAACAGAATAGTACATATTTTTATTCTTAAGAATATATAGTCTCACCCAATATTGTTCTTTAAAAAATACTGTATTTGTTCTTCTCCATATTGCACATTTCTATACTGGCTGCTTAGTTTCATTGTTACTCTTTATTTCTAAAAGGAAAAGAAAAACATTATCTCTTGAATTTTAACTGAAATTGGGATTGTATTAGCCTGTACACCAATTTAGTAGGAAATAGCATTCTTGCAACAATGATTTTACTAATCTATGGACTCCTATTTCATTATTTTCTTAGTGCTTGAACTTTTCTCAATATTTTATAAATTTTTGGAGGGTTTATTTATTGTTTAGTAGTATGTTAAGTTTTCTTTGATCAGCAAATCTTTGAATTTCTGGAATAGTTAGTCTATAAGGTAAATCCACAATGTATAACCAGGCACAGTGTCTCCTGAATTTGTTCTTTAAGCGTGTGGATTAAGACATTTTATTAACTGTAGTTTTAAAATCTTTATATCTTCCTAGTTTGGGGCTTATTTTCTCCTCAGTTAATGATAGAGATGATACAAAATTTGCTATAATTATAAGCATTTTTATTTTTTCTTTAATTCTAGTTTTTATGATGGATATTTTAGATCCATGTTATTAAATGAATACAAATTATGAAATATCATGTGATTATGGATGTAATTCTTTCATCACCGTGAAATTTCTTCTGTCCCCAGTCATGATGTCTTGTCTTAGGGTCACACTATCTGCTGAGAGGACAGATCCTCTGGTTTGTCTTTGTTGGACTTTTAACATTGCATCTTTTTGTATTATTTCATTTTCAGCTTTTAAAATATATTTTTATTATTTCCTTGGGAATTTTGTATGTGTTTTGATCATATTCACCATCTTTTCCCAACTCTTCCTACATCCACGTCTTTTCCTATCCACTCAACTTTGTATTATCTTTTTAAGAATCCAATTAGGATTTCTTTGTGAGGCCAAAATATTCTTGGATGTGTGACCTTCTACTAGAGTATGGTTGACGTATCAGGGACTTAGAGAAAACTGGCTTTCCCTTCCCTAGAACCTAACAATTGCCAATAGTTCCCCAGCTAGAGATTTGGTCTGGCTTGAGTTGTCAGGGGTCTTGTGCACGCTGTCATAATTGCTGTGAGTTCAAATGTACAGCTTCCCTGCTATATCTAGAAGACACTGTTTTCTTGTAGTCATTTACTAGCTCTGGCTCTTACACTTTTTTTGCCCCCTCTTCCACAATGATCTTTGAGCTTTGGGAGGAAGAATGCATTATATATCTCCCATTTAGGGTCTAGTCTCTTATTCTCTGAACCTTTGCTAGTTGTGAGTCTCTGTGTTAATCATCATGTATGATGATTAGAAGTTTCTATGACAAGAGTTGTGAGTTGCATTACTTTTTAGTTATAATGATGATACAGTCATTAGGGGTCAGTTTAGTACTAAGTTCACTTCAATTTTAATCTGTTTTTGATGTTCTTCCAGTATCAAAATATTTCCTTGTAATGAGGCTGTTTATAATCACACTTCTTTTTGACGTTTGTTCCCTATTCCCTTCCTTTTTTTGTTGGATCAAACATATTTCACTGCTTCTTTCCTTATAGAGTTTCTTAACCACACTGTCTTTTATAATCTTTATAATGGTTTTCTCAGAGACAACAATAAATATCATTGAAATGGTACATTCTACCATAGTACATTTTCCATTTTGTAGGTAAAATAAAATCTTTATAACAATCATTCTTTATTCATTCCCAACTTTTACAATATTTTAAACATATGTTGCAGTTACACATATATTACAGAATAAGTAATTAATAAGTAAATAAAATAAAGATTCGGAATCCAGGACTCTAGTGCTGGCCTTATTTGCTTGTCATTTTATAGACTTTACTTTCCTCCTCTGCTTTGTCTCCTGGAACCTGCTGCTTTCTGAACACTACTCCTTGTCCCCTGGAATAGCCTGAGACTCAACAAGAGAGGGCATTGCAAGAACAGTGGCTGACAAACACAGGGAGGATCTGCTTTCCTTCTTGGAGTGTGGGCTCCTTCCTGTTTCTATGCTGCATAAGTGCCTTGGCCACAGGGCAGACCACTTTTCACCACCCTCAGGCCTGCCCCTCTCCTGAATAGCTTTCTGAAAGTTTCAGCTGTGCTGGTTTGGAAGCCCTGGGGGAGCCCTTTTCTCCCTTCTCATTGGTGGCATTTTGGGCAGCACTCCCAAACTTTTTCATGACCAGCTCCAGTCAGTTCACACTTCCCAACAAAGGCAAGCATTCTAGTTCTGACCTTTTCCTTCCAAAGTCTTTCTTTACAGCTCAGGCAGCACGAGCTTGGGTAGCCATGTTTTCCAGCTTTGAGGAAGAGTCTGTGTACGGAGCTGTCTTGTGAGAGTTCAGTCTCAATTTTCCATTCTCTCTCATCCTGGAATAGTTTTGTGTTTATTTTTCTGTATTAGATGCACATAGGAATTCAGTCCTATCCTTTAACTCCTTCAATCATCATCTTCCTTTGCCTAGTGAATAATTATTTACATTAAATTATTTCTGGTCTAACAATTGCATTTATTTCAGACTCCAGAGACCATCCTGATTAATATACTCAAAACTCAAACCAAATTTTCTCTTACTGACCCTCTCTAATGCTCCTTTCACTTTATGTATCTCTGATTCCATCTGCAATTCTGTTCTCACTGTTAAAATGGCACCTCTGGCTGTTTTTTGAAATGCATATCTGATGACAATAAGTTACCTATACTGTAATTAAAAATGGCTCTATTCTGCAACTTTGACTAAAAGATAACCATTCTTTCAAGGATGCTCTCTTGAAAGCAGTGTGTCTTTTCTCAGCTCTTAGTTTTCAATTCTCTTTGTGTGTTTAAAAGCACATTTACTGTTCAGCACCAAGGAATCCACTTCTCATCCTCCTCCTGGGGTTCATAGGAGTCTGAGTCACACAGCTTTGATCCAGTTGGCCAGTATGGGCCCCCTTGTTAATTACTCTCTACTCTTCTGCCCCATCCCTTATGTCCTCTTTCCAGGACCTCTATCACATTGCACTGAATCTTTTCATTATGACTCTCTTTCTTGATTATTCATAGTTTTTCCCTTGCTGTTGAATTTCAAATTCTATCAGCCCGTCTTCCAATTTATTGTTATCTGTTTAACAGGACCTATTGTGTTGTCCTAATATATCCATCAAATTCCTATTTCCATCATTTATTTCTTACAGAACATTTCTTTGTGAATATTTCTTAAGAACAGACCACTCGGGACTCTACATTTTTCTCTAATTCTGTGATTACTTCAAGATTCCATTTCACTTTTCTGTTCCACAGCAGTTTCACTTTTTCTGTTCCACAGCAGAAATGTCCAGCAAGATGAAGATCTGTTTCTATTGTAACATTTTCTTAACCACTTATTCCTATCCCTGTCTGTGAATTTCTGATTAAGCAACAGAAAATTAAAAAAGTATACTACTAAATTTTCAGTTCTAAAGTGAAGTCTAGTTCTGTGTTTTCCGTGTATGCGTTTTATTATAGGTGATGATTGTGGAGATGCAGTCTACAGTTAGTGCCATCGCTATGTACCACGCATGCATTGCCAATTTTTTCGCCTGCTTTATTCTGACATCTTCTAATTCCTGTCTATGTAAAAGTAAAAGGATGTATTTTTGGAAAGACTATACAAAATGGACCTCAAGAAAATACCACTTTCATTAAGAAAGTGGGCTATTTTTGGAAGAAACTTGCTTTTGTCCTGAGGCATTCATGAAATAAATATAGAATGAGTAATTATTTTAAAACTCAACAATTGGTGTTAAGTGAAAAATATTAGCTGGACATTTAAATTTTTCAGATCTTAGGTTAATGAGAGATCACAGATAGTTAATGTGTGGATAGACGTCACCATCACTTAATAGTTTAAATATAGAAAATTGTAAATTATAGTATATTTGTAGAAAAGAAAATCTTTTCATAGCTATGTTACAGGAAGGTAGGCAAAGACAGGTATATGTGGAGGAAAATAAGTGACTTGGAATGAATCTCTTGATTTATATTCTCTACCACAGTGGAGCAATTATATCTGCCTTATCTAAATATAACAGCCCAGTCAGCATGCCAAAGAAGGGAATTAAAATAACTTCCTGGGCCTGAATACAGGCAGAAACACAGATATACTTCCCATCCCAGTCATGGGAAGTTGCATTTCTTCTTGGTGATAATCTGTAAATATGCAGCAGTTCTCAGAAGCAATGCTGACTACCTGTTTTCATTAACCTTGGACAATTACTCTGAACTTTTTACAGGTACTGTCTGCTGTCACCAAGCAATGTGATGGTAATATTACCCCAATTAATGGGATAAGTGTGGCTTCCCAAATGGCTTTTTAAACCCTGGATATTGATGTACAAGGATTTATGAATAGTGTTCTGGTATATTATGGCATCTTCATGATTTTAGAACCAATATCATCAGTAATGCAATGATATAATTTATACAAATAAAATCACTGTTGAATCTTTCTAGTACCACAGAATGGCTGAATACCTTTTCAAGAGACATTTAAGGTTCTATCTGTAATGGTTTGAATTAGCATTAGAGGATGTCAGGTTATCAGCTGCCAACTTGTGTATCTATGAAATGTTGCACTTAGATGAGAGAGACAGCAGACACCCAATATAGCTTGTAAACAAATTTCTAGTTCTTATCACAATTCAACACAAAATTTTGCCTACTATGAACTGAAGTTCCTGGTTTCTAGATTTTGAGTTGTAAATCACATCACAGTACAGTTCCAGGATTGCTGGATTTTCTTTAAAGTTATTTTTGGAAGGCAACTTTTTTCTTTTTTTTGCAAATTAAGAAAATAATGAACTCCAAATATAAATACTTCTTGACAGATTTTCAGATTTTGTTTTCTCTTTACCGGTGAATATGATTTTTTCTGTATTTGATCTATAGTAATGCCCCTAACACTTCAATTGGATCTCAGACGGGTATATTCTTTATTACAAGGCTTTGTAACACTCCCAGTAAGACAATTTATTGCAGTGTCATTAGACACTACTACTTGAAAATTCTCTGGAAAAACTTGGCATATTAATTCTACTGCATCTAGATATACATGCAGAAAAATCTGCTAGGCAGAGGAAGAACAGAGGTGAGTAATAGAGATTTCCAGAAACTAAAGGATGAAGCATCAACTTGCAGAAGGATGTACTAGGCTACCAAATATTGTCTTTAGCTTAGTTATTTTACTTAACCCAAACTCTTGAGTAGGAAACTTCCCAGATATGTCTATATTATGCATTAAGGCACATATGTCTCAAGGAGATATAACTGTTATTTTCATTATTTTTCATAATTAAAGGATTTTCCATTTTAGTAAAAGCATCAAAATTAACTTCAAAAAATAAGAAAAGAAGATCCAGAGTGAGTTACATATAGATCATTTCCACAATCTTCATTTTTAAAAAAATCATTGATTATGTGAAATTGCAGCAGTTAGCTACTGTTGCTCTTTACACGCAATTTCAGGAAAGAGAAAGGAAGGATCTAAGTAAGTAAATGAACAAACAAACAAATAAATCTTCACTGCCCTTGTAGGTGGTCTTGATAGACAAAAAGGAAGAAATATTCACAGTCAGTCCTTTTTGGCTGTCTGACTCTTGGAGAGCAGGAGCTGATAGTGAGCCAGACCAGCTCAATATCCTAGAACCCAATTTCTCCAACTGCTGTTCCTCTAAGCAATAACTAACCAACCAACAAACCATCCAATGACCAACCAACCAAATGACCAACCAACCAAAACCAACCAACCATAACTCTCAAGGCTTCAACCCATATACATATATATATGTACACATATATGTACTCTAAGCAAAAGTTCCCAGAAGTTCAAGCGGCATACAAACATAAGCACAAACAACATGTGGCAAAACAGCTGCATGTAAACAAATTCTAGCCACGGCAACAAACAGTCTAAATCAAATTCATTATCATCTACCACACCTGGGATGGGAACAAACGCATAGTCCAAATGCCATTTTACATTTTTAAAGAAACCAGAATAACAAAACTTTTCAAGTGTTCCACTACTAGAAGTTTTTTTGTACAAAATGTGTTCTGAGAAAAATAATTTCATGAAGTAGTGTTTCTAAAAAGAGTTCAAGCCAAATACGCCATGAAATAGTGTTAGCTATGTTGCTACATGGAGATCCCTAGTACATATTGCTGACTAAATTTTTAAGAAATCACCTGATTTAAATTTTGTATTCTTTACTCTGCTTATTTATCCTTTTTCAAGCTTGTTTAATGGAAAATATCCCCTTATGAAATAAAAAAAAATCCATTATTGAATGTCATGGACAAGTATAATTCACAAAGAAAGGGAAACAAAACCAATATTTTCAGTCTCAAGCCCAGGCACTATCCACTAACGACTCTTGATGTACAAATCAACACCAGCCTATTTTGGCTAAAAATGTGGTCATCTTATTCTTATTCTACATCTATTAGATAGAATAAAAACACTATTAGAGGTTACAAGTCACATGTTATTATTATAAAATTGGTCAAAAATACTGGTCAAATCAAAATTAGGTTTATAAATGAATAATTCATATTCTTGTTTTTCTTTGTTTTTGTCACATCTCAGAGTTGATGCAGTATAACTGGGAAGTTCTATTTTATTTCCTGCAAATTAAGGCTTTTTGGGTTGACACATCTTAAATATCATGTTTGGGAAATTTACAGAACATATTTATAGTGTCAAGTAGACTAAATAAAGAAAAGAAAATGTGTCTGGTACAAGTCAAATATGCAGTCAATGTCAATACCTAAAACTTCTGGCTATGATCACTGGAGAAAACACACTAACCTTGTGTAATGAAAGCAATAGATTACTTCCAGTGTTCATCCTGGTTGCCTCTTCTGGACTTTGGTTATGTTCTGTGAATAAGAACTGCATATTTATGGAATGCTTACAGTACACTCTGGGCTGTTTTTAGGGATTTGTATATAAATTATTCACTGAATACCCACACCAAGCCCATGAGTTGAATATTGATGGCATTCCCTTCTTACGAATGATAAAATAGTAAGGACAGCCTTCTTACAACTAATCATATTTACTTTCATCATCTTCTAAATATCAAAAATGTCTTAGATCTTTCGACATCTAGTACAGATATTAAATAAGAACTTGCTAAAGATGGGACTTTTGGATAGACTCTGGTGAGTATTTGCAGTTTGTCAGTTATAAGGTCTCTGTGATGTTCACTAAGACCCACAAAGTTGACCCTATTATTTATGTATCAGAAAAGCAAATTGACATTCAATGAAGTTAATTAATTTGTCTACTTTCACATTGCAAATGACTCACTTATTTTTTAAAACTAAATAAAGTATGAACACAAAGTAGTAACACTTTAATCACAGGAGCTAAAAAAGAGCTGTGGATGTTAGGTGGATGGATGAGGGATTATCAACCATAGGAAGGTGGTTCAGAGTTAGACTAAGAAAGCAGAATGTAATTCAGATTAAATTTTAATAGGAATTTTTTCTTATGGCTCATTTTCATTGAACAAAGACTAATTATGGATTTTTAAAAAATCTTGTCAGGAACAAAGCTAAGGAGAGTTTCTTTAGCATTCCCCATGAAAGAGACATTCGTACGGATTAGCCTTTCTTTTTCTGATATACATACTTTTTGGACTGAATGTAGGCATTTGAAATGCTGCAGAATAGAGGAGTGGCTGGAAGAAAATTTACACTGAATTGTATGGTATCTGTTTGAGATTATTTTCCCCAACAAAATGGCATAGAGAACCCTCTAAAAGGCATAAATATGTATTTTTGAGCGATATGCATATTTTGGATTCACTCTAACACCTTCCATTTTATTTAGGAATTTATTATTTTTCTTTCTGCCTATGAGGAGCTTGCTATAAATCTGTCTCCCCTAGGATCAAAATAAATAAATTTCATGATTTTGTAATTGTTATCATGAAAATTTTCATGCCTTAACTTAAACAAAATACTTCATATCTGATAATGATTGCATTTTAAAGGTTGGAAAATTATCAAGTAGTTGTCAGGAACAATTAAAGTTTATATTGAAAATTTCAAGTGTTAAGCATTGCTGAAAATCTTTGCTTCCATGTATCACTTAATGGAGAATTTAGATTTGTGGTCTGAGCTATGATAAAATTTAGTTGACAGATTTTCTTTTGTAGAGAAACTGGGGAAAAAACCCACTTGATTTGATTTTCTCTATAACCTAGGCATGAATAATGCTTGAATTTCCATTCTTGGCATATTCACAGAGGTTGGAATAGCTTATTGAGACCCCAATATAGGGTAGGATCTGGGCTTTGGCTCTCGCACGCTACGCGTCCGTCCGTTTGTCTCTGCCAGGGACTGACTGTGTGGCTGCACGCTGCGCCTTCGGTTTTTTTGTTGTTGTTTTTTCATCTTGATATCTTTTCCTTTAAAGCTGCAATTATTATGATTGGTCAGGAATATATATTATAATTTTATACTTTATAAACACTAATTCTCAATGACGACACATGTTACAAATCTTACATGAGATAATGAATGTAGTGAACATGCTGTACATTGAAAATGTAGCTACTATTATGACATTAGCTGAACTGAGAATTGTATTTAACTAGAGCAGTCAGTACCACAATTTGATAGTTCTGCTGTGCTGTATAAGAACTTCAGATTTCATCGCATCTCAGAAAGTAGGAAGTTATTGATAATTCTACCCTGAAGAGTAACCACAATCCACTTTGTCTTTAAGCACAATCACTGCTCTTGCTGTGCAGGACTGGAAGGCATGGTTAGAAAAATGTTTAAGGGATTTGTTTCAGTGGTCTTTACAGGGAAAAACTAAAAATGGCATTAGAAAGGGCTGTGAATATAGATGGTGTATAGTTAAGAGTGTGTCACAATAAGAGAGAGAAGAATCATCTTTTTGTTTTGAATATGAAATGTCTCCATCAGTCTTATGTGTTTGATCACTTGGTCCCCATCTAGAAAGGTTGTTAGAGAGGTTATGGAACTTTTGGAAAGTATAGTCTCACTAGAGGAAGTGGATTACCAGGGTGGGTTTGAAGCTGTAGAGCCCAGCCACACTCTGCTTCCTGAGAATGTGACCAGACCTGCTCCTGCCACCATGCTTTCCCTATCTGCAGCCATGTATTCTTCACCATGGTGGATTGTATCCAAACTATAAGCCAGAACAAGCTCTTTCTGATTTAGGTTACTTTTTCCTAGGGTATTTTATCACAGCAATGGAAAAACAATCAGTACATTACTTTATTAAATCAGCCAATCCAGGAGGAGACACTGGTGGAGGGAGGCTACATTGAGTCTTAATTGTGTAAGATAAGGTTGATATTGAAGTAGAGTTTGAGTTGTCTGCACACAAAGTCACATTTATGCAATTATTCACATGGGTCTCAACTTTGATCTCATGATTCCTGAATATCTAGAAATAATAATATGATAATTTAGATATAATAGGTAGATAAGATTATGAGACATACAGGATTGTCTTTAAGAATTAGCAGCAATGAGAAGAGAGCTAAGATTGAATGTTGAGAAAAATCAAACTACAAAATAGGGGTAGAAAAACAGTTGTAAGAAGATACTGACACCAACCAAATCAGAACTAAATTCAGAGAAAAAGTGATAAATCATGAATCCCTGCACTTTTAAGCAAGATGAAAACAAAAACAGCATCTTGAGAGTCCAAACATAGTCACCGTGACACTTGCAGAGTTCAGAGCAGTGATGGAGACTGTGGTCAGACTGCAGAGAGTTGAAAGGGAACAGAAGATACTGTTTCCTCCAAATATGAAAGCTATAATACTCCTGATCCTTAACATTGTTCCAGAACATCCTAGTGTTCACCATGGGTGGGCATGAGGACATTGAAATCTTGTGTTTCCATAAGCAGACTGCTGCAGAAAGGGAGCAATGCAGTTCCATGTTCAGATTTCAGAAGTAAATAAAAAGATACAAAAGAAAAATGAAAGTGTCTCTGTCTTTCTCTTGTTTCTGCTTCTCTGTGTTTTAGAAAATTTATTCATACAATGAAATTTGAAAGTTTCTACCTCATTTCTTTCATCAAACTCCTCTTATGTTTCCTTAGCAGGCTCCTAAGTTCATATATTCTTTTTGATAATCCACTAAGTCCAGTTAGCACTACCCATATGTGCATGGGTGTGGAGCTGTCCACTGGAATATGGAAAATCTACCAATGGCCATACTTCAAAAACAAATCACTCTCTTTTCCTCAACTGTAAATTGCCAGTAGAACTCTAGTAAGGAGTGGGGTCTATTCCACCATGTGGGATTTTAGTTGTCTTGATCTTGTGAGGTCTTGAGCAGGTAACCATAGCTGCTCTGAGTTCATGAGTGCACTAGCTTGTCATGTCTAGGAAACAGCCTCCCACCACACTCCTCATTCTTTGACTCATATCTTTTAAACCTTTTACATTTTGAGGAAATCCAAGAGACACTCCCAGCTGAGCCCTCAGGGCTGACTCCCTCACCCTGCCCTTGATTTCTTAGTCCCTAGCCTTGAGTTGCTCAACAGCCTCTGAGGTAGAAATAACTTCCTTAATTTCCTTAAATTTTAGTAATTTTACAGTTATGTCGATTTTAATCTTTTTGTCTTGTCAGCCCCAGGCTAGCATTGAACACATATACTGCTGTTTCATTCTGCCAAGTACTGGGAGTATCAGCATGTACTACCGTATTTGCTCATTCTTCAACATTCTGTGGTAGATATCTTAATTCATGTAGCTTGTTCCCCGTATATCTTTTTTGTGACAACTTTCCAAGAGCAAGAAATCTTTTAGTGTTTCAAATGAAATGAACAATGGATTGTTTAGAAAAGATATTTCTTGATAACCTTTCAGAAGCATCATGCTTGTCTCCAATACCATTTAAAATATATAATTTCTAGGTTTTTTATTACAAGTGTTCTAGCACCCCAACATTTTATAATATTTAATTTGGGGTGATTTAATAATTATAAAAAATGCACCTTACTTTAGTTTGAATTTCCCTTAATAGCTAACAAATTAAATTCATATTATATCAGGGGGAAAGAAGGTACTTTTAAAGCCTTCTTATCAAAGACCTTTTGGGGAAATTTCCATAATTAGTGATAGAGGCATCAATTTTTTTCAGTTATTTGTGGCACTTTTTTCAATTTTATTTAGAAATATTCGCATAATAGCTCAAGTACAGAATGTAGTCCATAAACACATTGAATTGGTGTGGCTTGTGCTTTAATTTTCAGTGACTGGAACAGAATCTTTCAACTGCATTCCAGAGTCTTTAGTTGTACATGGTACATAATTGTGGCTCACCTGATAAAATTTATCGTATGTCCAGCATCTTCTTCTCCTAATGCCTTGTTCTGATTCATTTTATCATCATGAGCAATAATGGATTCATAAGTTATAAATTTGTTATATACAGTAATATTTTTCACTTTATCTGAGCAGCCTGGCAAAAAGGGAACAGCTGTTTTCCTGGACTAGAGTGAGCACATAATGAAAAAGTTCTGGAAACTGGGTACATTATGTGAAATAGCTAGATAAAGTGGGTCAGAGATTTTGATTTTGATTGGGAAACAGTTTTGCTCCATGTTTCCATAAGCAAAGACAATGTGCCAAACTTGTTATCAGCACTCTGGTCTGACTGCTCTTATGGGGTTGTAATTAGTTTGCATTGATTTTTTCCCATGTTATAAAACTTATTGACAAGTTGAATTTGTAGCAAAACATTTTACTGTTATCAATAATATTTCCAAAAAAAGAAATTTGTCAAGGTAAAATATACAATATCTTTAAAATTTTTATGTTTTAAATAATTCAGAAGCATAAAATGTATTGTGCACATCTTGATTTTTCTCATAAAACCACTATGCCTAGTAATTTAAATTTAGAAATGGAATTTATTCAAGGAAAATTGTAATGTCCTAATTTAATTTGATTTTAAGTTTTAAAATATTAAACCATGAGCTATGTAACTTTATACATCTTTTAATATAACTACTAAACTAAAACTTGCAAAATGAGTATTTATTAAATAAGAATTTAAATATGAAAATAAATACTTAGAATAGATTTATCTTTTTCATAGTTATATGTTTTTTTAAAAAATCATTAATTTTAATTACTTTTTTAATCAGTTGATTTAATTAATTAATTTTAATCAGTTCTCCCAAGACAGGAAAAATATTTCCTTTCCTATTATTTATCTGGATTCATCTTCAGGATAGACATAAAGTGAACATGTTATACTCTCAATGTATCTAAATGAATCCCTTTTCTGTTATTTTTCATTGATAGCAATCCTCTTGTGGGATTTCCTGAATGAAGAAAGACTGTATTTCAGGAGTACCCAGGGAGGCAAGTACTTTAATAACTCACCTTTTTGTCAAGTTAATGACAATAAGAGCAGCAACCACATTTCAGATCTGCAAATATTTTCCAAGGGAAAAGGCTATTTTAACACCAGAGGAAAAGTAAAGATACAATCTCAAAGTAAAGAGAGGTTTAGAAGTCACTATAGCCTTTTATATTTTATTTTGCTTACTTTCAAAACATCCTTGACTAACATTTTATTTCTAGAGTTAAGTGTTGGTTATATGTGCACCTACTTTGCCTCAATAAGATGAAATTAAAAAGCATCATCTATCATCAAAGAAGCCTCCTCTGCAGAAGATGGGAATGAATAGAGACCCACAGTTAGACACTATACAGAGAGTGAAAGGCTTTGGAGTACTCAGACCTGAATGTGATGTCTCCATCAGATCACATCTCTTAGGGATCAGGAATTCCTGTGGAAGAGACGGCAGAAACAGTGTATGAGCCAGAAGGAATGGAGGACACCAAGGCCCTCAATATGCATATATGAATGCATAGAGACTGAGGCAACATGCATAGATCCTACAGGGACCCCTGTACCAGATGGGGGTTCTAGATTTGAAAGAAGTGGACACATGCCCACATCCCTAACCTAGAAGCAATCTCTAATTGATAGACTCTTGCAAATGAAATTTAATTTCCTCCAAGGGAATCCCACTGGGGAAACAAACTTAAGGGTATGCTGCATGCCTAGCACAGAATGGACAACAGAAAATGACCACAACAGCATTTTGAGGAGCTCCTTCTTTCACGATGTCATTCCAGGCTCTCCCATTTTTAAATTTTATCTTTTAATTTTATTTACTTCTATTTCTCTTTACCCTAGAGGTCCTTTACATATGTATTATGACTTTCAGTTTAGTATTTTTATGAGTTTCCTGAGTGTGTAAGTGAGTGGGGTTCTGTTTCTTGTGCCTTCTCTTGAGCTCTTTTCCTTCTATTTGTTTGCTTTATCCAATTCTGAGGTGTTAGTTTTTGTTTTTATATTATTATTATTATTATTTATTATTATTATTATTATTAATTATATTATATTTCCTAAGAAGCCTGTTTGGTTTCTAATAGTAGACAGAAATGGGGTGGATCCATGTGGGAGGGGAGGTAAGAAGGAACTGGGTAGAGTAGAAGGAGGGGAAACTATAATCAGGATATATTATATGAGAAAAAAAATGCCTCCAGCTTCCAGCCCTGTTTGAGTTTCTTTACTGGCTTCCTTCAGTGATGGACTTCCATGTGGAAGTATAAGCCAAATAAACCCTTTCTTCCCAAAGTTACATTTAGTCATGATATTTCATTTCAGTGATAGAAACTCTTACTAAGACAATGACTAACCATACCCACACTGGTGTTTTCCATTTATCCTCCCATACACCAGAACTATCTTGAAAAGAAGACCTTCCCAGAGTCCCCTCTGACCCTATGCACATTGTCAGGTACATGGTCGTTTCCTTAGAGAATTTAGCTCTTCTGTCTTACACTTTCATAATTGATAAATTTCTTCAAAGTTCTTCATTTTATAACCAGCTGTACATATTTATAATAAGACAACTATGCTGTGTTCTTTCATGGATTCTGGGGATTTGACTTGACTGGGGGCAATGAGGAAATGAAGAAAATAAAGAAACACAGAAATGGCTCAGATTGATTGGTTGTCTGGTTTCTCTGCTGGAGAAATCACAGAACCCTGGGAGCTCAGTTTGTCTATTAAATACAGTTTAATTGAGTAACCAGGTTATTGTGTATAGTTGTGTACAGTTGTATAGGGATGTGGGGCTATCAATACAGATAAACAAGCAGATCAAGTTTAATGGTATACACCTGTATCATGGAGGTAGACTTAACTAATCTCAGCAGGAACAGTTTCTATGGAAAGAACAGTCTCTAGGGCAGTAATTCTCAACCTTCCTAATGCTGCAACCCTTTAATACAGTTTCTCATGTTGTGGTGACTCCCAGCCATAAAATTATTTTCATTGCTACTTTATAGCTTTACTCTTGCTACTGTTATGAATCGTAACGTGAATATCTGATATGCAAATGGTCTTAGGTGACCCCTGTGAAATGGTTATTCATCTCCCAAAGGGGTCACTATCCACCAGTTTAGAACCTCTGCTTTAGGCCATAAATATCAGATGGAGAAATCTATGGGTAAACATTTTCTTTACACACTATCAATATCTGCACATGGACCAGGAGGGGAAGCTTTACCGTTTCCCTGAACCTAGCCTAGGGTATTTGACATTTTCACATGGATCTGAGGATTTCACATGTAGCACATTGACATTTTCACATGGATCTGAGGATTTCACATGTAGCACAAATTCACTCAGGATTTTACACACTCAGGGATTCTTCTACTCCCTACAAAACTGGCCAGCAGTTGGAATGAAATCAAAAGTCATTAATCTACCTGTCCTAGTATACACCCAAATAGTAATTGCCAAAGTTGTTCAGCCACTGAGAAGACACATTATATGCCTTTGATACCCCTTGTCTTACTAGGATTATGGGCATTTTTTTTCTTTTTGGTAATTGGCGATAGTTGATGTTTTTGTAAATATGTCAAATCCTACTCTTTGTGACAACCATAGCTCCTGTGTGACCACTGTATGTAGATGAGTTGACAGCTATGAAGTCAGGATAACAATGAATTTGTCATGCTCTTTTTCAGTGACAAGTAGAAAACATTGCTGTGTATTTTCAGCTTCCTGGTAAGTACATTGTGTATCTTCTTTCAAATATTTTCCAGTCATCATTCTGGTTGGATTGGCAGTTTCAAAATCATTTTCCCACAGAAAAAATTAGCAAAGTACTACAACTTTATTCAAGACAAAGTAGAGTTCAAGAAAAATAAATGGACATGGATGAAAGAAAACCATGATGCATCAGGACATATGGGACTTGGATTAAAGAGAAAAATCAAGACACTTCTGGGCATGAGACCATTTCACTGTAAGATCACACACATATTTTGGTGAATTTGCAGAAAAATGAAAAATGCTACTGATAGAGAATTTTGAAAATAGTGGAGGCTCTTTGTTAATGGTCTGTGGTTCATTGTTCTTTATCTTGATTTTGGCTGAGCCAATAGGGATGATCATGGAATGGGAATCTTGACGGGGATGATGGTCGTTTTGAACTCAGATCAAAGAGATCACTACCCAGGGTCACTACATAGGGATTTTTCTTTGTCTGGTACTCATGACAGACAGCCACAATAACTGAAGATCTTGACATTAATATCTTCTTGGCAGTGACCACATTCAAAGAAGTAGCCATCATAAATGTCACGTGTTATTCTCTTCCTCCTTTTGGGTCTGTTGAGCTTGGCTCTCCTGCCATGATGATGCCTAGCATCTACTCAGCTATGACCTGCCATGCTCTCCAAGCACAGATGCATCATCATGACCCTTCTCTAGAAAATCTTAAGCCAGTTTGCACATTATACTTCCAAGTCTGTGATGTGAGTCTTACTGACTTTTGAGACTATACTGTGTCTGAGACACGCAAAGTAACCTTATTTTCTACTTGAAATTTATATTTATATTGTTTTATTTGAAGACTCATAGAATTGAAGTGATTGTTCTCTGCTACTGAAAGTCTTAAACATTTCATAAATCTGTCTAGGAAGGAAGAGAAATAATGAATTTATTCTATCCTTAAGTATATGTACTATATAGTTTTCTAATAACATTTATTCATTACCAACTATGTACAAAACTTTCTCTAGAAATAACAATTAGACATAGAGTATCACAATTCTGGTTTTTGCCATCATGGAACTGGATAACTTCTATTGTCATTTTTTCCTTCTTTCTGATTAGTAGTTAAAACTCCAAGTTTTAGAATGCCATATGCAATCCTTTTTTGAGTCTCCTTTGCAGCCAGGTCATGCGCTGTATACTGTGAATGGAAGTAGTATATAAGGTTTCTACACTGGGTCTTTATGGATTAGTATTTCATTTTGCCTTCTCCCTTCTTTTTCCAAGCAGACTGAAACACAAATCCACTGGCATCACAATTTGTACAGACTATGACATAGTAGGCAGACCCTGATCATGGCAATCTGAGTACTACAGACCTATCAACAAATCCACCAATATGGATACTTCATATTTGAACACCTGCAGGAAGTTTCGGTTAACCCAGTATTAATGTGTCCTTCCTTGTTAAATCAAAGTTATTCTCAAAATACAGCACCAAGTAGAGGAGTTCATAGGAAGAAGTAAAATATCAAAGTTAACCAGATGGAATGAGATGACTTAGTTTGGGAATCCAGTGGGAATGAATATTTCACCAATATGTTAAAAGAAGTAAAAATAAAGAGGAAGCTCTTACAAAGTTTATGTTTTCAAGAGCTCAAGACTAAAGAGCTTAAGCAACACAGCAAATATAGTTAAGATAGTTGAGGTTGAAGTTCACAGGTGACTTCCTGACTGGACTGAAAGGATCCCTCTGTGGTATACCATGAATGTGTTTAACATTAAATATAACTTGGGAGAGTTAGAACCAACTGCATGTGGTCTAATGAGCTGTATCCAGAGAAGTTCCCAGCAACTGTGCCATGATTACAACTAAAGTTGTAACTGAGGGCTCCTGTTCTATTTTCCTCAAAGCTATTCTCTTGCCCCACATTAGAATGTTGCTTGTAACTGAATTCTGAAGCCTGTTCTCTTGCCCCAACTGCTACAAAGACAGATTCCTAGCTTGCAACTGATCCCTAACTTGCAACAGATTGTCACTGTGGCTTTTTTATTACCCTCTAGCTCTAAAAAGACAGGAAAGAGAGAAATCTTCACCAATTTTTCAGGGGGCCTTTAAAGATAGAGAAGAAGAGACAGTGATTCACTGCCCTTTTTGGGCTATCCTTAGCTTAGAGTACAGGAGCTGCTAGCATCTTACAAGCCACCCCACCAACTGTCACTGCCAACTGCCACTGCCTATTTTGTATTCTAAGCTGTTCCCAGAAGTCCAGGTGGCATCCAATCATAAGGAAGACTGCACAGGACAGAGAACTTCTTGGCAAAGTGTCCTACTACACAACTGCATGTGGTCTAGTGAGCTGAACCCAGAGAAGGTCCTAGTAACTGTGCCACGAGCACAACTAAAGTTGTTAGTGAAAGTGATTCAGTTTTATAAAGAATACTTAATCAAAACCCGTTCTTAACAAATCTGTTAATGCCATATTTATTTTCTCTTTGAATTTGCTTAAAATAGTGTCTATAGGACATAACTTGTTTGAACACCCACATTGTCTTTGGCCTCTTAGTACTGAACAGTCTTTCTCTCTGAGAAATGAGAAGTTTTTTTTAATGACAAGATAAGCTGTCTGGAATCCCAGAAACTGTAGAAATTAGCTGCTTAAAAGTGTTTTTTTGCACTTACGTCTAAACCAAGGAACCCGGACCAGCAAGGACCATTGGAGGAGAAGAATTTATAATAAAAAAAAACTCTCAAGAATTTAAGATGTACTTTGAAAACAACAGTATGAATCCAGATCATAATCAAGGTAAAATGTCATAATGAAATATCTCCTTTGAAGCCACAGAAATTAATTAAATATAGAATACAAATCTTAATTGCATCAGATATTAAATATTTTTGTTCTTGTCATAAAGAGAATGCCAAAGAATTTATGGTCATCTTTAAGCATTGACATGATGATTTTCATAACTTTGTATGTGGTTTATGTATCTGGTTCAAGAATTCAGTGGCAATGTGTGGGTCAATGAATGAATCACTGGATAAAAGAATAATTGGACGTTGGGTTTATTTTTTAAAATTCTGATAGTATTATGTATCTCACATACATTTTTAAAACTAAATTTTTATATGTATTACTATGTTCATCAAAAGAATAACAACTCTTATTCTTATATTTGAGTTAATACTCTTATACTCCAGTTAAATATTATGTCATTTAAAATATTGGGCTATTTGACGTTTATCTAGCAAATATAAAAATCAAATGGTAGAAGTAGTTTTCTCAAAATTGCTTTATAAAAATGTGTCTTGAGTGAAATCTGAAACTATTAAAGTGTATGAATGTATAATACTCTATTAGTTTAAATTAGTGTATAGTATGTGGTCACAGAAAGTCATGAATGAAGTTTATAGAATTCCTAGCAATGAGATGAGACATTTTAGGCAGGAAGATCAGAGGAAAGGTACACCAAATTCCTAGGACTTTTTTACTTGGTTTACTCATAACCAACTGCAGTTGAATTTGGTAATTTCAAATATATTTGCTCTGTTAAGGAATATAAAACCAAATTAATTTAGACAACACTCCTTCAGCTGAATGGCATTTGAAGCTTTAATGTCCATGTTAGTTACACATTTTAATAGATGTTTCTTTTAAAAATAATAAAAATGAATTGTTGTCTTGCTTAGTCCAGGTTTTTACCTTTAGATTGCTTTTTCTGACCAAATTATAAAGCTTTTAATAAAAGCAAGAGAGGCATTTAAATACTATTACCAGAGTAGAACTATTCTAATATAACATTCAGTAACATCTGTTATCAATATATTGAATTTTTAATATTGCTTCGTGCAGAACACATACTCGATTATCTACTCTGTGTCACCAGTGGTTTTGGAAGGACCATAATCCATAGTAACTTTAACACCACCTGCCTAGGATTCTCAGCAGTGGTCAATCTGAAATGAGAACTTGTAATTAATAGGTAATTCCACAGTACAACATCTCATGGCAATGAGTAAACCATCTCACAGATTAGATTCTGTTACCATTTTACAGATAGATGCAAGCTGCAACTTGACTATGTCATGAATGACTGGAAGTAAGTGCCTTATATTAATTAGCACCTTGAATAACTATGCTGAAATTTTTCTTACTAAAAAAAAATCTGTCCTTAAAGTTTCCTATTCACTAGCAAGTCTTCAAGGAAATCACTCTGGACTCAGAGAAAATCTGTAATAGTTGTTTGTATTAAACACCAAACAGTACAAAAGTGACATGTACTCAGTGAAGGCTGATGAGGATTCAGTTATAAATGGAAGCCAATAAATACAAAGAAGCTATTTCAGAGATAATATTTAAACTTTAGCCTACAATAGGAGCAACCAGATTTCAGGGTGTGCTGGGACAACGGCTCTACAGGAGAAGGAAAAAGCAGAGCCTGTTCCATGAAGAGCTTATCATGCACACAATTCTCAGAATATAAACATACCCAAAGTGCAGCAACAAAGCAAGGGAGAATACGCAAGAATGTGCACAGATAGGTCTGCAGTAGACTACAGAGGCAGTGCATACCACACGTTTCTTTGGAAGGGTAATGGGTCCTTTCTAACTGCTCATGACACAAAGCACGTTATTAATTATGATCAGGCATCAGTTTAGTGAGTAAACTGTAAGAACAAAAATTACTCAGTGATGACAAACTGGGAGAAAATTCCAAGCAGGTTGGAATCAGTGATGTTTTTTTCCACCAGAGCAGAAGTTGTGGTGATGGAGCTGGATAGGGAGCTAGGGAAATGAGGGTGAATTGACATGAGGTTAATATGACATGAACTATCAGAAAGAACTACCAGATTTCCAAATTGACCAGGTTGGTGCTGTTGTTTTAAGTAGATCAGGAGAAGGGGGCAAAATCTTGAGGCAAGTTTAATTGCATCATTTCAGATTATATTACCACCAGGATAGTTATGAATTATTCAACTAAAGTGGATTATTCCTTCCTTTATGTAAGTCAATGTCAGAAATCGAAATTCTGTGCTGTAAAAGCAGATGTGAAAGTTTGCAGAAAGTGATTCTTAAAATCATTGTAATTGATAAGGTCACCTAGCAGCTATATAAAGGCCAGAACCAATGGCTGACTGCCATATAGAATGTAGTAAATATAGAAAAAGATTCAAAAAGTCAAAAGTTTTGTACAAAAACTAGTAGAGCAGAGTGATATGAAAACTGAGAAAGTGTTCACTCAAAAAGAATAATCAATTATATAGAAAGATGCTTCAAAGTCTGACAAGATATTTACGGAAAATCTGTTCCCCCCAAGAGCAACTGTATGTATGAATAAATAGAAACAACAGAAAACCCTTTCCAAAAAGTTTGTTGTAGAAAGAGAAGAAATGTGAGGAAACTGGAGATTGTATATATGATGTGGGAAGAATTTTACATAATGGGAAAAATCCATGGCTTTTATGTTGACAGGAAGTTACAAAGTAGAAAAAAGAAAATGATTGTACGGAAAGGAAGATTTTTGGCAGAATATTCTGCTGTGTGAAGCAGGGGAAGATGAGAAGACCCAATCTTTAGATAAGTGCCACAGAGCCTAAAATTTAAAGAAAAAGGAAAGATGCTTTGTCTATCATAGCAAGGGGAAACAGGAACAGATGGTGCAGACAGGACAGGTCTGAAGTGATGAGCTCAAAGAGTGAGAAATAATTTCATAGGAAAACAGATGTGAGAATCAGGGCCCAATTTGTAGTTTGTAATTATGAATTTAAACTTGAACAAGTGCTATGTGACTTCTGTGTAAATATTCATTTCTTTGGGTGCAAGCAAGAGGAAAAATAATTTGTTTTCTCTATAGCTGGGCTATATAAGCCAAGAAGAGGAAGAGGATAAGTGAGCTATGGTTATTTGCTATAATTATAATTCACATTTTAAAAAAGATATTCTAGTTTTAAGCCATAGCATTCTGCTTCCCACATACACTCATCAGACAGTCCTGTGTTAAAAACATATACTTCCATTTGGTTAAAACTGCGAAGTGGTAGAAATAATATTAATATTGCTACCAGGAGGCCTTGGATATTGGGGATATACACCATCAGAGAAGTGGTATTAAAAACTTCTTCTATTAAAAACTCCCTCTTTGCTATTTTTCCTGTTCTACCACAGTTTCTTTAACTTCTCAACTTTATTGAGATCTAAAACATGGACTTTACCACTTTTAACCATGTTAGTCAGTTTTCTGTTTCTGTAACAAAATACCCGAGATAGTCTACTGATAAAAGGGAATGCTAATTATGGCTCACAGTTTTGGGGAGGGGTTAACATGTTTGCTCTGAACCTGTGGTGTCCCAGAAAACTATGTTAATGTAAATTTGTGGTAAAGAGCAGTCTCTTATGATTACAGAGCTAAATGTTTGGGATGTTTGCAATCTAGATCTAAGAGTGGCTCCAGTCTTGATGACTTTAGATTCCAACTTGTAGTCAAAGGAACAGGCTGCTGAAATGAGGTGAAGAAGCCTTCACTGGCAGTAGAGAAGGAGAAGAACTGATGTGAGTTCTTAGAGATCAGAGATATGTGAGCTGCTGTGGATGCAGGGTGGAGAGGAAGACAAAGTCAGGAGCATACATCGGTTTTGTGTAGCAAATTATATTCCAATCACACACACCCAAAACATAAGTGCCCTGTTTCAATGAATTGGTCTTTTTGATCCAATCAAATTTACTTCTCTTCAGTTTCTAGGAACTCAGGAAAAACGAAAAAAATAATGTATTTTTTCAATTACACATTCTGAAAAGTACATACATTACAGATCAGAAAACTTCATCATATTGTTCTGAAAATGCAAAATCCAAGAAGAAATGCAAGAGCTGCTGAGGGAGTGGAACAAAACCATGGAAGCCATAAAATAGCTAGATGCCTAGGAGACCAAGAGAAAAAGGAGCTAAAGAGAGAATTACATGGTAATGGCAAGGGGACAGTATTTACAGGGAAATCATATAAATTATTGACAAGATACGAGTTATATCAAAGCTATTTAGCCACACATCTATGAACTGAAGACCTGGTCCTTTTCTTAGCCCAGTCAGTGTGATTAACAATAACTGATACACATCTTGCTGGCCACTGTATTAGGACACTTGTAATTCTCGGCAGACCAGCCCAGGTATCTGGTCACTGTGATTATGAGGCAGAGCACAGGGTGCTGCTAAGCTGTGATGATCAGAGGGCAAACACATACCAAATGCTTTTGGACTGGCATGTTTTCAGTTTATGTTGACTTTATTAAGAGAGAACACAAGTGCAAGTCCAGATACGTTTGTGCAGGTACTTAATTATTTGTAGAGCCTCTTTGTGGCAAAAGCACCATGCATGTTTTATGTCTGTGAAGAACATTTGTTTATTATTTCTTTAGTTTTGTTTTATAAGCTAAGGTCTCACCATGCAACCCAGGCTGGCCTGGAACTCTGTATATAGCCAGGAGGTCCTCAAACCCTTGGTTCTCCTGCCTCAACCGTACTAGTGCTAACATTCCAAGTTTGAGACTATGAGTCTCCTGTTATGACTGGAGTTAGGTGGAGACGGGCCTTTTATTTGACTAAGTGTATGCAGGATCCAATCCAGGTAAAACTACTTATAAGGAGCAAGTTAATAAAAAACTACAAATTAAATTCTACTCACCTAATTTTGTAAATGGCCTCATAGTAATATATTATCTCTGCCAGAATGTATTGGGAACTATTTAGTTTTACAGCCTCCAATTTACTTACTAAGCATTTTTTTCACTTATAAATACTTCTAGTTGTGCAGTGTGTGTCCAGTGAAGCAGAAGAACATTTGCCTCTGATTTCTCCACAGCAGTTCCAATAATGGGCCAATGTTAAAAAGCAGCAGCTGCACCATGCAGGGGACATGTAAATCAGGATGTTAATGAAGAACTGGCCCCCACAGTTAAAGAGTTCCCAGGAATCAAGCTCATGGACATAAAATAAGTCATTAAGACTCACAGTCTTTTTTATTAGGAAAATAAAGCACTTGATTTCTATTGGAAAATGAAGAACATCATAACAGAGATTCTGTATCATCAATGAAAAATTACACAATTTTTTAGCTCATAGACCTATGCCAAGCCTTTTGTATTCACTTCTAATGGCCAGCAGAATTACCTTTAGGGTCTCTCTACTTTCTCCACAAGATATTCTTTATTTCCTGTATTTGTGTGCTATATTTTAATATAGTAAAATAAAATTAAATTGTAATAGACTTGATATGAGTCTGAAAAACAAAAACAATTATGTATAAGATATCATTGTTCATTTTCTAACATTATACATACAGATGGGAGAGGAAAAATCTGATATGCCTTAGTATGTGGCATGAATGTTTCTTTCATGTGTATGTTATTATTTAATCCAATGCAGTCATGTTGAGGTTGAAACTCACATGCCAGAATTCCATTGTCCAATATTTGCATTATCTGCACACAGTGTTTTGCTTAGTAACCTTAGTCTCACTTAGTAAACCTGCTTTTCTTCTCTTTGATCACCACAGAACCTCCCCAGCAATGTCACTGAATGATAAGACAAAGAAATGTGTGTAAGTACTCAGATACCCTGAAATGCACTAAACTATAAATAAATATGAACTATTAGTGTTGTTATCACCAATTACTGGGAAACTATAGTTATTATAAAAGCAACTGTATAGCTGGCAAGAAGAAATTCAAGTTAAAAATTTTGCATAACTTGAAAACATAAAGAATAGAAATTTAAAATCTAAATTGTTGTTCTTAATTTGTGAGTGTGTGAGGGCATGTGTGGCTGCGTGTGAATTTGTATATGTGCTTCTCCCAACATCTAAGTCAATTCTTTTGTTTTCTGAATAATCGTTAGTTGCCAAGCCACAGGGAGCAGGTGAGAACCCCCTTCTTAACACAAACAATAAAAATTAAAAAACGGGTTCCAGAAGGTTAGTGCACTTCAGCTGGGAAGTCCATGGCCAAACTCCCCATCAGGGAGCAGGCATTCTCTCTGAACTCTTCTTTTCTTACTTCTTTTATGGGCTAAACTGTCTCCTGGGACTCCCACAGCGACTGACCCCTTCCAGCCAGAGCTGTACTCTGGTGTTGGGTGAAGGCTTTCCTCATTTCCTGCTTGACCCCAGCTGCCCGCCTGGGTGGCAGTGAAGCCCTACCTAAAAATATTCTCTTATCAAAATCAAAGTTGGTCACGTGGACAGTTAAACGCTTAGCATGGCTGCCAGTTCCTCTTAAAACCACTGGAAGGCTTCTAATATAAACTTAGGAGAATCCTCCACGGCCACACAGATCAGGGGAGCAGCTGACTCTCCTTGGAAGAAAGAAAAACCAGACTTCACCCCAAATTCCCCAATAACTTAAATATTTCTCTACCAGAAGCTCACACCCAAAGAGAAACTTCAGCCATGCTGGCTTGGGTTCTCTAACCCTCAGTGGCTGCCCGCCATGGATTCCACAGATTTCATAGAGTGTGTAATAAAGATCCCCAAGTCCTAACCAAAACAAAACTCCAGACCAAGGCTGGTCTAACTCGAAGCAGCTCTTTAAGGCCTTTCTCCAAGGTTCCCAGGAGCCCAACTGCCACTAAAATCATTTCTTAAAGCTATATCTCTTTCTCCTTAAAAATCCCTGTTCGTGTTGGTCCAGCTTAATTAAAAAAAAAAGCTTTCCAGGAGACCAGAGACCAAAATCCACCCCATGCACAGGCCTGCAAACACCCTGAGGCTTGGATTTTCGCTTGGCTTGGGTATTTGCTTGGTTTGGGCCAGGGAAAAACAATGCATGGAGCAGGCAGACATACCTCACGCTGAGGGCAGAAATGCCCTCCTGGCCCCTTTAAGCAAAAAGCTGGTGGTTTAAGTTTTATCAAATGTGTGTTGCTACTAAGATTTTTATCTAAAACACCCTAATTTTATACTATATTAAGGCTATAGTGTTTAATACCATTTATTATTGACTGACTTGCAGTCACATGGGTGCTAAGATTCTTTAATGTGTTTAGATATATGATTATACAAAATGCTAACTGATACAATTAGTCCCAAGTAAGCTTTACTGTGCCTCCTGGCCTATGTTAACTAATTTGGTCCTCCCTATTCCTATGGTAGCCATGAAATACTACTTAATCCAGCTTTTGTTACTTACTTTCTAGGCACAGGTGACTAAAATCAGTACCTTTATGTAGGTTCTGAGGTCCTAAGTGATGCTTTAAGATTACAGGTACAAATTGTAAAGGCATTAAGTTATATAAATGATTCAGAAATAGTTAAATTCCAAAAGTTCAGAGTTTTAATACTTGCCTCGCTTCAGAGTCTAATGCTGTTTTGTAGACAACAGAAAGGCCTCATACAGGCTCTAAAGAATTCAAACGTTTTAGTAAAACACCGAGAAGTGTTCCTAATGACCCTTAAAAACTGGTGCCACTATTACAAGATGGGGAATCTCGTTTGGCTGTCCAAAATATAAACTCAAAAAAGGTTTTGCACCAGATCATCCCTCTAGACAAGCAGAATGTTCTTGCCTTTGGCTCAAAGCCATGGCTTTGACAAATCAAGGTATACATCCACAGGTGTCCAAATGTTTTTACAATTGCCTAATTTGTGAGAACAGGCTTTAATCCTGATGGTTCCTGCTAAAACCTGCCTACATCTCCCTGTCCAGGAGATGAGGAGGGGAGGGCCCCAAGTTCAGGCAGGCAGCAACACCACTGGACATTCTCTTCTTAAAATCAGTAAAAATAAAAATTGGTCAATAGTCTCCATATATTTAGGTACAGATTAGATACAGGGAAATTCCCTCCTCCCCAAAGGAAAAGATTTTTGTCTTTCTACAGAAGTCTGCATTTCTCTAAACATCAAGAAAAAAGATGCTTGAAAGTTACAAATAAACAAAAGAGCTAGGAGCTTGAGATGGAGCTGAGAATCAGCTTTGAGGACAAATGAACAAAAATGCCTTTTTTAAAGGCAAATAATTAGATAGATGCACATTGGCTTTAGAGCTAGGAGGCCATAAAGATCATTTAAACAATACTGAATTGCATGAAGGCACAAAAATCTGAGAAACCTTATTAATGACACAATCACTTAAAACTGTGAGGAAAGTGCCTGCTCTGTGCTCCTCAGTAGCTCTTCTCAAGCACCATTCAGAGATATCAGTATTACTATTTTCTTACTTAACTTAGAATAAGATGCAGGCCGGGTGGTGGTGGTGCACGCCTTTAATCCTAGTACTTGGGGCAGAGGCAGGCAGGTCTCTGTGAGTTCGAAGCCATCCTGGTCTACAGAATGAGTTCAAGGACAGCCAGAGTTACAACAGAGAAACTCTGCCTCAAAAAAACAAAAGTAAATAATACAGTATTTTGAAGAACTAAAAATCATTAAAACAAATACTTATAATTTGCCTGTACTTACCTTCACTCAGAATTTTGTTCAGCTTTGGTGTAAGGTTTTCTGACCCAGTATAAATAGAATTTAGTTAATTATCTCTGGAACACTGGCATAGTGAAAGTTTCAAATATTATGTAATGGGTTATACTTGTTTTAGTAAAAATGTTGTCCAGAAAAGGGATCTTCAAAAACTGAGTACACCCTTCTGCTATCATCTTAATCAAGCAGCATTCATTACTAACCATCAGTGTCAGGCATCCCAATTGAGGTCACACAAGCATTTAATTTAGAAGAGCTGAGATGTTGCAGATTCTATCTCAAACCAACAGCTCTACTTCAGCTTGTTTTTCATCAAGACATGCACATTTTACTTTGATTTTTCATATTTCAGAACACTAAATGTTCACCTTTTGTAGCCTGTCTAGCTGTTTAGCAAGATTCAAATGGACATTTCAGTTGCAAATGTAAATAAAATGTACATATTGCTTTTTATTTATTTATATATTTATTTATTTATTTTAGTGGCATAATCATAGATAAAGCAACACAGTGTTAATCAATACTTCATTTCTGTATTTATGTCACAGAGATATTTTCAACTTTAATTCCTCTGGTTTGGGACTGGAAAACAACAATAATCACATTTTTCCTTACTATTGTTCACTTTCCATGTAGAGGTTTGTGACCAGCATGTCAAGAAAGGAATCTAAAAATATTATTTTTCTGTCATGACTCTCATAGTTTCTCCTTATTGAAAAAATTTAAAAGTATATGTATCTATACTCCCTCTCTACAAAGCACACATAAACACAAGGCCTCATTTCCTATGATTCAGAAAGCAAGACATTGTTCCATGATTTGTGACAGGAAATTAAAATTCTCAGTTCTCTTGTCTATAAAATTAAAACTAAATATCTAATTTTCGAGATTCTCTCTAATAGGACTGATGCACTAATCTGAATATCCACTGAGGTAGCAAATTTGAGGCATTTTTTTTCTAATATTGCAAAGCCCTATTAATTGCAAGGAGTATTCAGAAAATATCAGAAACAATATTTATGTTAGTTATTAGGGGTATGAAAATAAATAGAGCTGAAATCTTTGTCCTAAGATTCTTGCCAGGTATTGTGGTGAAAACCTATAATTCCAATACTCAGAAAGCTGTAATAGGAAGATTGTGAGTTCTAGGACAGCTTGAGCTGCTATGTAGCTAGATTCTATCTCAAAAATAGAACAAAAAAGGAATTTCTTATATCGTAGCATACCTTTAATCTTAACATTTGGGAGGAAGAGGCAGGTGGATTTCTAAGTTCGAGGCCGTGATCTACAGAATGATGTCAGAGGAACTGCAGCCAGCATTAGAACCACAGAAGTACACCTCACCATTTTTTAACAAAGTAGTGATGAGTTTTATTCCAATTTACAAAGACCTGGGGAGACTGTCTTCTGATTGATGTCTTCTACTGTTGCTGCTAGTGGACTCTTGCTGAGGTTCAGTCTCAGCAACAGGATGAGGGTCAAGGAAGGACCCAAGGAAGAGATGAATGGATCTGCCATGAGAAAGAAAGAGGTGAAAGCACGCTTGATTAAAGAGAAAGCTGGCTCATGATTCAGCCAGGGAGTTTGATAGTGCTCACTCACTTTTGACAGAGATCACCCCAGTCTTTTATTTTGTACAGAACTTTTTCAAAATCGTCCAGTTATTGCATAAGTAATACAATAGAGGGTTTTTTTTTCCCTCCAAGAGCATCACATTAGTAACATAAGCTATCAATTGTTTTACTTTACATTTTTAGAAGCAGACAAACATCAGAAGCAGACTAACAACATCAGAAGTAGACTAACAACATCACATTAGTTATGCAAGCTATCCCTTGTTTTATTTTTCATTTTCAGAAGCCATGTAGCAGGTGGTCAGCCTCAGGCTGGCGTCATATGGTTACAAAATCAAACAGGCAACTTTATTTTTACTGAAGTGTGAGCAAACTATTAAAATTTTACTTTACAGTCTGAGGGGTGATTATCTATGTCTCCATTCCAACATACTAACTCCCTTATCCAGGCTCTTTGCCCCTGTCTTTACTTGGGAATCAGTGCCAGGAATAAATTTGCCATACAATTTTCTCATTCTCTCTGTATGTTAGGTCAGAGATATTAGACACAAAACAACTCTCATGTTAACTTAGGGCATCTTGGACTTGAGGGTCAGTAAGATTGTTATTTACTGTTAGTGTTAAAATCACCATGTCCTTGTTTTCTACAACATGTCCCTTTCTGAGTTAGTAAAATCTGAATTAAAGATTATTTTTAATTTTACCAATAAGCAAAACAGACAACATGACTGAAAAGACTATCTGCAGCTGTGCAGCAGAAATAAATGGAGAGGTAACTACCTCCTGGTGTTCTATCATCCAGAAACCTTGTCAAGAAGTTACTTACTCTGCCATGGTGGTGAAGTCACTAGCAGACTCTATCTTGTTGATTGATATCATAGTCATTTTATCTCTCTGGTGGTACAATCCATAACAACAGTAGTGGTTTTTCTTAAACCACTTTTCTAAAAGGCAATGCCACTCAATTAAACTAGTGATCCAATTGAAACACCAAAAATATAACAAAAAACATGTATAGTTAGGAAAATTAGATGTTTTTCACATATAATTACAGGATCAGATTAAGATGTTTTGCCAGCTGCCTTAGAACTAGTAATTTAGGAAATATAATTAACCTAAGAAATAATATAAAAGTAAGAAAACATATTTTTCCTAGGGACTTGTTTTGGTCAGGATTAGAAAACAAGAATAAAGAAAGCTTAATTGCTAGGGTCCATGAGCTTTGCCTATAAAAGACAGGCCCATGATCGAGAAATAACAAATGAGTTTCAGTGCCCACTGTTAAGTTTGAACTTTCTTGATCACAAATAAATTGATTATTTCCTGGTTTCTACAATTAAAAGTTTGCTGATGAGTTTGTAGTATGCCTTGAAGACATAGAGCTACATAGCAGATTCTCCTTTTACCTAAGAAAAGCAAAAAGACCCCTGATTTAAAGTTTTCTAGTTATAACAAACTTGTTTTACTGTATTAGCTAAATAAAAATTGCTGTTGGAATAACATGACACATGTTCATTCCTTAGTAACCACAAGCTGCTACCTGTCAGCTACAATAGAATCTGGCTGTGAAAATATTGGCTTGCTTAAACTCTGCTAATCTATAATAAAAGAAGTATTCCTTATAGGATATAGTTGTATTGTGGGGAGAAAATATATGGGAGAACTAGGTGTTTAGGTGTGGGTTGTAAGATAACATGTTTTTAAAAATTATATGGAACTTGCAATCACTGAGATGTAAACCCTGTAATCATTATATGAGTTAAAGTTTATGATTAAGATGTGATTGTTATGTGATTTTTTCCCCTTGAGGGGCTTTGACCAAAAATATGTATAAGATATATGGGGAAATGGACAGAAAGGGAGGGAGAAGGAGAAAGGAGAGGGGAGGAGAGGAGAGAGAAGTAGAGAAAGAGAGGAGACAAAAAGCATGAATAGAGAGAGAAGTCTGGTCCCATCTCTAAGAAGTATGGTTTTATTCACATTATTCAAGGACTTTGCCTCCTTCTCCTGGGTTGCTGAACTCCTGCTAGAGCTGGACTTGAGCAGAGCAAGTTCCAGGACAGCCAAGCTACACAGAGAAACCCTGTCTCAAACAACAGCAACAACAACAACTACAACCAAGCAAAACACACCACACACACACACACACACACACACACACACACACACACACACACACACACACACCATAAAAAGATTCAGCTGTAAGGCATTTTCTTAATTAGTGATCCACATGGGAGAGCCTAACCCATTGTGGGTGTTTCCATCTCAGGGTTGGTGGTCCTGAATTCTATGAGAAAGGAGGCTGAGCAAGCCATGGGGAGCAACACAGTAAGCAGAACCCCTCTTTGGCCTCTGCATAAGTTACAGCCTGCAGGTTCCATCCCTGTCTAAATTCCTGCTCTGGTTTCCTTCAATGATGAACTACAATGTGGATTTTAAGCCAAATAAACCCTTTTCTCCCCAACTTATGTTTTTCAAGTGTTTTGTCACAACAATAAAAACTCTAAGACAAAAGTTGGTACCAGGAGTGGGGTATTAATATGACAGACTTGACCATGGTTTGGGGAGGATTATGGAAGTTCTTTGGAACTTTGGGCTAGAAAAGGAACTGGGTATTGACAGCTCATTGGGATGTTCTGTGGGAGCTTAGAAGTTAAGAATGTTGAGAGCAGTACAGAGGATGAAGGCCTGACTTGTGAAGTTTCAGAGGGAAATTTAAAGACTATTAGCGCCATTTACTAATTTTAAGATTCTGTAGTTCTGGTTAGCTGGAGCTGAAGAATTAGCTGTGATTAACAAGATATTAGAGCTGCTGAAGAAGTTCAGTGAAACCTTTGCTTTGCTGGAATACTCAATGCAGATTGGCTGGAGCTGAGAATTTAAAGGTTACTAAGACAAGATCAGCATTGTTGAGGTGAAATCTTCTGGGATATGTTTCTAGAGACTCAGCACACAGAAGCTGTGTTCCAGAAACAGCCTAGATTATAGTTTCCATTTGTATCTGAACTTCGCAGTGTAAGAGTAACCCAGGTAGTACTGGTTTTGACGGCATTAAGGGTTTTGAAGGCATTAATGAAGGCATTGCCTGTGTGAGATGCCAGGAGATACCATCAGGTGGTGGTATAGCCTCAGTAGCAGTTGAAAGCCCAGGATTGATGGGGTCATGCAGAGAAGTTGAGGCTTGTCACCATAAAGAGATCCTATGAGAGGCTATTGGTGAAAGTGCAGCCCATTTGCAGTAAGGGACCCCTGCAGTTTTGGAGATGCCAGTATCATGGGATGATCACTAAGAACAGCAACAGCAGTGAAGTGGAGCCAGCACAGTTGGAATTTGGTTTTGGTTTATTTGATTGTGACAGTGCCCTGGTTCTCTCTTCTTGAAGTAAGAAGGTATTTAATTTAAATTTGATTTTTATAGGAGTTTATAGCTGACAGACTTTCAACTTTTAAAAGAGATTTTGGAATTTTAGAGAAATTAGATATTTTGAAGAGAATAAAATTTTTATGTGTTTGAATTTGTAAGGACTGTGGAACTTTTAAACTTATTTATGTATTTAATGTGAAATCTTAGGGATGAATAAGAAAGGAAAGATTGTGGCTTAATGGTGATATGTTTGTGTGTCAAGTTGACAAAGAATCAGCTAGACTTATGTCAACTTGACACACAAACTAGGGTTATCTAAAGGAGGGAACATCAATTAAGAAAATGCTTCCATAATATTTGGCTATAAGTCATTTTCCTAATTAGTAATTGGTAGGGGAGGGCCCAGCTCATTGTGAGTGGTGCTATCTCTTAGACGGTGGTCCTTGGTTCTATAAAAAAGCAGGTTGAACAAGCCACTGGAAGCAAGTCAGTAAGCAGCATCCCTCCATGGCCCCTACATCAGCCCTTGTCTCCAGGTTCCAACCCTGTTTGAGTTCCTGTCCTGTCTTCCAACAATGATGGACTAAGATGTGGAAGTATAAGCCAAATAAACCCTTTCCTCCATAACTCCTATTTCATCACAGCAATGAAAACCCTAACTAACACACTATCCTCTCCCACTGCCCAACAAGACATAAAGAAGCACTGTGAGGCTAAAGGCATGGCTAAAATGGAGCAACTAAGTGACCTGAGAGGCTGTCCACTGCCTTCTTTTATCCCTGAGGCTAGTGAGTGCAATTATTGAGTGCAATGCTATGTAGGCTTGAAATCAACTGTGGAGCTAATAGAGAAACTGAACCATCACTCACCTTGAGTCACACAGTGTCAAATAAAAAAATACATAATATATATATATATATATATATATATATTCTTTACTTAAGTAATGAGAACAAAAGAAGTGAGATAAATTCAAAACACCAGAAAAAAGAAATATTAAAGAAAAGGACTGTAGTCAGGTGAGATGGTTCAGCAGGTAAAGAAGCTTTTCTGTCATGACTGACAATCTGAGTTTGACTTTTAGGACCCACATGCTGGAAAGAGACAAATGACCCCTGTGAATTATCTTCTTCTGTGAAATAAATAAATTAAAATACAAATTTTAAAAAAGGATGGTAATCAGTGAAATTGAAAACAGGAAAGCAACAGAGAAAATCAACCAAACATAAATTTGGTCATTTTAGAACATTAGTTATGTTAATAAATATAAAAGAAGGAAAAAACCCATAAAGGACAGAATACATAAATCACCAATAATAAAAATGAAATTGGAGCTATCACCAATATATGGTCACTATAAGACTAAGAAAGATATAATATGAATAATTTCATGTCCATGGTATGACAACACAGAAGGAAGAACCCAATTACTTTGAACCAAATCATCAAACTCAACCAAGTTTGAACAAATAGCCTGATTTTCCTAGGACTGTGAAATAAATCAGAATTTATTTTAAAATCTCTTTTTAATGTTTAAAAGTTCTCGAAATGGAAATCTCCAGGGTCAGATGGCTTTTCAGGTTACTTCTAAAACTTCTGAGAAATAATTAATGTCTTTTCCAGAAAATACAAGATGAACAGATGCTTTCAATGCATTTTATGATGCACTAATTTCACAGGGATTATACAACAAAGATAAAAAAAATTCCCAAAAGTGTTCCAAGAGAATACTAACATGTAAAAATTGGTCTACCACCACCAATTATTAATCTTGCATTCCAGGAATGCAAGACTACTGAATATTTGAAAAATCAATCAATTTTAATAATTAGCTGGTGTAGAAAAACATTTTATAAAATCTTATACCCACTCATGATAGAAAAGAATTCTTAGAAAATTAAGAGTAGAGGAGATCCTCTTCATGGGACAAACATCTGTAAAGTCCTATAGTGAAAACCCTATTTAGTGATGACAAGAATGCTTCCCTTTCTCACTGTCCACTTACACAATATTATTTAAAGCAGTGCTAGACTGTTTGCTCAATGTAATAATAAAATTAAAGAAACAAAATATGCAGTTTGGAAAAGGATAAATAAAACTATTTCCAGATAGTAGAAATATGATATTGTGATTCTTAAGGAGTGAGAAAAAAATCTTAAAATTTATAAGTGTGTTTCTCAATTTAAAAGAAAGGTTCATATAATTTTAACACCCTTAAATCAATAGCAAATTTATAAATGTGTTTAGCAAGGTTAAAGAAAGGTTCATATAATCTCAACACCCGAAAATCAATAGTGATTCTATATGCTAACAATGAATACATAGACATTAGAATAAAATATATTATCATTCACAACCACTCTGAGAAAGTGAAACTCCTGGGTACTTACTCAGGAATGAAAATAACCAGTCACATAGAAACTATCTTATTGAATTTATGGAATACCGATAAAAACATAAAAGAAAGCCTTAGAATGATATATATTGATTTTATGTTAAAGACTCAATCCTAAATTTAATTCAGTTTCCATCAGAATGGCAGCAATGCCATTTGCAGATAGAGAGAAACATAATATGAATTACACAGGGAAAGACCCAATCCTCAGCAGTTAACATAATCTGACAAGGAATAAAGTAGAAGGACGTATGCCACTGTATCTAATATTAAGACTTGCAGTCTCCTTGGCCACAAAAGACTAGCATTGGTGAGGAAGATTTGTAACAAATAAACAGTACAGAAAAATCTGGAAATAGGCCCACTCCAACACATCAGAATAAATTTTGACAAAGGTAAAAAAGCACTCAATGGAGGACAAAGGAGGAATTTTAACTTGCTATAATATCTGCATTATTCTTTCTTACATACTCCATTCATAGACTTGTTTGAGTCTGAACTTGTATGCTTAATTAAATATTTGTATGTTAAATGTATGCCTACTCCACTAACTTATGAGAAAAATGTATAATCTGTAAGAATTGTTATTTATTAAATTTGTTCTTTGACAGCCAGGAGAATCTCTGTGAGTTCCAGGCCAGCCTGGTCTACAGAGCGAATTCCAGGACAGCCAGAGTTACAACAGAGAAACCCTGTCTTGAAAACAATAACAACAACAAAATGTTCTTTGACAATTCAAATATGCATATAACACATTTTGATTACCCAATCTACCGTCTTTTATCTCCTTTCCCATCTCTATCACTGTCCTCTACAAAACTATAAGGATTTTAAAGCATTAGAAACCTAAGCATGTGGATTCTCACTTTTTATTTCTCACAACTCTGGATTCTCATGAGGGGCAGTCACCTTTACTTGCAGATGATCCACAGAAATGAAGATAAAATGTTATTTTTTCCCTTTTTGTTTTAGTATCACATTTTATCCCATTTCCCCCTAAAATTACTTCCTCCAATAGTCACAGAGTAAACACCACAGATGATGTTATCACAGTAGTAGTCACAGTGTGCTGTCTAATCTAGAAATAGCTTGGTGTTATAAATAGTGGGAATGAAACTTATTTTGGGAGGCAGGAGAAATGCAAAGAACCTTGGGTTTGCTAATTATATTTAAAATAGGTACAATAAGGTTTACAGAGTGTAGAGAAAAGTTTATTGTCTTCAAAGTTTTCTTCTATCTAACTTTCTGTTACACTTGAGAAGTAAATGATAGTTGAGAGTTGTAACTTTCTCAGAATATATATCCATGTGTGTGCTTCTGTATTCAGTGCTGCAGACAAATGAAAGAATATTACACCAAATACTTACTATACAATGTTTATTTTATGTCCCCCATTTCTCTTAAAATTTAAAGAAACAACTCATAAGAATCTCTGAGACTTTTCATAAAAATGTAACAATATTGTCCTGTTATTATCATTATCTGAGAAGATGTACAGGTATTCTGTAGAAAGTTAAAAAAAACTTAAACTTAACATATTAAGTAAAATCCAATCCAATCAACAGTTATTAAATACACAATGGAAAACACTAAGAAAGCGAATTTCAACAAGTTAGGTAGAATTTTTGGGATAGGAACATTTTGTACCTCCCTTCAAAAACCAATGATTTAAAAAATAATACAAATGTTCACAGGAAGATAAAAATGTTACTTACTTCAAATTCAGTAAGAACGTTTATCATTCTGTACTTGAGAAAACTCAACTGACACTAAATAGTTTAGACTTGCTGTTGGGAATTTGCCTATTACCACCACTGGCTCAGTTGTATATGAGCCTGGGGCAGTAACAGAGAGGTTCAGAAAGCCCTACCTATGCCTTATAGTTCTGGTCTACGAAAGATAAAAATAAGAGCAGTCTCTAGTATTGATGTGAAAGGCAGTGATTCTTCAAACCCAAGTAACAGGAGTGACTGACATACAATTCTAAAACATCTCAACAGAATCAGTGAGTACTAGAAATAAACTGACTAGAAATCAAACAGAAATAAATAATATGTGTATGTGTGTGTGTGTGTGTGTGTGTGTGTGTGTGTGTGTTTTCAAGACAGAATTTCTCTGTTGTAACTCTGGATGTTCTGAAACTCACTCTGTTCACCCAGACTGTCCTTGGTGAGGTCAGATCACAGAGATCCACCTGCCTCTGCACCCTAAGAGCTGGGAATAAAGGTGTGAGCCACCACTGCCTGTCTGAAATAAATTATATTTAAGCCATAATTTTAAAGTTTTAGCAGTTATGTGACATCATTCTTAAACTTTCAACAAGGTAAATTATTCTCTCAAAAGAAAAGGAAAGTGAACTCAATAAAAGCCTCCATTAATGGGAACCAACATTTTTACCTCAACAGAACAAGGCTGATGATCACAAGCATGAAGGAAGAAAAACAAGGAGATAACCCAGACTTCACTGCTCAGAGGCCCAGCTTCTTCCATCACCAACAACAGCTAAAGATCTAAGCATTCAACACACATCCTTAGTTTCTGGCATCCTCAATAAAGTCTTTCCTTGAATGCACTAAACAGGCATCTGCTTATTATTAGGTTCCAGCATGGTCCTCTTCTTCATCTGCTACTGCCATGTGGAATCATCCTGGGTATTTGTCTTACTGTATTCATTACCACATGGAGATGTGATCTCCTTGAGGGCTGTAAGGTGTTGTGTGGGACCCGGGGGCTGGAAAGCAGTAGAAGTCAAGGCCAAGTGCCCTTACTCCCTGAAAAAGGTTGACGAAGGATGAAACGCTGGCAGATTCCTGCTCTCCCAGCCCAGGAAGGTCCCTAGCCAGAATAATATAACTTGCTCGCTTCACAAGAAGCTAAAGGAACATGTTTGTCTGCATTGGGGCGGGTCCCTTGCTTAGGAACACTCCCCCTGCCATGCTAATTAAGGCTTCCCCGATCTAGGGGAGAAAAACCACGCCCTTATAGGGAGAGGTTATTTATGGGGGTGATCGCTTGGAATAAAGGAGTTCGAGTTCGGGTCCACCAGATGTTGTCTCCTTCATTCCGGACTCCCGGGCCTTCTTCGCGGCTCGTCACACATTTCTCAGGCCCATGGGTGGACGGCTCCGTGAAAAGTCACCGAACCACGGATCCCGGGCCCCCACACGCCACCCAGCGCTTGGGTCTGCGTCTACTCGCCCGGCCAGTGGGACGGATGTCAGACCGCCGCGGCAGGACAAGCACAGCGCGGCGGAAAAACGACAGTGTTGTGACAAAATAGACTTAAATAGAATTTTACCATACTTAATAATTCAACAGAAAAAATCAGAATTTCCACAAAAATTTAACGTTATATACTATGTATAATATAAAAAATATTGAAGACTTGAATTTTAAAAAACAGAAACTATAATTAATTAAATGACAGACTAAAATTCAGAGAAGAAACAAAGAGAAATAGTTATAATATGGGCCTTACACCCAAATCAAAAGAAGTAAAGAATGGCCAAAGTTTAAGTAAAGCAAATCAATGGCCTGGAGACCTAATTGTATATATATATATATATATATAGAATACTGGAAAGTGTTTATGAACAATATTGAGAAAGCTGACTGGAGACAGACAGAGATTTTCATATGCAGTTCTTTCCCGTTTGCTTCTCTGTTGCTGTGATACAATAGTGACTTAAAGCAACGAGAGGCAGAAAGGTCTTCGATTTGGCTTACAAGTTATATGCAGTTCATCGTTTTGCGAAGGCAAAGCAGAGATTATGGAGGAATGCTGTTTACTGGCTTGCATCCAGCCACACTCTCAGCTACCATTTTTGCACAGCTTGGGCCCACATGCCTAAGATTGGTTTTGCCTACAGTTGGAAGGAGCCTCCTACATAACTAACAATCAAGAAAGTCCCTACAGGCATGCCTACAGTCTTTCTGATGGAGACTATACTTCAGTTAATGTTCTCTTTCCCAGATGTGTCAAGTTGGCAACCAAGTTAGTCATTACATATGCCCAGAGAGGAGGATGCACTAATAAGCAAGAATAAGTCAAAATATGAACAAAACATTCATGAACTATGTCTCCATTTTTAGAAGACTAAATCAATTTGCTTAAAAAAATTGGTAATTATATATTCTATATCTTAAGAATTTCACATTTATAAAATAAACATTTTAAACATTTTAAATTGTTATTTAAGCTTTATTTAAAATTAGATGTGTCCATATGGCATTGTTCTTGATTCTTGTTGTAAATTAAAGGGAAACATAGAATGTCCAGAACACTTGATGTCCTGCAAATGAAAGAGGATGTCCTCAAATTCCTTGCCACAGGAGCTTACTTAGGTGGTATCAACCTTGACTACCAGATAGAACAATTATAAGTCTACAAAATGAAAGGTGATGGAACCAACATCACAAATTTGGACAGGACTGGGAGGAGCTGTTGTTTGCGGCCCATGCTATTGTTGCTGTTGAGACCCTGTTAAAGTCACTGTCATCTCCTCCAGGAACCTGGCCGTTGAGCCTGAAGTTTGCTGCTGCTTTTTGAACCAAATCTAAGTTCTGATCATTTCTATGCCTGGGACCTTCACTAACCAGATCCAAACAACCTTCAGAGAGCCATGGCTGTAGTGGTGAAAGATCCCAGGGCTTACCACCAGCCCCTCACATAAGATGTCAATCTGCCCAGCATTGCTCTGTGTAACACAAATTCTCCTTTGTGCTATGTGGACATTGTCATATCAACAACAAGGGAGCTTATTGGTGGGCTGTTGTGGTAGATACTGGCCTGGGAAGTTCTCCTCATGCATGATCTCTACTTCTACAGAGATCCTGAGGATATTGTGAAGGGAGAGAAGGCTGATGCTGAGAAGGCTGTGACCAAGGAGGAATTCCAGGGAGAATGGATTGCACCAGCTGCTGAGTTCAAGGCTGCTAAGCTGGAGATGCCAGGCTGGTTTGAGGGTGTGCAGGTGCTCTCTGTTCCCATCTAGCAGTGCTCTATTGAAGACTAGAGTGCTCAGTCAGCTACCAAGGACTGGTCAGTAGCTCCTACAGTACAAGCCACCAAGTGAGTTGGAGCTACCACTGAGTAGTCTGAGCTGCTCTGCAGACACATGAGCAAAGGAAAGATGGAAGGAAAATAACGTTCCTAACAGTGCTTTTTAAAAGTTGAATTTATTTATACTTCTTACCTAAGAAGCATGTAGCTTCAAGAGCTTGCTCTCATCTCAAGGGAAAAAAGGGATTCCTACTTAGTTCTCATCAGCAATTTTATTCATTTAACTATTTGGAGAAGCCAAGTGTATATGTAACTATTTAGAAGTCAGGACTCTAATCTGCCTTGTGCATTATTCTCCTATAAGATCTGGAGTATGTTTTAAAGATGCCAATAATGGTGTTGAAGAAGGGAATAGGATGGTAGTTAATGACTAATCTGGGTAAGTAGCCATGGTCAACCTTTACAACAAAAGTAAGGTCCATATTGTTTCAAAGTGGATGACTAAGATAATTTAAAGAATTTTTCTTAAAGTAACATTAGCCTAATGGGAAAGAAAAGCTCCTTTCTACCCAGATGTGAATTAATGTGTATTTAAATCTAATCCCAATGCCAATAATTATGTGTAGGTAACAGCTATCTTGAGCTGGTCAAGTGCTGAGTGTGTGGGAAAGCCCACGTTAGAAATTATAAGTGCCAATCACAGCTTCTCAGCAGTCTTTTCCTATCCCTGGCACTACCTGTTCTCTTCATAGTTAAATTGTGCTGATTATTTTCTGTCTCCTCCTGGTATTATCATTTCTGTGAGTCATACCAATTGCTGTAATGGTGGAATGTGTGAACTTTCATTTCCTGGATTTATTTTTAATTTTTATTGCATGTTCTATCCTTGCTGCTACAAGAGCAGCTTGCTCTATTCTCTATTGCTCATGACAACATGAGCTCAAATAGAGAATAATGAAACACACACATTACCAGCCGTAAATATCACTTTAGAAAAGTCATTATGTTACCTTGAATAGTGAAGTGTTTCTAATCACACCTATATATCTTCGGGAATATGATTTCACTATGTGAGGCAAAAGTAATCATTTTCTTAATACACTTAGAAATGAAACATAATAATTCAACTTGTAAACTTAAAGAATCTAAATATTCTACTTGTACATAAGATAATTTCAAGACAAAGAACAATACAATTTTAACGCTAACCTTGAAAAATGAATGCACAGTATGCAGACTTCTAATGTGTTACAATTAACAAGTCATCTAAAAGAATCATTTTTTAATAAAAATTTTGATTTTGAAAAAAAGTCAGCCATGCTACGTGGAGCTGCCTGAGCCTATGACATGCACACAGAACTCTCGGCATTGATGTCTGTACATCACAACCCAGGAGAAGGTGAATAGAACAATTTTTTAAAGCCACTACAGAATTTCTAATAAAATTCTTCTTTACAGTCTTTTTTCTCCATATAATTTCTAGGAGACTAGCCACAGAAATTGACTTGCCTAATGAGTTGTACCTAACAACCTTCTACCAGGAAGCTCTAGCACAGATGTAGCAAAGAAGCAGGATTAGCAGACAGTCATAACTGGAGAGGTGACCAGAGTATGTCTTCATTTTAGCCAGCAAAATCTTGGAAGAAATTTTTTGTGGGTTTTGCTTGCATTCCATCCTCTATGTAAATCCCAGTGCTGACTGCTATGGTTTGTATATCAAATGTCTTCCCCAAGGCTTAATTGTAGAAGTCATGAACCTTGGGTTGTATCAGTATTCAGAATTGTTTAGATCTTGATGAGCCATTAGAAGTGGTCTCTGTTTGACGAAGCACCTCAGTAGAGGCAAACCTGTGAATGACATATTTTGTTCTCAGATCTTTTCTGTCTCTATATCTTCCAGACAGCTTGAGAGACACACCTTTGCTCCACATACACCTTACATGACATTCTGCCTCAACAACAGCCTACAGCAATGGGCACAATTGGGTATGGATTAAAATCTCCAATGCTGTGAACCCACGTCAACTTTCCCTCTTTAAGCTGATTCTATTAGTTGCTTTGGCAGGACACATGGCCATCTCCCTTCAGATAAAGTGAAGACCAAATTCAGAGCACAGAGGAAACAGAGAGGATGCTCAACTTGAATTGGCAGTGGTTTTGTTCAGTTTTTGAGTGGATTAAGTTCAATTTATGACATATGACAAGAATGTAGTAGATCTACACAACATCTGGCTTTCTCAAAGTTAAAAAAAGAAGCCATTTGAGAATCCCAAGTCCTATTGAAAGGGGTTTTTCAAGGAGACATTTTCTAGAATCTAAGGGTGAAGGGAGTTTTCAACCACTGCTGTTTTCTAGGAGCATAAGATTTGGGCAGAATTCAACATTGTCAATATTCCATGTTGCCTCTTAGTTACTTTTCTATTGTTGTGTTAAAAACACCAGGGCCAAGGCAACTTATGAAAGAAAGTGTTTAATTTGGGGCTTACAGTTTCAGAGGGTTAGAGTCCACACTGGTAAAGAAACATGGTACCAAGAACATCTGAGAGTTAACGTCTTGATCTATAAGCATTAGGAATACAGAGAAACTAGGAATGTCATGAGTCTTTTGGGACCTCAAAGCCACTAACAAGGACATGCCTCCTAATTCTTACCAAACAGTTTACAACTGAGAAACAAGTATTCTAAAGTGGCATATGAAGGGCATTTTCATTCATTCAAACCACATTCCACTCCTTGGCCCCCATAGGCTTGTGGTCATATCATAATTCAAAATGCATTTAATCCAACTTCTAAAGGCCCTATAGGCTTTCATAGTCTCAGCACTTGTTTAAGAATTCAAAGTCCAAATCTCTTCTGAGACTCAAGGTAATCTAACTGTAACCTACTGTAAAATCAAAATAAAACTACATACTCCTAACATACAATGGCACAGAATATATTTTACCATCCCAAAAGGGAGGAATGGGGCATAGTTAGGAAACATTGGAAAGCAAGACTAAAACAAAAAAAAAAAAAAAAGCCCACTTCCAGGTACCAACTTCTGTCTTATTTACTTTTTTTATAGCTCTGACAAAGTACCATGACCAAGGCAATTTATAGAAGATAGTGTTTGATTTAAGGCTTCTAGTTTCAAAAGGTTAGAGTTCATCATGGTAGAGCAAAGGTCTGTCAGCAGGAACAGCTGAGGGTTTACATCCTGATTCACAATCTTGAGGCAAAGGGGGTTTGGGGGACGACTAGGAATGGTTCCAGTCTTCTGCAATCTCAAAGCCTGCCCTCAGTAACACACCCCCTCCCACATGTCACACTTTCTAATTCTTTCACCAACTGGGGACCAATTATTCAAATATATGAGCCTCTGGGGATCATCTCATTCAAACAATTACCTTTAACTGAGATAGCAAAACAGGAAAGGATGCTAACCTATCTTTGAATAGTTAATTATTTCCAGATAAAATATCACTATATTGCCAAGGATAGCCTCAAATTTACAGCAATCATCCTGCCTCAGCTGCTGTAGTGCTGAGATTATGGCCTGCACCCTATGCTCACAGTCACTCTATTATTCAGACAACTTGGCTACAAATACCAGATAACTCGATAGCTTATTGGCTCTTTTGGTAGATGAGTTACAGCACCACCTGGGAACAATCTGAGGTGGCCAGAGAATTCTGCTGAAAGGGCCCGGGAACCTGGGGTTCAGATTCAGATTCAGAACCAGGATCAGATTCCTGAGTTAAATGATGACCCCCTTCGAGTCTCAGGATTAAGCAACAAACTTCCTCAGGCTTCAGGTGATAGCTGTCATGTACTCATAAGGGAGCCCCCCCCCTCCTGCAGCAGACAAACAGAGCCAATCAGTTTAAAAGATAACAAAGGCAGATTCCCACATGTGGGAATCTGAGCCAATCAAAGTTGTGCATGCCCTATCCCCAGCCCCCTTCCCTTGCATGCTGTAAAATGCCAAAAGACAAAGGAATCTGGGTTCGCCCCCCATTCTCCCTGCGTGGAGACTTGTGGAAGGTGAACCCCGACGCTGGATATTAAAAGTCTCATGCGGTTGCATCTATCCTAAGTCTCCTGAGTTTTCTTTGGAGGTTGTCTCTTTCTGGTTGACCCCGACAGGGGCTCGCACCATGGGGTGTGGGGCCCGGGTGTTTTCACTGCTTTTTTGAAAAAGTCACTCAAAGTTTATGTGGTGCTTGCGTTGTTCTGGATACTGTATTTAATAAAAAGAACTAGTACTTTTTATACTTATTAGCTCTACAATGTACTATAAATTCTCTCTCATTGAAATAAACCAAATTAATAGGAGGCACCCTTTTTATTTCAGGTGTCTCTGGTGTAAGGTTAATCATATTTTCCTTAGCCTTGATAAATATATTTCAGATGGTATACAAGGATGAAGTTAGACAAACCCAGATGTCCACTGAAGAAATATGTTGTCCTTTGGAGGTTACCTTAATACTTGAATAATAAAAGTCAGTTTTTTAATGCAATAGTCTCTATATTTGTTTATCAAACATTTAATTAAACACTTGATATGAGGAAGGCAGGTGAAGGCAAACAAACAACAACAAAAAACATGATTTTAGTACTTTCCCAAGTGACCATGAATGAAATTTCTAAAACTGTGAGTGGTCTATATTTTTGTAGACTAGCAGAAATGATGGGCATTTAGGTTTATAGACTAAAAATATCCATGTGCATGTAGACATTAGTGCAGGACCTCACAGAAACACTGATGACCACAGCACTGCTGTCCCCTGAGAAGATCAGAGCTCTCGCAGAGTAGGAGTATTTGAATGAAGATAAGAATCTATTGACTGGACATGAAACTGAAGAGAAGCTTCATTGAATAAAAACAGCAGCATTTGAAGCAGGAAGAAACTCAGAGCACCGGACAGAGAAAGATGGGAGGCAGGCACTGAGATATCTGGTTACACTTTACAAGCTGACTTTATAACATTGGGTTCCAAATCCAGATCCCACAGCCCAGAAACAATACATTTAGAGAAACAGATCTCTTCTTTACAGGAGACAGAAATGTTAGAAGAGCTATCCTAGATCTTAATTACTTAGATTGCATAACAGATCAGTCCCAGTGATCAGATTTGAGTGTAGCCAAGCTTACCCTAAGTTTGATGTTTCTACCTTCTGCATGTGCTATTCCCATATAATCCACCAAAATACTTAGGAAGAAAGCATTGCTATTAGGGTACACATATTACATAAAGCTTCACAGAGAAGCCTATGGTACTTAAGCATCATTATTAGGGCATCATTATCAAATAACCAAATAATGGTACTACCTTCTTCATGTACAGTGGCCCTCAGCTTGGTTCTGCTTGAATCATGTAGCCTCCCTTATATGAATTTAAGAATTAAGGATAAAAGGATGGTCTTTCTTTGAATTTAAAGGTGCAAATAGCCAAATGTAGCAAGTGAAAATATAGGATGAAATGTAGTGCATTTATGATACATATGATTATATACATATATAAATACATATATTATGGTTTATTTATATATATTAGAATAACAATACTGAGCACCACCCTGTGGAAATGGCATGATTTCTTTTCAGGTGATCTTTCATTTAACAAAATGTCTTCATGTCTTGCTTTGGGTTAGAATGTGAACTGCTTCTGATTTCTCTGTACTTGCTGTAGTATTAAAAAAAGAAATTTTGAACTATAAGTCTATATGGAAAAGAAGGATTAGGACTTAAGAAGTAAGGATGGGAAAACAGAGGAGAAGCACATGGAGATAAGAAGACAAAGCTCTCAGTAGTGTAAGAAAGAGAAGATTTCAGTATGTACTGTCCCTTTGCCATGCTGTTACTCTGAAATGTCAGAACAAATGCTTTGTGTATACAACAAATTTCAAATTTTTCTGAGTAAATAAGAAAAAAGACACTATAATCTGTAAATGAGGCATTATAAAATAGAGAGTATATTTCCATGTAAGAAGTAATTATGCTTTGTAACGATTAAGAACTTAAAGTAGAAGAAAATAAATCAAGTAGTTTAAGAATTCCATCTTGCACCTGTCAGAATAGCTAAGATCAATTTACACAAATGGCAGCTCATATTGGTGAGCATGTAGAGCAAGGGGAACACTCCTCCATTGCTGGTGGGAATACAAACTTGTACAGTCACTGTGGAAATCAATATGGCAATTCCTCAGGAAACTGGAAAACAACCTACTTCAAGACCCAGCCATATCACTCTTGGGCATATACCCAAATGACGTTCCATCCTACCACAAGTATACTTGCTCAACTATATTCATAGTGGCTTTATTCATAATAGCCAGAAATTGGAAACAAACTAGATGTCCCTTAACTAAAGAATAGACAAAGAAAATGTAGTACATATACACTATGGATTATTACTCAGTTATTAAAAATATCATGAAATGCACAGGCAAATGGATGGAATTGGAAAAAAAATATCCTGAATGAGGTGAAACAAACTCAGAAAGACAGACATGGTATGTACTCACTTATAAGTGGATATTATTTGTTAAGTAAAGGATAATCATACTACAATCCATAGACCCAGAGAGACTATACAACAAACAGCATCCCAGTTGGGACACATGGATCTCCCTGGGAAAGGGAGATAGAACAGGTATTACAGAAGAGCTGGGAGAGGATAGGAACAGGACCAGGAGAGAACAGGTGTGGAGAGAGGGATGAAGGGAGAGAATATAGGGAGAGACAATTGGAACTGGAGAACATCTAGAGGGAGATTTGGAGACCTAATGCACTGGAAGCTCCCTGGAATCTATGAGGGCAATGCTAGTGAGGACCTATAGCAATGGAGGATAGGGAGCCTGAACCTGCCATCTCCTGTAACCAGGCAAGGCTTCCAGGGGTGGCACCGTGATACCATCCCATCCACAAAACCTTTGACCTATATAACCTATCTCACTGGCAGGATCTGATGGAGAAATGGAAGGGCAGAACCCTATGCCAAGGAAGGGAACCCATGTCTGACACTGCAGGGCTAGCTAGAAACTGGAGACTGGATAGCCTGGAGATGATTTCTAATGATATATTGCTATGTTCATAGATCAGTGACTAGCCCAATCGTCATTAGAGAGGCTTCCCTCAGGAGCTGATCTGAGCAGGTACAGAGGCCCAGGACCAAACATCATAGAAAGCTTTGGGAACCATGTGAAAGAAGGGGAGGACCAACTGCAGGAACCAGAGAGTTCCCAGAAGGAACACTGAAAACAAAACAAAACAAAACAAAACAAAACCAAGACCGCAGAGTCAACTGAAAAGAGCTGACAGAGCCTGAAGCAGCAGACTTGGAAATTGCATGGCCCCCTACATACTTCATATGGTTGTCTAGCTTGGTGTTATTATGGAACTCCTAAAAGCTGGAGCTCATGGGGCAGAGTCTCTGACATTTTTACCTACCCTTAGGACCCTTTTCTTCCTGCTAGGTTGCCTTGTCCAGTCTTGATGTATGTATGGGCTTGTGCCCAACCTTGTTCCATCTTGTCATGCCCTGTGTGAGTGGTAACCCAGGGAGGCCATCTCTTTTGGAGGGGATGCTGGGGTGGGGGCATGGATCTGGGGGAGAGAGAAGAATGGGGAAAGGAAGCTGGGAGTAATGGAGGGAGAAGATGGGTGTTGGGATGTATTATATGAGAGAAGAAAAAATTAATAAAATAAAAAGAAATATGGTAAACATGGTAAGAATTGCTAGAAATAAATAACTTGCCTTTTTTTTGGTTCTTTTTGATACAGGATTTCTGTGTTGTAATTCTTTCTGTTCTGGAACCCAGTCTGTAGATGACCTGGCCTCGAGTCCACAGAGATCTGCCTGCCACTGCCTCTTGAGTGCTGGGATGAAAGGCATGTCATGCACCACCAGCTCTCAGCTTCTGTTTTATTTCTTTTGAAAACTTGCAATTTTTTAAATTGAGCAGCATAATAAAACGATAGAAGGAAGAGAATAGATAAAAAGATGGAAATCAAAAGGAGAGTGAAAGATATTCCATCACAGGGTGATTGAAGGAGAAAGAAACCATGCGTGTGAGTGTTGTGAGAAGATAAAGTAGTTTTGGAGACATAATGAATTACTTCTCTTCAAAATTTTTGTTGAGAACCAAAGGTAGAATCTAACTTTGGAAGTCCCCAAGCTATCTTAGATTTCTTCTGGTGTTCAGATGCTAAGCTCTCTTTTCACAGGTTTTCTCAATTCTGGGAGTTTAATTACAATGTGTGTCCTATATTTAGGTCCATTAGAGCTAGATAGGAAAGCTGGAGGGAACCATAAGCCATACCATTCTTTTCCCTGGAAGTGGCCAGTGAATGCATTGTCTCCAATAGATGGGATGGTTTGTAGTTTTGCTGTAATCATTGGGAGTAGCTTCCTGTGATTTCTTGTCCTATTTGGAGGGATCTGGTGGTGGAGGTAAGCCTATAGGTTAATGGGAGTTTCCCTGATGTTTGTATCTTTAGTCCTTCTAGTGAATTGGGAAGCTATTTGTTCACTCTAGTGAAACTTCTTTTGATAAAAATAGTGATTATTGTGCCCTAATTGGAAACTTGATTTGGGATTGATGGTGCAAAGCTTATTTAAGTTCTGCATAGCTAGAAAAATGTGAGGGTTGTAAATTTCCCCATCTGTTTCATGAGCACTTACCCTTGTATATGTTAAAATCTATCTCCTTCCTTTCTCATGGCTCCCAAAAAAGTATAGATACTCCTCATATGTAACCCTGGGACTTTACTACTTTACATTATCATCCTCATACACAGTACAAGGGAAATTTCCAAGACTTCAAATGTCACAAGGAGTTAAAATGGAATCATAATTAAGAATTTGAGTGTTGTGTTACTTTTTATAATTTTTTAAATAAAAATAGAAGGAAACCAGCTTAAAAAGAGGAAAGATCTGCTTTGGCCACAGTTTCAGGTCCAAGTGTTAGCTGTGTTGCTTTGAACTTGTGTGAGGTGGAAATTGTGGCAAATGGGTTGTAGAGGAAGCTACTGAACATCTGTATGGCAACTTGGAAGCAAGAGAGGAGGAACTGAGGTTCTAATATCACCTCTGAAAGCATATCCCCAGAAACCTCACTTCCTACCACTAATTCCCACTTTTGCAAAGTTGCAGAGTTTCCCAAGAGCACCACAGGCTGGTCACCAAGGCATTAGGACATGGCCTTTGTGGACATTTAAGATGCAAAACACACCACGCAACTTGTTCTAGAGTAAGATTCCTGCTGTGACCTTCCTTTTGTCCCATCAGAAAGCAGGTTGCTAACATAAAAGTTATTATGTTCAAAACCAAGTGAGCTTTTATTGCTTGAATTTGTGTATCAAAACAGCTTACTTATTTTTAAAATTGAGATCTTCTAAAACAGAAAAAAATAATTTATTGAAATTTTACATAGATGATATATTTAGTATACGTCTTTAGAAATGAATAATGATATGTTTATATATTAATATAAACTTTCCTTATGAACATTCTCTTTTAATAATAGTCTAAAACTTTATTTTTAGCCTAGAAACATTTACCTTTATAATTATAGCTTAAAACCCAAGCTTTTAAATTATGTTCATTCATCATCTTGTCTTTTTTTTATGAGTAATTCTCAAAATCTGCAACAAGTGTCTATAGGATGTTGAGACTAAAGCATTCTGTCCAGAGCACTCTACATTTAAAATGTTAGTTTTACTAAGAAAGCCTATATCCATATCAAAACTATAATAGATAATGATGCCCATCAATATTCCGTGTTACTTTCACATGTGCATAAATTATTATAAATATTCTAAGCAAGGAATGAAGCAATGTGATGTGGGATCTATAAGTAAGAAATAGAAATGATGGGGATTCTGAGTTACTACACATCTCTGAGTTTCTTATATGAAGAAGAGAATGAAAACAGTGAGTTGTAATAGATTGATTTACATTATAACAAATAACTCCCAGTTCAGTAGCTTGTCCTTTGTGATTTTACATTTGTCCATGGTACGTGTCTCTTTCCCTCAGCAAGAATCTCTCTTCTTTACTGTGTCTCTGGAGCCCCCAGGGCAGAACAACAAAGAGGCAACTATGACAGCCTGAAGAAAGGACTCTCAGAGTTTTACAGAGGAAGTTAAATGCAGTGGCTCTGAACTGGAATGGCATTATTGAGCAAGATTGTATCATGGTTCCTCTCAGTCCCAAATTTTCCTGGAATATACGTTCAATAAAATAAGAAATATTTGACATATAACACTGTAAACTGAAGAAGTTGATCAGTTTGACAAAGTTTTAATTTAAATATTTTATATTGTTTTAATAAGTAATATTGTTTAGGATATGCAGTCTTTTAGGATCATACATAGATATGGAGTATGAGTTTACCTTTGTGAAGAAATTAAAGGAAAAGAACCTGGTGTTTGTTATTGGGAGATGATTATAATTCTGAGATCACATCATCTTCAATGGAATTTGTATTTGTTTTCCTTTATTCTATGATCCCTGTGTCTGTGACTCAGAAAGCATGAAGGTAAATCAGCCCTCAGCAACTCTGGAAACTTATATTATCCTTTATATTATCCTTAAAGAAATATAATATATGTGATATGACATAAATTATAACACTATATCTTGACTTGGGCAGGTAAAGGGTTTGGAAGACATCGTATTTTGGGGGTATTGTGAAGAAAATGTAGCATTTGGAAATTGCACACAGAGAAAGTAGTTATTTAAGACAAGGGAATATTAGCATGAACTGTGCTGCATGGGATATCTTGGTGGTTCATTGAGAAATAGCAAAGAATACACAAAGGAAGCAGAGATAATCCATAGATATGAAATAAAAATATAACAATAAAGCAGATGAATTTAACTATTACATTCAGAAAGAATTTTGTTATAAGGGCTTCGGAAATGGCTCAGTGAGAGAGCTTACTCTAGAAGCATGAGGACTTAAGTTCAAGTCATTAATACTCACATAAAAAGCCAGACAAAGATACTTGTGCCTGTAACCCATAAATAGGTTGGTGGATTCTGAGAGCTTATTGAAATGATTCCAGCTGAAACAGCAAGCATGCTGTGGAAGTGCAGTGGAAGACCTTGTTTCAAGGGAATGATGCAGGAAGGGCAAAATATTGGAAGGTACATTGGAGTCCTGTCCTGGCCTCCATATGCATGTGCACCTATGCATTCACCCACGCCTTGTATGCATCATTACAGTCTCTCTCACACACAAAGATATTTCATTTCATATTGTGTCAGTTCTGTCAAGTTGTGAGCATTATTTACGGAATTTCCATTTTCTGAAACTGAATAACTGGCAAAATTAGAACATTTAGCTGTGAATGGATTTTGAAACCAATACCCTCAGGGTAAAATTTCAAAAAGATTTAAGGGAATGTAAGATAGACATGGGTAACTCACAGTCCAGGACTGTGGCAAAGGAAGAAACAGACATTTTCCATTCACTCACTGTCTTATTCACTCATTATTTTTGCAAGTATTTAAGAAACTACATCTCCCCCCTCTCTATATATAATATATAAATATATATTATACATTATACATATATTATGTGTGTGTGTTTGTGTGTGTGTGTGTGTGTGTGTATAGAAAGATGGCAGATAGGTGATAGACAGATGATAGATGATAAATAGATACAAGTAGATAGATCCATAAGTGGATATATAGTAGCACCTATCTTAGAATCTTAGAATACAATCACTGTCTGAGGGAGAGATACTAAAGAAGCCTGTGATTGGAGCCCTTAGCCTGATGAGGAGTCAGGGATCTTTGAGGGGAAAGAAATATTTTACATCTCTTCTGTCATTGTTTTGCATCTAAGTTCAAGATTTTAGTACTGCTTCTATTGTCTATAGCAGTAGAAGATAGTAAAGGTGTCATTCACAGGTTAGAATACTAGAAAACAACTTTTGTTTTTCTAAGTATATCAATCAGGATTCTTGATTACATACAATAGAAAGACAAGTCTAGTTTCTTGCAACTTAAAATGAATTTATTGGAAAGTCTTCAGATAGCTCAGAGAGTCATCAGAAATAATGAACCAAGAGGTGAATTAAATGATCAATAGTATGGAAGGTTTTCAGCTAACAGCTCCGTCAAAATTTGCTGTAGCATTGCTTTAGTGAGAGCCCATGAGACACTATCTATGAACTGAAGTCTTAGTGGAGCACCAGACATCAGCCTCCAGCCAAGCCTGCCCCACAGTTGTCATGTTTGCCTCTGCAGCTAGGAACCTTAGTGGGTTCCATACCTTGCTGGTTCACTGTCACCACCCAGGGGTGCACCTGTGCAGTTATGGTGTGAACATCCCCTAGTGTCATCCACAATTATCTTTGTTTGTATTTACATCATTATACAATCCCCTCCCATCAGAGCAGAAACTTATATTTGCTAGAGAGATAAAAGGGGCAGGATATTGAAAGTTTGTGTTCATAGATATGTTCCTCAAGATTGTAACAGTTGTCTTTAGGGAAAAGCCATCCTAAAGAAATAGGTGGTGCCTAGAAGCTTATAGCATGATGGCTGACCCTTTTACAGGGGATCTGCCCATGAAGCTACAGTCCTAGATAAGCAGTCATAACCACCTAGATTCAAGGCCCTAACAATGACATCATATGCTTGCCTTATGTTCATCATCTAAGTGTGAAATCACTGTTACACAGCCATAGACAATTGATTCCCTAAGTAACCTTTGACTTTGGTACCATGCCCTAGCTATAAGATATGTTGAAAATTGATTATCTGGACTCAGATTATCTAATTTAGGCCCCATACTAATATAGCAGGACATTTTCTTAATCCTAACCTTCACTGTCCTCAAGTTAAATTTCATCAGCAAAAGCAAGCTTCTTGACCCTAAATATGAAAGAAGTCTACATTAAAGTCTATGAAAATACAGAAGGGAGTCATTCTAGATACTCCCAGTAATTACACGAAGACACAGAAAACCTTCCCTGACTGGGAGAAAGCAATGGAGAACTCCACATTAAATGTAACATTGAACTCTGAAAGTTTCTCATACAGTCCTTTATTTAACTTCAAACCATGAAGTTTGCTCAGAGCTTTTTTGAACTCAGTGATGCTTGTGATGCATGGGCTACAGGTTTAATCTAGGTTCTGACAGGGGTTCCAATAAAGAGACTCCAGGCATTTCCTTCTGAGGTTTCACTTGTTCAGAACAATTGAACCCTGAAATGGAAGTATTTTTAAATGAAAAATCACTTGGATTGTAACTAAGCATGAGCCAAAATAACCAATGGGACTTGCAAGATGGCTCAGCTGGTAAAGTGCTTGCTATCTAAGCTGACAAACTTGAGTCCAATTTGCAGAACCCAATACAAGTAGAAGGAGAGGACCAACTCCATTGAGTTTTTCTCTGATATCTACACTATGCTCACTGTGTCACAAATGTACATCCATCATATACACATACACTAAAATACACATAAGAATAATATAACAAATCAAATAAAAAATTAAAAAACATAATGGTCAATATTTTGATTCCAAACAAATACTTTAAATATATTGAAGGCAGATGAGAATAATTTCTAGTTATTCTATCTAGTTATAGATATGACCATATATCCTGACATGTCTATTTTTTGATCTGACTTTTTAATTTTTTGGCTGTATCACTCTTCAGCTAGAAGCTGGGTATTATCTTCTACTTATTTAGCAAATGCTTGAGGGTAATATTGACTTGGGAGTGATTAAATGTCTGTCTCTATCATTCCTAGAATAGTTGATTTTCTGCTCTTTAAGCATTAAATTAAGAAATATTTTGTACTGTCATTCAACATGATGTGAAGTTCAATGATACTGACAATATTCACAACACTGCATGGACCTTTGACAATCACAATGTTGAGAGTTGCTAGTCTGCCTGACTGCCCAGAAAGTGGGGAAAGACTTCACAATCAAAGAAGGAATTTAGTCTTTGGCAACAGAAGACCAAAAGTGCCTTAAGATCTGCCAAGTGTTGTAGAATCATTACCAGCATTCAGCTTGGGTGTATTCTTGTCTGTATATCTCTAAGGCTGATTTAATATCAAACTCTGTTTTGAAGTAGAGAATCTAAAATGCTATCTAAATTTTAGTTTGAATATAGATACAATACTGACCTTCATATTTATGTTTGGACTGAGGCCAAATGATCTCTAATATTTATTTATATTTAACAGTAAGAAAGACCAAAAATAGGGTATAAAGATATGTCCAACTAGCCAATCCAATAAAAACGGCACTGTTCACACCATATTCTTAAAGTAAGGATGCCTTTTTCATTCTGAATTCACTTATTTAAATGTACTTATCCATCTGCTGATATGGTTGGTAGTTTTAGCATATATTAGATATTTTTTTTTTACTCATAATTCTTGTTAAAAAAGACAGAACATGTGTTTGGAATTTAGCAAATAAATATTTAACTTATTCAAACATAGGCTGTCAGTGTATATAAAGTCAAGATTTGCATAAGGGAAGTACTTATGATGGAAGAACAAGATTTGGGGACAGAAAGTGAACTGAGAAGGAGTCACCAATTTGACAATTACATTCCTCATACAACCAGGTATCAGGAAAGTAGTCAGCTGATGTTGACTTGGTAACTACAGACACTCAGGTGTGTATTTCTGTCATATTTTGATCTGTCCTTAAATCCAAGCTCCACACTTCCTCTGCACAACCCTAGGAGAGTAAAGGCATCGATCAACTCTTCTAGTCTGGATCCTGAGCCCTTATCTGTGGACTGTCCTGAAGACTCAGGTCTGCACTCTGAAGTCTGTACACATTGCTGTTCTTACTCTTTAAACAACTGTGACTAAATCAACAAAAGAGCTGAGGACTGAGAATTGTACTGGATTTTGCTCATGATGAAACTAGAAGCCCTCACCATATTAATCTATAGATGTTTTTTATGGAGCCTCCTTGGCTTAAGACAAGGCTATGTGCTGCCAAACCCACTGAGATTGGAAAATGTAAGATGAAATGTTCCTAACATTAAGTATTATGCTGGGGTCTGGCCTATACAGGACATGTCTGCATACTGACAGATGGAAAATCCACCTAACACAGAGCCTACTTCACACTTAAATGTTAATTGACTCATGCACTTTATTGAGCACCTGTATCCAAAGAACTCTTCCCACTCAATCAGCCTTATAGTAACAGCTGTTTACATAGCATTCATGGCCTTTGGGACGTTTGGATTACTGCCCTTGCATAGCCATTATCAGAGTTTCATCTGTACATGAAAGTCCAGAAAGAATCCCAATTTAAAATGTGAAGTAAAGTTTCTATAGAATTTTTTAATGCCATCCTAAAGTTGGAGAATGCTTAGTTGAACTCTTAAACTGGGTTCCATGTGATTTTCTTGGTGGGAACAAACAGGCCTTAGCAAAACAGTCACACGTAAGTTAATCTGCAAGTGTTAGAGTACTGCAAGTATATGTGCACATGCTATTTTGTGGTGTGGAGGAGGCACTAGTGAGATAAATGCACAGACCAAAGTTAGGAACCTACATAAAAGAAATACTCTGGGGAGCAGAGTTAAGGAAGAAAAAGAAAAGTTCATGTTTACATACAAGAACAACTTATTCCTGACATGGTAAAAGCTTCAGAAGGACACTAAACACAGCTTCTAGAGTTTCTCACTGACTGACAATTCAAGAAGATCCTCTTAACTAAATATTTAGGGTTCATTAAGATATCATGTCAGAGCTATTTTTAGATGAGTTTCTATTCTTAAAGGACCTATACTGTAGTCTCCTGTGCTAAACCAAGTCCCTGATGTACCTCACATTTTGTATGTTACTCATGTTATTATCTATTGACTTTTAATGTATTTTTGTTTTCATTGATGACATCTGGTATTCAAAATCCTAGACATCTGCTAAGGCTCACATTAGATGATGACTTCTGTGAAAACTTTCAGTCTCCCCTGCAAGCTAGGACCATTCAGATGACTCACTTTTCGTGGCACTTAAAAATTATTATTTATGATGTCATTATGTTTAAAGTCCATTTTAATTCTATACATGTTAACTCAGTGTTTTTTTTTCTAATCAGATAAATATTTTTGTTGAAGTTTGGGAGACATCTGTTTTAAAAGATAAAACCTTTCAGCTTAATGACTTGAGGTCAGTCTCACATGAGATCAGTGTCTCACGGGCACAGCATCCACAGGGTTTCTGTTTCATGGAGCTCTTGTAGAAAAGCCAGGCCCTGTCCTCCAGCATGAGATTGAGACAGTGTCAATAACTCATTAACATGCTGTTCTGCTGCAGCATAGCATTGACATCTGCTCTGTGCTCAATAGAAGAGTCAATTACTGTAATACAGTTGTTATTGAACACTTCACATGACCCTTCTTGAAAACAGCAGCTCAAATTGGATCTCATCCTATAAACCAGTTCATTCTCTGCTCTGATTGGTGGTGTGGCATGGAACCTATCAGTAGCATTTTAGAGTTCATCATATGCTTCTAAGGCTCAAACAATATTGAGCATAGCTTTATCACATGATTATTCTGCTGTGCCATCAAAGCTAGCAGGCTGTAGGTGTGGCAGAGTGGAGGCTGTTTAATGACATGGCTCAGTGTGTGGCATGACATCCATATTTCTTCCCAACAGGGGAGCCACTAATGTTATAAACAGAAAATTAAAAATTAGCTCTTTTGTAGGAAAGTAAAGTCCCCTCCTGTTGTTGTAATTTGCGTAGAAGGCAGAGACAACTAGAAAATAGGTACACGTATAAAGCCATGTTGCAAGGCCCAGCTGGGCATGTGTGCAGTACTCTAAAGGAGAGCAAATAGGAGGACGAGTGTGGGAAATACATACCAAGATGTTTGTTTCTGATTTTCCTTACCTTTTGTACTTTTATTGTAGAGAGATAGTAAAGCACAATAATATTTTGAAAAGTAAATTATTTGGAATCATAAAAATGGAGTCTCTAGTTTTTCAAAAGTTTAAGTCTCAAAAACTGAGGTTTAACATGCCACAGATGATCACAAGAAATGAGGATGAAGACATTTCACTTCACCTTTCCCCAAACTAATGACAGGGTCTCTGGAAAGAAATGAGAAGGATAAGAAGGTAAAGAAGTCAATATATGGTCTTTCAAGATGCAAGTATGTTTCTGCCTCTGCCCCTTTTTATGATGTGTTATGATAGAAATGTGTTATAAATGTGTTATGACAGAAATTCAAATTTTATATGTAATTATTTATAAAGAAAACTTTTAAACACAAGAAATTTAATTTTATTCAAATCTCAACCATCTTTCATTACAAAATAGGCTTATTGAAATATTTATGGAAATGAAAACAAGAATTCATGTTTTTTACTCTGTATACATGTTTTATATTAATGAAAACAACTGAGATGTACTAATGGTAAAAACTACTTCCTGTTCATAACCGCCAACGAGGAAGACTTGCAGACTGCAGTGAAGTGCTTTTCAGTGTTGTCTTCCACAAAGCACCTTAGGGAATATCAAAAAACAAAACAAAACAAAATGGCATTCAAAATGCTTCTGGGTCCCAATCCTGATGCTTCTCATTCAGTAAAGATCATGGCTATAATTAATCTTGTAGCTGACACGAGCCAGGGTGCTCAGGGAGCTGTGACCTAAGTGAGTGAGAAGAGTTTTAAAAATCAACTCCTGGCAAGGATTCCATGTTAATTTTTAATGTTAACTTGAGGTTTATTATAGAGAAAAATATTCATATACTCCATGAAGAAAGTAAGGAAAGACAGGAAAGAAGGAAAGAAAGAAGGAAAAACAACCATTTAACACCCACTCATGTCAAGAAATAGAACAGAAACAATAAACAATCCCTTAATGTTACTTCCAGAGTTTCAAACACTTCTGTCTCAATAAGCTTTGTTCTTGAATTTTAATACTAGGGTTTAGTTTTCTCCTTTTTATATTTTATATAAAGTAAATAAAAAAGGGTCTGTTATTGGGATTTTCTTCCCAATAATCCCTCAGTTCCCCTTCCCTTTCTTCTTCCCTCCCTTCCTTTATTTCTCCATTCCTTCTGACTTTGTCACTGTTCTATTGCTGTGAAAAGACACTATGACCAAGACAACTCTTATGAAAGAAAGCATTTAATTTGGGCCTTGTTTATACTTTCAGAGGTTTAGTTCATTATCATCATGACTGTGATCATGGGATCATGCAGATAGATGAGCTGAGAACTGCATCCTGATCTGTAAGCAGAAAGAGCCTAGGCCTGGCATGGGTTTTTGAAATTTCAATGCCCACCCATAGTGACACACTTTCCCCAAGAAGTTCATACCCATTCCAACAAGGCCACATTTCACAATGTTTCTAATTTTTTCCAATAGTGCCACTCCCTGAGACGAAGCATTCAAATATATGAGCCTGTTGGGGCCATTATTATTAAAACCACCACACCTTTTGCAGAAACAAAACCAAAATCTAGGGGCTTTCACATGTTTGGTGAGCCTTCTGCCATTCGGTTGCATCTCCAGCATTATGGCTAGGATTCTTTGTTCTTTTTGCATGAATGCATGTTTTCTTGGATGTAGGTGTATTTGTACATGTATAGACACGGAGGGTAAAGTTGGAATTGAATGTCTTCCTATACCATTTTCCACTTTTTTTTGAAACAGGTTTTTATTTTTATTTTTATTTAAAATTTTTTTTCCTGAACCTGAACTCACTGATTCTGATTAGTCTGTCTAGTTAAACAGCTTGCCCAGGGGATCCTCTATTTCCCTCTCCTGAGTTTACAGGTGGCCACCAAATTTCTCTACTTGTATAAGATTTCTAGATATTTGTACTCCAGTCCTCACATTTGTGCTGAAATAGCTGTATCCACTGAGATATCTCCCCAGCTCAAAGATGGCATTTTTTTTTTAAACCCAACACTTTGTCTGCAAGATTAACCCAGACATTGTATGTAGCAGATATCTTCTCTTTTGCTCAGATGTTTAAACACTACAACTTCCTTTTCTGCTGGTGGATATTTCAAAAATTTCCCAGTTAGGGGCAATTGTTAATTATGGTGCTGCAAGTATGTTCCTCTCTAAGTCCATTTTTTTGTATATATCAATGTGCAGTTCTAGGTGGAGCCTCATATTGGCAGTATGCTCATTTAATAGTCCATGTATATAGGTTTCCAGTTTGTTTCTCATTCCTCAGCTTTTGCCAACCTAACTGTCATTTTCAGTTTCTTTTTAATTTTAGGTATCCAGGTGTCTGATGATGGCTTGTAGCACATTTACTTTTTGTTTCACTCTGTTTTCCTAATAATAAGCTTTTATATGTATATATACATATAAAACTTGTTACAACTTATTATTATATTATAATATCATATTATGTATTATATTATATAACTTATTATTAATAATAACTTTATGTGTGTGTATGTGTGTGTGTGTGCGTGTGTGTGTCCTCAGCTCCTGAATCATAACTTCGTACCCAGGGCATACCATTGAAACTAAGATTTTTCTTCCCCAAGGTGCATAAGGGAATGTCTAGTCTTTCTCTTTTTCTGTCTTGTGTTGATGCAAAAGAAATTCTTTGATTTGGTATCATCTAGCCCTAGGTCACTGAGTGCCTTTCTTCATGGGGGTCCTGCCGCACATCATGGAGGGGGAAATGGTGCATCCAGAGGCAGGGAGGGTTTGTGCAGAAAAATATGCTTTGCTTAGGTTTCCCAGTCTATTAGCTATCTTGGCTCTGAAGTGGATCTATTGACAAATTCATTTAAATACATGTTTTATTCCACATCAACAGAAATCAGCAAAGCATGAATTGACTAGCTTATTACGTCCTTAGAAGTTTGGTAGGCAAAAGTAGTACTGAATCACAATCTAAAGTTTGTTTCAGGTGATGCCGGTCAGTTTGAACATTTTTGCTTAGAATGACCAGAACATACTAAAATATCAGTTTGTAACTATACCAAAGGAGGCATCTATTCAAATCTGTTGTCTATTTTTTTCCAATGGTTTGCCTGAGCTTTGCTTACTTATTTGTGGAAACTTTATAACCTGGCACAAATCCTCTTGGCGCATCCTAGCTTTTAGGTAAATAGTTTTAATCATTTTAATGGCTTCATTTCTTAGAGAAATACTAATATCAATATATCCAATGTTGTTCTCTTGAGTAGTTATTACTTCTAGTTAATATTCAGAAGCTTTATTTATTTGTCTTTCATCCTCAGTCTTATTGACTATCTAGACTATTGAGTATATGGGAGTGAGGTAAATCCATTGTTTTCTGCATACATATCAAATTAGCTTGATGCAACTTGTTTGAAAGATTGTATGAAAAATGTATAGTGATAATTTGAGTTTAGGTGATCTCAACATATATGGTGGACTTGGTTCTGATATGTACTCAGTGAAGCTAATTATTTTAGTAGAAACAGACTGTGAAGGACTGAAACTGTAGAGGAGCTGATGAATTTTTGTTGAGTCTCATTCTTGAGTCATCAGCCATGATATTTCAGTTTGGGCCTCCTCTTCACGGACTCTGATATCTAATTTTTGTTATTTTCACTTAATTTTTTTTCTAGAAGTTCTACCCTCTATCTTAGCTTCTCAGCAAACACTTTGAAATTAGGAAATTATTTGAAAGTTGTTCAAAGTATGAGCATCATATTTCTGCACTTCTTTCATCATTGGAATCTTAGTGTACTGATCTTTAATTTCTTGTTTGCTTAGAAGTAGTGCTTATATGCAGATCTCATTTTAGTATTTTTGTCTGAAAATTTTTGTCTATTCTAGGAAAGAGAGTTCTTTCAAACTGGTCTGCATTAACTGAAACAAAACCTTCAAAATGTCATATAATATTTCTATTGCTTAACAAACTCCTTGAAAGAGATAATAACCCTGGTCTCCTGTTATTCTGACGCCTATTGATATAGAATAAAGCATATAATTAACTTAATTCTGCAGTGGTATGCATTGACTGCTCCATAGCTATTTAATAGGGAGTACACAGAATAAGTTGTTGATGGACAAAGAGATGTATGTTGTCTTTTCTGGTGATGGCATAGGAGAGATCAGATGAGTTTATGGCTGTGTTGATTGGTAACAAATCCTAACATCTGCTTTTGATGTATATATTGTATGAAAATACCTATGGTTCACAGCCTGGAAAGGAGAAGACAGAAAATCCTTTTTCCTACTTACTACTTGATATAAGGCCTTCATTACTGGTTAAGAGATATATAGATTATTCTTAAGGATTCAGCTCTGCAGATGAGTAGATACATGACAATGATGCTCTGCAGCTCACTCAAGCCAAAAAAAAGATCAAGTTGATTCCTTCCCTTCTATTCCCTTGAACTGTCTTTCTCCTGACATTCAACCTCAGTTGTGTTTAGAGAACAGAATGATATGAGACTGGAGAGGGAAAGAGGATATGTTATTACTTGCTGGTATGCCAAAAATAATAAGGAAGAAAGGGATATTATGAATCCATGTAATTTTTGTATCTAATATTTTCAACACTAGAGAAAAGAATTGGTACATTTATTATTTTGTGACCATTGGTAGAACTTGAAGTATATAATACATAAAAATTATAAGAGTTGTAAAAGTGTGGTTTTCAAATTGCTTGAAGGTCTCTAAAGACATGATCAGTATTTAGATCTATAGGTCTAAGTGCATAGTTCCAGACTAGCCCCAGAATGGGCATTATAACATTTCCAGGCAAATATAATTCACATACACATTAATATTTACAGTAGGAATTCTTATCACAAGCATTACCCACTTGAGCCTTCTCCACTCACACCATTTAAAGCAAGTAAAGATGTCTTGACTTTGTTCTCTGATTCCCCAATTTGGAAACTGAAGTACAGAGAGGAAAACTAATGGGGCAATAGAATTTTCAAATGGATATGAGTATCCTGGTGCCAAGGTCAATGTTTGTCTCAGTATATCAGCCTGATGCTTTAAACAGACTCCGTGCTTAGAAAATCTGTGTTGTTCACATGCATTTTTAAGTTACAGAGACAAAGGTTGGACATTTGCTCTGTGAGGCATCACTGAGATGCATACACTGCCTTTTATTTTTCAGGGGACCATTTTTTGCTGACACCACAAAGCTTACTCAGACCTCTACGTACATAAGCTAAGTCATGAAAAAAGCACGTGGAATTGCCATGTTTGAGAGTCACTAAGAGCAGAGAAACTGCTTCTCCTTGTAAAAGAGCCATTGATGAATGACTGGACCACAGCAACTCAAAGGTGAAGTTCACCAAATCTACTCCAGAGTTCTCCTCCATAGAAATGAGGCAAAAAGACATTTCCTACCTGAGATTTGTTGGCCATTGTGGAACTGGGGTATCTTTGCTGCTGATATTGGTTTCTTTGAAAAAAGTGTTAAGACAACCACTGTCATTGCTTACTCACTGTATCTTACAAGCTTGAATTTACTCATTATATGATGTCTACCAATTCTTTTCCAACAAGCAATCACCCACGATTATCTTGGCAGCTAAAACACTTGTCCATTTGAATCTAGACTAACTTAATCCTTTTACTATAATTTCCTTAACTCATTGAGACCATATTTTATAAAATATGGTTATATAATAATTCAAAATAAGTAAAAATAAAAAGCTGTGGGGAAAATTAGAGATCTAAAGATAAACTACAACTCAAGAGTGACAATAGAAATATGACAATAGAAATAGGAGGCCAATGGGCCTTGAGTAGCTGAATTTAACCTGGAAGTACCAGAGAGATGTTGTGAACATGATCCACACAGTAATGGCTGCCACATCCCATGTGTTAACAGGCAGAGCCATATATCTTCAGAGAGGATTAGTTATAAATTGGAACCTGAACTCTAGGCTGGCTCTGATTTAAAGACAAAGTGCAACAGAAATTCTATTTCTTTAAGTATTCTGGAGTTCTAGAAAATTGCTTGTGTAAGAATCATATTGTGATCTATCCTTTATTTTTATTAAGTCTGCAATTATTACATTCTTACTTTTTCTATGATAATTGTTTTATTCAATTATATTTATTTGCATTCTGTCCCACATAAAACATTAAATTAAAAGCATTTACATTCTAGCCACTATAAATCCCAAAACAAACAACCTAGAGAGTATTCTCTTAAAAATTAAAAGAATAAAGGAGAGTACATGGGAAGTTTCAGAGGGAGGAAAATGAAAGGAGAAATGATTTAATTACATTATTTTTCAAAATAAAAGGAAAAATCTGCACACGTGCTCACACACACACACACACACACACACACACAAAGAAATCAAAATCTGAATTGTGGAGCACAGTCCCAAAGGAATACATCAATAAAAACAACTCCCATTGTGGAAGAGGGGACATAAATATTGTAAGAAACAGAGGATATTGGAATTTGCTGTGAAATTGTATCTCCTTTTAATGTCTGAAGTTAAACTCATAAAATCCCTCTAATGTTAGTGCTTAAACATGATCTAAACAAAGACATAACAATAGACATGCCAAAGTGGACAAAGCAAAACCTACAAGACCTCAATCCTACACAAAGAACTATAGATAAATAAGGAATGCTGGAAGTGGGAGAAACATTACTCTCCAGGGAAGAGCATACCTGTTCGTTACCAAATACAAGATGGTCAGTCCCAAAACATACATATAAATATTATTCAACTGGAACAGTTTGTATTTATAATATATGCATATACAGAGTGTATGTAACAACGATTAGTGAAAAAAAGAGGCCATTATTTGAAAGAGAGCAAGGAGGGGTATCTGGGAAGGTTTAGGGAGAGGAAAGGAAGGCGGGAATAATGTAATTACATTATAATTTAAAAAATAAAAGACATAGCAAAAGTTGATATGGATAAACACTCCATATTGGCACTGTATCATTCTGCTGGTGAGATTTTCTTCAGAAATAGATGAGATTATCAGTTAACTGTGTCAACATCTAGTGCATTGGGGTGTCTGGGTAAGGGTCGCTCATCAATCAGGACACAGGGGATACAGAGTAGCAAATACAACTGAATGCTTTATTGAAAGAATCAAATGCTATTATAGAGAAACAAAACCTAAAACTAGTATCATAGCAACGAGGTACATGCCATACACAAAACAATAGATACCCCAAAATAATTAATTAAAGTCTGTCTAAGGGTATTCTGAAAATTATATGATATGCTTCAGTACATAGAAACAAAGTTATAAATCTGTGAACGGGTCCGAACAAGTCAGGAGACAAATGATCATGAGAGCACTTCTTGGGCCCAAGACAAATTTTGGCAGAACTTCAAGGCTCAAGATAAGGAAGTGCGCTTCCTCATTTGCTTGGTTTGCCAAGTGCCTTGGCCTGTTTAGTCACCTCATTTATCTTAGGGAGAAGTCTACATCTCAAGCCATTTCTGTGTTTCTACATAACTGTAACTAATCATCCAGAATTCAGTAGTTTTGAAGAAAAACCTTTTGTTTTTTCATTCATAGTTTTGTGGCTTGGGCAGATGATTTCTCCTGCATGTTTTCACTTGTGTGAATGTGTTAGTTGATAGGTAGCTAGTGTCTGGTTCAACAGGTTAAGGAGAAGTCTGGGTTTCTCTTTCTCCTTTTAGTGAAGGGAATCCAGGTTTGGGTCCCTTCACAAACAAAGTACTTAGTTAATCAAGAACTTACTGTGCACAGTTTGTCTCACTGATCCAGGTAAGTTGTATGGCTAGACTTAGTGTCAACTCATTCATAGGGAGAGCAAAGTTGTCATATGAAGTTCATCTGTGGCTGTCAGTATATCATTCAGCCAAAGTCAAGGGCTCCCATTTTCTGAGTTTATATTAATCTGGCACTTTCTCCCCAGAGAAACACTCTGGGAGACCCACAGTAAGCCAAGCTTAAGGACTAACTGCTATCTGAGCAAGAAAGACAGAAGCCCATGGCTATAGCAAAAATAGCATCCCACTACAAGGCTTCACCTTGGCATTGTTGTCTCTATCCCATTGCTGTTCCTTCTTCATCTCTCCAGTTTCTATCCACCTTCTGCCTGCTGTAGATAGTATTTCCCTGTCATTTCTATATTATCAGACAGGGATCAAGTAGAAAAGAGAAAAGATCTGTTTCAGTTCTCACATTGGTTGCTTGATTTGCAACCCAGCATTCACAGACTTTGGGAAGGACAGACTGAGACTCTAACTGAATTGAATTTGGCATGAGGTATTCAGGGACTTGACCCTCTATTTTCAGAGACCTGATTGAACCATGCCCAAGCGATATCTAAGAAAATCTCCCTGTGTAGTTATGAGTGTTAAGTGTTTCTATGAAATACTTTTTAGCTAGATGTAGACCAATGATCAGTAGGATTACAGGAATACGGCCATGCAGATGCACCCCAACAACAGCATAGCTCTTTGGGATATGTTACATCAATAAATTTGAAATATGCTAGGTATTATGTATTTTTCCCCATTCTTCTAGAACTGTAATTACAATCGTAACTGATTCTTTACATAAAACACCTTATATGCAAATGCTGACACCGTTTTGATTTTTCCAATGAGACTCTGATTAAGACTGCGATATACATCATCTATTTTAACAATGTATGAGTACCTAAAGTTGGGTTCCCTTAGTGATGAATTATGTTTTATTTTATATTAATCACCCACAGCTCTTTCTGCACATATAGCCATATGTGTTCTCATGATTGTACTCTTCCCACAGGGCAGCCCTAACCTAGCTCTATATTTACTGTCTGTTAAAGCCCACTCACATTGGCATCTACTTAGATAAGAATGCTGAGATTAGCTTTAACTTCCAGTTCACTATCTCACAATTTATCTCAAATGTCAACAAACCCAGCTGGTTTTCCCTTAAGAAAGTTTGCAGCTCTCAGCATCTGTTCTACCACCCATGATCCTATTCACCTTTGCTTAAATTCTTTACTGGACTTTGCTAAAAGTCTTTGTGACAATCTTTGAGGATGGAAACAAAAGCAGATAAAATTTACTTAAAACTGTTATTATTTTTAGTGCTTCTGATTTATTTTTTTTTGCTGCCTAGAACATTTTCTTCTGGAATGTGTATGGGGCTTGTTCTCCCAATTCCTTTGAGGTCTTTATCTCTCATCTACATGTACATATGGATAAAACTTCTACAGAACAATGTGTAGCTCACAGGTAAGTGAGATAACATATACCATGTGTTAAAAAATTAGTTAATAGTTAACCAAAATGAAAAAAATATGGATCAGGTAAATTGCCTATAGAAAACAGTATTCCAGTATCAATGTTTGACCTTAAAAGAAAGTAAGCTCTTACCTAGTGGTGGGATTACATATAAATATTCCTGTTCACTATGCTGGGGTCTTGTCTGGGTGGAACTTGCAAGTCTTGTACATGCTGTTTGAATCTGTGAATTTATATGAGCATATGCTCTGTGGAGTCTGGAAAACAGTGCTTCATTGAAGCTATCCAGAGAAGAAAAATCAGATTTTTTTAAATATATGTTTTTAAAAATGAGGCTTCTGTTAGCCTAACTATAGACCAAGCAGCCCCCAATCCCAAGACTGCCTGAACAACACACAGTAGATTTGATTGGGAAAGAAAAAAAAGTAATCTCAAGATTGGAAGGAAAAGGATTTGAGGCACTGAATAGGAGGAAAGAGAAGGAGCTGAGGAGGTGAATATGTTCAAAACATATTCTATGAAAATTTCAAATAATTAAGAAAAGAAAGAATATCCTACAAAGCACTTGAAGTCTATTCCATTTTCTCAGCTGTAGTAATCTAATATTGTTTATGTGTTGCTATATGAGGGATAAATCAGGGGTGTGACAAAAGAAAAGAGCTTCCACAATCACTCCACTGATTGGCTTTGGAGTACATCACAGTTTGAAATTGTCATACCTCCTAAGCCACAAGTAGTAAATTGGTTGATATTCAGTTTGATGATAAAGGAATATCATGGCACCTTTGAGGAATATTTCACTGGGTGCATGATTTGAAAGAAATATCAAGGCCCTGGACTTCCTCTTCTTTTTATTCTTGGCACTACTGGTTTTATAGCTTCATAGTCACATATTTCCTCATGATTCTTTGTCTCACAAGAGCTCCTAAAGGAATGAGGCAGATGATCAAATGGGGCCAAAACAACCTTTGTGTTTTTATGCTGTTTATCTCAGGAATCTGTTAACCAACATGGAAAATCAGTATAGAGATGCGCAGTTGTTGCTATGACCTGACATGAGATGCAAAAGCCTTTAAAGTTGATGTAGATGCAATTGGTGATTTTATTAATTATTCTTCTCATGGGTTCATGGCAGAGGACAGTTTATTCTTTGCTAATTCAGTCCCTGGTTCTAGAGGATTTCAGCCTCTGTACAATCTAATCTTAAAGATACAAGCCCAGACCTAGAAAGCTTCAGCCTTTGTACAGTCTAATTTTCAAACCTAAACCTAGACCTATTCAGCCTCTTAGACTTATTGCTGACTAAGCTCACTCTGATTAGCTGTCTTCTGAACTTCAAACTGTAAATCATAAATTGTCTGATGCTGACTCTTTGCTTTCTCTCTTAGCTTATTCTATACTGTCTCTGCTCCTCTTGGCTTCTTCTTAACTGAACTGTCTGTGAGCTGACTGCACTCAAACTGCCTGACTGAACTAACTCTCTTCTTCTCTCAGAGCCCTGTCTCTTATCTGCTTCTAGTCTGCTTCTACCTCACTTCTGTTTGAGCTCTGCTTCCATACTCTGCTTCTACCTTGCTTCCTTCTATGAACTCTGAACTCGACCCTCTTGCTTCTCCCTCTGAGCACTGTCTCTACCTCCCAATTGTTGGAATTTAAGGCATGCACCACCACTGCCTTCTGAATTGTAATTAAAGGTGTGTACTACATTCCAGCATGATCACACAGGCCATGAATGTGATCCTTTCCCAGAGCAGCCATGTTGCTGGATTAAAAGATTAAATATTCCTCTACAGGTTGGCTTGTAAGGGACATTAGGAAATGATTGCACAAGAAGATTAGTATGTTGTAAGTGAAGATGAACGGGAGATTTTGATAATATCCAAGAATAAAATTATGAAGTTAATGCAGACATTAAATGTCATATTCATGAGAATTCAGGAACTTTGTTAGAATTTTACCATAGGTTACCCCATGATATTTCAGCAAAAATATGAACTCATTAAGTTCATACCCTGAGGTGAGGTGCTAGATTAATTTTTCTTTTGAGGGAATTTCAAGGTAGCACAGCATTCAGAAAGTGGAATAGCTGTTACTTGCTGCTTTTACTGAAATTATCAGAATACAGAGTGAATATGAGAATAATAGAAACATTTGGGAAAACTTAAAGTTTAGCCAGAAAACCAAATCTCTTTTAAAGGAAGAGTGCAGTTGCTAAAGAGATTAACCATTTAAAAACTAATCAAGTCTTTGCACTATGACAATATGACTATACCTCAAGGGAAACTCAGAAATTGCAAGGCAGTGCACATAACAGACAGAAAGTTATCAAGATAAATATCTTCAAGTTGAAAAGAAAGTCCCAGGGAACATGCTTGTACAGGATCACCTACAGGGAGGCTCTTTTCATGGGATTCATTTCCCTTTGTTAGTTATACAGTATATACCTGTAGTAGCTACACAAGCAGCAATGGCTAAAGCCATCCAGGAATGTCTTAGGACATCAGTAATACTTGGCATTCTCCCAGTGAGACTGGTTTTGCAAGAATGAAGAATGCAAGAAGTACAGTGCCGTGAAAGCTTCCATCTATACTTCAAAGGGAAGACTCTGGTGACAGGCTGACCATGATATATTCATTGCCCCTATAAGAAACTTCAATGGTGATGCCTGGATTTCTTTGTGTGGACTTAGAGCTTCATCAAAGACTCTAGGAAGTTAATGCTGCCAAAAGATCTACTGATAAAAGCTTCAAATTGTGGGCAGAGACTTGTTTAAGAAGTGGCAAGAATTACCAAAGTACTGTAACCAGCAAGGTCCTAGCAGCAAGGCTCCCCAAGCCTTTGGTAGCTCACATTCTGCCACCATTTGTCTCAGATAAGACACAGAGATAGAATTTAGTATTTTCCTTGCTAGTTCATACTTTTTCTGTGGTTCCTATTTTTCTCCTTTGAAAGAACATTCCATCCTTCACTCACCATTGTATACCAGGACAAATATGTAACTTCTTTTTTATTTTTTACAGAGTTTGCCTTGAGTCTTTGAAGAAACATTAAATCTGGACTTTTCAGCAGCTTGGGAATGATGAAAACTTCGGAAAATCTCAGCAGTGGACACAATGTTGCATTGTGAGGTGAATGTGAGTCTTTGAGAGCAAAGGTAGAGTGCTTTCTAAGATGGGTCCTCAGCTTGGCACTGCTGGGGAGTAGAAAAGACACAGCCCAATGGAAGGAAGCTATGGAACTAGGATTATGTTCTTGAGTGGATATTGGGACCTTAGCTTCTCTTGTCTCTGTCTTTCCCAGCTACCATGTGGTGAGCAGTGTTACTTGATCACACACACCCCAACATAATTTGCTGGTTCATTCTCACCCCAAAAGTTATGGCATCAGATATCCATAGAAGGAAACCTTTAAAACCGTGAGCCAAAGTAAACCTGTATTCTTTATGCATTTCTCTCAGGTACTTTGTTACAGGAAATACAACGCTATCATCAATATTGAAAATAATGTGCAGTTGAAAAAAAAGTAGTTTTAGATAACTTTCATTTGTTAAATATATTTTCTTGAGAAAATCTTATGTTGCAGAGTCTGTTTCCTTATCATAAGATGGGAATCTTTGGTGTATTTGTTAATATGTAAAAACTTCTCTAAAGCTCATGATTTTAAATAGTAACTATCAATGTCTTCTATGTCTCATCTTTTTGTGAGTTGTAGATTTGGACAGAGTTCAGCTGGATCATTTCCCTCTTCTGTGAAGTGTCAGTTGAGGTTACTTGTTTGGATTCCTTTCGGAGATGAAGCTAGTTGGAATCATTCTGTATGATATAACTTTCTTGTCTGACACATGTCTGGAGTGACTTTAGGCTCCACTGGCTCCATCAGATGGGCATGGTAACTCAGGTGATGTGCCTTTACTGTAGGTCCAGCTCTTGGAGAGGATTTCCTCAGACATAGGACTGTCTGTATATTTTTTTCACAGTAGTCATCACATAAGATGACCTATATACAATGCAAGGATACAGAGATACTAGGCCTTACTGCAGAAATATCACAGATAAAGCCTTACTTTATCTGTTTCATAGAATATTATTTTCTTTGTCTCTAATTATTAAGAAAAAAATTAATATGCATATAATCATGTTTATTTGAAATATTTGAAAAAAGATAGGATGCAAGCATACTTTATGCTTTCCCAGTGACTGCTATAACTTAGAACTTTTAAGTCTTTAACCATGAATTAAAACCTCTGTCATACTATATAATGTTAGTCATTATCAGGGACTCCAAAATACTTTCTTTCCCCATGTTTTAATGACACATCAGTCCACAGGCGTTCTAATTCCCAGGCACTCATTCAAATAAAGACTATTTTTACAAATCCTCTAGTGGATGAGATTCCCATTTTCATAAGGTGCTTTCCTGCCTGATAGTTGTCTCGTGACACATGAAAGGAAAAGAAGTTTGGAGACACGGGAGTACTTATTTGTAATCTTGTGGTGATGTGGTCTAGGTATGATAGATACCCAGTGCTGTTCATTTATTTGCTTAGTATATCTTTGATACAAAATCCTTGGCGACAGTGACAATATACCTAATACCCTGCTGCCTTTACTGCACATCTTTAGAAATAGTTTTGGGAAGCCATTCTCAACATTTCACCTTAGGGACCCCATTTCACATGAAATTTACCCTTCATTGGGTAGTTGGTATTCTCTCACAGAATGTATTTTATCAATTTACTTATGTCACCCAGGCAACTGTAAGTTCTTTATGGTTCAGATATCTGTTTTCTTACATCATCCTCCCTACAATGCTGTCTGGCACATACACCAATCCTTCAAGTTGATGTATATGCTTATTTAAATCGAGACCGAAGTTACGTGAATCATGTTGTCACCGTGACGGCACACGAAACACACCGGATTAACTCATGGCTTTAGTTTCTCTGATTTCTGAACTTGGTCTTTTTCTTCTAGCAGAAGATATGTTTTTTTCATTTCTCGAAATGTTTCTCAAACTTAGAACTTTTCTCTTTTACCTCTTTCTAGGAAGAAAAACTAACAATTATGATCCTGTTCCTACATGTCCTTCCTAGGACAGGGCACCCGTTAACACCAGCTTGCCAATGAGACGTCTGTTCCAGTAAGATCATATGCAATGTAATTTTCTGAAGAAATGGCTTAATCAAGAAATATGCATCATAGGAAACTTCACAACAGTATCCCCATCCTGTGGAATTCGATTCTTTTAAAGCAGATAAGACCTGATTAAAGCCAAATTCTTCAAATAAATAGCCAGCCATCCCTTTTCATAGAGTCCTTCCTACACCCATAATTATCAAATGACCAGGCTCTACTGGATAAGAGAGATCTGTCAGTGCTAACTTTCCACCATCTCATCTCTAACCCCTGGTCTACGGAACATATCACCCAAACTATCAGCTTTAGTAGTTCATCTTTGCTGAGAGTTTAATGGCAATGGAGCTGATATCATGTGATTTCTTTGCATTCTCTCTTAATGGCTAGAAATATAGGGAGCAATTACTGAAATCTCTGGTAAAGTTTGTAATTGCAAAATTCTGATACATTTTAAATTTAATGACAAACACTAAAAATTGACAGATGAGGATGTTAATAAGTTAATAGCTGTGGACTAAAAACAACCAAAGGCTATTTCAAATCCTTTAATGTACCCTAAAATCCTAACAAATTCCATCATGTCAATGGACGCCATTACTTCCTGCCTATACCTTAGCAACTTCAGACTTAGCTGTTTTTCTCCTGTAGACCATCTCCAAGTCCTTGGTACCTGCTCTTCTTATTCATAGCCAGTAGAAGATGGCGGTGTGATATTCCATTCTTTGATTCCTCAAATTTGATTGTAATAAATATCCCCAGCTGTTCTCTAGTTGCTGTGGGTAGTTTCAGGAATGTGTCTCAGAACCTTAAAGTTTAAAAAAGGTTCTACAGGGTCAGAATGTGAATCCTTTGTTTCCATATCCCTCTGGTGTAAGGCATCAGTAAGTTAGGGCCATCTGTGATGCCATTAGTAAATCTGAAGAGGAGAATTTGGAGGAGAGTAAAGCAACCAAGTTACCAGGGCACAAGTTTAAGGACAGACTCATTCTCCAGTGCCTATCCTGCTTTTGTGTGAGCCCATTCCTCACTATATTCTTAGATGAGAAGAGTCCTAGTTTTTCCACTTCCTCATGAAGTATGTAGAAGGAACTTGAAAAGATAGTCCCTAGTTATGGCTCTATCTGCTCATTATCTGTCTGACATCTACCCTTAGTTTTCAGCTTCCTAGAGTGAGCTTTTTGACAAGAGAGCCTTTAGGCTTGACTGGGTTTACCCTTTATCTTTTCAATATCTACCCTGCTCTTCCTTCTGTGTGATGAAACTGACAACAACAACCCAGCACCACACAAAGGTATTAGTGCATTTAGTCTACTTTAGTGCTACTTCCCTATGAGAAGTGAAAATTCATTCACCTTCTCTCCATTTCAAATTTAAAAAAATGCTATTGCTTGGAAGATCTACAAGCTCACAAAAGCAAAACTCATGGAGACCATAATATCCAGTAACATTTTTGTTATTTCATATTTGTTCATGAATCTTAGTAGCCATAGAAACATAACTGTGATCAATCTGTTCTATATTAAAAATAACATTTTGGTACTCTACATCATTTTAATCAGGAAAGGAACTATATTCTCTTTTAATTGAGACAGTCATTATTTATAAGAAAAATACACAAAATTACAAGACAAATCTAAAACCCCAATTTAAGCATTGTGCTTAGTTGGGTAAAACACACACAATAAGTAGGAAATGTCACTCCAGAAGACCACAGATACATAATTATGGACTTGTACACATCATTGAAAGATGTCTCCATGCATTTTTCCTTTCTGACAAAGAATAATCAACACACCTAAAGACAGTGAACATTTAATGGAAGCAACAAAATGGAGTCTATTTGTCTCTTAGGCAATTTTCCAGTTGATTTATTTGTGAAGACATAGATGAATATTCAATAGAAAATTCCCCTTAATGAGACACTAACAAATTAAAAATGTATCACACAGTAACAATAAATTGAAATGACCAAGTGAAAGTGAGGAAGTAAATGGAAAGTGTCAAGTTGAGGCCAAAGAAGGTGAGGCTGACATATCTTGGGAATGAGACTTTCTACTAATGACTCAAAGCCTGGAAAGGTGGCAGCCCTACAGATATCTGGAGGAAACATGAGATAACAAAGCAGAAATATGATGCAAATACATGTCTAGAATGTGGAGAAATTAAGAAGGGACCAAGGTGACCAAAGCTGAGGGTAGGAGAGGGTTAGGACATGTCATAGCAGGTGACATAAGTGATCACACAGGAGAAGCTCTTTCCCTGACTATTTCTAAGGATTAGGGATGTAAAAACACCAAGTGAAGACTTTACAAAAGCAACAACAAAAACAGCTTAAAAAGGAAAAAGGAATACCTTAAACTATGAGTGTCTAAACACCTATCTGCAACACACTGCATATAAAGTAAAATATTGACATCATTCTGTTTATCATCAAGGACAAAACAAGGACACATGGTCTTTACCATTTCAATTGTGTTAAAGGTTTGCTTGGTAAGCCTCAAAGCAATAGCAGTCAAATTATGATAAGAGAAAGAATTAAAAATTAAACAACTTGCCAGGGTAGCAAATGAGATGATTGCTACTAAAAATCACCACTGTGTATGTGCAACAATAATAATTTTAAAAAAGCAAGCTATCAATTTGAGAGTGCAGGGAGGCATGAGAAGGTTTGGAGGGAAGAAACCAAGGAGGAGCTGGAGGGAAGAAAGAGAAAGGGGTAAATGACGCATTTCTATTATAATTTAAAACTGATAAAAATAAAAATTAAACTGCTGATTTGGAAATGTAATTTGAAATAAACAATGTCTAAATAGGAAGGGGGAAAAGACATGATATCCAAGAACTAAGCTAAGAAGAAAGTTTGCATCTGTGAAAAATAATGTAATACTTATTTAAAGGTGTAATAGAGGAATAAAATGTGTAGAATGTACATGTTCTTAGTTAGCAATGTTAATTTTAAAAACATCTCCCTAGAATAGTTCTAAAGTCTAGCCCCATTGAATCTCTGTGAAATTTTACAAACTAGTTTTTAAGATTATTTAAGGGAATACAGAGCCAAAATAGCCATAAAGAAGAATATTTCCTCCACTATACTAAAAATTATTATCAAGCTATAAAGATTTTACTGGAATGGTATTGGAATGAGAATAGAATTCTAGGAAAAGAACAGAGTGGTGACAGTGCACAATGAAAAGAATATATGATGCAGGCACTGTGGATTAAAACACAGGAATAGATTCCCAGTGGATTGAGGTTATTATTGGCTCACTTGAGAAAAAAATATGTTAAATAAACATCTTGCATCACTGTAAGACTCAACCATAAATCAAGAAAATAGTAGTGGAAACATATTGATATGGTAGGATTTTTTTCTTGATTTTTTAAAATTTTTTTTCTCTCATACAACTTATACGATACAATACCTGACTCCATGACTCCCATCCCCACACCCCTAGCTCCTACCCCATGTTCCTTCTACCCAAGATCTGACACCATTATGAAAATCAATATAGCGATTCTTTTGGAAATTGGAAATTGACCTACCTCAAGACTCAGCTACACTATTCCTGGACATATATCCAAAGAGTGCTCCATCCTACCAAAAGGATACTTGCTCAACTATGTTCATAGCAGCTTTATCCTTAATAGCAAGAAATTGGAAACAACTTAAATGCCCATCAACAGGAGAATGGATAAACTAATCATGGCACAATGGAGTATTACCATACTCAGCTATTTTAAAAAATGACATCATGAATTTTCAGGCGAATGAATGGAACTAGAAATAAAATCATCCTGAGTGAGGTAACCCAGTCCCAGAAAGACAAACATGGTATATACTCACTTAATTAACTGTTAAACAAAGGAGAAACTTACTAATACCTATAGACATAGAGAAACTATGCAACAAGGAAGGCCCCAGTCAGAACATAGGGATCTCTCTGGTAAAGTAGAAATAGAACAAAGAGTGCAGGTGGGCTGGTGGAGAATAGGCATGAGAGCAAAGGGGACAAGGTTGAGGAGATGGATGGAAGGAGAAAATTTATGGAGAGATGGCCAGAATTGGGGGATGATTACAGGGTGATCAGGAGACTGAGTGTAGTGGAAACTCACTGGAACCTATGAGGGGGAACCTAGCAAGGGATCTCTAGTAATCAGGATAGGGAGCCTGAACCGGCCATCTCCTGTGGCTAGGCAAGACTTCCAGTGGTGAGACTGGAACACATCCCAGTCACAAAACCCTGACCTATGACCTATACATCCTATAAGATCCTCTTTGATAATGGAAGAGCAAGACTTCCTGCCAAAGGAGAGAGCCCCTGCCTGAAATTGCAGGGCATACCAGGAACTAGAGGTTGGATAACCCAGAAATGATTTCTAATGATATACTCTGCTCATAGATCAGTACCTAGCCAATCCTTACCAGAAAGACCCCCTTCAGCAGCTGATAGGAAAGTATGGAGAAGCCCAGGGCCAAAAATCATGCAGAGATTGGGGAACTCCATAGAAGAGGGAGAGGTGGGGTGGTAGAAACCAGAGGGTTTGAGGACACCAGGAGAACAAGTCCCTCAGTGTCAACTGACTAGCACTATAGGGGCTCACAGAGACTGAAGGGACAGACAGGGAACCTGCAGGATCCCCTAAATGCATCTTATCACTGTCTGGATTGGTGTTCTTGAAAAACTCTTACAGGTTGAAATGGAGGAGTCACTGGCCCTTTTACCTGCCTTTGAGACCTTTTGCTCCTGCCTAGCTGCCTGGCCCACTCTTGATGTAGGGATTGGTGCCTAGGGATTGTTCCATCTTGCTATGCCATGCCCTGTTTGAGCAGTAACCCTGGGGGGACTATTCTTTTCTGGGGAGAAGCAGGAGAGAATGTTTGTGGGTGGTGATGGGGGGATCAGATCTTGGGGATAGGGGAGATGAGGATATTGTGGATGAAGCAAGGGGAGGAGGGGTTCAGGATATATTGTATAAGTTGTATGACAGAAGATTTTTTTAAAGACAATATAAAGACCACACATTCAGGCTAATAACTGAGTAAATGGCACAGCATGTCTAACCAACAAGAATAATGACCTCCCAGTCAATCAACAACAACAAAAAGAGAAATGAGCAAACTGAAGTAGAACAAGAGCACTCACAGGCATTTTACAGGAGGCACATGAATGATTCAAATATACAGAAAATGTTCCAGCCTAGTAGCATCACTGAGTTATACTAACGCCTCGGGGAGGCACTGTTTAGAACCCAGTGGGTGACATGCACATGGAGCAGTGACAAGGTTCATCCTAGGATCATGACTTGATAAATGTTGCAGTGTTTATAAAGAGATTCTGCCAGCTACTGAAAGTAGCACAATCGCACTCCCAGCTGTGCACATTGAGGAAATCCCTCCCTGCAGAGGGTGATTAAAGGCATAGTGTCTGTAATGGAAAATAAGCTAATGGTTTAGATATTGATTGATTGTAGAATAAACACCTGTGCTATTATTGTGCACTGAAACAATACTCTGAAGTGAAAATAAATTACTTCAGGTATTGATTAGATAAATCCAATTCTCAAAAACATGATGTTGCTAGGAATACATCTTGTGACCGCACACATTATCTGATAGAAAAAAAAAGATCAAATGAAAGGAATTCTATTGCACAGATACACTTTTTGTGTGAGCTATTTTAGCATATATCCCTCTTTATACCTGAAGGACCTCTAAGTCTTCACCAGAGACCCAACTGGGTGATTATGGATAATATCTCAGCTAATGTTCCAGCTGTAGTGAGAAACTTTTATCATTTTATTTGGAAAAATAATTAAATAATTTATGCACAACAATCCACCGATATGAGGAAGTAAATACGAGATTTAACACCTGGTCTATGGAGTCAAACACTTGAGTTCCTCCTACAGTGCACAATCAGTCCACAAGGACTCTGGGATTTTGAAACTTTAGAGTTGACCACAAGATACAATACCCCTGACTGAAAATGCCAGAAACAAACAAGATTTCTAAAAATATTACCTGATATAAACATTGTAGGTTTTTTGTTTTCTTGTTTTTAATGGATGTTTAGTTTTTTTGTTTCTACTCTATTATTTTTTTTTTTTTTTTGAAAAACTTTAGTTATAGCCTTGCATGGCCTGGATCTCAGAAGTCCATTTAATTATTGGAAACTGCAGTTCTTTAAGTTTGGAAAAACTTTAGATATTATCATAAACAAATAATTTTACTGTAATACAACTCTCTCTCTCTTTTAAAAGGAAGAATAATTTGATAAGCAAGCCCCTGTACTATTCCCTGAGACTTCTATATACCAGATCAGGGATGTTTTGCTAATATAATCACAGGGCTTTTATTGTAGAATTAGTGAACATTTATTTGCATGTCATGCAGGCAATTTATTTTAAACCCATGAATAATGACATAAAGTGTTTAGATTTCATTTGAAAATAATTTATAGGTGGTATGAAGGAGTTGATGCCCTGGAAGAGTCTGCTTAAGGGAAATTGTCAGAAAAAGCTATAGGTCAGTCCATTAGTCTATGGTAAAGGAGAGGCAGGCTTTCTATTTTCTAGATAATAAATAATAAATAAAATAAATATTATAATAAATATTTAAGTAATTTTATAGCTTTCCCCTCTCTCTTCTTTTCTTTCCTTTCTTAATTCACTTATTTTCTCTACTCTTCTATTCTTTTTCATTGTAACTCCAAGAGCATAATCACAAAGCTGAACTTTTGAACCTGATTATGACAATAAGAAAAACAACTTCTTGTTTTAGATTGAGGGAAATAACTTTAAAATGGTTGGTGTTGACAACATGCCAGTGTTTTAAGCTAACACAAATCTTATAATATCCAAATAACAAACTCAAAATATTAGAGAAACTCTTATATGACAGAATACCTCAGGAATAGGAAGTAAAGTCCTAATTCCAGCTCATCACAGTTGCTGTTCAGTTTCTTTCCCTACGAAACAATTTAAAAAAAGAAAACTCAAATGAGATCATGCTGAAACCAGTGTCAAATCTTGTATCTCTGTGAACTTTCACCACGTGAGAACAGAGCTTCTTTCCACCTTGTGATGCTTATGATTATGATGACTCTGTATTTGTTGTTGTTCTTTTATTCTTCTTTTACAGAAGAGGTGTAATTTGAAAACAGAAATCTTCCAATTTGGCTTTTTGATGACAAGGTGTTATCCTTGGTGCTGGGGTTGCTTGTGAATATATCCTTTGATCCAAGACCGGCAGACAGAGAACTTAGTCTCACAGTTGTTTCTGCTCAGTGTTTACCTTGTCCACTACAGGTCAGTTGTGAATAGTTTCAACTGATGTTGTATTAAATTCATATGCACAATACAGAGGACATAAATATTTATCTGAGCTATCTAATAAACCACATGCTCAGACTGGTGGTAAATATATGTCTATGTTTAAAAAGACTAGATTAGTTTGGCTTTATTTTTTACTATTTTATATCTCTTTCCACTGTCTACATTCACAGATGAACTCAAACTTTCTTTCCTTGGTCCATGGACCCTCCATAGTCTGAATGTAACCAAGGGAAAATTTGTCTATATGCTATATTGTTTCTCTCTTAGTGGGAAGAAAGTGAAGAAAATCCTATACTGGAGTGAGTGAGCTCATGAACATCAGTGTCTTCAATTTGTAAATTATTTTTAATAAATTAAGCAGATTGAAAGAAAAATAAAAGATCAAGAAATAGTCAAAAAGGATATAGAGACACTGAACATTGTTAAGTAAACCCAAATTCACTGTTTTTAAATTGAAAGTGAAAAAATTCTCCTATTTTTGTGTTTGTATCTTTTAACATGTTATATATTATCCCCCCAACTATGAATTAATCTGTTCAATCACATGAGTATGTAGGTTCAAGAGAAAAGGACAGCAGTCCATGTGAAAGTTAGTATTTTATTTGCTTTGCAGTGCCCATCCAAAAATCAATCCTTGAATTTTTTCAATGCCAAATTTTTGTAGTAGGTTAGTTTGTTTGTATTCCAGACACATTCTTGAATTTCTGAAACTAAGGAGAAGGAACAGGACCAACATGCTTTAGAGGTTATTTTCTCCAAATAATCACCTGCTCCTTTATATACATCTAAAATCTTGGAAGATGTCTCCACATTCTTAGTTTTCATGATCTTTTATATCTTCCTGTTTTAAAACTTGCCTTTATTATGATTGCATTAAAATATATCTTCCTTTAAGACATATATATAGAAATTTCTCTTTCTCCTTGTACGTTTAACAGAGACATTTCTGTTTTCTACAATTTTTCTATTGTCTATATTTAGAAATGAGCCAAACCATCATTTTCCACCTATTAGCCATTTATTCTGTGTAGAACCCTGCCATCTTCATCTGATTCTTATTTGATGGACAGACCACTGGAGGAGATACCATCTCCATTTACTACTTAAATATGTATAATCCAATCCTATATAAATTGCTCATTTTCCTTAACAGAATATGCAATCTTATTTGCTAAAACTTGTGCTCAGAATCATCCTCACCTATGTTTTTCTTTTATGGGGTATTGGTTGTGGGGATTGAGCACACCAGCTCAAAATATAAAGGATATACTTTACTTCTGACTGACGTCTCAGCCCTCCTCATTTGTTTCCCAACTTGAAGGTTTCCCACTTGTTCTTTAGGGATTCAGTCCAAGCATCACATTTTCTCTGAATAGGTCCTGAAATGGCTTATAAAGCTGCTGTCTCCCCTATCATGATCTGTCAATTTCTGCTAGAGTAATTATCACTTGAACTCTCAATGTGAGCCTGTGTTTCTTTCCTATCCTGCCAGTAGACTGTAAAATCTTCTAGGCAGGATTTCATTTCTTTCTTTTTCTTCCTTCCTTCCTTCCTTCCTTCCTTCCTTCCTTCCTTCCTTCTTTACTTCATTTCCTTCCTTTATTTATTTAATTTAAATTTAATGAATTTAAATCAATCAGAGCTTTCCACAAAAGGGCAAAAGCTGCTCCTTCATCAGTATTATTTCCTGGAAGAATAAATGTCACTACATGAAAGAGTGAATTTCTTACAATTTCATATGTTCCCTCAAATAATTATTTAACATTTTAAGTCAACTATTGAATATTTGAGTTATGCATTACCATCTATGCTACCTTTATCATTACTAACTGATAAGAGTGTATGCCACCTAAAATATTTTTTAGCTCTCACTCTGCAGATACAAATAATTTAAAGACAGAGCTCTTAACCCTCTGATGTAGTTTCAAGGCTTGATGCTTCTGTTTGTACATTGAGTTTGAAGAGTTTTCCTCAGAGAGGATTTGTAGCTTGAGTTTACAGGGGTGTTACAAGGAGCAACCCCTCAAACTGTGGTATGTTTTAATCATCTATTGCAGACAAGGATACCCTGAGGGCTGGAAGGAAGCAAGATAAGAAGCTTTAGGTGTAGATACAGAGATCAAGATCCCTCACAAAATTAAAGTTTAGAAATCTAAATATGGATGAAGGCCACATACTAAGAAAATATTATAAAGTATAAGTGGGTGAGCAAAGGCAATCTTGAAAGAAAACATAAGGTTAGAAGTCAACAGACCTGGACTTCACAGTTTGCTTAATAGGAGCCTTAAACAAACATCCCTGTGCTCTGTGACCACCACAGAGTAGATTCAGCAATGAATCTGCTTTCTCTTTCTATCTCATGGTGAGCAGATGATAAGGAAATGAGGCATGGCAGTTTCCAGAAGTAAAAACACCATTAATGTGAATAACTGTTCTTATTTGCAGTCATGTTGTTTTCATGTCTGTGTGTTTGAATGTTTATAAATGTATGGGAGCATGTGTCTGTGTACTCCTCTGGAGTAGAACCTTAGGTGCTACCATCAAGAAGGACATCCACCTCTTTCAGGGTCTCTCATTAACCTGGTACTTGCCAAGTGAGCAAGAATCGCTGGATAGAGAGCCCCAGGAATGTCTCTACCTCTGCCTCCTGGTGTTAGAATAACAGTCCAGCGCTACCATGTGTAGTATTTTTTATGTGGGCTTTAGAGACTGAATTCATGTACTGCTATTTGCCAGGCACTGAGCAAGGCACATTCACTGTGTTTCTGTATCAGCCTGTGTCTTAGTGCAGATATCTGCTATGGCTGTGAGGATCTGATAAACTGCAGAGGCCTTTGGTGACCTGTGAGCTGGAAGCTAGAGCTAGCTTCATGGTTTCCTGGATGAAGAACTGCTGTTCACACTGTGATCCTTGATTTTTGATTCAACCTACATGATTATGTTTTGAAATTATATTAAAATAAGGATAATAAGTTGTTTCAGAATTCCTAGTAGCATAAGTAATTGATATTAACTGCTAACATTGAGCCACCCCCTTCAATTGTCAGTCTGCAGTAAGATCAGGTGCGCATTGTGAATCTATTCTTCAACAGGGCCCCTATAAAGTGGGGCTTTGTTTTTCTGCTGTTGTTGATGATTGACTTATTTCACATATTGAATAAGGTTAATACTGTAAGTGTTCGAGGTCATATGTGAAATAATTATCACAGTGTTCAGCATCAATCCTATTTAACTTTATCTTAACTTCCTTAAATTCTGAATATATGAGTATCTGAAAGTTCAACTCAGTTACAAATAACAATTCCAAGAAATAAGCAAAGAAATACTATCAGTGTTTACAACAAAATAAAGGTTTGTTTTGTTGTCACTGTCAGAACCTAGGTTAGGAGTTTGGACAAGCTTACTGCTGTATTGAAGATTCCATTCCTAAGATTGTGCCATGGTTTAAGACGGCTACAGACTTAGAACAATCCTGCCATATTCAAAAGAGAAATATGAAAAGAACAGTTTGCTTGTTTCTCCTTAGACAGAATTGAATCCCTTCTAAATCAGCCTTCAATGGAGTCAATGATAGTTTCCTGGGAAAAGATTACACTTCCCAGATAGCCTTGCTCAAGATCCTTTGTCTCACCATGACACAGTCTGACCTAGATTGGAGGTAACACTGTGTTCAACCAAAACAATCAGCTAACACAGCAAAACCCTGCAACAAGGTAATCTGTTAGACCTAACTTGGGGTGCCCTAGTTAGGTCAGGAATTAACAGAAACTCTGTCTTGGGGCTCCATCAGTGAAAGATTCCAAGAGCTTTTCCACTGACTAAAAGTGGCTGAGAATTCCTGGGATTCCCCAGTGGCCCATAGCTGAAAGTTCTGAGAGCCATTTACCGGTTCTGTGGCCTCTTTGAACTTGGGATGACAGAAGATGGAGACCCCCCCCAATACACACACACTTTCCAGGCCTGTTTGGTCAGTCCAAGACCAATCACCCCAAGTGGTTGGATTTGACCCCTTAGTACTTTACCCACTATGGGTTCCTCATTTTCTTTGCCAAAAGACACATCTGTAGCTTGTTTGTGGGTTAACTTAAAGGACCCCCAATTAGAAGAACTGAGACCAGTGAGTCACCTTTTAGTTTAAATCTAGCCTCAATATCCATTGGACAAATGGTCACTTCTGGCACAAATTTGGAACTTTTGATTTTAATATCAAAATTATAATCCCATAAGACAAAATGGTAGCATAATCTGAAGTCTCTACGCCTACTTATAAAACTCCCAGTTCCTGGTCTCTCTGTGGACTGTATTTATGGTTTAAAATTTATTTTTATATTAAAAGATCTTTAATTAAAAATTATAATTTTTAAGGATCAAACTTACCAGGGATAAAACTATAAAATTCTAATCTTATAAACATCACTAACTAATTTTAAACTGTTAAAGCTAATTGACATACAAGTTAATGGTCAATCACTTTATAAATGATCAAATTATTTAATGTTTTAATAACTATGTTTGTAGTCATGCTAAGTGCAAGTATAATTCATTTACAGAGACAATATTGGAAGGAGGGACCAATTTATATTTCCCATTGTATAACCTTCTATACATTTGTCAAAATTAAGTCTAAAGTAAGCAACTGAAAACAAGTTTAAAATAAACTTAAAATTTGTTTAATGTAAAATAATATTCAAAATCAGGTCTATTAAAATAGATATGAACAGTTGAATGCTTGAGTAAAATGGGTTAAATTTACAATACAGTTGCATGGCAGAATGTCCCTAGGCCTAAGTCATTCCCTTGGATGGAGCACAATCCCAGCAGAGTAAGTTGCATATTAGCCTCCTACAGGACATGGATGCATGAGATATAAGAATTTCCAGAAATCTACCTGTCTGGCTGTGGTAGCACATGCCTTTAATTCCAGCACTCAAGAGGAAGAGCAGGTGGATTTCTGTGAGTTTGAGGCCACATTGTGTTTCAGGACAGTCAAAGTTACAATAAAGAAACCCTGTCTTGAAAAAACAAACAACAAAAAACAAACAATAGAAGAATTTCTAGAAATCTGTTGCTTGGGCCTCCAACTCAGTAGGCCAGACCATCTCAAGCCATGTACGACAAATCACAAAGAAAAAAAGGAAGAAGGAAAGAAAAATAACCTCTCCTTATCTATAAGGAAGATGTATTCATCCTCATGTCTCAAACAAATTAGGGATGGATTCTCTTGGATCTTAAAGTCTTCACTTATATCATAATCTCTTAAACAACAAAAAGGAAAATAGCAGTTACCCTATTCTCAGTGTCTCCTTAACTGACATATGTGGTTGTAAACAGGGAACCTTGTACCTATGCCGACCACCTGACTGATATGGAGCCTGCATGCTAGTTCAATTGGCCATATCCTTTACCTGGCATTCAATTCTTCCTCTTAGCAAAACTAATTCCATGGTCCAGCCTTAACCACCTGACCTCCCTAATTAAAGAAGGCTGATATATCTGTCATCAAAATCACAGATTTGGAGAGTTATTCAGATTATCCAAACAGTATTTTGACAGTTTTATATCTGTAGAGTCAACAAATGGTTCTGTTAAGTGATATTCCAAGCCCTTATAGCCTTCAGGATAAGATGATGAGTGAAGAAGATTCTTCTTCACCTGGACTTACCTATGCCTGGACTCGTCATGGTGCTTTGAGACTATAATCTAGACTCTACCCAGTGCCTGCACTCTTACCTTGAAGCCTACAAGGAGTACATTGTGGATGCTTTCTAAGAATTTCCAAAAGCCAGTATTTGTTAAAGTTCATTTAATTTTGTTATATTGATTTTCAAATTGTGCCTTAAATGACTAACCTAGTTTTAAATAGAATGATGTTAAGAAATATGCTTACTGCTATCAGTATGTGGTGGGCTGGTAATTTGTCCATCAACAGAAGAAGTAAAGAATTGGTTTTAGACTTATTTGTTAATTCAGACCATGTTACACGTACATTATTTTTACAGAGTTGAAATGACTTACTTTTTTCATCTGTTGGTTGAATATATGGAATAAAAATGTTGTAAAAACTTAAAAAGTTATGTTAATAGAATTAATTTTAGAAAAACACTCTGGTTATTCACTGTGAACTCTGTAAAATGAATCATTTACTCTCAACATGGTAGTCACTGATTCATGTAGTAATTTAGAGTGTTCTAGAGAAGTGTCCTTGAGGAGAGTAAGTTATTCACTATCTCTGGGAGTATACTTTTTTGAATTGGAAATAGAAAATAAAAATTTGTTTCTTTTTTTAGGGGAATACAATTTAAAATTAAATTGTCTCTTTACATAGTCTGACAATATAAAATCTACTGTACAATCCTGGAACATAACAACACAATTAACAAAAAAATGTATTGTCATGTTGTCAAATGCTAGACATGGTAATCCAAAGTAATAAACCAAATTTTTAGAACTTTGGAGTTATGTCCTCCGTTCTGCCCACAAGATTCTCCTTACCCAGAACCTTCCAATTTTGTCTGTGAACTTATAATGTGGCATACACCTTTCTGTGTATATCTTACAGATAAATCCAGCTCTTCAGTATCAGCTAGATGCAAACTTTTCCACTGTCCTTTTCATGCCCAAACTCTACCCAGTTCCTTTTTTTCTGCAGTTATATCTGACCCTCTGAGGGGAATTTTCCCCACACCAGAGAATAGTCCCTAACAGTGTGAGAACATTATCTTAGAAAACTTATTAGACATGCAGTTTTAAATTAACCTTCTGAAAATTTATTTTATAAGTGAATATTTTAGATAAGAAAATTAAACTGAAAGGAATTAGCAACTCTGAAATGAGTTTTATAAATAATAATAACAGAAATGACTTAGGCTCCATGAGTCCCTTCTGCAGCATCTCTTCAGGTATCCAATTTACTGCTCTTAACCTAGAATTCTGCATTAATTTTCAGAAATGTTTTATTAATAACAAGGAAATAAAACCTTATTTTCAGTAAATACTTCACATTTCCATTACAGGTGTATTAAATTGAATAGAAATACAGTTCATTAAAAAATGTAAGCCGAAAATAAGCAAGCTCTTGAGGATTAGTAGAAATGACAGCTTTAGATGGAAAGTGAAATTTTTGTTCACACCCAGCATCAAATTTATCAGAAAGATTATTAGAGAAGTAATGAAAATTTTTTTTCTAGAGGTCATGGAAAGACTGTTACTAAAGTAGCTTTCAATTACTTCTGTGAAGACACACATCCTTTGTCCATACCCCCCAAAATGCATAGTAGTTATCTTGGACATATTTTGATAGCCTAATGTCATGTCATATAATTTGACAATGCTGTATAATACTGAAAGGAAGATTCTCTTAGAGAAGTTGAAACAGTTATATTAATGTTCAGCACACAATTATGAAAGGGAAATACTATATTAAATGAGTGTCTATGATTATGCATTAGGCATATTATTTATGCTTTATTAATCTTTATTGTGCAGTATGTGCACATGTGAGTATCTGAACATATGTGTGAATTGCACATGTGTACACAAGTTTGTAAGTGCAGCATGTATTTGGAGTATAGAGGGCAACTTTAGGTATCTTTCTTTGGGTGATATCTATATTAATGGATGCTTATTTGTTTTGTTTATTTATTTATTCACTGAGGTAGGATCTCTCACTGGCTTGAACTCTTCAAGGCTGTCTGGCTTGCGAGCTTCTTGTCTCTGCTTCTCAGACCTATATTACAAGTGATATTTATATCAGGTTTTTGCGTTTGCAAGGCAAGCACTTTACTGACTGATCCATCTCCCCAGTCTGTTTTATTAACATCTATAAATTATTTTGTTATTTAAATGTAGAGTAATTCATTCCCCTTTAAGAATAAAAAGTTCATATACTACTAATAAGGGGAAAAAGATAAAATGTTAACCTAGATCAGTTTCCTAAATTCTGTTGAAAACAATATAACTTATCTTTCAAAGAAAATTCAGATAATAGTATTCATATAAAGACTATAGAAATTGATGAGTAGACAATAGTAATGTTCATAATCACTTAAGTGTTCATGAATGTAAAATATATAAACTTTGGCAGAATTTTATGAAATAGAGGAGAATTTAGAAGTACTGTAAGTCAATAGTTCTTATTTCTATCAGACCCCAAACTCCCTTTATACATGAAGATCATTCCTCTTTTATTTTGAAATGAAAAATTTAAATATCAGTGAGTATAACCACTTAAATACCAAGTAAACAAATTTATAAAAATATAGCAGCATTCACTCTAATACATAAACCCTCAAAATAATTGCAACACAAAGGAGAGACAAAAGTGACATGTCTTCCATGAATGAATAAGTGAAGCAAAGCAAACCCTTGTTATTTCCCACAAAAAAAAAACTATAGCTACTATAATTGCAGATCTATTGGGATATTGTGTATAAGTAACTTGAACACTGGGCTACACTGTCAATGATGACATAATTTTCTATAATGTTGCAAGAAATTTGGTAATGTTTGAGAAAAAGAGGACAATTTGCATAGTGCTTGAATTTCTGGAAATTTAATGTATATTAAAATGTTGCCAAAAATTCTTCATGTTTAACATAAAACTGAGTTAGTTTCTAAGCTAAAAGAATTTGTACAAAAAGGGATTTAACAAATCTAGATGACTGGTGGACATTTACAATTCACTCAAGAGGCACAAAAATTATTTGGGGAAAAACAAAGTCCAGCCACCAAGACATGAAGCAAGCCCATCCTAGCACTGAGTGTCTCCAGCCAACCCTGGTCAGGATGATAGACACAACTCAAAAATCCTTTCAAATGTCGAAATGCTTCTTTAGATCACCTCTCTTGTGGGCTGCTTTATGATATGGAGTCCTGGGTTGGGAATAAAGCTAATTTTTTAATGATTGAGGGTACATATAAGAATAGTTAACTTCCAGAGGAAGACATGACATCAGTTATAGATGTATTATGGAAAGGAGGGATATGGGGTATCCATGCCAATCTTTCAATGACAAGGGAGAAGTGGGCGGTAGCTGTAGACTGAGGGAAAATGAGTTTGATGTTCAAGAGGAGGAATGTAGATATTAGAAGGAAAAATATACCCAGGATAGCCAAAACAATCTTGAAAGATAAAAGAACTTCTGGGGGTATCACTATTCCTGATCTCAAGATGTACTACAGAGCTATAGTAATAAAAACTGCATGGTATTGGTATAAAAACAGACATCTGGTTAATGGAACCAAATCAAAGATCCAGAAATAAATCCACACACTTATGGGCATCTGATTTTCGATAAAGAAGCCAGAAATATACAATGGAACAAAGAAAGCACCTTTAACAAATGGTGTTGGTCTAACTGGGTGTCTACATGTCGAAAAGTCCAAATTGATCCAAATTTATCACCATGTACAAAACTCAAGTCCAAGTGGATCAAACACCTCAACATAACACTAGACACACTGATAGAAGAGAAAGTGGGGAAGAGCCTTAAATGTATTGGCACAGGAGATAACTTTCTGAACAGAACACCAATAGCTCAGGCATTAAGATCAATGATTAATAAATGGGACCTCATGAAACTGAAACGCTTCTGTAAGGCAAAGGACACTGTCAATAAGACAAAATGGCAGCATACAGAATGGGAAAAGATATTCACCAAGTTCACATCCAATAGAGGAAACTAGATATCAAGAAAGCAAACAAGACAATTAAAAAAATAGGAGTATAGATCTACATAAAGAATTCTCAAAAGAGGAATCTCAAATGGCTGAGAAACACCTAAAGAAATGTTAAACATCCTTAGCTACTAGGGAAATGCAAATCAAAACCACTTTGAGATTCCATTTTACACCTGTCAGTATGACTAAGATCAATTATCAAAGGGCATCTTATACTGGTGAGGATGTGGAGCAAGAGGAACACTCCCTCATTGCTGGTGGGAATGCAAACTTGTACAGCCACTATGGAAATCAATATGGTGATTTCTTAGGAAACTGGAAATTGACCTACTTCAGGACCCAGCAATACCACTCCTGGGCATATACTCAAAAAATGCTCCATCCTACAAGAAAGAGACTTGATCAACTTATGTTCATAGCATCTTTATTCATAATTGCCAGAAATTGGAAACAACCTAGATGCCCCTGGGTTGAACAATGGATAAAAAACTATGGTACATTTAAACAATGGAATATTACTCAGCTATTAAAACAATTACTACATGAATTTTGCAGGCAAATGTATGGAACTAGAAAAAAGCACCCTGAGTGAGGTAAACCAACTCACAGAAAGACAAACATGGTATGCACTCACTTATATGCAGATACTAACTGCTAAGCAAAGGAGAAAGGTACTAGTATCCATGGACTTAGACATAGAAAAAGTACTCAACAAGAAGGTCCCCAGTTGGAACAGAGGGATCTCCCTGATTGGGTGGAAATTGAACAGAAGGTTCAGATGTGGTGGGGAAGGATGGGAAGGGGAGTAGAGGAGATAAAGAAGAGGAGAGTGCTGGGAGGAGAATATATATGGAGAGATGACAAGAAGTGGGAGACAATTAGGGGTGATCAGGAGACCTAGTGTGGAAACTCACAGGAATCTAGGAGGGAGACCCTAACAAGGATCCCTAGTAATCAGGGATAGGGAGCCTGAATAGGCCATCTTCTGTGGCCAGGCAAGCTTCCAGTGGTGAGACTGAGACACAATCCCAGCCATAAAGCCTCTTACTTATGACTTATCTCCCTGAAAGATCCTCACTAACAACAGAAAGGCAGAACTTCATGCCAAAGGAGGGAAAGCCTGCCTGAAACTGCAGGCCAGACCAGGAACTAGAGACTGGATAACCCAGAGATAATTTCTAATGATGCCATACTCTGATCATAGTTTGATATCTGAGCCAGTTCTTACCAGAGAGGCCCCTCTAGCATCTGGGAAGAGCACATGGAGGGGCCCAGAGCCAAATATCATTCAGAGATCTGGAAACCCCATGGGAGATGGAGAGGAGGAATGGCGGAAACCAGAGAGGCTGAGCACACCAGGAGAATAAGCCCTACATTTTTCAACTGACTATCACTCTTGTGGGCTCACAGAATCTGAAGCCATAGACATGGAACCTGTAGGATCCCCTAAATACATCTTATGGGTCTCTGGATTGGTGTCCTTAAAAATTCCACAGGCTGGAATGGGGTATCCCCTGACCATTTTACTTTCTTCTGCCTGGCTGCCTGGCCCACCATTGATGTAGGAATTGATGCCTGGCCTCATTTCATCCTGCTATGTTATGACTTTTTTTACATGAAATTACTTAAATTTGTATTGTCCATATCTAAAAGGATCCTGAATAATCATCATTTATAGCATCATTTATGATTGCTATAAAGGGAAAGACTTTAACAGAAAAAAACCAGTAAAATTTCAAAGGAAAAGACACAGAGATGATGCCATTGGCATCGGCAAGTGAACTTATACTTTACACAAAACCCTTGAAATCAGAAAAGTCTTTTCTGAGAATTAAATTTAAATATCAACATGTAAGGATAAGAATCAAGCATGGGAATTCATACTAACTTTAGAATATGTTCTCCATTCTGGCATATAGTCTTCTAAATTATGGCAAAGAACGATGACCACATCTGTGCCAGGCCTGGAATGGCAAACTCTCATTTGGAACACTATACTAAACAGCATCATCATGTTGTCTTTTGGGGGGGGATTACTCTGTTCAAGGAATCAAACTCAAGTCCTTTGGTCTAAGCACCATGGACCACTCATATCTTGCCTCCCTTTCTCCCAGGCTTTCCATTTGTATATCTTCAGGATGCAGAATCTTAGAACATCAAGGCACAGATGTGAAACTCTACCTGTTTCAAGTATGCTGAGGCCAAAGACCCAGGTGAGATGAATGAGATTGAATAAGACAGGCTTCAAGAATCTGAAAGCATTGTATTTTAATTATAAAATTGCAGGTTAAATAAGCTAACAGAAAGGAAGACAGGAAATTAAGATGGGACAGGCTGGGAATCCAGGGACTTCTGCTGCCCCTGAGCAGATGCTGGGATTCCTATCATTTCCCTTGGAGAGATGATTGCATTTGCTAAAGTCATATTTCCTGAAAAATCTTTGGAATTCTATCATCTGCTTGCTTTTAGACATAGTATATAAAATGCTTCAAGTATATTCTGGAGAAAAAAAATTAACTGCCTCTGTTTTATGATGCAAAGATATAAATGGCAACTAATACACAGATAACATAAGAAAATAATTTGTTTCTATTCTATGTAAATCATTGCCCTGGAGTTCTACAAAGCACATTGAAAGTTTATTTTTAGGACTTGACAACACAACCACTTTAGCATTCTTTAAACCCACTGCTCTTTGAAGTCACTGCTGTGTCTGTACCAGGTGCATACAATATCATGGCTGACCCATGAGAATTTTTTAATGATGATGTTGGCCCTTTGATTTCTAGTCAGAGTTTTTTTTATAATCTTAGAAATAGTAATAAATACATCTACTTAATTCAAAAACTACTTCCATCAATCACTTGTATCCACCTGCTGTTATTTTTTTCTTGAATGACTTAGTTTTCTATTGAATTCTTTCTGTTCACAAAACAGAATCTAGCAACCATGTTTTGATATTTTGAGTTTCATTTGGCACTCCAATTAATTGGCCAGCAGTGACAGAAAGTATTTGTGCTAATATAAAACCCAAAATATAAAATCAAAAAGTCTGATTAGACAAGAAATGTTAACAAAACAGTAGTCAAAATAGCATCCTCATATAGAGGCCATAGGAAGCTTTGGTCAGAGGCAGCCTGGGAACTACACCATTAATCATTAATTAAATAATTAATCACCATTTCACTTGAACCTTATAGGTAATGTTAGCTCTCCACTTTCATCTGTTCTAAGTAAATGACATCTTTTCCAGGAACCCAGGAGATAATATTAGATAAGTGTCTACACTGAAATAGAGAGCACCCATAGTTCACATATGGGTCTCCCTTCTTTTTAGAGAATTCTTCCAATTACAACAAATACAGAGAGTTAACGATCTAAGCTTGCAGAGACATTTTCCATAGACTTAAGATCACTTGCAAAAGGTGTTTAGAATCCAAGCAAAATTCGCAAAGAATGATTCCTACAAGGTGCAATCCTGAACCTCATCGGAGCAATGTATCCAGTTTACCAACGAGGAACAGTGTGATAAGCAAGGTGATGGAAAGGCATTTGGAAATAGGTCAGTTATAGCACATCTGATAAGTCAATGCTCAGGCCCAGAATGGTAGTACATGCCTTTAACATCTTGGGAGGCTGAGGCAGGAAGATTTTGTGTTATAGGCCAATTGAACTATTAAGTGAGTTTCTGTCAGTTAATATCGTACACCTGACTTTGAGTTTGCTTTTCTACAAAATAAATTATTTATACCTCTTGAAATACAATTTCTTAATTTCACATGTAAATTTATAGTCTTAATTCCCAATAAATAGTAAACAACAGAAAATGGTACATTCTTCTAAAAAATTGAGTATTAGTTCTGTGATTCTGTTAAACAATGCATGTGTGACACTGAAAAAACATTCAGCAGCTTTTTGCCTCATTTCCAAGTTTTAGTCCTTTCTCCTGACAATACTTAGTAGTCAGGAAATCATCTTGTGTTTATAACAAAAAAAAATCTGTTTTAATGCCAATGTATAATAGCCATACCAATTATTTAAAACAACTGCTCCTGTTTCTTGCCTATAATATTTTATAGTTCTTTGAGAAAAACTCATGTATCTAAATTTATAATACTTGAAATATAAAGGTTATAGATGGGGACTGGGGAGATAGCTCAGTCAGTAATGTAATGTATTTATAAGTGTGAGTGCCTGACTCCAATCCACAGGAGTCACATTAAAATCAACCAACCAACCAATCAATTAATCAACCAATCAAAAAAAAAAACCACCAACGGTGAGCATCCCTGTTCTTATATAGTGGAGAGAGGAGGATCCCTTGTCCTTGTTGAACAAATCAGTGAGCTCTAGGCTCATTATAAAGAGAGAGCTCCTGCCTCAAAATCTAAGGTAGAGAGCAATCAAGGAAGATATCCTGTATCAATCCTTTAGCTTCCACTAACATGCAAAGATAAGCACATCTTGTACCTCCTTCTTCATATGTATAAGCATACACACACACACACACACACACACACATATCACATCACATGCTTAGCCACATATACATATCCCCTTACACCTGTTCTCCAGCACATGTGGAAGACAGAGGATTGATACAGGATATCTTCCTTGGTTTCTCTCCACCTTAGATTTTGAGGCAGGAGCTTTCTTTTCAATGAGCTTACAGCTCACTGATTTGGCTAGACAGGCTGCTCAACAATACCAAGGGATCCTCCTCTCCTCACTATCCCAGAGCAGGGATGCTCACTGTTGCTTTGTTTCTGTTTGTTTGTTTGATTGTTTGATTGATTTTAATGTGACTCCTATGGATTGTACTTGATACTATAGCACCAGTTCTCAACCTGTGGGTTTTGACCTCTTTGATGATTAAATGACCCTTCTGCAGAGGTTGCCTAAGACCATCTGCATAACAGATATTTATATTATTATTTAAAACAGTAACAAAATTACAGCTATGAAGTAGCAGAAAAAATAATTTTATGTTTGGGGTTACCACAACATGAGGAACTGTATTAAAGGGTCACCTCATTAGGAAGGTTGAGAACTACTATTATAAAGTCTAAGAAACTGACCATGTGATATTGACTCAAAGATAGGACAAGACAGACCTTGGTATTTTCTGCAGGTATGGCAGACACAATAAGGAAAAAAAAAGAATGGGAAGAATGCTGTGGATAAACTCTAATACTGAAACCCAAAATATATGATGGCATCTCTTTCTGTAAGTTAGATTTGAATTGGAACATTACAACTTCTAATAGCACAAAAATCTCCCAAGTTCCTGTGAACCAACCAGACTGTTTTTTTCTAATTTTCTAATTTTTTCTAATTTTTCTAATTTTCTAATTTTTTTCTAATTTTCTAATTTTTCTAAATTTCTAATCCTATGAGACCATGACCAGCACAGAGAGGAACCTAGGGGCTATTTCTACTTAGAGACTGATTTCTATTTAGAGCTGATCAATTTAGAGATTTGTCTCAAATTATCAGTCTTCTTCTAGAACCTCACAGGGATTGAACTTGATAACAGATTTGACTTGATTTCTACCTTATTTAAAAAAAATTAGTAAGTCTTGTTCTCCTTTTGAAAGTCATATAAACAGACATTATTTCTGCCTTTATAAAGGCTCATTCTTGATAGCCAATGACATAAGCTAAAAGAAATTGAGGTCTAAAGTGATAATGAATTAGAATGCTATACATTGTTATATATAAATGACTTTTTACTTTTAAAATATGCTTTCATCATTTTCCTACATGAAACAATATTTAGTTCTCCCAAAGCAGCCTAAATATCTCATTCTAAGAGTCTCTGTGTAAGATTATATATGTGAGTTATTTATGTGAGATATAAACAATTTGGAAGACCAAGAGGATATGTAAGAGATCCTGAGTCTGTGCTTGTTTATAATCAAGAGGAAAGCACTACAGGACTGAATGACAATGGCCTTTAGTTTTGGAGTGTCAAGTCCTGAAACTCTGATATTGACAACATAAGGATAGAAACCCATACGGTGTAGCTGGGTGGCTACTATGTAGGGAAGCTGAGTTCCAATGAGTATCCAGAAACAGAAGGAAGGCTTTCAGCAGTAATGCAGTACATAGCCCTGTTGAAATCATTATTTTCTTCATGTTGTGATTTTTCAAATGCCACACTAATCTGAGTAACTACAATAGGAAGAATGACTCTGAATACTTCACAGATGATCTTCACAGTGATTGTTATTGTGCTAACAATCAGAAATGAAGGAGAAAAGTGTTGTAAATAATTGGTCACAGGCTATCTGGGTTCAGCAAGAAGAGCAAGCCAGTAGGTCAAAGGGTATGAGGAAATAAACAACGATGCTTGAGATAATGTGGTATGAGAAGAACAAGAGAAGGAATTGAAACAGAAGGTAAAGACAATGGGTAGATTCTGGGTTGACTTACCAGAACATCAGCCTAAGACTGAGTGTGTAATTGTGTAAATGGTTTGATTACATGTTCACACCCTGGAGGAAGAGGTATAAGTTGGAACTAAACACTCTGGGAAGGGTTCATCACCTCAAGAGCTCATCTATGAGATTTTGAAATTATTAAGAATTTAAGTTTAGTAAGGGAATTGCTATGAAACAATTGGCATTAAGAACATAATAAAAACTAACTCATAGATATGAAAATCAATCAACTTGATAAATCAAAATGCATTTAAAAGAAAATAGAAAGTAAAATTTACCTCAATTTTGTTACATATTTCTTTACATGCACTCATTTATCATTAGGATTAAAGCAGAAGCTGAAGATGATGTCTTTGTAAAAAGATGCTCTTCAGAGGTAAGGATTGTTTATTAAATGCAAACAACAATAAAAAATATCCAAACACTTTAAACCTGATTGCTAAGGGCATGTGCAGGAAGGTGGGGGTCCTTAAGACACATGCTCAGGATGGGAGATTTGACTTGAGTGACTTCACAAACACACAAACACTGATCATAAAAAATGTCCATTTAGGATGGTTACCATCCCTGGCCACCACTCACCACCCCTTCCTAGAGTTTATGAAGACCTGTGTGAACTGTTGAGCTAGCATTAAAGGTGATAGGATTAATCTTTTTTAAATTCCCAATGAGACTGAGAAAAACACTCAACAAAACTATGAAAAATCGATTATGAGGTTCTTAAGCATGCAGTGAAACATAACACAGTTTTCTGGAGTAAAAGCCCAAGTAAAATGCTAGAATGTGTTAAGTTGATTAAGTGGAAGAAAATACTTCATAAATAACAGTTTTTGAAGGGATTAAATATTGGGAATTAAGGTTCACAAAATGAATTTTAATCCTCAAATTATGCACATATTAATGACAAAATGAATAAACAAATAATGCATGACCCTGACATGGCCACTTTTCTAACTGGGAACTTAGAAGACTGACTAGAAAAGAACTAAGTAGGTGAGAAATTTTTACTGTTCACTTACTGGCTCCTAAATTTTATGATTCTTTAATCAGACAAAGTGGGTATTTACTTTCCACTTTAAAAAAGTATGAAATAAATGAAATGACACAGATAGCAACACTTTATAATTATAATTTTCAAATCCATGATAAGAACATAGTCATCTCATATTCTTAGATATCATATTATGGAAATGCTGAAAGCCAAGCCTTCAGGGAGTGCATGGGAGGTAGAGAAAAACCAATACAGAAATGCATCTCTTTTGTTCATGTTATGATGCACAAGTGAAAATAAGGAGAATAGATTTAATCTATCTTTAAAGAAGGCAAATAAATACAAATCTATGAGTAAATGTAGGAAAGAAAGAAAATCACAGTTATAAACAGTTATAAAGATGGAGTATAAGCTAAATTGCAAAGAAAGAATCATTTAATTCCAAATTTGAAATAGTACAAGGCTGCTTTATCAGATAATCCAATTGAAACAAAAATAGAAAGCAGAGAAAGTCCCAAACTGTATCAGCAAGGGCTATGGTGTGAACATTTGTACCTGCTAACATGCAGATGAGAGTATATTCCCATTGTGGCACAAAAGGAGGCAGAATGACAGGTAAAGTGATAATTTGGCCAGTAAAATGTTTGTCTTGTAAGCATGAGGACTTGAGTTTGATCCCCTCCCCCAGAGCCCATGTAAGGAGCTGATCATGGCAGTCTATGCTTATAATTCAAGGACAAGGGAGATAGACACTATGAGGTTTACTGAACAGCCAGGGCAGCCTGGTGAGTTGGTTAGTTCCAGTCAGCAAGAGACCATGTCTTAAAACATGTGCGTACACACATGCATGCCCCACCACCACACACACACAGAGAAACACACAGGAAGAGAGAGACACAGAGACAAAGAGACAATGAAAGATGGAGACAGAGGGGGGCAGAAGAAAGGGAGAGGGAGGATAAGATCTACTTGGAGTTCTTTCTCATCATTCAAGTGATTTAACAAGCAGTAGACTGGTGAATACTGGCTCTGCTAGTCCCAGTGGCCATGCCTCTTTTGCTATTGTTCTCTCACCGCATAGCACCGTACGTAATTTTAGGACTAAGGCGAGTAGATACTGTGATCAGACGTAGGCCCTCAGCCTGCAGCCAGAACAGTAAGCCAACATACATCTCTTCTTTATTATACCCACACAGTATGATGTTCCCTTCCTGATGAGTGCCTGACATGAACCCTCATTCCTATGGTATCCTTGAGGAACCTGGAATTTTTTGTAGATGGAATCACCATAGATGGTTCCTGGACAGGATTTTGACAAGACATTTTCCTTAAAGTCCAACATAGCATAATGACTATTTATTCTGGTAAACTCTGTAAGAGAGCAACAATTTCCTAAAATAGAAATCTTAAACCGGAGAAACATTATCAATTGACTACTGGCCTTTTTCTCTACTCATTTGACAAATGTACAATTAAAATATGTCTTTTAATCCAGCCTGCTTGGATGTGCATCCTGTTGTCTCTAAAAGAAGTTTCAGAAATGGTTTTGGGAAAATATTTAGAATCCCAGTGTTACCAAACTTGTCTTGTAATTTCATAGATTCAGTATTTTATGAGATTGTTTCATTTCTATTCCTGCAATAAAATATTGACAAAAAGCAATAGAGGGGAAAGTTTTTCTTTTGGTTGTTTGTTTGTGGTTTGGAGGGTTTTATAATGTCATGTTGCAATACATTACTGTGGGGAAGTTAAGACAGAAACTTAAGGCATCCACAGACAAGAGCAGAGAGAGGAGTGCAGCCTTGCTTGCTTGCTCTTGTCTTAATGATGCTGCCCATAATGTGTTGATTTTCCTACATCAATTAACAATCAGACATTCTCCCTCAGTCATGTCCACAATCCAACATGATCAACACAATTCTTCATTAAAACTCTTTCCAAGTTATTGTAGATTGTGACAATTTGAAAGTTGGAACTAATAAGAATAGTTAGTGTTCCTATAAGGGAAATTACACTAACCAGATAGTTAGAGTAGAAAGGGATTTAACAGAGGTAAATTGATATTGATAAAAACCGCTAGAAGACCTGAAACTCTTATGGACTTCAGGTTGGACTTTAGGAAAGACTGACAGAACAACATGGCAGAATTGTTTCTCCAGAGCCATTGAGCCTGTGGACAGAAAGTTATGGAACAGAGGCAACATGACAGCTAATAGTCAGAACTTTCCACTACCTTTCTACAAGTGGAACCAGCCCTCAAGACATGCCCCCCCCACCTTTCTACAAAAGGGCATCAAAACCTCATCATGGTTTGTTTTGCTGGGTATTTGTTGTAGTGTGAATTATGAAGCTCCTACCCCATAGCCTCAGGATTTTATTTTAGTAGTCATCATTCAACTTTTACAGGAACACTAAAAATTTTCAATAACTAACAGGGAAATTTAAAGCACCAAAGCTTTCATTCATCTTATTTTTATTTATTTCCTTGTTTTACATGTGGTACAGGTTTGTGATTAAGCAAGCATACAGTTTCAATGTAAGGCTACCTGGGTCCAAGCTCTGATATTAACTGTGAAAGACTGGGGATAATACGTCATGTTAAATTTTAATTTTTTCATCTGTAAAATAGGTATATTCATAATGGTGACTATTCATAAAAATTTCTGCAAAATTCTCTGCAGTTCTAAAATGGCAATATGCCTTTTTACGAGCCCTCTATGCTTTTCCTTCAAAGCATCATCTACTTAAGTGATAATCTCAGATCTACCATTGCTCTCAGAAAAGAATTGACTAACCAAAGCCAATGATCTCTGCACAGCCACATCCGTCTTTATCTCTGACATAATGGTAACACAGTTTATCATTTTCCAGAGTTCTCACTACCCATCAATGCTGAAAGCACACACCAGTATTTATTCTTCCCTGAACTCTCTCTGCTCTTTCAGAGTAATTATGGAAATACAAGTGATCATCTCCTTTTCCCCATATATCATCCTAGCACTCACCCCATTGTCTCTTGCCTGTGATAGTTTTCATTCATGTATTGACACTTGACATCTATCATTATCTCTTTGTTTCAGTTAATTTGGTACACTTTTGACAAATGAATACCTTAAGCAGAATTAGGGTATTATTCTCATACTCAGAAAATGTGACTCACTTTCTCTTGCATATCACAATCAGTAAATCATACTGGCCTGATTCTCAAAGCTCTTTTCCATGTATTGTCCTCTGTGTTTTCGACCTTACATATCATTGTTTTCCCAAGCTGTTCATATTATCCGATACACTTTTACTGAGTCCTCTTCATGCAGCTCTTTGGCTGATATATAATCCCAGTAGCATCCTACTCCCCAATTTCTTTTGTCATTGGTGATGTTTTAGTAAGACAGGAGCTTGCTATATATTACAGTTTTGAATAGGACATGTGATCCCCCTTCTTAGCCTTCTTCTAAGGACTGGGATAACAGTTGTGCCTCACCATGTCTAACTAAAATCTTCAGAGTCCATGTGTAGTAATTTCTTCCAAGGAAAATATATGGTGAAATACAACTGGAAGTACTTTCCTTTCTAAGATAGAAGATTTGTGACCATCCTCGGGTGAATCAAATCTGTGACTGACCCAAAGTAACAAGGTGACTGCTGTTCAGGAAACATTTTAAAAGGACTAGATAGCAAGGGTTCTTGAAGCATGCATCCTGTGTTATAACTGCTCAATTTCCTTCCTTTGAGGTAAGAAAGTGTCTGTAGAACTGTTAACAAATAAGTAGGACAATTCTACAATAAAAAATCATTATAATGTCTTTATTTATAACAATACTTTATTTACAAACAACAAAAACAACAACAAATTCAAGTAGTTCACAACCCCTAAGGTTTTACATTGAGCTTGATTCTGAGATCAGTGGCTACTGGGATTCTGAGATACATCGTGTTTGAGTCTGTCAATAAGCTACTGATGAAAATTTGCTATATTTCATGGCAGGCACATGTTTGTATGACTATCTCTGCATCATTGCTGTGAGTTTGAAACATTTGTGTTGTAAATATCCACTTGCAAAGAATTTACTATAAGAGTTTTATGTATTACCTGCTTACACTTTTCTCTTCTTATAAAAGTGATTCTTGAAAAGCAAAAAAAAATTGTCTCAATTTTTATTATGTTTAGCACAAAAGATGTGGTCAATAAGTGTCTGTCTATCTATCATCCATCTATCTTTTATCTATCACCTGTCTATCTATCTATCTATCTATCTATCTATCTATCTATCTATCTATCTATCTATCTATGTCATTTATCTACCTATCATCTATCTAGCAATCATCTATCAATCTATCATCTATCTATATATCATCCATGTAACTATCATCTATCTTTCTGCATATCTATCTATTATCCATTTATGTATGTATGTATCCATATATGTATTGTATGTATGTATGTATGTAATGTACGTATGTGTGTATCATCTATCTATCTGTCTGTAACTCTCTACCATCCTCCCATAGTCTCCTAAATGCAGAGATGACAGGTGTCAATCACAAAGACTAATGTTTTGATAAACAAAAAGTAGGGCAAAGAAACATTAACACACTGATCTGGAAATTGTAAAGAATGAGATTCAAATTTCATTTGTCCTTTCAGCTTTATTTCATTTATTTCCAGTTTATTTTTTCTGAGAACCTATAATGTAAATGGGCTATGAGATCTTTACCATATGAAACTACCTGTTACCTTGCTTGCAGTGATGTGAAACACCCAGAATAGTCACTCTTTGAAGTTTGTTTTGAGATACACACACACAAAGCTTAGGAACACGAACTTCCTCAAGGACCAGCAGCTAGTAATCCATGTGTCAGTGAGTAACACATTATTGTCTTCCAATAAATATTTTCTAAATGCTTACAAACACTTGTCTCTTCCTACCTTTTCTTCTGTTTCTGCTAATGGTTTCTGTTTTATAAAAAAAAAAAGCTTCCACACATAGCACCAAGATCCGTGTTATATAGGAGCAATTCTGCCCTAAAAATTCAACTCTCACAAACTGTATGATTCACTCCTTTAATTGCTCATATTTGTTTTCTGGGGTAATTAACTTATACCGGTCTGAGCTCTCTCCAAATAGGGAATCTTTAATACTGAAAATAACTACAGACATTGTTTCCCAGAAGGCAGTAAATCAATTCACTACTGGTAACTCATGACCCATATTCTTAGTACTGACAGTCTGTAGGCCATATTAATATCTAAAATGAGTGTTGCATTCCATATAGCAATCAGTTTGTCATATTTACAGTAGTCTGCTTCTTTTATACATTATGTTTCAAATTTCTCAAAGGTGAGACTTTAATCAGCTTTTATCTTCCCTTTCAAGTATTGAAATTCAGCTTACTTCCCCACTTGTAAGCTGTGATTTGTCAAAGAGTAGCATCTATGGCTTGTCCACTAAGGTAATTCTCATGAAGAATGATCAATGGTCATGTGTAAAATGGATGAAGGAATGAATTGAATGAATAAACCAGTGAGTAAGTGAATAAATTCACGAATATACACATGTGTTTAATCACTTGTTTCTAACTGGAAATAATCTCAGTTTTACATTCAAATAATTTGCAACCTCTGCTCCAAAGGCTTTGCTATAACGGCTTCAGTGTAGACTACCATAGCTTTCAGAAGCATTGCTGTAACTTCTTACCTCATCTCAGTTCATCCCTTCCTTCGCTGTCATACTGGGAATTTGATTTTGATTTCATTTAGGGAATGGTGTCATTCTCTATGTATCCCATAACCCATGATGCATGTATATATCACAGCCCCTAGGTATGCCTCCCTAGTTCCTCCTGCTCTCCCAGTCTTACTCAGTTTTCCCATAGTCACTACTGCCCCCCTGGCTTCACTGAGTTGCTTGTCCACATGTACTCTGTGCTGCAGTCATGCTGCATGCAGAACTTTCAATACACTCTTCCCTGAGTCTACAGCTACAGATAGGATCTGCTTGCCCTTCTTTGTGGAAGGGCCTATTCCATGTTTGTTTAAATATCCTCTCTATACAGGTGGAGCTGCCTCAATTTTTGAGACTCAGTTTTAGTACTGCTTATCTTATGAAGCCTTTCTTTATATTCAAGTTGAAGTCAGTAATTTTCCTTCTTCATGTAGATTGATTTAAAAAAAAAAGATTTACATTGGTGCTTACCATTGAAAAAGGAAATATCTGCAAACAACAACAGTCAAATATCTCTAGCCTTTACCATACCATATAGTCATCTCACAATGAGAATGTTTTAGCAGATAACTATACCAGTCTTAAAGCATGGAATGTTATCTGATATTAAAGCATGGAAGCAAATAATGTAGAAGGAAGAATCTTCTCAAACAAAATTTTGGCCAGTAAAACAGGTAAAATAACTGAGTGACATTTTGGGGTATAACATTTATTTAAAATCATGATTTTGGGTTACATTCATCTATATCCATATTCTTTATTTGGAAAGAAATATGTCACACATAGGAATGAAACTGCTTCAGCAAATAATATCTGGCATTTGAAAATGGACAAGCTGCCAAGTAGTCTATAAGAAGTTCCTCATTAAAGCAGGTAGTATAAAGAAAACACATTGATGTTTGATGGTTTTAATGTAAAATTAACTATGCAGTTACATGAAATGTACCTTGAATATATTAATTTTTATGAATTGCAGTTAATTGTTGGTCTCTGGTTTTCCTATTTAATGACTGCTAATTGAAAACTCAATAAGTATTTATTTTAATATTAAGGAACATACCAGAAAAACTACTTCAAAAGAGAAACACCACACTGAATGTTGAAAGCCTTTCTGCTTTATAAATGGATCCGGCATAACAGTATTGCAGCATGCTTCTCTCAGTATTGCTCTCAGTCTGTGTTGAAGAGGCTGCAAGCCAACATGAAATCAACTTCTGTTAAAATATCTGACTGCAGGTGGAGCCTAGGTTCCTCTGGGTTATGCAATAGGGATGATGAGTCAGAAGTAACCCATGCAATCATCATATCACCAGTCCTTCCAGCAGGGGAAGTCTGACAGAAAATATGAGGCATAGTATCAAGAAACCAACATGGGTGAAGAAACATCTCAAGTAGTCCCATCTTTGTTTATAGATTAAAAGCTTCTGCGTTACACCAAAGAGTGGGATAGAGTTCATGTTGTTTCATAGAATTCCACAGAAATTTGATGTGTAGACAAAATAAAATCATGGTCATATCATTAAGAAAAAGAGAAAAGTATTCAAGTGAAGTAATCATTCCTAACAGCTGGCAAGTGTTCTATAACAAGAATAATGTTTAAAAATTATAATATCATTGTGACTTAGCCATCAGGTAATTAGACATTGGCTAAATAAGTGAATGAACAAAGTCTGATATATATATGGTCTACTCTAGAACGCTAGTGAGATCTCTTGCAACTTTCAAATGCTAAGTAAGAATTGGTAAAACAAAGCAGGGCACAGGATGAATAAACAAAAATTAGTTACACTCCCATATGCTAACAGCAAACTGACTTAACAATTGGAAAACCATTTCTATTCATTTCAAAAGACTAGACTTACTAAGGAGTTAGGAGCTATAAGACTATGATAAAATTATAGAAGACACACTACAAAGGTATCCTATGTTCATGGATTGAAAATATTAGTTTAGTAAAATGTTAATATTGTGTAAACTGATCTAACATCATCAAACTCACAGTAGAATTTTTACACACCTAAGAGAAATTCTTACCAATTATATGAAACTACATTGATCACAAGTAGCCAAATTCACATTTAGACAGAAGAAAAAAGTTGGAGGCACCATGCTTCCTGATTTTAAAATATAGAACAAATCTACACCAGTTTCACACTGGCATAAAAATCAACACATAGACCTAAGGGACCTAATAGAGAACCCATAAATAAATCCATAAATGAATGGTGAGCTGATTTTTGACAAAACTGTTAAGAATAAATGTCAGATAAGATAGCCCTTTTTACAAAGCAAATACTATTGGGAAAACTTGATATCTACATGCAAAGAAATAAAACTGAGTCATTATCTTATATCATTCACAAAAACACATTCAAGATGTCATGGCTGACTTTATACAAAAGTCAGTTTAAAGCCTAGGAGAAAAGTTTCATGATATTGATCTTGGCAGTGAGCTCATGGCTATGAAATCAAGCCCATACCCAAAGCAAACAGATGCAGTTACGTAGGGCTGAAGAACTTGCACCCATGGAAATAACAAACATAATTAAGAAACATCTTATGGAATGGTTGAAAGCACTTTCTAGTTATATAATAGATAAAAGATTAGCATCTTTAAATACTCATTAGTAAAAATAACTCAATTTAATAAATGGGTGAAAGATCTGCATAGGCATTCCTAGAGAGAAGGCAAATAAATGGCCAACTGTATGGGAAGATGTTCAATATAACCAAACATCAAGGAGATATAAAACACATTAATGAATATATCCCAAACCTGTCAAGATAGAGCTGTTACAAAGAAGCAATAAATAGTGTTAGCACACATGTGGGGAAATTGGAAGCCTCATACACTGCCAACCAAATCTCTGCAGATACTATGACAAAGGAAATCATACCTTGGTTCCTCAAAATATCAAAAATAAATATACCAAAAATCTATCAACCTAACATCTAGAAATGTCTTCACCAAAATTAAATTAGAATGTGGAAAGGGTATTGGTCTTACTGCGTTCACTAAGTCTCTGTCGGTAGTGCTGAAGATGGAAACAAATGGATAAAGATGTTGATATACACACATTACAGTGGAATATTATTTAGCCTTGGAAGGAAATTCTGCAATATTAAAAAAAGTATAGATCAACTTTGAGGACATCATAGTAAGTTGGATAAGTCAACCATAAGGGAATATATCTTACATAATTCTCTTTATATGATATATCTGAAATAGCCCTGCTCTTGGAATCAAACAGGAGATCGTTATCAGGAACTGGGGCATAAGGACAAATGAGGAAGTACTAACTGTTAGACATAAATAAACTGTTAGACATCAAACAAACAAGATAATGATGGTCTAGGGATATGTAATGCAACATTATGCCTTCAATTGGTAACATTTTATTTTATAGTTAAATTTTATTTACATGAACAAGTTTATGTTTTGTGTTCTTAGAGTAAAATGAAATTTTAAATGTATTTTGCTTTCTGTGGTTTTTGTTCTATTTACTGGAATTGCTTAAAATTTTTAATAATTCATTCAACTTTTGATGATACTATAAAATTTATTTGAAAATTTAGCATATGATTATTATAAAGTATAAGAAAAGAGTATGTTGAATAATTGATATACAAAAGTGAAGTTCTCTTTTCTGGGTGAATTTGAATATGAGTGATACCAATGTTACTCAACAACAAAGGGAAATATGTATTACATTTTAAAATTGCTAAAAATGATGCTGACATTCTGTTGAATGTATTCTGTAAGACAAGTATATTTTTTGATTAGAGGATAAAATGTCAGCTGGCCCTGATAATTTTTGTGAGGATGCAGTCATGGTTACTGTGGCTCTCTATTGCTAAAACCTGAAAAATATTTGAAAATAAACACAGCTAGAACTACAGCATTTTTGTTTTCTTACCCCCAATATGATATGCCTAGAAAACATACATATTTTGAAGAGATTTCTGTAGCATTTTCATTTAAATTATGAAAAATTGAAAAACAAAGGTAAATGTACGGTGACTATATGTTAGATGATCTATTTTCATTTCAATTCAATGAATAAAGAAGTAGATGTGGTCTTAAATTGACAATGAATTGGCTAATAGTGAGTCTTATATCCTATTAAGCAGGAATTATAAAACTACCTTTTCTGAATGTCTTCCATTATTTACTAAATCTCACACTCAGTGATATAAAGTGTCATTTTAGAATACTAAAATTACCACATTGTACAGTACCTGAGTTTAAAAACTTTCCTTCTCTCCCTGGTTACTATCATTCTATGATAGTGGGTGAATATTTTCTCCCTAGTGAAATAATTTTCATTTCAATGAGCATTGTATTTGAGTTTCAAACAGGTGATACACTCACCTAAGCTAGTAAAACATTTTCTACTCCTACTACCAGTTTTTCATCATATTCTACCATTCAGAGGCTTGAAATGTTACTTTCTTATATTTCCTTCCCTATGCATGCACAAGCACATACTTTTTACAAATAGAAGTTCATGCTCCTCCATGTATGCCCTATTCTTTGGGATTTATCAATATTACTTTGACAATTATTTCAAGTAGAAGCTTAGTACTCTTCATCATGCCTTTTCACAGATCACTGTTTTCCGTTGAACCAGTGCTGCCATAATTAATTTCAGTGGGTCTGCACTGATGGCCTTTGAAGTTCTTTCAATTCCTTGCTGAGGCACATAGTGGTTCAAGGAATAACTTTATATATACATTGTGCTGCTTGTGTTGTAAGGTAGTCTAGGATGTATTGTTTAGAAAAGATTTGTGGGAAAAATAATGTGTGTGTTTGTTGGTTTTATATTTGATAAAATGAAAATCATTGTCCATAGAAATTTCTCTAATTTATGCTCATACTATCAAAGAGAGCATTCTATTACCTCCCATAATACTATTTTCTATTCCTGTCTTTCTCATAGGTGAACTTTGTCATTACTTTTAAGGAATGTAGAGAGAATGTAAGCCATCACAAATGAATAAATGACTCTTTACAAGCTGAACAACTGCCTATGACTGACACCAGTCGTAGGAACATAATAGCCAGCATATTAGAGGAGGCACTACCCCAGCAACAATCCCAAATGTCCACCCAAAGGTGTTCTCTACTTGATTTGTCAACCATAAGCCAATTGACCTGCTTGGATATATATTCCATGTGATTGTGGGGAGAATTAATATACAGTTTTGCATGAATAAGTGGTTGGTTCCTTCTCATTCCTGTATAGAATTCTGTGATTATTCTATAATTTATATACTACTACTGAGGAGCTTTTAATTTGATTTTTACAAACATTCTTTTATAATATTTAAGCATGCCATGCAGTGAGTCTGAGCATGAAGCTCAGAAGTAAAGCTACTGGGCCATAGAGAGTGCATATGTTCAATGTCAGTAAATACCTTCAAATTATTTTCCAAAATGGTCATATGAATTTTCACTTCAGCTGTGTATCTGAATCCAAGTATCATCATATCTTAATTTTTAGTTGAGACTATCTTCCTCACACTTGTTTTGATGTGATTTGATGTAAAATTAAATTGAATTTTTCTCAATATGTATTAAAATGGGAATTTTAGAACATTTATTCCCATTTTTCCAGACTTCTACTGGCTGACCCTTCAAAATATACAAAGAGTAGGTCTGTAGCAGGATGCTTTGAAGAAGTTTTTTGTCCTGTGCAGTCTTTCTTATGATTGGATGCTTCTTGGACTTCTGGGAATTTTGCTTAGACTATAAAGGGGAGCAGGGGCAGTTGGCAGTTGGAAGTTGGTATGTTGGTTTGTTACAAGCTAGTCCTGTGTATTAATAAAATATTACTTGAGAGTGCTTAAATTGTGTATGTCAGCTAACTTTGGAAAGACTATAGGTATTCGAAAATTTCCAAAGAATAAACTGCTATATAACCCTTAAAATGTTTAAAAAAAAACCTTTAAAGGTTAAGAAAGGTATTTATGACATACTGGTTTGTTTTAAAAAACTGCTCAAATGTGTGATATATTTTAATTAAATAATCACACAAATAAACACTAACTAAATACCTGATCATTCAGCACATTGTTTTTTTGTAGGTGGGTTTCAGTAATTTCTGAATAATTTATTTTCATCTGTAGCAATTTTGTAGACATTGCTAATTGAGAGTTGTCTATAGTGAACAGGTTCTATCTATATCAGTAACAAGAAAAGTCATTTTTATGAAATAAGCTGCTGAAGACATAGAGGATAAACAAGACTAGAGACATAGAAGATGCTAGAAATGAGACAAGGATTGTTGTGGGAGATTTTAGTTATGGATAATGTTCCAGTAAGCTGTCCTTGAAGCAAGTAAAGGATTCACTGCCTACCAGTAAACAAAGGAGTGGCTATACAGCTCTCCACAAGAATGGGACATTCCTTAGCCTTAAGGCAGATGAAGGTTAGGCTCCATTGATTTGTATATTGGAGGGCTGGGTGGAGACAGAGAAGATTTGGAATAAAAAAGAACTAAGGCAAGAGAGAAGGAGGAGAAACAGACAGCAGAGAACAAGCAAGAAGAAGCCAGGAGAGGAGAACCAAGAGGAGAGCATTGGGTGAGGAAGCCTTGGAGTGAGCTCTCTGCCTAGCTGCCTGGGTATAGAATTCCCTGAGATTGGACATGGTTTGTGATTAATAAAGAGCATTGGAAATTACAGCGCTGGACTCTCCATTAAGCGCCATAATGTTATTTTAACAAAGGATGAATCTCAGAATGACCTAATCATCTGAGAGGAGCTCCTAGACATTAATTAGTAGCTTGACTTTCCCCATAAGAGTAAGTGCTCTGCAGGAAGCTAATCATGTTTTCTTTTAGAATCACTTTAAAAACAACATTTTTAAACATCACTTTAATAACAATATGTGTTCTAGACTAGCAGTATCTTTGATCTGAAGTATTTTTAAGAAGATTTGACTGTTTGGTGTCATAATTTTCCTTGGCAACATCTTTCCTGTCCTGCTATCACAGTTAAATATCTCCCTAGGGAACCTGTGAGGCCTGCAGGGTGAAATCAAGAATCCCAGTGTCTGATCTTTGGCTATCTGTACCTTCCTTCAGATTTTTTAGGGTTCAAACTTTTTCTGCTTCCTTCATTGTAGTATCCTTGTATTTAACCCATTGTTACCACTCTAGTCCTCAGTAAGTGTGCACTGAACAGAATTTCACAATACTGTCTCTCATTATGTGTATTCAGTGGTGGTATCCTTACCATCACATCAGGTAACAATTCAGGGAAAATCAATGTGGGAGGCTCTATATCTTTAAAAACATACCTTCTGTGCTTAGCTCTTTAATGATTTGACTTGCTTTAGATTCTGGAAAGGTAAGTGAATGTCTTTCTCTGTTTATGTCTGCATTGCAAACCTCAAAAAAAAAAAAAAACTGGTAAAATATTGAGTTACAGGGTTCATAAATTTGGTCACTGATAATGTCCTAACATGTGGGTATTTTACATTATCAATTATATAAAGACTCATGTTTCAACAGAAAATATGAAGAAAGGAATAAATAGTTTGACAGTTATTTTCTGTGGCTAGACATGTAGTTCTGTGGCAAAATACTTGACTGGTCACACACAAAGCCCTGGATTGGATCCCTAGTACGACATGCATCATACAAAAACTTATTTTCTGAAAATCTAGGATCAATTCTTTCCTTTCAAATATATTTTGATTTTATTGCTGCACATTAATAAGATAGCGATTTGAACAACTTTATTCCTTATGGGCTTGCAACAATTGTTCTATCCTTAAAATACAGAACTTATAAAAAGCTAAGTGACGCAAACACATCCCAGAATAGTCAGAAATGTGCTCCAGGGATTTTTCTCTTTTCTTTCCATCTATTTTATGCTTCCTTACATCTTTATCTGTTTTATTTCTCTTCTTTCCAAAGTGATTTTATTTATGGAATTTTTCTTTATAAGAAGTTGAAACTTTAAATCCATCTACATTCAAACATTAATTTTACTTTTGAAAGAATCCATTTTATTTCTGATTTTGGCTATAGTTATACAGCCAAGTGCCTTAATCTACACTTTGTTATATAGAATACACGTCTTAGACTTAAATCAAGATCAATATTAACTACTGACTTTAATGTTAATTAGATGGTAAATGTCCTCAACTCTGGCTTTGTTGCTAACTTACCAAACCAAGATCTGCTTCCATATTTGAACTATGAGGAGAATTGATCATAGCAATAATAATAGTGTGGACTTCAGATTCCTATAAAAGATTCTGAGTATGAGTACACTAGTTAGAAATATAATTTATATGAATTGTTAATTCATAAAATGTCTAATAGCTCATGATTTTTCATTTGTTATCATTTGTTCAAGTAATTATTTTTACCTTAACTAAATAGGAGCAACTGCTATTGTGCATGTAAAACTTCAGTATACCAACAATCATTAACACTCACTGACATACTAATCAGCTACTGACTTTAAATATCAATACCCAATCCAATGCGGTCAGTTACTGAGTTACTGCTTTGTTCTTTGTCAGGTGACAGTTACATATATACTCATAAAAGTTATTTTCAAAATTAAGGATGAATATAATTTCAATAATCAAATAAATCATTTGAAAGGCACAAAATATTGTTTGTCCATGTCCTTCATTCTTGAAATTCTTATTTTCACAAATTATAGAAAGAATATTTGTTAACAGCTAAATAGTTAAATTCTATCTTTATATAAAAGAGTGAGATATAAAAAGAATCATTTATATAAGATAACCATTTCCTGATGCACGCCCAAATATTCAAGTACTTCAATGTAATTTGTAGTGAAATTTTCAGTATCTCTCCAAGAAATCACTGGCCACATCATTTTATCTGAACAGCAAATAGGATATGTGAGTCTCAAAGACACAAACAGCAACAGCAAATCCTTTTGCACAGCAGGTTTGCAATCATTACCAGCTCTCTGACCTCACTTAGCTTAAAAATGCTTCCCTACACTCCTAACGAAGACTCTCCAACAATGTGCACAGACTGCTATATTCCTTACATAACTGTATCTGACTACTTCTAGTAGTTATTCCTTCATTTGTCTCTATGCTCTTTTTTTAAATTCTTACTGTTGAAATCTATATCTTCAAATTTTTGTGTTCTGACATTTAAAAAGCAACATGCTATATTTACCCAGTTTCTGTTAGCTTCCTTGATTTCATGAATTATTTTCATTTTCTGGTACTTGTTGTTGTTCCAGTGTTACATTCTGTCTACTGTGCCCATCATTCAGTGCCCAGAGCACCCTGCCCATTCTCTTTATCCTCTGAGTTGTCTATGAGAGTTTCCGTTGCTTTGAATTACTATACATTAATAAGTACAGACAAGGCTACTTGGCTATACAACTATAGCCAAAATCAGAGATAAGATTGATCCTTTTACAAATAAAGTGAATATTTGGAATGGGTGGGTTCAAAGTTTTAACTCCCCATAAAGAGTAATACTATAAATCAAACCACTTTGGAAAAAAGAGAAAGGAAAGGTAGAATCATTTTACTGGAAACAACATTTCCCAGATAGAAATCTTTCATTTTTTTTATTTCATGTGCTTAAGACCCAGGGTAAAATACAACTCCCTTCTATATAGCCCAGGATGACCTGAAACTCACAATCCTACTGTCTCTGTTGTTTTCTTTCTCTCACCTCCCTCCCCTGCGCATGCCTGAGCTATTGTCAGCTCAGCACCTGGAAGGAAAGCACAGGGTTAGGGTTGACCAAAGAGTCAAGGCATCTAGGTAGGTCCCAGATTGGAGGACTAAGAGCCAATGAGAGTGAATCAGACTCTAGGGAGAGGCTGTCAGAGGAGCATATCTCTCATTTATTAAAACAAGGGTTGGTTACATTTATAGGGTACAGGCAGGGGAGCATCTTTGGTACCCAGGAATGGGTTCCATTGGTTAAGATAAGAATACTGGAGTAGCCTCACTTCCATGTGGAGCTCAAGTCTAAGCATCAAGATCCTGCAATGGAACCTTCTGCATAAGGTATAGTTAGTTCCACAGGGAAAAGAGGAAGACAACTTAAGAGTAAATGGACTTATCCCTAGGTTATATCTACAGCTCAGATAAGCACCAACCAAGCCACATTCCTTTGCTAATGACTTTCTGTGTGGCAGGCAATATTTAATATTTAGCTGGGTTCTGGCCAGGGCTAAAAGTGAGGAGCACCTGAACTCCTACCACTCTCAGGATGAGAAAATCTGGGGCTCAAGGCCAACTTCCATTTACTCTCAGCTCTAGAACAACTCCACATCTCAGCCTACTGAGTAGTAGGATTATAGACATACCTCCAAGTTCATACATCTTTTAAAAATATCATTCTGTTTACTGGCCAAGCACCTACCTAGGCACAGGGTACGTACAAATAAATACTATAGTCCTTTCCCCATTGCAAAATTAGTTTAGTAAAGAACAACAAAAATAAATTATATATACAAAACAACACTAAATGCAAATAGATGTAAAATTACAGATCTGAATCAGTAGCTAAATAATCAAATCTAAATGTGTTTGAGAGTAAGCGGTATGTGGCAAGCTCTGTGCCAAGCATGACAGATGACAGTAAACAAAACACAGTTGTTTACCTTGTAGAATTCATATTTCTGTGATAATTTAGAAACTGAATGAAGTCTCTTATATAGCATTTCAGAGCCTATTCATTTTTCACTTCTCTTTTTTAGTGCTAGATCAACCTCATGCATCATATTCTGAAGATAAATATGGTGTTTAATAGAATGCTTCGACTTACATTTTATGTATATCAGCTTCTGGCAATTATGGACTAATTCACAGTGCTTATCCATCCCTGGTGGCTGTAGGCTACAGATGTATCTGTGAGCTGCATTGAGCCATGGGGAGGCCTCCAACCTTAAGGCTACTGGGACTGTGATTATCTTTATTCTTCATGGTGGTATTTCATTTCACCATCATCCCAGATGGTTAGTGCTTATAGAAACTGTTCCTTCTTTGCTTATAAATTTTTGCACTGGATACATGGAAAAGAATTTTTTATGATCAATCAATATTGATTTGCCAAACAAAATCAAAGATGGTAACAAAATTTGATTTCCTGGAGGAAAGAAACCACAGTAATTTCAAGAGGCTAATTGCCTTATCTCAGGTTACTTCTAGCCCTTCTGAATTCCTTCCAATCTGTTTGGAATTAACATCTCATGACTAATAGATAAAAAACTGTTTTGAATCTATTAACTTAGCAGACCTGTAACTTCCATCAACCCAAAGATCAGATAGCATCATGGGCCTACAAAAAAAGCTTCCCTCATCCTCTTGTAGCTACCTCTCTGATATATCCACCAGTGTTCTATGTTTGTGGGCCATATTCACTCAAAAGGGCTCCAGAATAAATTATCTCTTATTTCCTCAAAAAGAAAGAGAGAGAGAGAGAGAGAGAGAGAGAGAGAGAGAGAGAGAGAGAGAGAGAGAAAGAGAGAGAGAGAGAGAGAAAGGAAAGAAAGAAGGAAGGAAGGAAGGAAGGAAGGAAGGAAGGAAGGAAGGAAGGAAGGAAGGAAGAAAAGAAGGAAGGATATTTCGAGAAAATTCTGTAGATCTCCAGAGAAAAATCAGCTTATCTCAATTTAAATATCTCGTATGTGCCCTTCAATATTAACATCAGTCTTTTGGGGAGAGTAGAATAGGCATCAGATCTACTACATACATAGAGAGGGATCTAAATGGCTCAAACCATTGTTGGTAAGGGTCCTTTAGATTCTAAACTATAAACCCTTCTACTGTTCCAGGAGAGAATAAGGACTTATCCACAGTAGGGAGGATGTTTGCTTTAGGCAGGGAACTGTGCTGGCAAATTATGCCTGCTGTCCCATTCAAATACTCAGGAGAAGGAATAGAGGTGTAATGTAACACAAAGAAAACTGACAATATAAAAATTCAGAATTCCCTGAAAGAGCCCAAGTTGTAGGACTCTCTGGTCCTGACTGTTAGTGATACTAATTGACTGAGCCACACAATTGTTGAGCATCTCCTCCCTGATGATGAGCAACACAGACACACAGACACACACACATAACTAGCTTCACATCCTTAACGATGCAGATTTATCTGAACCTTGCTTCCTATTTTATATTCTTGTAAGCATTGTTATTATTTTCATCTATTATTAGTATATTAATGTCAAAGTAGTCATAAGAAGCCTAAAATCACAGACTCAGTGAGTTCACCAACTTCTAAAGTTAGTTGAACTGGCAGAAGTCAGAGAGAGTCTTGTTTAAGGGGAAACAATAACCTAGAGAAAGAATTATTTATTTTTTTCCTACCCACAACCCTTCCTTTGAAAGCATGCAGGCAGATTCTGGTCCTGATGAAATAATAGAGGCAGGAAAACAGTCCCTGACGCCAAAGCTTGTTGCTGGCTTTGCAATTCATGTAATTACACACATGGTTTTCCACTTTGTTAGTGATGAAGTTAATGACTGGGCTGGCTTGTCCAGCAGCATCTTTGCAGTGATCTAGGATGACTGCCCTACTTTACCTCACAGAGTTCTGCCTAAACCACAGGCTGGCTACAGTAACCAATGACTGATAGAATAATGAAAAGCCAAAGTAACACTAGCAATTCAGCGTGAAACTAGGAGACATTTTGACTTGGTGGTAACTGCTGATCAGAAGCTCACTACTGTTTTCCAAGCAAATAATTAAAATTGACATTGATTTTGTCAGTGACACCACAAAGCATTTCCTTAAGATAAAAAGAGCACTTTGCACTTGTGTAGTTTGTTGATATTGGAACCTCAGAGTGCAAGCAGGAAGCTTCATTGTTCTTGGCACTTGTAAGTTTTCTGTTTTCTTCTCTAAACCTGCCTTTATGGTTAGCCTTGATGGGATGACAGAGAGGCAGTTTTCAAAAAATAAAGTATACTGCAGTCCAAACATTTTTTATACAGCAGGGAAACAAGTTCTCTCTCTTTTTTTAATACTATGCCTAACTGTTCTCTCAGGAATGTTAATTAATTGAAAATTGCTGCCAGGAAAAAAAAAAGGTTCAGGAATCTGGCTTTGAAAATGAACCTGGAGTCACATATGTATTTTAGTTAGATAAAAGAAAAATGCTTCCAGGAGGATTACTTCTACTTCTTCTCCTTCTCCTTCTCCTTCTCCTTCTCCTTCTCCTTCTCCTTCTCCTTCTCCTTCTCCTTCTCCTTCTCCTTCTCCTCTCCTTCTCCTCCTCCTCCTCCTCCTCCTCCTCCTCCTCCTCCTCCTCCTCCTCCTCCTCCTCCTCCTCCTCCTCCTCCTCCTCCTCCTTCTCTCTCTCACTCTTAGGTGATTTTAAGGTTTAGATGTAAAGACTGATATCTACTGGGTACATTTTTCTCAGTTCTTGTTCAAAACAGCAGTTTTTGAAATGAATAACACCAACCCAAGATATTACATAATGTCATATCCTAAAAATAAAGTGTCTGAACATCAAATTCCCTCAGTGTCCTGAGGTTCAGAAGATGAGTGGGGAAAATGATTCTGAAATAGGGCACAGGCTTGGGAACTGTGGAAAAAGTTACAACACATGAAATAAGGACAGGCAAGCTTAGAAAGCACTTTTATCTACTTATTTCATCTACTTCCCTGCTGTACATAGGTACCAGTTACCTAATCAATCCATTTTCTGTTTGGTCTTCTAAAGCAATATTCTTAATTCTTAAACTTAAAAAAGTACGGTTCTTCTACTGTTTTATATTTTATTGATTTGATTACATTTGTTTTCCGTTTTCTGGATAGTGCTAGCAAGTTCACAAGGATTTTGAAGTTTCACATTCTATTCTTATCAGATGTAAGGCACCAGCCCTGTCCTGTTTCCTGCTACTTTCTCCAATAGCTTCCTTGTTTATACACATCCAAAACTCATACATTTTGAGATAATGTATGAGAGAGACACTTCATGCTGTTAATCCTGGCTGTTGTATAGCAACTTGAAGAAGAGAAAGAACAGGGACACAATCTAGAAACATTAGTAACAAAATCTACTTGCTGCCACTGTGTTTTCTTTTGCTCAAAGTATTGCTGTAAGAATTTCTTCAAGCCATTCTGTGCTTGAATGGTAATTATTACTTCAATATGTGAACTCTATTCATATCATAAACAGAATGTTTCCCTGTGGGTGTTTTTTTTTTTTCTTCTTTCTTTTTTTTTTTTCTTGATGTTGTCTCCTAGCACCACCAATCCTGAATAGCTAATAACTGGCCTCTGTTATGAGTGGTGGGAAAAATAAGTAAATTAAGGAACACATTTTGCCCATCATTTTCTCTGTTGTTTTTCTCATGAATACAGTTCTAGGACAATTTCCTGCTTATTGAGCTTCCTTAACAGATGTATTCTGGAACTGTGAGGATACTGTCTGTAAAGTGATTCTCACACAAGCATGAGAACCTGAGTTAAACTGCCAGGACACACACACAAATCTCTGCAAAATGGTGTGAATCTGCAATCCTGGCACTGGGAAGGCGCTAGGAACATCCCTAAGTTTGCTGAGGGCCACTCTAACCAAATGGGAAAATTCCAGGCCAGTGAGAAGCCTTGCCTCAAAATAATAGATAGACAACTCCTGAAGTTGACCTCTAGCTTCCACACACATGTGTACATACACTAGTGTGCACATGCACACACACACACACACAGACACACACACACACACACAAACACACGCACACTACACAAAGCAAACATATCTTTCCATCTTTCCATATCTCATCTTCCTTTTATTTCCTTTTCTTTGACTGTAAACTGGACTTATAGACTCCTTACTAAAGAACAGAATAAGAATTTACTGAAGTACATGACACCATATTCTATGATGTCATGTGGGTATGATACTTCCAAAATAGGATTTGTTGTATTCTTCCCCACAGAGCAATTATAAGAAAAACATCAGAAATATCAAAGTTATTAATATCCCACAAAAAAAAATTATCAGTACCTTCCAAATATGGCAAGGCTATTGGAAGTCATAAAAAACTGGGAAATCCTTAAAGATAAAAGGATGAAGGATGCTAGGGGCAAGATCTACTTGCTCAGAGCAAGGTCATGTCCTAGATTAGATTTGAAACACAGAAAAGACATTAGTGAGATCACTGGAAAAATCCAAATACAGTCTAGTTTTGTTAATATTTACTAATGATAATGCCAGTTTTAACAAAAGCCCCATGGTTATTATATCAACACTCTTCAATCTCTGTGATAAAAGCCTAACAACAATGTAAAGGAGAAAGGGCTTTGCTTATATTTCCAGAGAGATAATAGTCCATCATATTGGGAAAGATGTGAGAACAGGCAGAGAAAGTACAGCAACAGGGGTAGGGAGTAGCCTATCACTTGAAACTGCACTCAGAAAGCAGAGAGAAAATGGGAAATAGGCCAGGCCTCAAAACTGGCCCCCAGTGCCATACTTCATCCAGCAAGGCTCCATCTTCTAAGGGTTCCAGAACCTTCCTAAACAGTTCCATCAGCTGGGGATCAAGTATTCAAACACATGAGCCTCTGGGGGACATTTCAGGTTCCATACAACATCAGTTATGGACAAGTGAATACTGGGCCTTTCTGTCTCAGTATCATAGAATAAATCCAAATAATAAAAATAAAAGCTAAAAAGAGAATGAAGATCTTATTAAGTTTTTGCTCATCTGTTTATTTTTCTTGGCTTCTGTGACACTGAAGCCAATGCATTCTAATCACATCTTTTTTATCCCTAAAGCCCAGAATTCAAAGATCTGGTAAGATTTGGGGCTAAGCTTATTGGCTGGGTAGGTGTAACTGCAAGATGTGTTTTGGCTCACACCTTTTGTCTACTGATTCTAACAGAATAAATCATCCCACTGGGGTAATCTCAACACACACTGGCACAGTATGAGACCTCACTCAGATATTCTCTCATTGGAAAAAAAAAATGCAGGGCTTCTTCCATATTTCTTAGTTTCCAATTCTAATGCAAATTTCTTCTCTCAAGTCTTAAACTAAAGAGAAGAGATAAGAACACAACCCTTCTAGAGTGTTAGAGCTGCAGAGGTAGAAATAGTCTCAAATATCAGGGTTTCCTTTATCTTTTATTCTTTTTAAAATAAAATCCTTATTTTTAATATAAAACCATAAAATGAAATTTGTGAACAAACAAAAGGATTTCTTTCCTCTTTTTTTTTTCTTTTGTAGACCTTCAAGAGGGAGCCCAGGGCTCAGTGGAATCCAGATTAAAAACTACTTTTCCTGATTTGTTTTTATTGTCAGCTTGAGACAACTGAGACACCTAGAAGAGGGAACCTCAACTGAGGGATAAGTTCGGATTGGTCATGTTTGTGAGAGATTGTCTTGATTGATGGAGGGTCCAGTTCACTGTGGGCAGTATTGTCCCTAAGCAGGTGGGCCTGAGCTGTGTAAGCATGAGCCTGAAAGAAAGTGAGCTAGTAAACAACATTCCTCCATAGATTCTGCTTCAGGTTCCTGTCTTCAGGTTCTTGCCTTAAGTTTCTGCCTTGTTTTTCTCCAATTATGTATTGTGATGTATAAGGGTAAGATGAAATAAACCTTTTTCTCCCCAAATTGTCTTTTTCATGATACTTATCACAAAATAGAAGCAAGCTAGAATCTCACTGTACATTTAAAATATATTTTATACATTATTTTTATTTGTAAAAGTTTTCATACAATATATTTTGATCATATTCTTTCCTTTCTCTCAACTCCTTTCACATCATCCCCAACATTCTGCCCACCCAACCTCATGTTCTTTATCTCTTTCTTAAAAGAAAACAAAACAAAACAAATAAAAAACAACAGAAAAACCAGTAAGACAAAAAACAAAGCGAACAAACAAATAAACAAACTAAAACTAAAACAAAGCAAGACAAATAGCACATACAAAACATGGAGTCTATTTTGTCTTGTCCAAGTACTCTTGGTCATAGGATCTACCCTAGAATGTGGTTGATATACCTGCCCAGTGTCATTTAATTATGGTAAACTGATTTTCCCTTTCCTAGCAGATATCAGTTGCAAATCTCTTCATGGTTAGTTGTGGTATTTTGTATACACTTCCCCTTCTCAATGAACTTGTGCAGGCCATGTAGATGCTGTCACAGTCTCTGTGAGGTCATATATGAATTAGTCCTGTTGTGTATGGAAGACACATTTTTCCTGAAGTCATTCATCACCTCTGGCTCTTAAAAACTTTCTCTCTGCATCTTTTGCCATATAGTTTCCCGAGCCTTGAGTGGAGGAGTTTAATATAGACATACCATTTATGAATGAGTGCTCCAAAGTCTCTCATTTCCACACATTATCTAGTTGTGGGTCTCTGTGATGATTACCATCTACTACAAGAAGAAGCTTCTCTGATGAGGGCTGAGTGTCACTCTGATCTTTGACTATAGCAAAATGTCACTAAAAGTTATCTTCTTGCTTTGCTCATTTTGTAGAATACTCATAGTAGGTTTACTCAAGGGTCCATGGCCTAGTCTCAGGTTCTTAGCCACTTTACCAATATTAGGTATGGGTTCTATCTTATGGAGTGGGTCTTAAATCCAATTAAAAAGTGGTTGACTATTCCCATAACATTTTGCCACTGTTACACAAATATATCTTGCAGGCTGGTCCCTGTTGTAGGTTTCAGGGTTCATAGCTGTGTTACAGTAATGTTTTCTCCTCTGGCAGAAAGTACTCTGGTAGAAAGTGCAAAGTACCTTCCAGAATCATGACTGTGAGTCTGCAAGGGTGAAGCTTCTAGTTGGGTATCAGCTTAATTTCTCCATGTTCAATGACATAGTTAGTTATGTTTTCTGCTGGAGTGTGTGTGATGTTTTGGGCAGGGTCTATGGCAGAGTCTATAGGACCCCTTTATCCAATGATTCAAAAAGATATAACACATTTCTGTCACTGTGGGTTTTACTTTATGGCATAAGATGTCCACTTGTGGCATTCTCTCCCCATTATTTGATGATTCTATTCACATTTCTTTCATATATGTTTATATTTTAGGGAATGTCTATGGTAGAAGTTATCCATATGATTTCAAAAGTTCTTTATATTCCTCTGAATATTCCCCTTTATCTCCCTATAACACTATATTATATTTCTACTTTCCTGGAAGATCCCCTCTTCCCCTCTTGGACCTTACTAGCCACTTAATGTCTATAGTTTTTAATGTTTATAGTTTTTATATGTTTTAATTGAGACATGAATATCTAAAGCTTAAGAGCTAATGCCTACATATAAGAGAAAATACACACTGTTTATCTTTCTGGGTCTAGGGTACCTCACTTGGGATTATTGTATTTAGCCCCATATACTTACCTGTAAATTTCATAGTTTCATTTTTATTAATAGCTGAATGATATTCCATCATATAAAAGTACCACGCTTTCATTGTCCATTCACCAGTTGACCAACATCTAGGTCATTTGTAATTTCTGGCTATTATGAATAGAGCAACAATGAACTTGCATGATAAAGTGTCTCTGTAGGTAAGATGTAGAGTCTGTTGGGTATATGGTATAGCTAGAGGTAGGGCTGTTCCCAATTTCTTGAGGAACCACCACACTGATTTCCATAGTGGCTGTAATAGTTTGCACTCCTACCTTCAATGATAAGTGTTAAATTTTGCCTTCATCTTTTCCAGTATCTACTGTCATTTGTTCATTTATCTTGGTAGCACAGGCCTTTAATCCCAGCATTCCAGAGGCAGAGACAGGCAGATCTCTGTGAGTTCGAGGCCAGCCTGGTCTACAGAGTGAGTTCCAGGATAACCAGAATTACAACAGAGAGACTCTGTCTCAAAAAAAAAAAAGAAAAAATTTTTGAACCATTGGATCAATTGATCAGAACTACTGCAGACATTGGTCCCAATACACTGATATGGTTCTTTTTCTAGGAACATCAGTTCACACCCACAACTCTCTTTATGAAACCAGTCTGACTTACAGCTTTTTTTTTTTTAATGCAATCTGGATATCAGAAGTGTTCTCATCTCATTGTTCCTACTGTTGAAATAAAAAATCTGGACACATTATATTTAGCACAGTTTAAATGAGCAGAGAACCACTCCTGGTTGTTGCAATTGGCAAAGGAAGACTACTTCAGGTCTTTGTAGAACAGTAAGGCAGTCAGCACTTAGGCATGTAACATAGACAAGGGGTGTGAACAACATGACTTGTTATATTTGCCTGTTTTGTGCTTGGCTGATCATGACTGACAATTTGTGATTGAATTAAACTCAGCTATGTGATTATCTGATACCAGAGTGCTACAAAATATACTCCTATTAATATTTACTAGGGGCTTTCTATGCTGTATATTGAGTTCAGCACTCTGCATAAGCCATCGGACTTAGTTCTCCCCGTCATTAAATAAGCATCTATTTGCCTCAATTTCCAAGTGAGGAAGTTGAGGATAAATGAGGTTACTCACTAAGGTTTGAGACTGAGATTCAGAGACCATTCTGGTCAGTTTAAGAAGAAATGGGTTTAAAGTACAGATAGATACTTAGGGTCACAGAGGAGTAGGTAAATGGGCTATAATTTAGACCCTAAGTATAGTGTCCCGAAAATGTAACAACACTATCTCCCAGGAGAGGACCCTGCTGATTTATTGTTGGAAGACTCATCCACAGCTGGTCAGGGAAGACATCTAGTAGCTCCCAAGGCCATCTGAATTCTCTCCTGATATTTGCAAATTTAGACACTAGTTCACTGCTCAAGGACAAGCTCTTGCTTCCATAGGATTTTTGCTCATCTTACATATGATAGAAATGTAGCTTTGTTGTTTTCCTTTCTGTCTCTCAAGACATCTGTGAGTTCCTCCAATTGACAAACCTATTTTGTATCCAGAATTCTGACTACTAGGAAACCTGAAAAATGCCAATCTTTAGACTTTTATCCTCTACAACACAGCAAGCCACTGTAAAAAGAGTTAAAAATGGACATTGAGTGACAAATAAATATTATATATAGCACAAAGAATAAATGTGACATAACTGAAAACCAGTAATCAGAGCAGCTGAGAGTAGAAGTCAGGTTAGCATCCCTATAAGCTGGAGACTAAACCACTCTTCTGAATTCCTTTGAAGCAAAGATGGCCTACATCCCTGCCACTTCTTAAAGAAAGTTAAATCTTCTCTTTTAAGCAGGAAGAATCACTTCAACATGAAAAGAATGAAAAGAATAGGATGATAAAGTAAATATTACCTTTCTTAAACTTATCAGCTGATTGTAGTAATTAATAAGGATACAACATTTGCCATGTAAAAATATGAATGGTAATGCAAGTTGCTAACACTTTGTCATATAAATTATGTCAAAAGAGGCAATATAGGAGTGACATATACTCTCTGTTCAAATTTCATCATGTCCTGTGATCAGGAGAGAGGCTTGCTCTTTTAGTATTGTCATGTTTTTTATAAATCGTTTCAATCCATAATTTAAAAGTCAAAATATTTCAAGAATTTCTTCAAGATTCTTTAGGCATCTTTCAGGCTCTGGAATAATTACCACCACTGACAGCACCAGACATTAGTCATTGTGATGGCCAAGCCACATTAAGTTGACAGCACCCCAATAATAGGGGAGATATAGCCTAGAGCTAAGAGGGGTTGAAAAATGCTTTAAAGCTCAGATATTTCACCGTGAGAGCAGAAGGCTTTGGCTACTCCTCTTCCTTACTCTGACAGACCCTGGCTAGCATTAATAAAGTTCTTCCAGTGCTGCCATGTCTTATGACACATAGCACCTATTAAAATCCTGCCATGAGTTTGAGCCTTATCTGGGCTATAAATGAGTTTGATTCCCTGCCTCTCAACACACACACACACACACACACACACACACACATAGACACAGACACACACACATGGCGGGGGGGGGGGAGAAACAGTACCCCAAATCTTGTCCCATTAATGGAGATAAGCAGTACCAATAAAATGAATGAACTTGAACTTGAGCAGGTGTGTGTGTATGATATCTTGGCAAATGAACTGAGGAAGGGAAGAACCATAATCAGAAGCTATGTAAATGCCCATGTATTTGAACAATATGATAATTAGCAAAGAAATGACTAAATAAATATGAATCAACTGACAGAGTGCAATTTATTGAGCTTCCTCCTTAATGTATTCAACCTACATGAAGGACTCTAAATGCCTTTTGACATTAGCAGCCTCATTAAAAAATACATATAAGAATGTATTGTTCAGTTCACAGTACAGAGAGGGTTGTCTTGGCCTGCATAGATAAAATAAGTACAAACACACAAGCCCGTACAGACAGATGGTCATTGGTTCTTAGTCTTTCAATTTTCTCTTTCCTGAACCATGTTTATTCACGTTTATAGTTTAAATGATCCCCCTTGCTGACTCAGAGAATGAATATTTACAAAGTGAATCAATACCAGTTTAATATATCTGCTTTAATTCACTTTGCTTAATGATACAGCACAACCCTGAACAACCTTTTCAAAAAATGAGGTTCAGAGCCTCTCAGTCATAAGCCTGATATAAATCTCTTCTTCCTCTATTCACTTTACACTTTGTCTTTTCTGCTTCTTCCCATTCCCTTCTCTTTCATAGCAGTAGTATCAACAAAAGCAGAGAGCATTTTATTTAGCACTTGCTGTGTTCCTGGCATGGCATCAAGCTCTCATTACACTTATAAACTCAGTGTGGAGGGCACAGTTCTTATTTCCATTAGAAAGATGAAGAGTCAGGCGTACTTCCTGCCCAACATTATTGGAACCAAATGGACTAATGGACATATCAGCAGATTTCAGAACATGGCTGAAACCTGAGTTGTTGTTATTAATTCATGTTTCTTATTTCGTTATCCAACAAAGAGAACTCTGACAACTCCACTTAACCTGGACCCTTAAAACCTTAAGTGATAATTAGAATGGAAACAGATGCTTGCTCTAATGAATAACAAAAGCGCTGTGGTTTCTGTTTACTAGATGGAAGATGAATTTCTGTTCACTTTAAATCAGGTAAAGCATAATTAGGATTAAAGACTAACTGGACTTGAAAAGTGATGGGACACAAATGTCACCTCTGTGTCTAATACATTGGAAGTAAATGGATTAACATGAATGACTAAACTGTACTGACCCTGAGTATTTAATTTCTATTCTTTACTTGAAACAGTGAGGAGAGTAGACTTAGTGATAGATTCTCCCCAAGGAAAAAGCACAGAATTGCTATCAAGGAATATTTTTGTTATTCTCCCTATTACAGCAAGGTAGGCTAAGTTCAGAAATTGCACTTCATTTTGATGCTGTGATTTGAAAAACTGAGGAAAATTCCAGAACTATTTGACCCCATACACTTCCTTCATCACCTCCTACATGTATCACTATATGAGAAGATGGAGATGAAAGCTACCTATTTCTCCTCTTATTTTTCCAAGCTGGAATGTTTGTGAACATGTTCCACACAGAAGCACAAAAGACCCCTATGGTCAAACCATAAGGCTGCACCATTGTGCACAGCCTTCCCACTCTCAGCACCTTGTAGTGAACTTACTCTCTCTCTCATTCCTCAATCAGAAAGTCTTGTTTCTTTGAGTAACTCAATTTATTCTGCTCATCTAAGTCTCTTCCTTTACAGAGCCGCATCTTCACTGTGTCTCTGGAGTTAGCCTCAGTGTCTCCTTTTTCTTCTCCTTTCATCCATGTTCTTCCCACTTTTTTTCTCTCCCTTTCTCTTCAATACTTCCTTGACCTCTCCAGTCTTAGTTTTCCTGAGATTTCAGAATCTTTAAACATCATTGACACTTGGCCTTAAGCTGTGTCTTTCTTTGTAAATGCTTTAATACCTTCCTACTGATGGATGCCTCTGTATGTATTCTAAACTGTAGTTTGATTTCTCTGACTTCAATCAGATAGATATTTCAGAGCACCAATATACTAAGATCAGTGAAAGCTTTTCATTTTCCTTAGGTCCCATTAAATAAACTGATTGAGGTCTTTGTCAGTGTTCTGAGAAGCCACAGAAATCCCAGCTCAATGAAAAGGATGTATAGAATGATCTTTGTTAGCATCTAAGCAAGCTCCTATGGATGTGTCTTTCATCAAAAGAGTAGAGTTGCTTTGGTCATTTTCATTATCTTCCTTGTGCAGAAATTAAGATGCATCTAACTGTAATTTTGTTTTGACTTATTCAAAATTCAAAGTGGCATATTTTTCTACAAGCTATTTATTTAAGCAAATGCATGAAAATGTTAAAAAAGTATGGCTTTTCTAGTAACAAAGCTTTGAGTGAGTACTCTACTAATATTGTCTGCCTTATGAAATTTCAAAAGCAGTCTCTCTTTTTGGAAATGATTACCACACACCAGCAAGTTCTTTCTTAAAAACAATAGAAAACAGTCACCGCTTTTAATTCCATTTGCTAAATCAGAAAAATTGCTTAATGGAACTATGAAGAAGATTTTCCTGAAGATAGACTTTTAACAATGACATCTGAGCTCTGAGACATTTTTCTACTCCATGAGGCAAAGTAGATTCTATAAGGACAAAACTGAAATAACTTTCATTTTCTAGTGTAAAATTGTGATATTTTTAATTGTAAACTTGATGCAATTGAGAGTCATCTGGAAAGCAAATCTTAATGAGTGATTATCTAGATCAGGTTAACCTCTGGGTATATCTTTTGGGATAGTCATAATCATAATAATTAATGGGTAAGGTTAAGACTAAATTGGTGATACCATTCTCCAAGTTTTTGTCTTGGATTGTATAAAAATTAGAAACTAGGGGCTGAAGAACACTTGTTGTTCTCCCAGAGAGTCTGAGTTAAGTACCCATTTCCTAAATCAGGTTACTCACAACTACCTATAACTAAAGTTCCTGGGAATCTGATGCCCTCTTCTCTAATCTGTAGGCACACACACACACACACACACACACACACACACACTCTCTCTCTCTCTCTCTCTCTCTCTCTCTCTCTCTCTCTCTCTCTCTCTCACACACACACACACACACACACACACAGAGAAAATAAATTAATACATAAAACAATTTTTAAAAACAGAGAAAGTGAGCTGAGCACTGGCATGCATGCATATATCTACTGTGGGTGTAATGTAAGTAGCAGAAGAGTGGGAAAAACTGAATGAGGAAGAAAGAAATGACAAACAGATGTTAAACATGTCAGTGTGCCTTTGGGTGTGTTCTTAAAAGATATCATCTTTTGACTTGGTAAACTGAGTACTCTCACCATGGCAGTCATGGAAGCCTGAATCAAAGTGTCTCTGATCTGCCCTAGACATGATGCTTTCCTGTTCCTGTTCTCTTGCTTTCAAATGTCAACTGGAATGTATACCATTGCTTTACATGGTCCTCAGGTTCCCAGGCACAGTTTACACTATCAGATTTTCTCAGGTTTCATCTTTCATAAGGCATGTCTTGAGATTTCTCAACCTTCATAATCACATGATTCAATTCCACATAGTGAATTGACTGCTATCTATCCATCCATCTATCTATCTGTCTGTCTGTCTGTCTATCTATCTATCTATCCATCCATCCATTGTTTGCCAGTCATTTGTCTATTTCCTTTTGATTTTGTTTCTCTAGGGAACCCTGACTTATATATTGGCTATATTTCTAATATCAACTTATGTAGCTAACATTGGTTTAATTTCTCTTCTAGTTCTACTCACAAGCACTCAGCTCCCAAACCCTGCAGTCATGTATTATTTGCGATATTTAAATTATTACATGAGATTATAACATGTCTCTTTTCCATTTCCACTGCCTTAGATTCCCTTCCTATGAAGTGCTGCTGTTATCACTTCACTTCTGATATTTTGTTAATCAGACTTGCAATTTTGTCTTTGGTCTTGTTCCTTTTTTAAGGTCTGGGTTTGGTTTCCATTCATTTCTGTGACTTATTGTACTGATCATTGGAGTTTTCAAGCTTTTGCACACTCAGCTCTTCCTTTTCCCCAGATCATTTCCACATCTTATTTCTTACGTACAGGCTACTCTATCCCTCAAAAACCATTCTCCCTTGAAAAACTGAAATCAAAATCAATCTGAACACCCACATAATCTAGGTTAGAAAATCCCAATGTGTTTCAAAAGCCATGTGTGTGAGAAGGAAGAGATAATTTTTTCTACTTGCTTTTATATCATAGTACTCATTGCAGCATAATTCTCAATAAATATTTGTTGATTAAACTTATGAAGATTATTCTTTCTATAATTTATTATTCCAGTTTTATTTATCACTTCAGCAAATACATGATGACTGCTAATGCTTAAGATATTGTACATGCAGGTGCTGGAAGTCATAGATTCTCCATTCCTCAGTAAGTTCAACTTTACAAGTAAGGTTTGCTACAAGATGATTCCTGCCTATTCTATTTGTCAAGTGTCTTTAACTTCTTCTTTATCAATATAATCTGCCATATACTTACCATTCCAATGTCCCATAAATAAGCATTATCATGTGATTTTTATAACAGGGCCACAGAACTTAGTAACTCCCCAGACCTTAGCACAGCTGACTCTATGATGGAGGTGCCATTCAGGCTGTGAAACTCAGCTTGTAGACAGCACCATGTGCCAAAACTAAAACAAAGAACTAATCCATGAAAGCCCATGCATCGATCTTGGAAAATCTCTAAATGTACCAACCTTGCCTTTTGGCTTTGTGATTCCCTTTCTGGCTAACTGTTCTTGTTAAGTGAAGGATGTCAACCCAGGACATGGCTTTTGTGCTTAAAAGATCACCCTGAGAAAGGCTACATGGGGATCCTGAACACCCGATGTAGTTTCCAGCCAGCTAATGAAGACTTTGTATAGGTTTAAACTCATGTCAGAGTTGTCTTCTCTGATAAATGCCCCACAACAATTTCAGTCTCTCTCATTCAAAATTAAATACACACCTGTAACTTTTATATTCACTAAATTAATAATCATCTATTGCTTTTTAGCTATCTATACTAATTCCTGAGTTATACTGTATGAATGTGAATATTTTCATTTTATATTGAATATTATTCATTTTATATGACTTTCAGAAGTTATTCTCATTTTGAATTTTTATCTACTTGCTGTTCACTCATTTTTGTACATAAAATCTTTCCAATACTCATTCACTTTTGTTCTCTTCCACCTGCTCTCTCCTGCTATGAATTTTCCAAATCTACTTATTACTCATTTGATTCTTATTTGAATTTATAGTTATTGTTTTAATGTATACCTTTCATATAACTTTCACAAAACAGGAAACAAATCTTTTTTTACTTCCTGATATCATAGTTTCATGCTAATCAAATATGGTCTATATAGTTCAAAGTCACCACAAATAACATTGGGAGAAATACTTTGTGAACAACGTAGCTGGATAATCACCTGAGAAATTTTCTAATCAATGTTATAGATATCTTAATTCTTCTGCAGTGATAATAGTAAACTAAAGCAAATGGAAATGCCTTATTGTTAATTAAAATACAAAGAGAACTTGAGATTTTTTAAAAATATTCTCACCTCATTGCAATTAGTAAGCAGGAAAAAAATCTGTCTGAGAGAAAATAGGCATTGTTAGGCCACCATACAATAAGAATTTAGCACAGATCAGTCATCTCCAAGAAGCTGAGTGCTCTTTGTTAAGACAATGGAAGAAGAATCACAATTTTGAGCTCATAGAGATGGGCTCTTTAATAATAGTCTAGAGAATAAGGACATAACTTCCAAGGTATTTTAAGCCTGCACAGAAGCCACTACCACCACAACTTCTAAAGGCATAGACAGTAAACTTTTCGAACATTAACTCAGGATAAATTTTGCTAGAACACAAAATTCACAAACCGTGAGGACATAGCCATAGTGATATAGGGATCAAAAGATGAAGTAAAGAATGCACAGCTTAGATATGTGGTCTGAGGGAAAGAATATTGCTTACCTCCCCCGCTTTGGCAATGCCCAAAGGGCCTATGAGGTAGATCTACCAGGTACAGTACTAGCTTAGAAATACAATCATCCTACACAATGTATGAAAGCTGTAGTATGGGCTATGTATAGCAAAACCATGGTGATTAGGTTACTTAGAGTACTGGGAATCATACTATTACCCTAGTATGTCTAGAAGGCAGGTGTAAAGTCAAGGAAACATTCTCTAATATTAACTATTAAGAATTCATGTTGATTACTCAATTAGGTATTAGACTTACTTGAAATCTGTTACTACTTTCTCTTTTATTTCTCCTCTTTTAGAATGGGAATGTTTACTATATATTGGAAGCTTATAAAATGTTGGTTTCACAAGTTTACAGTCAGGAAGAAATTTACTACAATATAAATCTTATCTTCAGTTGTAACCATTTCTATTTTACTTGATATTAAAATGACACTGATAATGAAACTTTAATTGGTATTGAAGTGAGTTAAAACTTTGAGGATTATTGGGAATATTTTAATGACTATTTTTCATGGAAGAAGAAAATATATTGGAGAGATTAGAAGTAGAACTCTATTATTTCAATACTTCTGGTCCCTAGGAATGTTAAAACATTCCAAAGTAAAGTTAGGAAGTGTGGCCATTGAAGATTATTGTTTCACCTGAGTGAAGTCCTCATCAATGGCATTAGTGCTTGCCTTGTTTGGATATAGGTTGAGTTTGCGCCCCAGGGATTTATGTATAGAGAGATTGGCCCCTATTGTGGCAATATTGAGATTTGGTATGGACTTTAAGATAAGTGCCCAGTTGGAAGTCTTTGGTTATTAGGGGTTAAAGTAGTTTCCCAGGGACTCAGAATTTGTTTTTGTGGATGAGTCCTCAGAGAGCCTGAACTCAAACTTGTTCTCTGACATTTGTATCTAGTGAAGTGATCTTGTATGAACATACTCATAAATAACATCATAGTAATCTGCCATAATTTCTTCTCCATGGCCAATATGGAACCATATTTTATAGAAGTATATGACAGGAAAAGGGTGCTTTCCTCATGTTCAGGAAATGCAAAGGAGGATGCAAGAGGGGCTAGAGTCTCTGAATTTCAGCATCTTAACTTTTAGCGCTGCTCAAATATCCTAATTCAAAGGTTTAAGAATTGAAGTGAGGGCTAAGGCTCTAGTTCAGCTGTAGAGTGGCAGAGTGCTTACCTAGCATGTATAAGCCCTGAATTTGACACCCAGTGCCAAATAAAGTCTGAACACACCACACACACACACACAACCAAGCCAAGTCAAATTCAGTTGTTAGTCCTTATAATAATTAGAGTTCTATCCTTCTGAAATAAAATGCTGAGTTACATGGTGTGTGTTTCCAGTTAATAAGAAGGAACAGGAGAGTGAAAAGTTTGTTTGGTCCATGTCACGACCAGTCCAAGTAAGGGACATACCAAAGTCCAATGCTCTGTGATCAGCATCTGGGCACACTGTTAGGACATCAATTCCCTAGAGCTTAACTGACCCAGGGCTACAACCACATTGGGAGCCTTGACTTCTGCACACAGGAAACAAACCACAGGGAAATGGAGTTGCTGTTCTAAGTCATCAGAGTACTCCAATAATGCTTCTTCAAATATTTTACCCTGGGAAGTACCTGAAATGAATTCCTGAGATACTCTCATGGCAACTTTCCTATTTTTCTGTTGGAAAGCATCTGGGTTTAAAAAACAAAACAAAACAATGCTAATCATCACACTTAGGTAAAACTATATAGGAGCTCATTTTCTGGCCAACCTGAAAAATTAAAATAAAAAAATAGGTTAGCAGAAAAAGTAACAGATTTCTTCTTGGTATCTTCACATAGATATGTCATCAGATTGTTTTCATTCATTTGTCTCCCAACCTGGCCTCCATTGCCCTTCCTTGGTGGTTCCCTTCCTTTCCCTAGTTAGTGTCTTTTGTGCTTTCTGACAACATATATTCCATTGCCCTCTCTATTTCCCACTTCCCTTAATATCTTTTCATCCATTTTCTAGTTTTGTGACCTACAGACAGCAGAGAGAGAGAGAGAGAGAGAGAGAGGGAGAGGGAGGGAGAATATCTAGGTTCTGCATTTAAGAGAAAAACATGAAGTAGCTGTATGAGCCTGACTCATTTCACTTAGTGTAATGCTTTCCAGTTCTACTGATTTTCTGGCAAAATGATTTCATTTTTCTTTATGACTGCATAAAAATCCAGCATGTACATTTACCACATTTTCTTTGTCCATTCATTTGTTTATAGACATCCATGCTGATGGATTCCCTCACAATTGTGAATAGTGCAGCTATCAACATGATTGTGCAAGTGTCTCTTGTAAGCTGACTTGGTATCCTTCCAGTATATCCCCATGAGTGGTAGAACGGGATCATGTATTAGTTTTTTATTTTCGTTTTTCAACAATCTTTAACTTGTAAATTTGAAATCTTCTATTTTTTTAATTTTAGGATGCTAATTTCCACTGTGAATTTGATTAAAAGCAACCAATAATTCTTGTGTCATGGCCTGAATACGTTGATTCCTTGAAAATTCTCAGCAAGAAAAATTAGTTCATTACCTCAAAGCTTGTCCTCAGTGTACACTCACCTAGGGTTACAGGAAGAGAGACCAACAAGCAGAACAGAAAGATAAGAGAATTCCAAGTTTGTAAGGGAGAATGTAGGGAGCTTGAAGTTAAACACAGCATGTGCAAAAGGGACTGTAATTGTTAAAGATATTAGTGATGCTAAAGAAAAAACTATCATCATATGCTGGGATAACAGGAAAGGTACCCTGGCAGTAAGATCCCACCCGGCAAAAATGAAATTTCATTTGAAAGAAGAGATCAAGTGAGAATGTAGTTGAAAGATTCTGTTATCAAAACAGCCATGAGCAGGGGAATTCCCCAGATCAGCACACAAACATAAAGGCAACTGTGGTCCAATGAGGCCAGTCCCCATCTCCCCTGCAGGTAGTAGAACTTGGGAGTGTTGTACACATGGTCCTGGTTTTACAGGTATGAAAGATGCAAGACTGAAGAGATAGGTCTTGGAGGCTTGTCCTGTGGTTCAGGAGAACAGCTGAGGCCTGAAAGGATCAAAGTCCTTTCACAGAAGCCCGAGAGGTCATTTTTTCAAGCTGTGTTGATGAAGCTTAAATTGTAATGGTGCCTCCAGAGTGGTAGAGATGCTTGTCAAGGAAAGCTGTAGGGATAGAGTGGGGCTGGCCTAAGAGAGATATGTGTGTTGTGGGTTATAGAGCTGGAGAAGAGGACTATCAAGCACTTAAATATTTTTTTGAGATTTTAATATATCATCTCTAACCTTCCCCTTCTTTCCTCCAAGCCCTCCCATGTACCCATATATCTTCTGCTTGCTTTCTTTCAAATTCTTGGCCTCATTTTCTTTGTTGCTACTTGTGTGTGTGTGTGTGTGTGTGTGTGTGTGTGTGTGTGTGTATTCATAAATATATAAATATAACCTGCTCGATCCTTATAACCTTGCTTGTATACATATGTTTTCAAGGATGACCATTTGGTAATGGATAATCAATTGATATGTCCTCCTCTGGAGAAGATTATTTCTCTTACTCTCAGCATTCCTTAGTTTCCTGTAGTCTAGTGTTGAGGCATCTTGAGCTTTTCCTCTTCCCTGTTAGAATGTCTATGGTGTCATCTTTGTTTAGGTCATGTTTAGACAGCTATGGAAGTGAGATGTCATGGGTGTAGCTTTTGACATTTATAGGAGGCATAATTTCACAGAAAATTTCCTATTCTTGGCTTTTACAGTCCTTTTTCACCCCCCTCCCCTCTTTGTACAAGAGATCCTAGGCTTTAGATGCAGTTGTTGTGGCCTCTGACATTTCCTTAATGAGGGGTAAGAACTACATTTATCTGTGGGGCTACAAAAATGCCTTGGAGTCCAGATAAATCCATTATGAGTCTCAGATGGAAAACACGGAGATGTAGGATTTGATGTTATCTCTGTTGTATTTCAGTCTTTCTTCAGTTTAATTTTTCCTTACTATGCTTCATTGTTCCCTTGTTTACACTGTGCTATTACGTGCTGGAAAAGTATAAATGATATTTTCTGTCCTATAGGGCTCACATTACCCAAGTCTTAAAAACCACTCATCATTTACTCTTTTAAGCAGTGTTAAACCTGTTAAATATTATGGACACTTTTCAAAACAAACTAAATGAATTTTGCATAAGGGGTGGGGGGTGATCTGGAGACTGAGGGCAGTGGAAACTCACTGGAGCCCAGGATGGAGACCTTGGAGAGGACCTCTAGCAATGGGAGATGGGGAGCCTGAACAGGCTATCTCCTGTAACTGGCAAGGCTCCCAGTGGAGGGACTGGGATACCAGCCCAGCCACAAAACCTTCAAACTATAGCCCATCCTCCCTACAGTATCCACTGGGACAATGGAATGGCAAAACCTCATGTCAAAGGAGAGAATTCTTGCCTGATTCTTCAGGGTAGGCCAGGAACTAGTACTGGATAGCCAGGAGACAATTTATAATGATATCCTGTTCATAGATTGGTACCTAGCCCAGTCTCCATCATTGAGGCTTCCGCTGGCAGCTGATGGGAACAGATGCAGAGGCCCAGAGCCAAACATCATACAGAGCTCTAGAAAACTGTCAGGATAGGGAGAGGAGGGATTTGGGAGACTAGAAGGGTTGGGAACATTAGAAGATCAAGCACCATAGATTCAATGGGCCAGCACTCTTGGGGTCCTCAGAGCCTGAAGTGGCAGACAAAGAATCTGTGGGGTCTCCTAGATACATTATATGGTTGTCTGGCTTGGTGTTCTTGCAGAGAACCTACACGCTAGAGTGTATGTAAGGTTTCTCTGATGCTTTTGCCTTCCTCAGGACCAATTTTCTCCAGCTGGGTTACCTGGTCTACCCTCAATGTAGGGACTAGTACCAAGCTTGTCCCATCTTCTTGTGCCCTGTTTGAGCAGTAACCCTGGGAAGACTGCTTTCTTCTATGAAGAGGGGGTGGGGATGGTAACGAGTTGGTGGAGGTAGGAAGAGTATTAATAGAAGGAGAGGAAGGATGGGAGAGCTGGGATGAATGGAGGGACCCCAAAAGTGCTATTGATATGTGTTATATGAGACAAAATAAATAAATAAATAAATAAATAAATAAATTAATTAATTAATTAATATATAAAAGAAATTGCCTAGGGCTTGAGCTTGATATAAGGGGTGGAAGAAAGGACTTATCAGAAAATATTTGGACGTCAAGTAAATAACATGGATTTGTGATAAGTAATGTTGATTGTCAACTTTTATGTGTGTTGAATGTGTGTGCACATATGAACATGCACATAGGTGTATGTGCTCTTTGTGTACATATGTATGGAGACTAGTAGTCAACACCTAGGGTCTTCCTCAGCCCTTTAACTTTTGAGACAGTTTTGACTGAACTCACATCTAGCAAATTCAGTTCAACTGTCTGGCCAGCAAACTCCAGCAATCTTCCTCTCTCTAACCTACTCAAACCTAAAGTTGAAGATGCTCTTAGCTGCCATATCTATCTTTTTACATGAGTAATAAGGGAACAAGCTCAGAAGACCTTATGTTTCAAATAGCAAACTGACTGATATATTCTTCACATTGATGATTACTTCTATAGTATCTAAAGCAGTGGTTCTCATCCTGTGGGTCATGGCCTCTTTGGATGTCGAATAACCCTTTCACAAGGGTCACCTAATACCATCTGCATATCAAATATTTATATTATAATTCATAACAGTAGCAAGATATGAAGTAGTAATGATTGGAGGTCACTAAAACATAAAGAACCATATTAAAGGGTCACAGCATTAGGGCAGTTGAGAACCACTGATTTAGAGTCACATAGGAAACAAACCCATGGGTATATTTGTGAGGGATTTTTTTTTATATTAGGTTAATTAAGGTGGAAAAACATACCCTAAGTATTGGCAATATTCTTCCATGGCTTAGCCTCCAGACTGAAAACAAAAGGAGAAAATATGCCAGCATTCAGCTTTCTCTCTGCTTCCTGACTGTGGATACAGTGACCAGCTGCACTTGCTGACCTAACTTCCCCATCATAACGGACTGCAACTTTAAACTGTAAGTCAAAGTAAACTTTTCCTGTCTTAAGTTGTTTTTGTTCAGTATTTTATCATAGCAATGAGAAAAGAAGCTAATTCACAATGTGCATCACTCTGCATAATTAGTATAATATCTTTGTGTTGAAACTAAATGATTGTGCTGATGCTGGCCCTGAGGAAAGACCTCTATCTATGGAGAAAATAAATATCCCTAAAATTGGTGATACTGAGGTCCTGTACCAGTATTCAGCTTTTATGACATTAGTTTTCATCTGTATAAAATTATATAGTCCTATTATTCAGCCCATTTATTGCTCATCAGACTCCAAATTTTCTGATTCTGTGATTTTAGTACTATATTATTAAATAATGGGATAAACATCTGTAGTTCACACAATTTAGAGGGCTTTGAAAACCAAAGCAAAAGTTAATCATAATATAGAAGAAAATAATATATATTAATATATTATATATTTATCAGTGTTAAATAATATTAATTAGTAATAACATTGATTAACAAATATATAATACTATGTATAGTTGGTACTTTGTAAGTATCATAAGCATCATTAGAAATCAGTGAAAATTGGCACTGTATTAATTAACTTGTATGGGGAGAGTTGGATTATGTATAGAAAAGAATAGTCTCTTATTTTTAAATATTCCATTTTAAAATAAATTTCAAATTGATTAATGGAAGAATATAATAAGGGCATTTTTAAAACGTTCAAAAGAGAAAGGCTATAATTATATTCTGGAAGGAAAATATTTCTCAAGTGAAATATAGGGGAAAAAAACCTCCTAAGAGTTTCTGAACTGTTTCCTAAGCAAAGTTAAAGTAGAAATCTTGCACTGGGAAGTCTTGGCCGTATTTAGTTCTTATAAAATCAAAGCTAATCACTACTCAGCTTTCACCACTGTGACAATGATCTAAGGTGAAAAGCCTTTATTTTATTCCACTTGCATCTATCACTTTCTGTAGACATATTTTTATTTGTGGGGTTTCAAGAAATAACAAGGTATAATTTTATCTTAAGTCTAGACTTGGAAGGCTTTAGCCCTCGTACAATCTAATCTTCAAACCTAAACCTAGAACCTAGAACATTTCAGTCTCCAAGACTTATGGCTGTCTGAGCTCACTCTGACTAGCTGTCTATTGAACTCTGAACTGTAAATTGTAAACTGTCTGATTCTGACTCTCTGCTTTCTCTCTTAGTTTATCCTGGACTGGCTCCGCTCTTCTTGGTTTCTTCTTCTGAACTGAACTGTCTATGTGCTGACTGCACTCAAACTGCCTGACTGAACTAACTCTCTGCTCTGTTTCTTGTCTGCTTCCACCTTTTCCTGAGCTCTGTGTTCACACTGTTTCTACCTTGCTTCCTTCTCTGAACTCTGAACCTTGAACTCTGCCTCTACTCTCTGCCTCTCTCTTCAATCTTTGCCTCTGCCTCCCAAGTGCTGGGATTAAAGGCGTGCCTTCTGAATTGGGATTAAAGGTGTGTGATACATTGGAATTAAAGGCATGTATTAACATTCTTTCTTGCCTAGAGCAGCCATGCTGCCAGATTAAAAGACAAAATGTTCACGAACTGTGACGCAAAGCTTCAGAGATTGCGTGGTAGAAAAAAGGTGCTTCAGCTCATGTTAGACAGGAGGAATAAGAGAAAGACACAACCTTCAAGTCTGATCTGGATGGTTTATTTATTCTACCTTGCCCTTACTTCCCAGTTTTACCATCTCTTTGTTTTACCACATGGATAACACCATATCCCTTTAGTTAGATAAAGATCCTCATAATTGAATGATCTAATCACTTCTTAATAGTACTAATAATTTAGAATCAGCTTTCAACACAGGAGCCTTTTGTGGATAACATGAAATGCAATGTATAAAACAGGAAAGCAGCAGCCATTTTCCTGACATTGGGCGGTGTAAACAAAGGGTGAGTGATATCATATTCAGGAAGGTAAGTACAGGTGGTTTCCTCACTGATTTTAACGAAGCTGCTTGAGATGCAAAGTCAGGTGGTACAAAAAGTATTGAAAAGTGTATGGGAGATCACATATTTTAAAAAATATAACCTCTCATTTAAGTAATCAAATCATGGAGTAGTGAGAATGTCCTAAAGATGACTGCTTGAACAGATGATACATCATGTAGTAGCAAATAACCTAGAAGCCAAATAGTTTAAAAGGAAAATCAGTTAACTATGTATATCCTTTGTTATAGTCTGGTCATTGGTCTTTTTATTTCAGCTGGGCACACACGAGTGTGCACATGTATAGGTATGTTTGTGTGCATACCTATATGGCACACTTGAAGGCAAGCTGCCAACTACAGGTGTTGATCCTTAGAAGCCATCCATCATGTTTTGTTTTGTTTTTGTTTTTTTTTAAAGGGTGTCTCAATGGCCTGTAGTTCACCTATCAGTTAGGAGGGTAGTTGGCCAATAATCTAGGGATTTGCTTACCTCTGCCTCTTTAGTGCTGGAATTCCAAGTATATACCACCACACCTGGATAACTTTAATTTTTACATGGATTTGGGGCTTAAACTCAGGTCTTTATACTTATAGGGCACAGTTTCAGACCTGGATCATCAAATTTTAGGTTTAAGACCCAGCCACAATGCACAATGTATTTTGGGGAAGTGATGTCTCAGGCTGTCTTGTATGGACCATGTCCATGTCCATACATCTTGAAAGTTATGTTGGGTTGTATGATGAAGGATTTCACAGTAATACTTAGTTCTGTAAATACTTCATGTTCTACTTCGTGGAAGTAGCTTTGATTTGATTGAGGTTTAAGGTTTGTTTGTTTTGTTTTTAAAATTATTTGTTTTACTTTTCTGTTTCAATTACAAGAGTTATTTCTGGGTGACTTTTGTCATTTCCCTGTTTCACTAAGAAAATAAGATTTCTTTCCATCCTTTAGAAGTATTTTATTTGTTGTAACCCTTATGCTTTTTTAAGAAAATAAATCTGATAGTTACATGGCTTGTTTTTGTCTACCACCGACAGGCTTTCCTTGTCACCATTGACTTTTTTTGTCTGGTGAATTGTATCTCAGTGAAAATGTCTTTTGTAGTGACAGGAGCATGCATTCCTGGGTATGTAAATGGAATTAGGTTTGTGAGGCTGGATCAGAAGTGATTCTGAACTGCAGTAGAAACAAACAGAATTTATACAAGGAAACAGAAATATGTAGTTTCAAAAGTTATGTTTAACCCCTTGGTTCAGTCATCAGTAGAAACTGTACTATTTAATTAACCTTCCAAACTTCAGTTTTATCACTTATTAAGTGACAGTGTGCTGCATTTCTCTAAGTTTAATATAAAAAGTTTCAAGAACAAGACACCAAAATTTTAATAACACCATTTCATAAGGAGTGATAAATTATGTGAAATGCAAGAATACCTTAATTATAAAAATCTAAAGAGTATATTTATTACCATTTAAATTGAACTTTTATTTGCTAGCTGTTTTAATAGGACAGATCTGCTCCTAGTAGGCATATATGTAGAAATGTGGCCTATTAAAGATATTTACTTGACAGTAGATCTGATCATTCTTCATCTGTGACCCCCAATGTTGCTTAAATTTAACATTCACCCGACCTATATCCTCAAACTCTATACTATGTCCAGTGCTATGTTGACATATCTGCATATTCTATAGACATCCATTGTTTTAGACACTTCTTCTTCTAAGCTCTTGCTACTCTTGGGGTCTGTGCTCCATCTCATTTCCTGTAGCCTTTCTCTTGTCTGCTTTTTCTTCCCATTCAGCCATCTGTGAATGCATGCATGGCATACTTTTAGAATGTTTAAAGTAACTGAGCTATATTACTCTGAAATATTGAAAACAACTTTAATATGAGCTAGTCACATATGCCCATGAAATCTCTGTGGCTTCCTGGGCACCCAGAATTTTTTCTTCATTGTTCTTCCTCTAACCAGAATTCCTACCATGTTACTGATTCCTTTTTTCATTTCAAAACTACTCATTTCTACATTATCTATTAGAAAAAATATTCCTGGCAATTTTTAATGCAAAGTACATTTTATTTTCTTTAAACCATGTGATTAGAGTCTTACCTTCTAAAACCTAAAGGTTTAACAATATATCTTTTGAAAAATAGATAATTTTCTTCTTACACATAAATTAGACTTGAATTACCAATAAAATTTCCCAAACACATACAGTTCAAGTAGATTATATTTAATGATGCCTAAACTGTTGAACTTAGCTCTGGAATTATTATGTAAAATGATACACAGGAACAAAATGAAATAAACATGCACTGAACACAATATTTTAAAATTTATGGTATCTGTTTAACTTGTCATGTGAAGTGGCATTCTTCTGTGAAATCTTCAGTGGTCTCATGGGATAGGTGATTAGAATATTACCCTGATGCCTCTGCAGACAGAGGGAAAGAATGACTGATGAATCCCTAGGGCTGAACTCCAAACTACCAGAAATAGGATTCACCAGGAATGGTGACAAAGTGAACATTTCTATGTTAGAACCATGCTGTTTTCTGCTACAGTGTGGCAGAGCAGTAGGAGGACTCTTTATATATGGGCCTCTCAGTGATATCATTGTCTGTTGCTATGATCTAAGTTTAATAATCTATGTGCTTTCCCAGAATTGCACACTGATGACACCATGAAGTAATATATTTGTTCTGTAAATATTTAACCAGAGCCAGTACTGTACCAGTTTCTGAGAATGCACTGGGAAACAAGGCAAATAGAACTCCTGCCTTCAAGTCTGTTCTATCTCAGAAGTCAACTAAAATAAGGAGGGCCTGTTAGCTTACAACAGAGAGCAGTGATAGTCAGAGTGGAGAACAGGGACCTTAATTCTTCATGCTTTCTGGTACTATGTATTCTTTACCATCCCATGCATGTCTTCCCTAATAAACAAATGGTTGATGGAATGTTTTTTACCTTCAAAGAAAGAGCTGAAGTGGAGGGTGCAGAGTGAAATTCCCTTTGGCAAAGGGTATGTTCCAGGATTGAACATTAGAGCTAAGTTCTGCTCTCCAATATGCTGGATGGAACAAAACGAAGATTCTATTTTGATATTCATTATCTAACACTGATTCATATACAAATAGACTCTTAAATTATGAGAGACCTGACATCTTACCATCATCCCTTTTACTTCATTGATGTAATATCTTGACAGATAATAGAAATAGACTCAATGAAGTAGAATTTAAAAACCAAATCAATCTACTAGCAAATAGACAGATTGATGGTTTTCTCGTTGCTGTGATAAAGTATCTGACAAGAGCAACTTAAAAGAGGAAGGGTAATGTTTGGCTCACAGCTTCAGTGATTCAGTTCACCAGAGCTGGGAAGGCCTGGTGGAAGGAAGAAAAGGCAGTTGATCACACTGATCCACAGTCATGAAGCAGAGAGAGAATAATACTCATGCTTCTTTTTATTATATCTGGGACCCCAACTCATTTGATGATTCCAGTCACAGTTAGGTTACATATCCAATCCTCAGTAAAAATGTTTCTGGAAACATCTTATTTTATGAACTTCTGAAGATATGGGAAATTAATGGCTATTCACTCCAAATAAGTCTTAGGTGAAAAATACAAGGAAACATTCCACTGCTGTGTGGCTTGGTAAGCTTATGAGTTTAACTGAAGTATCCTATAGGGGACAGGATGAAGGCTTACTTACAGGAACGGACAACTTTTGGGCAGCTACACATGGAGAAAATAAATATTTCTCTCCAGCAGCTGTTAACTGTCTAAAAATTTTTGGGATTTTTTTTTCAAGGGAGGAGAAATGGTGAGTTTGTCCACACCATTATGATGGAAAGTTAATGTGCAGGTGTTAAAAACTGCTGAGAGTTCAAGAGAGAAAAGTCCCTATCTTGCCCGGAGGACTAAGTTCCACAGCACACTTTCATAAAACTCCCAGTGCTGTGTTGCCAAGGTCATCCAAATCTACTCAGATTGACAAAAAGGATGAATGATTATAGGCCTAAGCTAAACCAGCCATTAGCATTTTACTATTTGAGTAAATTTAACAATGGGGCATTTCTTGTGGGGACTAAGGTCAGAGAACTGAACGTATAAGTTTGTGTAAAAGACCTTGACCTGATTGAAGAAGGCTTAACTAATCATTCATAGTACAGAAGGAAAACTTATTTGTTCCATGTAAACATGCTAGTTTTTTTAATGAGAGATAGAAAGGGTGTGAATCTGGATGGTAGGGGAAGTGGGGAGAAACAAAGAGAAGAAACGGTAATTAGGATATATTATATGAGAAAAAAATCTATTTTTAATAAAGGAAAAAACAAATATATCTACTATTTTATTAAAAGAAAGCTGAATGCAAACTACATACATGCCATAATATAATAAATCAGGATTATCTGAATACTGACAGTTAATCTATGAAGTTTTATAAATTCCCAGGTAAACTTCATTGAAAACAGAAGACAGTCAAAGATCTTGGGATTGCAGAGAGAAGGTTATGGAATTTCTTCAAAGGAAAATTGGGATGAGGAATTGATCACCATGCAGTCTATACTGATGTTTACCAGACCAGTGGATTCCAGTCAGAAACATCAACAGTTATAATTCAGGAAGCAATGTTTGTTCTCTATCATAAGCAATTATGGAGGAAATTGATGTTTTGAGTATCAAAGAACTTTTATAGAAAGATGCTCAAATCTAAAATGCTTTCTCTGAATGACCCAGTGGGACAGGAAGACATGTCCAACAAGACCTTGAGACTCATGATCATCTCTAATGTCTTTGAGAGAGGGTATTGTTGGAAGGTCAAATGCTGTGTGAAAATAGACCCTGCCAGTTATCCCATTAAGTGGAAAACATCACAATTTATTTTAACTTAAAAGAGATTTTTCTAAAAGAGCTCAGTTTCATAGGCAGTGGATGGAAACATTCTGGGAGGCTTTGAGTTGAACTGATTACATTTTGCCTGTTCCTGAGAAAACTTCTTGGGTTCGAGATACAGCTTAGTGGTAGTACACTTTGGCATAGAACATTCATTGCTCTAGGTTCAAGGCCCAGCACCACAAAATAAATAAAAAACAAATAAATGCATTTAAAAAATAAAATGAAAGTTAAAACATATTTTATATATTTATTTTTTATTTCTTGAAATTAAAATATAATTAAACCATTTCACTTTTCTCTTTCCTTCCTCCAGGTTCTCCCATGTATCCCCCTTGATTTCTCTCTCAAATTCATAGCTTGTTTTTCTTTAATTATTGATATATGTATATATAATATGTGTATATGTATGCATATGCATATATGCTATAACATACAAACACAACATTTAATCCATATAATGTTACTTTGTATGTATATGATTTCAGTTGGTATTGGATAACCAACTGGAGGGAGGAAAGGGAGTCTGCCTCGGACTATTTCTCCCAATCTCAGCATCAAAGTTGGTTTTTGCTGTTTGTCTAGGGTTAAAGGCCCATGACATTTTTCCCTTTTTATGTATTTAAACTTGACCAACAAAATGACATATTTTGGCAAATAAAACTACAGAGTGGAGAGGGGGACACAACTGGCCAATCATAACTAAATAACTCTAATCTTTACTTAAAAGGGGACCTAACTTTCAGACCTCACCCTTCACCCATGATCTCCACAGTAAATGGTTTTCATTCAAATCTGATACTGAAACAATTGTCCTTAGCTGTCATGAGGTCTTATAAACCACAATAGAAAAATAATCAAACAATGGATGTCTATCCAGAATTCAGAAGGCATTTTAATTTGTTCAATTCTGGACCATTTCGGAACTTACCAGAGGCTAAGATGGAGTGGCCACTATGTGTACAAGAGGTTCTCAAGGCATTGTTAATGTCTGGTGTGGTGAGGTATTCTGCAGTAGGTAATGTTGCATGACCATCCTGACTTTCTCCTGTTGGTGATCTTGCCAAACACATAGTGGGAACACAGACCTAATCGCTTAACTCTATGAACTAAGAAGAAAATCTGGGGACATTATAAATTAACTTTTATTTCACATTCCTAAGTTTTCAACAGGTTTGGAGAGGAGAGAGAATTTCTATGTAACTAATCAAAGAGAATATTGTAGAAAGACCCTTCTTAGTTGCTTTTCAAATTCAAGTGAGGAAGAATCTGGCCTGACTCATCAGTTAGACTGAAAAAATTCAACCCTGCCAGCATCTCCCCTTTTAAGCTACCTGCAATTTGGGCAATTAGAGTGAACTAAGAATAAAAGAATCTGATCTAGATACAAGATCATATTTTTTTCAGTCATCTTGAATCCTTTATGCTTGTCTTCAAAGTATTTTCTCTCAATTTTCTCCAAATTCAACCCACCAACAGGGACTTTACATATTGCCTACACTAAGACCTCCATAAAAGTAAAGCCCATCATCCTAGAAAATTTTTGAGGTTTAAACAAATATCAACTGAGGCAGAGACATTGTTTTGTGGTGATCAATGCTTCTTAGGCTGAGGAGAGGAGATATGAAGGCACAATGAAGGACTGCAATTAGTACAAGAAAAGCAGCAAGTGATCAAAGGTGTATGGGATGTAATGAGTCTACATAACATACTACAGTATGATACCATAGAGAACTTGGCTCAGGTTTCTGATGTTTGGGTTAAGCCATGATTATCTTATTAAACAAATAAGAGTATAAAACTCCCAGTTTAATCTGAATGTGAGTTGACTCTTCTTAGTAAAATATGTCTTATGTAATATGTATAATACATGAGGCATACTTACAGTAAAAAAACAAAACAAAACTTTTGAAATTCAAATTTAATTAGGGCTTGCTTGTACGTTTTACCTTGTGACTACATAATGAAAATTGAAAATCACTGAATATGCCGGGTGGTGGTGGTGCATGCCTTTAGTCCCAGCACTCGAGAGGCAGAAGCAGGCAGATCGCTATGAGTTCCAGGCCAGCTTGGTCTACAGAGTGAGTTCCAGGACAGCAGGATAGCAAGAGTTACAACAGAGAAAACTTGTCTCAAAAAAATAAAATATAAAATAAAATAAAAAATAAAAAATAATAGAAAAGAAAAAAGAAAAACACTGAAGATTTGAAAACGTTAATGTGATTATTCTCATAAACTAAAGGGAAGGAAAGTTAGTAACAAAACATCTTTGCAAATTTTTATTTATGAGAAACTTTCTTTCAATGTGACCTTGCTATAAAACAAATAATAAGAAGAACATGTATTTCATCACTTGTGATAGTATTTTAAATAAAGCCTGAAAACTATAAACTAATTTAGCAACATGACAAGCAAGACTGACTTATGTGGGACAAAGGAAAAAGCCAATGCAAAAAAAACAAAAAAGCTCTACACAGCAATTTCCCTTGTAAAACTGAGAACACACCTTTTATTTCTATTGAAATCTTGCTTCCAACACTCTTCCAAGTCTGTGTTTACTGTGCCTGGCTTTTCAGAATGTGGTGATTGCTGCCTTGGTGGCTACCTCACTCGTTCATAGCAGGGTACTTTGAAGAGATTGACACTGATTTCTTAAACTTGATCTGTCAGAAGAGCTAAACCTTCTGAGTCAGTTGCAGAAGAAATGTGCACACTGCCAGTAAGTGGAAGTGGCTTTTCAAATTTAATACCCATTCTAAATTTTAATTATGTTTCCATGTGTCTCCTAAGTATCTCTGTGCCTCTGATTTTAATCCTCTCCCTAGGAATTCTCTCTACAGCAGTTTTTAGAATTCTAGACATAGTCATTTTTCAGTACAGGAATTGTCAAGTTTTCATACCTAATGACCAGTTAATTTATGATCTTGCAATTGGATGAGTCACCCAAAACACCAGTCTTCCCATAGGAGGCCAGGGATCAGGTGTGGCAGGAACAGTGTCAAATGGAGCCGAAAAGGCCAAGATTAAAGTGTGAATAAATATTTAACATCTCCCTCACCAACTCCATAATACCAGAAATGTGACTGCATGAAGCGTATGACAATTTTAAAATACCCTTTCCATCAAATTTTTGAATATATACCATTGCCAATGGTAAATATTTTTATTCAAATTCAAACCTGACCCCAGTGTCATCAGAGTGTTACTGAAGTATAGGAAGTGCAGCAAGTGTGAATCTGATATGACTAGAATCATTCTCTTTGGGGCCACACCAAGATTATACCAAGTTTGTAGCTGAAGAAGTTGATTCAGGGAAAATGCGGTTTATTCTTTGTCTAATTAAATCTCCCAGTTCTAGCCTGGAGATTTTAATCCTCTTTAAAATTTAGTCTTAATCTGTAAACTGGAACGCTTTAGCCTTCACACAATCTAGAACTTTTAAACTGCTAGCCCAGACCTAGAAGGTGTCAGCCTTAGCCTTATGAGACCTACTGTTGACTGAGCCACTCTGACTAACTGAGCTCCTTCTGACCTCTTCTGATTCAACTCATTTTCTGCTCTGGACTTCTGCCAAGCTCTGATGTGTCTCTGTGTCTCTCCCTGAGCCTCCACTGCTCCATCCTGCCTCTGTAACTGAATGCACTATAACTCACTCTAGCCTCCACTTCTGTAACTCCTCTGTAGCTCGTTCTTCAAGTAACTCTTTAATTGCTCCTCAACTGACTTTTCTTCAGCTGACTACTTCAACTGACTCTTCTGCCTGTTTCTCAACTCACTGTTCTGTCTGCTTCTCAACTGACTCCAGTCTGCTTCTATTAGCTGATCCTTCAATTGACTGACTGTCATATAACTTCTATATAACTCCTTAACTGAACTGAGATCCTGCTTTTTCTCATGAGAGTTGGGCATGTCCTTACTCTGCTAATTCTTCCTTTGATTATTCACTTTGTCTGTCGTTCACTCTGACTCATCTCAGACTTCACTTCCTGTGTGACATTAACTTCTAAGTTCTGCTTCCTGTATCTACTTCTACTATTTTGTACCCCACACCCAGGGATTATTGTTATATATGTATATATAAAATTTTATATAAAGGCAAGAAGTACCACTGCCTTCTAAATATGCCATTGCCTTTTAAATACTGGATTAAAGGTGTGCCTTCATTCCATTCAGACCACACAGACCTCTGAATGTAGATCCTGCAATATAGACTCTAGCTTTTACACAGGGCTATTCCTCTACAAAGTTAAATATAAATATAGTATATAAAATATTATAGCTAATATTTACTAAGTATTTAACATGTCCACACACTGTTATCAACACTTTAGAACTATTTAATATAATTTTCTTGAATGTAATTTTAAGCAAGAATTTTAAACAAGAAAATTAAAATGCTGAGGTCCAGGTAATATAGCTTGCCCAGTGTGGTATCAAACATATTGCACAGACAATAGGACTCTAAAACTATACTTTTCACTACTGCATCCCTCTCCCTCTTCTTACTGAGATGAAACAATTTTTGATAGTGGAGCACATTTATGTGTCCTGAAAAATATGAATGCTGACTAGCTTAGGTTGGTTTGCTTTGGTAAGACATTCAAGCCTATCAGTTTTCTCAATTTCTTCTGGGGCTAGGGAGATGGTTTAATCAATGAAGTGTTTGCTACACAAATATACACATCTAGTTCAATTCCAAGAATCTACATAAGAAGCTGGGAGGGTGATTCATGCTTGTAGCCCCATAGCTGGGAGGTTAAGACAAGTAGATCTCTGGGGCCTACTGGCCAGCCAGTCTAGCCTATGTCTCAATGAAAAGGTATTGGAAGAAAACAAGATGGACAGCTCCTGAGGACTGACACCCAAGGCTGATCTCTAGCCTAAATGTTCACTCATATACATATACATGCATATACACACTCTTGTCCACACACTCTCTCTTCTTTTGTTGTACAATAATAGCTAACTTTATACACATCCATTATCCATAAAGTATGGATTATTGTGAATCATACTTAATTAAAGCAACTACTGGTACTGTCCTTTGATTTAACCTATACTAATTCATTCTTTCTTCTGACAGTCATTCTTGGAGTCCTGTTGGATGAGGTGCTATAAAATTGATTATAAATAACTTGTTCTACCTCAGAAATGTGTGGGCTATAAGAATACAGGCAATGAAACAAATGTTGAGGTTAATCAATTTGGCAATGGAAGGCAACTGCTGAATGCTAAACACTCAATGCAAAATGGAATATGTAATGTTTTACAAAAGATTCCTAACTGTACTCTTTCTGGACAGCTCATTTAACATTTTCATTCTTCCTTTAAAAATTTACAAAGTTTTCTAGAAGTACCCAGTTCATACTAGCTCTAGTACACAGACTGCTCTCTAGGTTGCAAGATTATAATGTAGACATACTTATAATGGGAGAAACAGGGATAAGGGAGAGCTTTGACTTGTTATCATAAAATTGCTTAGGTGAATTTTACTACAGACCATGATCATAGGCACTGATCATTTGCCATTTTTGAACCACAGTGGGAAGATTGTTGCAGTTTTGATATAAATTGCTGTAGGTGTTGGGGTATTTTGAACCAGAGGCACTAATGTTCAGGCTCTTAGAGACACTGAGAAATTCTCCATTCAAGATTCTAGCTTCTCTCTGCAAATACACAGCTCTCATTGATTAGACAAGCAATAAAGCTCATTGATATATATATATTTTAATGTGTGAAACAAACAAATCAAACAAGATGGTCTTGTGTAAAATACACAAGTTGTATCCATTAACTAGTTAGTAATATAGTCTGTTAAGACATTGAGTTACATGTAGAACATCAGGAAAATGGACAAAGTAGTTGAGAGATATGAGGAGTCACTCTGTCTGGGAGTGCTAAGAGTTACTTGGATGCACTCACCCTTATCTTCATCTTGATAAATGAAAGAGAGTATTATTCAGTGAAGACAATGAAGACATAGACACATTGCCATAGGGAATTGAAATATAATGGATGTGTCAAAGATCTTGGGGTCCTGAGGGATGGTGAGTACACAGTATAGTAAAAAATAAGTAGTGTGATTTTGTATCTGGGGTGACACCTAGGGAACTAGCCATAGAAAGAATGTGACCAAATTCAGAAGGGCCAATATCACTTTCAGTCAACTTGTTTCAGTGCTTTTAAGACAGACTTTCCTATATATCCCAGGCTAGCCTTAAGTTCATAGTAATCCTCCCACCTCAGCATTTCAAGTGCTGATGTTGTAAACATGTGCTGTGGTTCCTGGCTCAATAAACAATCTTAAGTGGTTCTCAGTAAAGTAGAGCTTCTGTTCATCATTACTGATAATGTATTTTTTAACTTTACTCAAAGAATAGAAAAATACTAAAAGAAAAGTTGCATAAAAACAAGTACAGACCTGGAGAGATGGCTTTTTGGTTAAGAGCAATGGATGCTTTTTCAAAGGACCTAGGTTCAATTCCCAGCCCACATGACAGCTCACAACTGTCTGTAATTCCTGTTCCAGGGGATCCAACATCCTCATGCAGACATGCATGCAGGCAAAACACAAATGTACATAGAATAAAAATAAATAAAATATAGTTTTTAAAAATGTACAAGAAACCTCAGCATGGTTATTTGATGAAGACCTCAAAGATAAACTAAATATTACAGATCAGTCAGGGTTTTGTCTTAAAGAAACGTTTTTACAATTCTAAACCTAATAGTTTTTCATTTGCTTTAGTGGGAGTTTAGTAGTTATTGTTTATTTTTATTGTGACTCAAATATTAACCTATGACTCCTAACAATTGCACAAAATGATATTCAGCTTGCTATTTCAAGATTCATCTTAACTTCTATTCTGATTTGCATTAGAAAGTCCATTCCCAAACTTTCCAAGCTCAGCTTTCATCATCTTTCCCATCAAAACCTAGTAGTGAGTCTTAGGGCCATGATTTTCCATCTTATGGAGCAAATCTAACCAAAAGCTCTGCATATAAGTGTTCTCTGTCTTTCTATTCTTTCTGCAGGACTGACTCATAAAAAGTAAGGGAGCCCAATACAGACTAAAATATCCCTTTGCTTACTTACTTAGAAATTAAACGTAGGGTATACAGAGATCAAATACTTTCACACCTAACCCCTCTCAATGCCACTACCTTCTCCAGCACATATTTTGATTTTTATCTACTTACCTATCTGTCTGTGGATATTGTTCAATCATAAGAAAAGAGAATTTTTATTGTTGATAACTACTGGATGGCTCACCAAGAGAGACAAAGAGGCATAATAATAGGTAGAAGCCCTGCCAGACCTCCTCAGAGGGAACTGCCATCATGCAAGTGCCATACTGGACAGTGGAACCCTGAGAGTCTGAGCTCAGGGGTTTTTGTTGATCTAGAACTCCTTAGGTGTTCTATTGACAGCACATGCAGATCATGCACAATCTAACATCCCCTACATAAATCCAACACCTTCAGACAATACAAAACACCAAGATTTAAGCAGTCTCTCCCTCAGTAGTGCACAAAACAATTTTAAACACAACTAAAAATAAACTTCTTCATCAGAGAATACTGCTTATAAATCTTATAAGATACTGTCTACTTTAATTGACTTAGTCACTGACATCCTCTGACATTATAGACAGCTCTCACAATACTCAACGTAATGACTTTTTCTGCATTCTGCAGGATCCCTATATGAATTTTGAACTTTATCATTTTCCAAGCTAGAGGTATGTGGAAAGATTGTCTGTCTTCATGATGGGCAGTGTGAAAAGAAAATCTTTCTTGATGCTAGGCAATACCAAGGCCACAGCTTTGAGTCACCTATGAGGATGGTCACACGGAAAATGTCCAACACTCCAGGGCTTACTGTGGTGCTCAACTTGGTGCATGGTATGTTGGGTGTGTTTTAAGAATTTATTTTACTTTTTTTATGTTTTATTTTTTGTTTTTTGAGACAGAGTTTCTCTGTTGTAACTCTGGCTGTCCTGGAACTCACTCTGAAGACCAGGCTGACCTTGAACTCACAGAGATCCATCTGCATCTGCCTCCCAAATGCTGGGATTAAAGACATGTGCCAACCACCATCGGGCTTATATTGAGTATGTTAAATTCATTTTTGTCTTGTGATACTTTCAACATAAGATAGAATTATTGGACATAGAGGGTTGTATACTTTTTGTGGAAGTTTATTTTCAGGTATGTATAAAATATTGTTTTGTACACTGTTGGGTGAGGGACTGCTTAGGTCTTTGCATCTTGTATTGTCTGCAGGTGTTGATGTCTGTGGAGGATATTTGACTGCTTATGATCTGCACCTGAGGAGTTCTAAATCAATAAAAACAGCTGATCTCAGGGTATGGCACCTGCCATGATAGCGGTTCCCTCTGCTGAGGTCTGACAGGGATTACATCTATTAATATGTCTCTGTGTCTCCTTGCTGAGCTACTATAGCAGTATACTACTACATATTCTTGTGGTTAAAAACTAAATATATAATTGCTTATCCTTATTATCATTGTTAAATATAACAGTACACAATGGGACATGCAGTGTGCAAGCAGAATAAAATGGAGACTGAGATGTTGGTCTTGATCCATTATGTCATATTTAGACTCCCAGAAAATAGGAATGATTACTTCTAGCCTGTGTGCCTACATTTCCAAGACCTACTGTGTCTGCTCTACTGCTACTAATGCGAACTGTTTCTGGGGCTTGGTGCTGCAGTCTTTTACAGCTTTGTTAAGTTAGAAAAACAATTCCTGAAATGTCATTGTGGGAGTCATATCCATGAATGATTGCATGTGTTTCTGGTGTGTGAGCACTGGAGCTTATTTCACTTTCAAGTAACTTTCTTGGTCAGTCGATAAATGTAGTAAAATGAGGAATGTCCTAATATTATTACAAAAATGATTTATTGATATTTAATGTAAAATTAACATTCCTTTAGAAAATTTCCAAGAAATTTGTTGAACAGGCATGTGTCCATATCCTTTCCCCAAGAGATTCATGGTATTCATTCATTGGCATGTCAGTGAGATTGTAAGATTGGAACAGAGAACTAGAATATTTTCTTTTTCTGTTCATAGAAATAGCCATGCATTTGGTTATCTCTCTAGAAGATACATATTAAGAGAATAGTAGCATATATTTTTCAGTGTAATCTTAATTTTCATTTTGGAGACAAGGTCTCATAATGTAGCTTTGGCTGGTCTAGAACCCTTAGTGTAGGCCTGCCTGTCTTCTACCTCACATAGCTACACTTGACTGAGCTATTGAGTGCCAGGGTTACAGATAAGCCCGTTTTACTTACTTATTTCTAAAGGGACTATATATATGGCTGAATCTTAAATTATTCCTAAAAGCCCATACGCTAACTGTGCAACATCACTGGGTATGGTAGAACTTTCAGGAAGTAGGGCTGAGTGTCAAGTGAGATCATTTAGGATGGACACTGGGCCTTGACCTTGTCTTCTTTCTCTGTTTTCTAACTTCCATGAGATAATCAGTGTGCTCTGCCACATGAGTTCACCAAGGTGAACTGTGCCAATTGTTCATAGCTGACATCTCAGAAGCCAGGAGACAAAGTATTTTCCCTCTTGTAAGGTTCATGTAATGAGTTTTGTATCATAGTCACAGAAAGCTTCTTAACATAGTAATAACAATTGAATTCCACAAACAGCTTTCTCATAGTTTTAGATATGCTGAGAAGTTCAAGATCATGATGACTTCATGTTGGATTATCTGGTCATGGCCTGGTACTTGCCTCTAAGATGGCACTATGTTGTAACTACTCCAGATGGAACAAATATTTTGTTTTCACAGAGCAGAAGGTGGACAAGTAAGTTCTCTGAAGTCTGAGTGAAGACACTTTTTTAAAGAACTATCAGGGAGAAGAACCCTTATGGCCTAGATCTCCTTAATGTCTCACCTTCCCTACTATTTCATTGGCCATTTACATTAACAACTGCATTTTTGAGGGAACTATTCAGTACATAGAAGGACAACTACTCTATGAGGCCCAAGCCTTATATAACACCTTATCTATCCTTGACAGTGAGTAAATTAATAGTAGGTACTCTGAAAATCTCATTTATTCATATCTGTTTTACATGTTTACTGTTGTCATTCAACCAAATGAATTAAACTTGTTACTTGCATCATCACAAAATTATGGAACAAGATTTTTAAATGTAATTTCATTTAATTAAAGAGTAAATAGATCTTTGTTTTGCTTCAATTGCTTGTTGTAAAAAAAAAATACAGCACTGAAACAAAGCAAAAGTACTAAATTTCTATGGGAAGTTCAGTGAATGGAGTCCCAACCAGATGTGGACACTGTTCCTAAGAGCAGTATGTGTAAGTTCTCACCATTACAGGAAGCCTTACTAAACCTGGGGCCCCACTACATCTACTGCTGTTTCATTCTTGCACTCTGTGCTGTTACTGTCATTGGTGTTGTGGATTCCTCTCTGGATATAGAGAAAGAAGTTGGCTAATCACTAAAGACAGAACAATTGGGTAGGCAATGACCGATCCAACCCAACTTTTAGTTCTCAAGCTACTTATTTGAGCCTATCTTTTTTTAATGTGTGCATTTCTGTGACTGTTGTAATATCTTAAAAGAAATAGAATCTACGCTCTCATCTCCAACTTCTATATAGAAAGCAACAACAGAACCTGAGTCACTGCCTTCCTGAGTGGAACAAATTTCCATGTGACTACTGACACTGTATGTAATTATATATGTTTGCTTAGTTTTTAAACAGAAGAAGAATGTTTAAAGGAGAGCAAAACAGTACCAAGTATTTCTGATTACATAGAATATTTTCCTGTAGAAGGTGATCCAATGAATCTAATAATTTTTAAAATAGGGTAAAATGTATAACCTGTATGTTTTGTTATTGTGCAGCCACCCCTTAGAAGATACACATAAGCACTGAACATAATTTCTGGAACACAGTAGGTGTTCAGTGAACATTAGCAGCAGGTGTTCTATGACATATGCAAATAGATGGGGATTTTAAGTTATTTCATTTGTCTATCATTAAAAGACAATGGTCTGGGAGCACTGCCAGTGGACATGCTGCCTCTGTCGTTCTGGATAACACAGCTCTGTCCTGAGCTTGAGGCAAGATGATGAATGAATTAGGAAAAGCTACAGCAAACATGTGGGTGGATGTCCCCTGTCAGAGCTTTGATTTGGATTCCTTGAAGAACAACAGAAACGTTCATTATATTTCATTCCTTTCAAAATACAAAGAATAGTGAAGCTTTCCAAGCTGAACAGCAATGCATCACCCTGGAAGAAGTAGTTTTAGTGAATTTTAAAGCAGCCTCTAGGAATCAGGCCATTGCAGGTGTTTTTATTGTTGTTTCTTCTGCTCACTGGCACCACTGTCTGTTTTTATCCATTCCTACAGATATGTCATGCTAATATGTTAGAAAAGTGATCTCTGCACCCACTAAGGGTTTGCAGCTCACATAAATGACAGTTAATTATTAAATGAATTTCTGATTTGCTGCTTTTCATGTATTTTTTAGCAGTTGAACAGAAGCTGGTGGGTGTGGAGGGAGGAGCCCTCAGTATAATCATGGGTAGAGAGACGGTTTCCTCTGACATTTTTCTTTCAGAAAGACTAAGCAAAATTGCAGTACAGTTTAACAGTACCCTTCTTAACTCACTGCTGGTTGCCATAGAAACAGGAATCTCGCCCCAACATGAAAGGCATTTAGGGAATCTGTTAAACTACATTAGCACAATCTAAGCATCCATGCTTACTACTTATAAGTCCAGCATCTCTTTTAGAATATCATTAATACTCATTAAGTTTCTCTGCATGTAGTTCATAAGATCTTCATATCTTATCTGAGCTCTCCATTGTGAGTGACCAACTTGTCCAAGATCATGCATTTGTAGCTCTGTACTTAGCTCACCCCAGGATGTGAAATAAAACATTCCATTCCACAAACATTGCATTTTCACCTGATCCAGATTTAACAGAAAACATGATTGCAATTACAATTAAGGAGATATGCTAATATTTAAGGAAGGTTATTTTTTTTAAAATAATAGTTAAGAATCCAGTGGGAATTTTTGTTCCAACAGTGAAGTTTAATGGAAACAGTTCCTTTAGTCTTTTGTTTGTTCTGGGTAACTATTAAGCTAAGTTTTATATGTTTACCAAATTGTATATTTTTAGAGTTTGATTTTGAGGATAACCTAGGACTCTTAAAACACGAAAAGATTATGTTTCTGGCAAAAAATACATTGGTCTTTTTGTTTTTGTTTTTTCCCAAGAGCTATAAGTATGTGATTAAGAAGCTGCCAATTTGTTTAAATAATTATCAAGATAGTTAAGTCACTGTTTTCTTTCATTTCATAAAATGAAGGAATTTATGTGAATTTGTGGGGAAAATTTAAAAAAAAGTCTTTTTTGAATTATATTTTAAAATCTAGCAGTTTTTTCTTGGATATGAAATGAAATGTCAATAATTTAACAGTTAATCTCTTATAGTTCAATACTATTGGCCCCCGGTTTGCTATATGTCTTCTTGTTAAGAAAGATTCTTGGTCACTTGCAACACTTTTCTACATATACAGGGCCATGCTGAACACACCAACTAAGGAGTCAGACAGCCCAAATTCCACTGTCATCCTCATAGTATGCTAGGGGCTTGACATTGAGCATGGACCTCAATCCTCTTGTACCTTCTTTTCATCATACAATTGCTAAGAGGATTAACTTAGACAACTCATATGCAACACTTGGATGTTTTTCTCAAACATGTAAATGCTCTCACAAACAATATCTTATGGATTTTAATTACTATTATTACAGTTACAATGTGTCACATAGGTAATTAGGCAATACTTCTGAACCAATGTTTTCTTTTTTTTTTACTAGAAGCAAACCTTCTAGATGAACTGCTAGCCAGGAATATTTGGGACTGGTTTTCTCCATGAACTTATTCACTTTTGGAAAAGAGTGGATTATAAATTTTAAAATGTCCAAAATCCAGAAGCAGAAAAGAGAATACTTAGCAGAAACCAAAAAATCTGATTTTTTGGAAGATATCTGAATATACCCTCCATTTACTACTTCCCATAGTATCAACTAGATATCAAGGTAGTAAGAGGAAGCTAAAATTGTTGCTAATGAAGCACAGTTCAATTTGAGCTTTTCAGCTTCCAGACAGTACAAAAGTGTTATGAATTCCACAGAAACAGAGCCTCAGATTTGAATTTATCTCTCTTCCTGGACTGGTGGTATACAGCACAATGCCCCTGAACTGGGCAGTAGCAGGGACTAGAGCCCTGGGTCATCCCACAATCCTGAAGATAATCCATAGTATGCTAGCACCTGCATGTTGCTACCCAGTTGTTGTGTCCAGTGTCTGGAACAGCAACCCCACTTTCAATTTAGAGTAATTTCAGTTTATGAAAGGCTAATGGGACAGTTCCACTGCAAAATGAGATGCATCTACACTGTTTTCTAGAGTTGACAAAACAAAATAATAGACTGTATTGCTCAAACACTAGAATTAAAACAAAACTCACAATTCTACAGGCCACAAATCTCAGGTGGAATACACTTTTAACTTCATGAATTGGAAAATAAGAACTTTGTAGAGAGGAATCTTCCAAAAGGTTAAAATAAATCAGAGTAAGAGAAGGGCAGCATGATGAGAAACCACAGGATGCAGTTAGTGGAATGCCAGGTTAGGAAAAACAAATTAATAGGAGCTAATAGAGGAAACGGTTGACATTTTTAATGCATAAGAGAAATAAAATGTGAGTTTTGCTCCTAGGAGTCAGTTCTGAAAGCATGTGGTGAATGACATGTGGTGGGAAATATAATGGACAGACAAGCACCTGAAAACTCCTGCATTCAGAGTTCTAGGACAGCATGAATGTTACATTACTAGCAAAAGTTAAGGTACTTGTCTATATGCCCAGAAAATTTTAAGATTGGGTACGTTAATGTGACTTTTCACAGGTTCTATTATCTCCCCTTGAACAGCATCATAAAACTGTAGTAAAAAACTCTCCAGTTTACTTCAAAACAATATCTAACTTCTTCCCACTCTATTCCTTTATATTTATGTGTATTGTCTTAAATTTATGGCTGTCTCTTAATTTTGTCACTTTTTATTTTTGGCTTGTTTTCCTGTAAGACTGTGTGATCAAGATACTGCTCTGAAATTTTGCAGTCAATGACAAGCAAGACTCCACTTTACAAAACCTTATTCTTCTCATTTTTGTTTAAAAGCTATTAAATGTTGTTTTTTCTGTTTGTCTGTTTCATCATGCTGACCACCTTAACTTCAATCAATATGCCATTAAAAGTACAGCCAAGAACAGGGATAAAGGCCATTCTGCAATGGTTCAGAGAACTTAGCATGGACCTCATTCAGACTGCCAGCATCACCTAGGACTTCAACTTCCTGCCTTGTGAAGACTTTAATTCCATCTTAACATTGTTTTCCTATAAGCAAATTTACAATTTTTGTTGATCAATATTGCTGAGATTTTGTTGAGAACTTTTATTAAAAGCTACTAAAAGTGTTACTAAATCTTAATTTTTATTGGTCTTCAAACAATGAAGACTATATTAGGTAGTTTTATTACTTATTTCCCAAAAATACCTGACAAAAGCAACTTAAGGAAGGGTGCATTTTGGATCACGGCTACAAGATACCCTAGCCAATCATAGTCACAGGAACTTGGGGTAGCTGGTCTCTGACAGTCAAGAAGCAGAGGGAGATGGACAGCGGTACTCAGCTCACTTTTGTTTCTTATTCAGCCTAAAGTGACTCAGCTTATGGGGCGGTGCTATTCCTAGTGAGAGTGGGTATTTCTACCTCAAGAATGCCAACATAGAAACTCCCTCAGAGACATTCCTAGAGGCTTATCTTTTAGATAGTTCTAAATCCTATAGACTTGACAGTCAATTTGAATCATCGTAATTATATAAAATAGTTGAAAGTTTCCTCAGTGATTTGTCATTGATATGTTCATATCATCACTCTTATGTCACTAGTATCTAAAATTTAGTCTCTCTGAATCCAGGTCCTTATTCTGCCTCAACATCTGCCTTCTCAATCTGACCCCATTGAACCAACAAAGCCAGCTGACAAGCCATTACACTTAGGAATACTTTATGGCTTTCTCTTAATCTCTACTTTAAATCCATTCTGTCATCAATTTTTGTCAGCTACACATTCCCTGTTTCCTGAAAAGTACAAATTATTCAGATAACTGGAAAGTCTTTCTAGTAGCATTCTGGCCATGCTCTGGTCACGCTGTTCTATGGTAAATATAGCACAAGGGAATGTAGCTTTTATGTATGTATATCATATGCTCTGATGGCTCAAAATCTTCCCAATATCCTAGACCTTCCTGAAATAGCCCCTACAATATGTCACTTTCTTTCCATGAGCCATATCTGTGGGTCACTATCTTCTGTCAAATACATGACAAACTTCATGTAATAACTACTCACTCCACCCCAAATCCTAGTCAGTCTCCTTGTCTTATGCTGTCAAATTACTGAACTAGCTTGAGAAAACTGTTGTTTTTCTTGAGAAACATTAATATGAAAGATGCTTTCTCTTTTTTAGTGTATGTCTGTATGTCTGTGCACATGTGCATGTGTTCACACATGTTGCAGTACAGATGTAGAACTCAGAGAAACAACTTTCAACAGTCAGTTCCCTCTTTCTGCCATGTTGAGCCAAGAGATGAAACAGCTTATAAGGCTTGGTAGCAAGTGCTTTTACCCAGTAAGCTGTATCACTGACTCCCAACATGATTTTTTATAACTTTTTTAGAAGTGTGTGTGTGTGTGTGTGTGGTTGTACACTGCTGTGAGGGTCACCAGGGACAACAAAGAGTCATTTTTCATAAATGCAAACCCTGCCAGACCTCAGCAGAGGGAACCATAATCATGGCCAATACTATACTCACAGTGGAACCCGAGAGTCTCAGCTCAGGTTTTTTTATTGATTCAGAACTCCTCAGATGCAGATCGTAAACAATCAAATATCCACCCCCCCCTAGAAATCCCACACCTGCAGACAATACAAAATGCCAAGGCCCATGCATCCCTTTTTCCAACAGTGTACAAAATAATTATTTTATATATAACTAAAAATAAACTTCTGCAATGTGTGTGTGTGTGTGTGTGTGTGTTCATCAGTCTTGGCACCCAAAGCAGTTTTGATCAAGATCCTTTCTGCTAATGCGTGAAAAGACAATGACTAACTAACTGAAATAATGACCGAATGAATGAACTATTTATTGAATGACTGAATTCCTGGATGAATGAATGAGTTACTGAATGACTGAATAAATCAATTACCAACTGAATGAATGAGTTACTTATTTAGTGAGTGAATTAATAAATTAGTGACTGATTAAATTCATTACTGACTAACTGAATAAATTACTGACTGAATGGTTTCTTGTGCTTTATCTTACTTTTAAGGCTATTCTATAAGGACCTGGTCTTATCCACTATTTATCTTTTAATACTTATTTTGCATATTATTTCTTTTGAATGCCTTAAGAAATTTGCATTACTGTCTGTCTGCTTGTCTTCTTCCTTTCCTAATCACCCTATCATCACATTTGGCTCATTAACTTTGAATGATACATTTGTCTTTTATTTCAGTGCCATTATTTTCAAAATGCTAAGCAGGACTTCTATACTATCTACATACATGTTTAGAATTCCAGACTTTGTTCTATCTCATGAAAGCTTTTTTTATATCATTTACTACCAAGCACATTACCAATCAGGTATTTTGAAAGGTCTGTCCTATTTATCAACCTGCTTACTATTAAGAACAACTTATTTGCTCTAATAGGAATTTGATATGATTCTATTTGTCTCTGTCAATTTTTCTGGCTTTAGAGACATTAATTTTAGCTACTATCGTATTATATTCAGAAATATAATGTCTCTAACTTTGTTACAAATCTATTGATATAAATCCTATCAATTCCCTTGGTGAATTCAAACTCTTGATATAGTCACAGATAGTCAAATAAGATTGGAATGTTTGTTTTGACATTTATATTTTTGTTTCTTCCTTAATCTGGCTCCAGAAGTAGGTGGATTTGTTTTCTCCATATAATGTTCTAAATTGCACATGAAACAAGTGATAGGCTCACTGGAAAATGCCTATCTGTATTTATAAGAGAGATATGTTCACATAACTGGTCTTTATTATCCTTTAATACCAGCTGTGGATTTCATGTTGATATCTTATGTCTTCTAAAACATACAGAGTAAGAATCACTGCCTTGTTTGACCTGTAGTCAGTTATTACCCATCATCTTGCCATCTTATACTTCTTTCCCCTGGCTAATAATCAGAACTCACATGATCTCCAGAGATCAATCCTCCATAGTCTATTGTCAAACACAGACTTTTACCAGGGCATTTTTCTTTTTCCTGAAACTTTTTTTATTATTGTTTTGATGAGGATCTGATAAAAGGAGTATGCTGGGCTGGCTTCACCCATGGAGTGCGTTTTGACCTGAGATTTTACTTCTTTGATTTAGACACAGACTTCTTAATAATGTTTTCTGATCTTTTCTGAAATTTAAATTTAATTTAAGTTTTCATTATTGTGAGTATATACATACTTATATGTCTGTGTATGTTGGTCTGTACATGAGAGTATATATGGCCTTGAATACCAGAAGATGCTAAATTCCCTAAAAATGGAATTACAGGCAATTGTGAGATACTGGCTGTGGGTCTTATAACTGAACTCAGGTCCTCTAAAAGAGTAGCATATGCTCTTAACAGAAAAGCCATCTCCCCACCTCTTGTTAGTACTTTCAGAATTGAAGACTCCACAGATTCCAGTGATTAAAATGACAAGAAATGTAGATGCAAAGCAGGATATTTTTCTATTAACAGAGAAAATAACAGAATGGAAATGGACAGAAATGGCCTAAGGAGTAGGATAATATGCTCTGTAATTTATATATTCTGTTCTTCTGAGAACAACTGTAGGGTGGTTATGTGAACTTAGTATGACAATGTAGCAAAAACACTGGCATGATAAATCAATGATATTGTGATAAATCATTTCTACTGTGGGGACAAGCCTATTGGGTAGAGATTTCTTCTGTTCTCAGATACTTTTCTGCTCTTATCTGTGAAGACCAAGTAATCTCTTAATACCATTTTTTTCCGTGATAATACCTTAAAATAATAGCTACATTATATGACCAGCCCAGGATGTTCATAATGTGTCTATATACTACCAACAATGAGAGCTAACATGCATGTAGATCCTATGACATTCTAGGCACACTGTTCTAAGTAACTTATCTACTCATTATGAAATAGGTACTCATAATTTCTATTTTAAAAACATAATGAAAGTGCTGGTATGATCAGTCACACAAAGTTAATGATCTGACTAACTTTAGTGATAGTGTCAGTGATCTGGAGCTGCATGACTTATAAAAAAGAGGAAGAGAGAGTTGACTTCACAAAGTTGTGTTTGATTTCCACATTCATACAATGGCATGTGAACCTAAAAACACACTCATCAGGAACACACACAATAATAATAAATTTTAAAAGCTAAAATCATAATAATGAATGCACTTAGTTCACAAAATAGTGTGTAATATCCTAGCAGTAATGAATACACTAAGTCTCTGTTACTCTCATGGAGAATTTGTTCATATATCCTCTCCTCTTCTTTTCAGACAACAAACCACGGTCATGAAGATGTGCTTATACTTTCCTCCACAAGGGCTGATTGCTAAGAGATTTGTAAGCTTTTAAAATATTTTACAATGAATATTTATGTCTTGTGTCTTTTGACATAACTGTGTTATCTTCCTTCATGTTATGATGCTTTAATTCTCTACTGTATCTATTATGACTTATTTTAGTCAAATTTATCAATCTTTCAAATTCAAAATATTTGTTTCTTACTAAAAATAAAACCATCCAATTTTATAATAGTGTTGTATTTCTGGTACAGCTTTGCTGTATCAGACTTACACCCCTAGAAAACATTGTTGATGGATGGTAGCAGTGGAGTAACACTCTTTATTTTGCATATTAAGAATTTGAGGAAAGATTATTATCTTACCCAGGTATACAGATAGAATATGAACCTTGAAGACTAGTTTCAGAGTTGGTACACTGTAGTGCCCTCTAAGATATAATTATAGCAATTATAATGTATAGAAACGAAGCTAGGAAAGGTTGAGTGACTTGCTAGAGGCTGCACATCAAAGCTACAGACATATGAATTCTATCACGCCTTCTTCCAGAGTTCCACATTTTCCTTAGTTTGCCATTCTTCCCTAGGTCCAAATCCTGGTTTTATAATCTATTCCCACAAGGTCTGCTCTCCCTGCTGTGTTTTCAGAGTCATTTTATTCTCTAATTACTTCTTCAAAGAGCTGGCTTTATGCACAGTCTTTATTTTACCCACAAAGTAAAATTTTATGTCCAAATTATGGATATAGCTTATCTTTCTTTGAATTTATCACATCCCCTATGTCTTACTCTAATTCTGTGCAATTTTCACTTCTTAGAGCCCCATCTGCTGACCTCCTAATATGCTGCATTCAGTACTATTTATAACAGACTGTCTTATATTCGTCTTTACGATACCTCTTTTTCCAGTGACTTCAGTAACTGTGTCAAAAATTTCTTTGATTACCTCTTCTCATTTTCCTTTGGATCATCTTTTAGTGATTTGTCCATTTAATTAACACTCACAGTTAGTATAATCACTCAATAAAGGTTCCTGCGTCTGAGCCTAATGCTCTGAGTTCAGTCCCCTGGCCCCACATGGTAGAAGAAGAGAATTGACTTTTGTAAGTTGTCCTCTGATCTTCATACATAGGCTGTGGCACATGCACAACTCATGTGTCTACATGTAAATAAAATAAGTATAATACTTGGCTACACAAATCAAGGACAATACCTGTTTTTCTCTGCCATGCTGGCAAGGACATAAATATAGGTACTCAGTGAATGCTGGCCACAACTTATTTGAAAATAAATTACTATCTCTCAGCTCTTTGGTTTCTTTGTGTTTCAGTAAAGCAAACTTAAGTCACTTCTGGCTTTTTAGAAACTCCATGATTCAGCCTAAATTATTCTAAGTATAACCTGTAGGCATGAAAGTTGCTCTTTTAATTTTACTAATATATATCCTTTTGCTCAAAATGTGCCATTTTCTCTATTGTCACTTACTGAAATTCTGCTTCTCATTAAAAGTCCAGGTCAGGAAGCTAACTTCTACCCCTGAATACTCTTCTGAACAGTCCTATCAGAACCAATCACAATTCAGAGCCTAGCTCATTAGCCTGTCTCACAATGCTTTAGTATTATATGTTTGAATCCCTAACAACATTACAAATTCTTTGTTGGAAAACTCATGAAACTGATCTGTAAGTGAACTAGGCCTCTCATATTTTTTTTTTTTGAATGGGAATTCTATGATAACACTTTCTGGCCTGTGGTAGGACTTTCCTGGCTATCTATTGAGTTAAGTGAATTGTATGATTAGTTAAAGTGAGCCATTCTTTCTTCCTCTCAAAATACTTAGCTCCATCTGCTCTACATCGGCAGCTGTATCACACAGTAAGGATAACAGCATGAATACAGCACAGGTCTTTTTTCATAGATTTGGCACATGACTGTAAACACAGAAGCATGGTATTATAGTGGGAGTGAGATGTATATTTTGAAAGCAACGCTACAGCTTAGGTATCAGCTCTGATACTGATTATCTGGGAGCCTTCAGATTTGTCTCCTCATTTTATGGCGTCTACACCTTTTTATTTGGAAAATGAAAGGAGTAAGTTCTCATTGTTAAGAAAAGCTTTTAGGATGATGAAACATTATCAACAAATAGGAGCCATTATCATCATCATTTTATAATATATAACATTTTAGTAAATGTGAAAGCACCCAGAGCTTTTTAAGTGGATTAAGAGGAGGCATGACAGTGGAATATGTATCCAAACATGTAATTAAAAAAAATGCCTCAACTTTCATGTGTAAGAGAATGGGGAAGTATATCAAATTTTTAAAATGTTTTTCACAGTTCTAGGATGTTTTTCATATGCAAAGTCTTATTTACTGTTCACACTAGCCATGTAGTTATGTGAGCATTATTAATCCCTTGTCACAGACATAAATATTTAAATTAAGAGGTGTCTTATTGTTTACATCATTATAGTTTTGTGCTCTCCAAATGTTCATTTATCCCTTATCAAAAGTATGTATTTGTATCAGAGAGTGTGTGGATATGTGTATGGAGGGAAAGAAACATCATATCATGAAATGTCACTAGATAATGACTTGGAGCATTTCCCATTATTAACTCCATTTCCAATGTGTTTATGGGACATTGTCATCTTGCTGGATCAAATGACTCATAATTTACCATTAAGAATAACAGCTGAAACCTAGAGTGTCTTTTGGAAACTTCCACTCTGATCTCACGATGCAACAGGCATTTGATTACAAGCCAAAAGAAGAGTTCCCTTTGCCCTCCTCTGTGAGCAGGTAACTATTGCCTTTCCTAACTAATGGGATAGAAACATGTCTTTGGATAAAATTGCCTGTTGGTAGTATGCCCCGCATTATGTAATCTAGCTGAGTTGATGCAAAGGGTACAATTAATCATTGACACAAACTTTGTTTGTGCTTCTTATAGCAAAGCAAAAGTTGGTTCGTTAGCACCCTTGAGATTTCTGCTTCACATACGCAATGTTGCTGTTGAACTTTGGATATCATAGATCTTTAATTGGAGGCATATTAAAATTATTTCTATGAATGATGATTGCTGTATATTTTACCTCCAAGCACTTTAGTTCTATTCTTATACTATATTCTTTTAAAAGAGTCATGAGTGTGTTATACATGTCATAATTTTAGTATAACACATATAATATTTATCTGACATACCAATAAATACTCATCACATTTTTTCAATATGTATGTATACATGTATGTAGATAGATAGATGGAAGAAGAGACACATGGTAGAGCCACCTATAACATTATTTTCAACAAAATAAGCAAGGAGATAATGAATAATGAGTAAGAGTAAGTAATATGTCTGGTCTTAACATCTGTAGATTACTCATGTAGCATCTTAATACCAAAGATAATATATTTTAAATATTTTACAAATTAAAAAAAAAGGTAGTTGAGGATTCTAAGCTGAGACCTAAATAACTGCTGGATTCTATGGAAATCCTTGGGCATCAGCAGCTTGGATAACAAGGTGAAGAAAAGAGATGATGGATACAAGCAAGGCTCTGTGAGGGTATGCTTGGTCAGTAAGCTGGCCCTGATGTTTTCAGGGTTATGTCCTGCGCATGGGGATTGAGGAGGCAGAAAGAAAGACAAATGTGCCCCATGAGGAGGTGTGATGATAAGCAACTGCTGTAACCCAGTGAGAAGTAATGTCCCAGGAAATAAGCTTTACTACTTACAATCTTGTGACAGAAAATTATAGAGAACAGCTGCTAGTAGGAGCCTTATGATGTTCATAGCTTCCAGGATGGATAGATGTCCAATCAGGTAAACAGAAAAGGGAAAGGAAGAAAGGAATATGCTTTTCATCTGGAAATAAAAGCCTCAGTGAGCAGCAGGAGGTATAAATTGACAACATAGATTCATAAGCAAGTGGGCTTGTCTGAGTCTACTGTCTGCATTCTGGGTGCTGCATGGAGAGATGAGTGCTCAATACTGTCTACAGACTGCCAACTGCCTGAGTACATTTTTCACATTGCCTCTCACTTTGTTAAAATTTTTTTCAGAGAAATATGAAAACAGAAGGGTGTTGGAGAAAGTGGCTAAGCTAAAAGTTAGGTTTTCTTCATTCTTTTATTAATTCTTTCTTCAAGTACTTCTCAGGGACCTGAAGAATTACTAAATGAATGAAGAAGACATGTCATCTTAAAGAACAACATCGAACAGCCTTCATTTCTGTGATTTGTTTTTATGAAACTAAATGTCCACAAAAAGTTTTTTTCTTTTTTTTGCAAAGCATTTGATTACCTGATAGCAGCAGAGGAAATGTTGGCATTCCTACTTGCCTGAGCCAGGCTACATACAGTGAATTCACACCCTGCAGGGGAGACACAGAAAGCTCCTGTGTAGTGTTTTCTCTTGGAAAATACAACTTCTAGTTTCATGAGGAATGAAGTGAAAAGATATGTGGGAAAACACTCACAGGTTTCATGGGGAATTAAGTGGCTAATTCTCACTGCTTCTGCGAGACAGTTGGGAAGATGAGACAAGTTATTATGAGTGGTAAAAAGGAAGTCAGGAGCTCATGTTGCACTTAGAGGTGGAAGTAGGGTTAAAACATGTCGGAAAAATAAAAATGAAAGAGGAGGGGTGATAAAGGGAAGGAAGCGGGGGAGCTGGAGAAAAGCTAGGAACACCAAAAACATGTAAGAGAAGCATGGAATCTTCAGGATGTCAGCAAAGAAAAAATTGGTACAGCCTAGGGTATAGAACAACAGCTCAGGAACATTTTAGGTTTTACTTTTTAAGCTGGCCTACATTTCAGCACACCTACTCTCTTTAGATCCATAGGTAACAAAGCACTCCCGCAAGCCTGTTCTCATTTGGCCTTCAGTAGACCCTGAAATAGTTCAACTGTGAGCTCAGATAAGTCAAGGGCTAGAAGGCCGCAATGCAGATAGCCATCTTGGGAGTAGTTCATTTTAGTTAACAGGATCATGGTAAATGCATGGGCATAGAAAGAGTGAGGACTCCCCATTAGGTAAGAAGGCTGTACAGAATAGCTAAGAGGAGATTGGACTTTGTGTTGCAATCTGTAGGCATAAGCTGAAATATCTGAAAAAAAAAATGGCAGTTAGCAAGTGTGAAGTACCTGCCGTATGCCAGACACTACACTGAGTATAGTAGAGTTCTCTAATAGGATAAGACTCCAAGTAAATAAAAACTGATGCTCATCATTGGTAGCACTGCAGAAACATATTTCTGCTTACATATAAGGGAATAGTCACTTTAAGTGTTTGTGTTAGAGGTAGAAAATGGAAGATAAAAGAAGCTGTCAAGATGATGTTAGAAAGGTCAGATTCTTCTGTTAGGTCAGAAGCAGAGAATGTGAATTATGGGTACAGGCAGAAACACAATCAGGGTCCTAAAGCCCCCAGTCAGTCAGTCTTCTTGGGGACATTGTGAGCAATTCCACATGTTGGAGTTCAGGGGTGGGAAACTGGGGTGGGAAGCAGCTAGCCAGACAGGAGTGTACATTGTGGGGTTCTGATCCCAGCACTAGTGTGGAGAACAGGTTCAGTTTGAGGTCAAAGGACAAGTTAATAGATCATTGTAACTGCCACTCAGTAACATCACCAGGCAGAACATATCAACATCTGTGGAGAAAGGGTATGTCCTGTCTACCAGTAAAGGCAGCAGACCCAGTGAAGAGTGAGAAGTGTCTGTGGCTGATATTGTGGCTCCTGATCTTTTAGGAGAAAGAGGAGTCAAATTTTTAGTTAAGGTTTATACTTCTGTGATAAAACAACATGATCAAGAAGCAACCTGAGAAAGAAAGGTTTATTTCAGCTTACAACTAGCACTGAAAGAAGTCAGGACAGGAACTTGAGGCAAGAACTCCAGGCAGAAATTTAGAGTCAGAAACTGAAGCAAAAGACATGAAGGATACCTCCATAGCTTGTGAGCTTGCTGTCTTATACAAGTTAAGATCACCTGCCCAGGGTTAGTTCAACCCATAGTGGGTTAGGCCTTCTACATCAACCATCAATTATGGCAATATCCCACAGACTTGTCTACAGGACAGTCTTAGGGATAAAATTTCTCAGTTAAGATTCTCTCTTCCCATGTATGTACAGGTTTGTGTCATATTGACCAAAAACAACCAGTATAGTCAATTTCTCTAATCTGTGTATCAAGGAACATATAGGAGTATCTTTCTACACAGATCATTGTATTTTTACTAATAAAAAGAAACAAATAATTCCCATAAATAACTTGAAAATGTTATTAAAATATCTTAACTGATGCATATCATTCATTAATCTCAACATTTAGGAATTTAAAGACATAGATTTACTTATTTTATGTGTATGTATGAGGATATATATATATATACATACAGTGTGTGTGCCTAGTACCTGCAAAAGCCAGAGAAGGGAGTTTACATGTAGTTGTGTGATTTCATGGAACCAAACTAAATTCCTCTGCAAGAGGACCAAATGGTCTCAGCTGCCATCATTCAAGAATTGAACACAGAGTTTCACCATAGCAATCATTACTTGAATAAATGAACGAATGCAAACTGGTGTTAAACAGGGATTGAATGTTATGACTGTAATTTAAATACTGAGAATTTTGAATATTTTGAATCTTGAGTACTGTAAATCATACTTATTTATTATTAATGTGTATGAATCACATGAAAGAATGAGATTTTGTTGACATTTTTATATATACACATAACATATTTCAGTTTTATTCCTATATGTACTATATGAGGAATATAAGCCTTCTATGTACATATATATGTACTTTCTATATGTATATATGTACTATATATATATATTTCTATATGTACTTTACGCTCCTTCATTCTTTCTTTTTTTCTAATAGTCCCCCAATTCCAGACATAATCCTAACTCTTATTGCAGCAAATCATAGTTGTACACTTGAAAGACTTATTTTGATTTTTATTAGTGTGTACGTGTGAATCTACTGCCTACAGAGGCCAGAAATCTACTACCTACAGAGGCCATTCATCTAACAGATGAATCATGTTAGATCCCCCTGGAGTTGGAGTTTCAGGCACACCTACCACAGTGGTGATGGGAACTAAACTCCAGTCCTCTGCCAAGCACTCTTAGCCTTCTGAACATCTCTGTCACTTTACAGAAAGAAAGGCATTGTAGCAATCTAGCTGTAACAATTGGTTCAGGTTTGATGTTACCTCACTCCTTGCCATTCTTGCCCTCTTACTTCTAGTGATAATACAATAATATTTCTTCCAAGTGGCTCTTTGATGTTTAAATTAAGTGACAGTTAATGATAATAGCATGGTTGGTAATGAGCATAAGCTTATGGAATCTGCTATAATGTGTTGTCCCACTATAAAGCAGTTCTTTTTTCTTTTCATTCTTTCCCTGTCATGAGATGACCACTACAAATATGGTCCTCAAATTGTTTCTCTCAAAGTTGTAGGAAAGCAGCCAGGAAAATTCTCCTACTTGGAACCCACTAACAAATAATAAACAAAAAACATAACAAATCATAAGCAGACAAAAGCAATTTCAGATCATGCAATGAACATTTGTTTACATCTGGCAAGAGGATGGATGCCACACAATGTGTGGTAAGAAGAATCTCGGGTCTCTACTACTTAAGTAGGGTCACAAAACCTGAATGGAAGATTCACTTCAGACATCAAATTATTTGAGACTGGATCTGAAACTTGTAGTTTTGTGGGAAAAATTAATCAATAGAAAATGACTGTACAAAAGATAAATTCCCAATCCTATCTATTGGTCACTATTATATCGACTAGGGGCTACCAACTGCAACTTTGAGTTTGGTTAGCATATTCAATTATAATCAACAATCCATTGTAATTTAAATGACATGTTTTTAAATAAAAGGAGACAAATGCAGCAGGTAGAAACAGTTGAGAACAAAACATGTGGATTCTGCTATCTCTCCTCTTGCCAATGATGGGCATAGGGAATGAGCAAAATCAGTTAGATTTGGTGAATTTTTGTGTGATTATGTAGTTCAATATCACGTTCTAGGTAAGAATGCTGTGCCAGCTCTAAAATTCCACCTGTGTAGTAAGATTGAATGCTATTTTTGTTGCTATGCCTACCATGTCTATCTTTATCATTTCATGCGTACTGAAACTGAGCTTTATGTGCATTGATCAACTTGCATTGAACAACCAGCCAAGGGTAGGGATTCTCTGAACAGCACTCTGGCTGAATATGCTGAAGATATATGAGTAAGTTTAAGTTTCTAGTAACCACATTTACAGAGTGAAAATGCAAAAATAAATAAATAAACATGTTATTTTAGGGGAATTGCACAGATTATTGTAGGGGAAAATCAAAGATTATTTTTGCAATAGTGTTATTTTTATTATATATATTCTCTATATTTGCTTACATTGTCACAGCTATATCTACCATGTTTGTTCACAAGTCTGAACTGCTCTTGTCAGGATTATCAGCAAACTGTATATTACCAGATTCTAGGACAAAGCCACAACTGCCATCTCTGTCAACTGTTATCAGCATTTGAAATCATTATGACCCTTTCTTGAAGGTAATTCTTTATTTGGTCTTCAGGACAATGTTTTCTATTGATTTTGCTCTTATATCACTAATCATACTTCATCAGTCTCTACTATGCTTTTCTTCTAACTCAGTGCTATCTTATGTGTCTCAGTTCATATCTTCTGTATTTCCTTTTAATCTTTTGACTATGTGACTATGAACGCATCCATATTTAGACCATTCCAAAACATTAATCAAAAACTCTTGGGTGTTACTGTTCTGAGTTTCACTGGTGATTCAGGTTTCCATTTGTCTGTATCTTTATCTATACCTACAACCTTATCTATATATGTATACATTCCTCTGTATGGTGTCATCTATGTATGTATGTATGTATGTATGTATGTAACATCATCATCTATCATCTATTTGTCTGTCTTCCATCATGATCTATAATCTATCCATCATCTATTTATCTATTATATATGCATATTAATCAATCAATTAATTAATTAATTAAGTAATTATGTGTTTTCCAAGGCAGTTTATCTGTGTAACTATGACTGTCCTGGAATTCATTCACTCCATAATCAAGGCTAGTCTCAAGCTCAGAGGTCTGCCTGCCTCTTCCTCCTAAGTACTAGGATTAAAGGCATGCACCATCACATCTGACAATATATATCTTTTTTATCATCTATTTCATCTATCTATTTTAGTATCTAACTCTAATTATCTTCTTTGTTCACTATAAGAAAATTCAACATTTTCCTTTGTAGGTTAAGTATTTGAGTCTACTGAAACACATTGATAGGCACAGAATTGTTTTACATATTATTTGCAAGCACCAATGCACAGAAGTCACACAAAACATGAAACTAAAGAACAGCCAAATGGTGGAGGCTTAAACACTTTTTTTTCATAGAACAATAAAGGGTTTTTAAGCATTTTCAAAGGAGAAATATATGTCTTTTATGGGAAATGAATGAATCTATATAGCAAACAATGACCTAGAGAAAGTTATTTTGTGTTCTAGGCAAGGCTTCTTCTGTGATATGAGCTCAGTTTCCTTTGTCATGGTGACAATAATCAGCAGTTCTTCATTGGTCTCTTTGCTTCAGTTCCATAGTGTCTACTTAATGTAAGAGGCAACCAGTAAGGTCACTGGAGCCAGTGAAGCAGATAGACTAAATGCAGACCTTTACTTCTCCTTCTGCTCCTCCAAATCGAATACTCTAGTCTCATCTACAGCTCTTCAAGAGAACAACTGCTGCAGCCTCCCTTCCCTTCTATGATGACTATTCTTGATTGTTAACTTGACTACGTCTGGAATTAACAAAATCCTCCAAATTTAAGACACACTTGTGATGGAATTTTGCTTAATGTGAATTGATAAGAACTATTTCTAATCAGGATCTTTGAGGTAGAATTTTATTCCAGATCTTTTGAGCTTCGAAAACCTACCTCTAATCTGGATCACACCTTTTGCTTGAAGTCTATATAAGCCTTCTTGATCTCACTTCAATAGCAAGTCCAGTTCTTCACTGACATTAGAGCTATTTATTTGGGATTGCATCATATACTGAAGATCAGCTGAGACATCCAGCCTCATAGACTGAATGACTACTGTATTTTTGACCTTCCATTCATAGGCAGCCATTGTTGGGTTACAGTCTGTAAGTCTCTCTTTCTCTCCATCTCTCTCTCTCTCTCTATATATATATATACATATATATATATATATACATATGTGTGTGTGTGTATGTGTGTTAATTCCATATGTTATGTTAATAACTTATAGAGAACCTTGACTAATACACCCACTGCTCCCATCTCCAGTGGATCCCAGTGGATTCCTCTCCGAATTTTCCTTCCTAAACTCTTTGATTTATCCTAGCTCCTAACTCCAATAAGTACTCCCTGAGAACCTAATGGCCACTTTGACCAGAGTAGAGTGTAGGCTAACTACAGACCTTCTCCTTTCCCTCCATTCCTCCAAGTCTAATCCTTCACTATCATCCCCATTTCTGCAGTCTCTCCTCATTGTCTGCATCCATTTCTAGGGGATTAACTAATCAGATCCTGGTAGAACACCCTTCTATCACCCCTCTTGCAAAGCCCCTTCACAACCCTCACCCCATTCCTATTCCTAAATCTCAGGTCCCAATATCCCAAAACATATTTTGTCTGGAACCCCCATTGCTCCCACTCCTATCAAGACCCCAGAAGATATTCCTGCAGGCATACACAGTCAACACACTCTCCTAAGAATCAGAGAGGAAACAGAATCCAAGGAACAAGACACCCAGCCAACAAAGATAAGACAAAATATTCATCACCAAGAATTACAATGTTTCCAATCCCAGATGCCTAGACACCAACATAAAAACATAATCAATAATAGCCAGGAAAATATGTCTCCACTAGCATCCAGCAACTCTACCATAGCAGACCCTGAATATTCCATAATAGGGGAAGTACAAGTAAAAGAGCTTAAAATACCCTTCACTATATATGATAGAGATCCTTAAAAAGGTAAATAAATAAATCCCTTCTATAAATCTATGAAAATACAAATAAACAGTAGAAGGAAATGATTAAAACTATTCAAGGCAGGAAAGTGGAAATAGAACTAATAAAGAATACCCAAACTACCAAGTTGTGGTGGTGTACATCTTTAATCCCAGTATTTGGGAGGCAGAGGCAGGTGGATCTCTGTGATTTCTAGGCCAACCTGGTCTACAAAGTGAGTTCCAGGACAACCAGAGTTACAACAGAAAAACTCTGTCTCTAAAAACAAAAAAAAAAAAAAAAAAGAAAGAAAGAAGGAAAGAAAGAGAGGATAAAAAGAAAAGAGAAAAAAGAAAAAGAATTCCCAAATGGAGAGAAATCTGAAAATTAAAAATTGAGAACTCAAACAGGAATCACAGAGGCAACCTTCAACAACAGAATACAAGAGATGGAACAGAGAATCTCTGATATTGAAGATATGGTAGAAGATATAGATACTTCAGTCAAGGAAAACATCCTGAATGTCACAAAATATCCAGGAAATCTGGGACACTATGAAAAAGACCAAATCTAAAAATAATAGAAATAGAGGAGGGAGAAAAGAAACACAGGTCAAAGTCATAGAAAATGCTTTCAGCAAAACCATAGAAGAAAATTTTCCTAAACCACAGAAGGAGATGCCTATCAAAGTATAAAAAGCATAGGGAAGACAAAATAGACTTGACTAGAAAAGAAAGTCCCCTCACCACATAACTATCAAAACACTAAATGTACAGAAAAAAAGAAAGAATATTAAAAGGGGCAAAGGAAGAAGAACAAGTAACATATTATAAATCCTACTGGTTGAGAATAAGAACATCTCCACTACTGAGTCAAATTTGAAGCAAGCTTTAATTAAATTAATTAAATACTGGCAAAGAATATGGACTCTGATCAGGACCATTCTGAGGTTCCCACAGAGTAGTCCTGCCACCTCCAGAGTTTGCACAAAATGGCCAAAGCCATGTGTAACAGTTGCTTAAAAAGATCACTGGCAAACTTCAATCCTGGCATACTTCCTGTATGGGTTATCTCCTGCCTACAAGTGACTAAATATATCCAGTACATTCGGAGCACACCCTGAGCTCCAAATGATTAACAAAATGAACCCCACCCAACATTCCAGGGAGTTATCTGTCCTTGAGCAAGTGAGATTATAAGATTATGTCTTTCTGTTTCTCACATGAACAGCCCTTCCCAGAACTTCAGAAAGTTATCTATCTTTGTTCTATAGATCTCTTAGGCACAGTAATTAAAATTTAAAACATAACTTTGGCTCTTGTAATATGAAGGCAGATCTATTAGAATAGCATCTAACTTCTTAATGGAGAATTTAAAAGCCAAAAGTGCCTGGACAGACTTGCTTCAGTTTCTAAGAGAGCACAAATGCCAGCCTGGATTATTACCCTGAAAAACTTTTAATCACAATTAATGGAGAAAATAATACATTCCATGATAAAGCAAAATTTAAGCATAGTTCTACAAATCCAGCCCTACAGAAGGCACTAGAAGGAAAACCAAACCTAAAAAAGTTAACCAAACTCAAGAAAATACAGGGAATAAATAATACAAGGCAAGGAAAGTCAAAAGAATGGAAGTATATACACACGGGGGTACACACACACACACACACACACACACACACACACACACACACACACAAATAACAGGAATCAACAATCATTGATATCTCTCAGCATAAATGGTCTCAATTCTCCAATTAAAAAGAAAACACAAACTAACAGAATAGATTTGAAAACAGGGTCCATTTTTCTACTGTTTCCAAGATATACACTTTAACATCAAGGATAGACATCACCTTGGGGTAAAGGTTTGCGAAACTATATTCCAAGCAAATTGACCTAAGAAATAAGCTGCTGTAGCCATTTTAATATCTGATAAAATAGACTTCAAACTAAAACTAATCAGAAGAGATAGTGAAGGGCACAACATACTCAAAGAACATCCAGAGGACATAGCAATTCCTAACATCTATGCCCTAAACACAAAGGCACCCACGTTTGTAAAAGAAACACTCTACAGCTTAAATCACATATTGACTCTCACACAATGATAGTGAGACACTTCAAGTTACCCCACTTTCAGCAATAGGCTGATCATACAGACAAAAACTAAACAGAAATTCTGGAGCTAACTAAAGTTATCAATCAAAAGGATCTAACAGATATTTACAGAACATTTCACCCAAATACAAAAGAATATACATCCTTTTCAGCATATCATAGAACTTTCCTCAAAATTGGTCAAATATTTAGACACAAAGCAAGCCTCAACAGATACAAGAAAATTGAAATAGCACCCAGCATCCTGTCTGATCATCATAGATTAAAGCTGGATATCAACATCAATAGAAACCATAGAGAGCTTACAAACTCATAGAAACTGAAGACCTTTCTACTGAATGAAAAATGGACCAAGAAAGGAATTAAGAAAGAAATTAAAGACTTTCTAGACTTAAATGAAAATGAATACACAACATACCCAAATTTATGGGACCTAAGAGGCAAGTTCATAGCACTAAGTGTTTTGATTTGTGATCCACTGAAATGAAACAGTATTTAATGTGACCATGGATGTGGAACTATACTTTGGAACCTCAACAGTAAGTATACAATGAAGAGAGTGACTCCCTGTTTCACAACCCCTACAAGTAGTCAATAGTTCCGCAGACAAGGAGGTTACTGAGTCCTTACCTGTCTACAACTCCTTTGCTAGGCCCAGTCTTGTGCAGGACCAGTCTATGCAGCTATAGTTGCTGTGAGGTCATGACTGCAATGGCTGTGTGGTGCCAAGAAGATCAAGTTTGACAGCCCCTCTGCTTATCACCTGGTTCTTACATTCTTTCCATCCCCCTCTTCAGGGATAGTGCTTGAGACTTGAGCCTGCCATCATATTTTACCACTGCTCCTTGTCACTACCACAGTCTTCTGTTTGTTCATCATGCTAAGCGGGAGCATACTTTGATCTTGCTGTTTCCTCTTCTTCAAATGTCCTTTCTCCAAAACCAAATAAAAGAACAGTGCTTGCTACTTTAATCTTTCAAATACTCCCTTGCCAGAAATCCCCCATTGACAACTTTTGTAAAATTTGACCTCCTTACTTCATAATGTTCTCTTTAATCTCAGCACATAGGAGCAATGCCAATACCTAATAGGATTTGATAACTACACTTTTAGGCATGTGATGAGAATATAGACTTGGATGGTGGCTTTAAGAGGCATCTCAAAGAGAATTTCTAACCCCCAGTTGTAAACCTCCTGGCCACCAACAATGTCTGTAGACTGGTGCTAAATGTCAGAAACCAGGTACAGGGGTGAATAGTGATCTTCATCCAAGTAACTGAGAAATCCTCAGGTCATCATGCTATTGTTGGGGGTATAGCCAAGGGACTCTTACACCATGTCCATGGTGTTTTTGTAGTAAAAGATAATGCCTGAGTAAGTTCTATGGACTATGGAGTTAGTGGCCAGAAGATATAGAGCACCCTGAACAACAGTACATCATGTGCCAAACACAAATCAGGAGAACTCTTTGCACACTTTAGGAAACTGTGAGATACACATTAGGATGGATGGACACTGGGAGGAGAGGAAAGCCTTTACATCAAATTCCACTACCTTGCTACTGGTAGTATAAGGATTGCCTTGTAACCATCATCTCTGCCTCTTTTCAAGGACCTTTTCTCAATATTGGCCAATAGAATGATCTTTCTGTAATGCAAATTGCTTTATGCTGTCTTCCTATTGAAAATATTTTAGCCTCCTAACAGCTTTTATGATTTGAGTCCACAATCTGGAGATTATATCTCAGGTCTTCCTGACACTAATGAGAGTACAAGAGTAGATCACATGCTCTGGTCAGTGGAAAGACTGTACGGAGTCCTATGAGGACTACATATGAGCAATTAAAAATTATAATTGGACCATAGAGCAGGATAAAAAGCATGAAGTTTTGACAGAGATTTAGGTAAGAACATAAAATGTGGGAAGGATGGGGAAAAGCTTTTAGTCTACGTAAGAGATAATGGGGAACAGATTGTCTTCACACTCTACTAACAGGGCTATGCTTTGACCTTCCTTTAGAATAGCACTGGGTGAGCATTTGTTCATGGCTTGAATAGTGACTGTTTTTTTGATTTTTTTGGTATGTTGTCTTGTGGCCTAAGAATCAGGAAGAGCCATGAAAAAGCTGGGTTATAGTTGGAAGCTTAACAATGCCTTTTAGAATCACGTTACCAGAACCCACATCTCAGTGAACTATGTAGCTTTGCATATTTCTAACTCTCCATTTTTAAAAATGAAGATCTTAATGATATCCATTTTCTATGGCAATTATAAGGGTTAAAACAATATTTAGTCCAGTGACAGAAACACATATGAAAAAGCAAACATGTTTGCTTTTATAACTCTAATATTGTTTCTCTAATTTATTTTCACAGCTTCTTCTGAAACATGTAAGGCATACTTATTCAATACTTGCAAAGTGTCTGAATGACAAGAAAGCAATTTCTTGTTTCTAGAGCTGTAGAGAGCCTCTGTAATACAACCTAAGGTCTGACCAGAGCTCAATATCCTGAGGACACTCATACATACAATCTCAGCATGTATCCTAGAATCACATTATTCTCCAGAAATGGTCTGCAGGATCTGCTTGAGAAGAGAAATTAAGCTTTGCTTCACTGTGACATGGTTATCTACCCTGAAGGCTGTGGCAAAGTGCAGTCAGATGGCATTTATTTCAGTCTTGTTAGGATTGTCTAGACCAAGACATTGTGCCACTGTGCTTCTCTTATAATCTGATCTAGGATTATTTATAAATATTTATGGTGTCTGATGGAAGCATATATGTCTATATTTAAACACTTGCTTGATTACTGGAATATTCAGAAAATTTGCTGATAGATTAAACTATACCTTATAATGTCAGAGATGGGCATGTAGAGTACTTGCCTATCATGAGCAAAGCACTGGGTGTATCACCAACACTGGAAACAAACAAACAAAAAACAGGCTGAATTCATCAGTAGATCATAAGAGATTTTCTGATACTTCCTAGGTAACAGTGATCAGCCTGTATCAATCACTGTGCCAAATGCTTTCTAGGCTTTATTTTCCCTCTCATTTCATAGAGTTTGCAAGTAGAGTTAGAAATGCAACCCAGAAAGATATGGCCTGTTAGAATGCCCACTGTAAGAATGAATTGATTTTTGTTAGAATTATAATATAATAAATTTCCACCAAAATATGAAATATTCCTTCCTACGGGATCAGCACATATATATGATATTGTATACTCTATATGCAACCATTGTCTTTTATGAATGAGAGCTACATACTGAAGAAGATAATCCTGCCATTCAAACATGGCTTGAACAACCATCTATGGTGAGCAAGCTGTCCATGAAGAAGCTCTCATTTATATTAACTTAGCTACGTCAGCCTGGTGTCAATCTATAACTACTTTACATCTGTGTTTATTCCCTGTGATTATTAAAAGCCTTCTTCATTTTGGGGACCTCAATGATTCTTCAAAATTTCACATTTAATTCTGAAGGTTAAGCAATAATAACAACAGCAACAAAAATAATGAAGATGTTTACCTACTCTTATTATCCACTGGGGTAAGATACACTCTCAAAGAATTTTATATGTCACAATATTTAGTAAGTTACTGGAAGTTTACAGCTAAGGAACAGAGCACCCATGAGATTAAACAATATACAGACAAGGTTGTACAGGCAGTAAATGATGGGGTCTAGTTTCAAATGTGAGGAGGACTCAATTCAAGGAAACCTCTGAGCAAGCTGGTTAGTTGTATTAGCCAAAAGGAAGTCTAGCCATTGGGAAGGTATGGGTACAACCAAGAGACCTTGCCACAATAAATAAAGTGAAGAGTGAGGGAAAAAACACTTGATATTTCCCACAGGCCTTTACAGGCACATATGTACCCCCACATATAAAATATGCATATACACATTGTACACTCAGATGGACATATGCAACCATTCAAATAAAATAAAAATAATATGTATGTTCTTTTAACTATCCTTTTTCATTAAAAAAAGTCACATCATGTCATCTTACTACTAATATCATACACTTTACTTTGAACATTTAGAACATAATCAGAAGAATTATTCTCTCTGACCTCCTCTCCACTGTGAAAGATGCCAGTAAAGAAATTTCCTGCGGTGTCTTGTGCAACTAGAGCTAGAACAGTCTTTGTAGGAGGGACAATAATGTGAATATAGATGCTGACATAGCACTTTAAAGCACAAAGACTTCTAATGGAGTTTCAAAGTTACTTAACCAAAGTAGACAAGCTCTTTGTGATAGCTGAGAAAGGAGAGAGAACAGAAGATGATCTAACAATTGTCTCACAAATATATAATGTGACTGTATGCAATATGCTTTATGGACTTAAAGGTAATGTGCTGTGTGTTTAAATTAGTAACCCAGACCCAGTTGATTCATGTATTTATGGTTTATTATAATTTATAATAAAAAGGTTCTCCTTCAAAGAAAATTGTGATATGTGGAGTCCTGTACTGGTTGTGACTTGAAAGGATTGAATGTGTCTGATGTTCATCTTAAACTCACTGAATCCTCATCCACAGTCATGGTTTCTAGAGATTATCACAGGTGTCTCAAAGGGATATGTTGCCTCTAAATGTGTATTGACAGCCTTGTGAGTCTCTATTGCCATGGCTGTTAAAATACATACTATTTCTAAGACATGTATACAGGTACAGCTGAGTTTCTTGCAGCATTTACTTTTATTACAGTCTGAGGTCCCAGGTGTAAGGTTTTAAAGAGGGTAGCTAACCTCACCACTGTCTAACTATAGCAGCTACAAAATCTACCATAATTAATAATAACTTAATGATTATACAAGAGCAACAGGGTCAAGAAAATTCTCAACTGCAGCAATATCCTGATTCTTGAATCTGAGGAATGAAGGAGGAGAAAAATGACTGAAAATAAAAAAGAGGAAAGTGGTGGAAGAGAGATAGCTAGAGGTTAAGAGAACTGGCTGCTTTTGTAGAGGATTCAGGTTTAACTCCCAGAACTCACGTGAGGGCTCACAATAGTCTATAATTCCAGTTCCAGGGGATCTAGTACCTCCTTCTGACCTCCACAGGCACTGCACACATGTAGTGCAGAGACATATATGAAGTCAAAACACTAACACACAAAAAGAATAAGTAAATCTTAAAACAATATATTTTAAGGGGGAATGATCATAGGATGTTCCACAGAACAGACGGGATGTTTGCTTCTTCCATTTAGAAATGAATCTTCTTTGCATAAGGTGCCAGCAAACAATTAAGGTAAAGTAGAAAAGTAGGTGAAAGTGGGCAGTTATTCTAAAGACAACAACCTTTAACTGATGAATTCTGTGCTACTAAAATGGTCTCATGAAAAACCCACAAACAACAGCTATTCTCTTTATGGCAAATGCCTGAATGTTTTGAGGAACTTAGGTGCTTATTGGAAGATGTGTTGACCTATGTTTGAGCTTATGGATAACAGAGGTATTGGGTGTCTTTCTCTACAGGTCTCCATATCTATCTATCATCTATCTATCTATCTATCTATCTATCTATCTATCTATCTATCTATCTATCTATCCATCTATTTATTTAGACAGGGCCTCTCACTCAGCCCAGAGCTCACTGTTTCAAACTGAACAGCAAGTAAACCATAGGTATCCACACGTGTCTGACTCCCCTCCCTTGGGTTGCAGCCACAGGCCCACAGGCCATGGTGCCCAGCTTTTACTTTTCTGTGAATGTTGGAGATCTGAACTAAAATCCTCATGATTATGTAGTGATCACTGTACTCACTTAGCCATCTCCCTGGTCTTGGTCTATACTTTTTAATGAACATCTTAAATACATATAGCAGTTAGGACTATTTTACTTCCTTTTTTTTCTTATGGAAGAGAAAGAGCAAGCAAGCCAAAAACAAAAATAAACACAGATATACAAACAAACAAGAAACAGATTCCCTCAATGACTATGTAGGATGCCAGGGCTTTTCTTTGCCAGTTATTTTGAGAGAGGGCCAGAACTCTCAGCTTCCAGGTCCATCCACTCACTGCTCAGCAGGCACAAATCAGATTGCAAGAATATGTTCCTGCTCCACTGTGTCTTAAAAAACAACAGTGAAGCACATCAATGCATTGTTATGCTCTAGAAAAAGTAGCCCTCTGCTAAGATTTCATCCTGTTTGAGCCTGCATTCGCCTTGTGTTCTGCATGGAAAGGTCAATATTTGAAGAGAATAAACATGGTACTTATGAAATTGTAGGAACACATATTTCATTTGGAAGTGATAACTGTGTCTTCTACTCTTTTTGAGGCATCTCCATAGGACATCATATTTGAAGAGAATAAACATGGTACTTATGAAATTGTAGGAACACATATTTCATTTGGAAGTGATAACTGTGTCTTCTACTCTTTTTGAGGCATCTCCATAGGACACCAGTATAAATGCACCTAATATTTTTTTGTGAATTGAGTTCATAATTTGCATCTGCTTTCTATTGGATAACTCTAGAAATTGGGATCAGAAGGTTTAAAAAGGAAAATACCTGTTTAATGTTCCATGCAGTCAGACTTTTTGTTTGGTGCTTGTCTTGCTCACTGCCAAAGCCTCAGGCAAGAGACAGAATGAACAATTTAACTGATCATTGACTGCTTGAATCCATTATGCAAATAGAAACAAAGTCCTTCTATCAGTGCAAGAAAATAAGGCCTTCTCCAGATCTGTTTCTTGTTCAGATAGACTTATTTTAATGGCTGTCATATAAAATAAGTTCCTTAAGGCAATCTGTAAAATTTAGGAAAGGAAGCCTATTTTCAAGTGATAAACATATAGAAACCTAGTGTTAAGGGATATTATACAAAATCTCATTTTCCCCTCTTTGTTCAGTATAAAAAATAGCATTTATGAACTTTAAAGTATAATGGATCCTGGGAAGTTTATGGATATTTATTGGTAATTGACCTCTTCAGTCTCACTACTAAATTTCTCAAGTATCAGACTCTTTGAATATAATTTGTTTTAATCCTTGTTACAAACAACATTAAATTCCTGATATGCATCAGGAAGGCTATTGCAGGTTCTAAACTTGCATTTAGAACAAGCCCTCCTGGATGATGCTCTACTGCCCTCTTAGGCACATGAAAGAAATTGGCTCTATCAAATTATTGTGAATTATCCAAATACATTTTTCCTGTGACAAAAGAAAATATGTAAGGGTAATAGTGAAACAATGTAGATGTTTTGACAGCCTCCTTTGTTGACTTCTTTAACACCTTATTGGCTAAAAACATTTATAGAAAATATGCTGCCTTTGAAAGATGAAGCTTCACAGTCCTGTGGCAGTGAGTAAAAATGGGACCCGTCAAACTATCAGGCTTGTACGAATAACAATAACTCATTACTGTTTATTTATTCAACAAATTGCTATCCAAGTTCTCTTGGTTCAAGAGAGATTGAGAATCTTGTTAAAGTTTTTCCTGTCAGTAGGGAAGCTTGGAATGAAACCTGTCCCTATTAGATGTCAGCACAGGAGTTTCCAACTGTCAGCCTACAATTTTAACAATTTGAACACTGAAGAACAAATTTCCTATATTACTATTGGTATAAAATACCAATGTGCTTTATAGGAAAAATATTTAAAGGTTATTCTGCGCCTAATATGGCCCAGGAACTTGAATTCAAGATAACCTAATGACATAATCCACCATGAATGATGTTACATGAAATTGTATAGTCATAGAATGAAAGTAATAAGTCCATACGGTTATCAGTTACATTGCTGAAAGCATGGAGTAGTCTCACTACAGGAAATGGAGGGAAATCTTTCCAAAGCCTTGATGTTGTCATACACCCTTCTTAGCTTCAAGATTGGAGGAGGTAGATGTCTTAATGACATCTTAATGACACATTGTTAGGACTTTATCTATTAGTTAGTACACTTTTAGGATAGGACAGATGTAAAGCTTAAGATACATAGCTGCTAAAGAGGCTAAGTAGCCCCAAAGTTATTCTGGCTTTTGATCCCTATCACTCCATGTCTCTACAGTCACCATGCTGTAGTCATTGAGGTCAGGCAATCTGCAAGATATGTAATTTAGGTGCAGCTTGTTCAGAAAAATTCAGTTCATACTATTATCACATGTCATTTCCTTGTTAGGAAATTACAATTACCCTTGTCAAAACTATCAAAGAATATGTTCTTCCTTTAAAGTGATGTTCTCAGTTGCCAGCATATTCTGGCCAGATATGTCCATCATTTCCAACATACATCATTTGTTCTAATGATGCAAGTGCTCCACTGTGACCTTGAGATGGGGGAACACATTTAGAGCAAATGTACTCCTCTTCCTTGTTGCTGTAACAAAAAAAAAAAGATGAGAAGTTGCTTATAGAGGGTTTATTTTTATTTAAATTTAAGAATAAATGTAGTTCTTTATGGGAAGAAAAATATGGAAGAAGGAGCTTGAGGTTACTAGTTACATTAAATTTGTAGTTTTGTTGCCTGGAATGAACAATAAGTAGGGTAGGATATAAAACATCAATGTACATCTTCTAGCAACCCACTTCTTCCATCAAGGCTCTATCACTTAAAAACCTCAGAGCCCAAGCCAGGAAATGGTAGTACACACCTTTAATCCCAGCACTTGGGAGGCAGAGGCAGGCAGATCTCTGCGTTCAAGGTCAGGACAGTCTACAGAGAGACTTCCAGAAGAGTCAGGGCTACACAGAGAAACCCTGTCTTGAAAAAAAAATCTCAGAGCCTTCCGAAGGGCATCACCAACTGGGGACCAAGTGTTAAAACACATTTAGCCTATGGGGGACAATTCTTACTCAAACCACAGCATTGCTCAGTTGTATTCTTATGTTTATAATTCTAAGAATTTCCCCTCATCCTTCTAACTTTAAGATTCTTCTAACTTGTCTACTCTAGCTAAATATACTTTCAGTTGTATACTTAGATTTTATGAAGTACCATGGCACATGTACACAACTTCTTCAATTCTTTATTTAGTTTATTTAGAATAGGATCTTGCTATGCAACCCAGGCTGGACACAAATTCACTATACAGCCTAGCTGGCCAATAGTTTAGCTACTATACAATCAGGCTAGTCACTAATTAGCTATACATCCCAGGCTAATAACTAATTTGCTATGATGTCAGGCTGGTCACAGATTCACTATGATTCTGAGGTTGGGTACAGATTCACTATACAGCTCAGGCTGGTCATTAATTCATTATATAGCCCAAACTAGTCACCAATTCACTTTACAGTCCAGGTTGGCTTCATACTTTTGCATCTGCCTCTATATGCTGGGATTACATCATAATGTGCCAAGTTTAATCATGAATTGAATTCTTATAAAAAAATACTAAGAACACATAAAATTAAAAACAAGAAGTTCATTTTCTTTGAAATTTAGTACAATTGGTCCCCATTACAGAATCTTAGAAAATGTATAATTGCATAAATTGTTTTCTCATTATAATATACTCAAAATCTTTAGAAAACTCATCATGCTGGCCCTTTGTTGACCTTTAACTCCTGGTTTCCAGGATCTGGAAGTCATTCCTTTAGAATGTACACATGAGATTGGACTGTACTTCTATTTCTATGGAAGAGCAGAGACATATCTTCCCTGAATATCTGAGTCTGGGTTACAAGGTGGCTTCCTGTCATAAAGATGAGAAAGCTTATTTTTCATTCTGGTCAGACCAATGAGCTAATAATGATTGGCAATTCAAGATGCCAATTTCAAGATGAGTGAGTCTTCTTACTTGAAAGCTAGTTATTGTTAATTTTGAGAAAACGTCTATAACGAACAAATCTGTGTATAGAAAGATGAGAATTTTTCTCCTTTTTATAATTCTTTACAGATGCCTATGATTTAATCCTTATTTAATAGCAAAAGTCTCTATTGTCATAGAATTGAGTCTTTATGGTTGGCCTTATTTTCTTATAAAAAAGTCAGTAGCTCTGGTTCATAGGTTCTTTCCCATAGAAGAATATTCTTTTACTCCATACATGCCAAATTTTATATCTGTTTAAGTGTCATATGAATTTTAATTTGCTCAAGATAGTTTAACTCTCAGAGAGTGAACTTTTTTGGGACTGGAGTGAATAAAAACATATCTCCATGTCTTTAAATAAGAAAGCCAGATTAAATGGGCTTCTTTGACACAGTGGAATCTCAATCTGCTTTATTTATGAAAATAAATTTCATAAATTTCATTGTAGAAAAATTTCAAACCTGAAACACCACCCTCCAGAACTATCATGAGCCTTGTTGTCCAATAGAAAGTGTGTGAGAGTAAAAACCAGAGGGTTGTACAGCATAGAGAAGTTGTGCACAAATATCTGTATACCAAAGTAAACAATGTGAAATGACACAAAAGATGAGGTGGGTGCTTATGTCATCATTTAAAGTTAGAAAATCCTGATAGGAAAAATCAGGAGTTTTCTAAAGTAAAGGTATAGTAACTCACAGGGGCAATTCTCTTGCTGTCTTTCAATCTCTGCCTCCAGTGATGTCACAAATTTATGAAGAAAGGACATCATGGAGACTCTTAAGTTATGGAAGCCACAACAATACAAATGATGAAGAGTACTTGTTCCTGAGAGTAGTTTGTCATCATACATATGCTTGATAATTTCTTCACCACGGTACTTCAGCATTCTGAGTAACATATCACAGTCTTCATATGTGACACAACATTTCCAATTCTCATTCTTTAAAGTATTCTTTAATTTTATTGTTTTAGGATGATGGGTGAGGAAACAGGCACATAGTATGGGTTAGTAAATGCTAGAGTCAAAATTCAAACCTAAATTACCTCTAATAGATCATCCATAGATATACCTAACCCTAAGCTCTGCTGATTTCTGCCCAGGTAGCAGTAGCTTTGAGTGGACGCACCATAAACTTAGAAGAGAGTAAGAAACTGATTAGCTCACTTGTGTGGTCCTCAAAATATATTATCTCTTCACCAGGTAGACTCAGAATTTCACATGGAATCAGAAAAAACGTAGCTCATTTTCCCCAAACTAAAAGTGCTAAGGATGAAAAAACTATTTTTATCATAAAATAAAAAAAATATACTGGGAACAGAGTGTATGTTTTGTTATGTATGTTGGGATCCTGAGGGGTTCTCAGAGATTTACACTTTGGGAAAGCCACAATGACTCCTGGGGTCAGCTAATGAGCTGACACCCTATGTGCAGAGTACCCTCAGGGCAGCTGCTACATTCAGCATAGGTCTGAGTCAGACAAGGGCTTTTCCTCTTGGACTTTATTATGCTCTCAATGCCTTTACGTGTCCACAGCCTTCTTTGGGAAGGACCACCATACCACCATTTCACAGGTATGGTCAGCCCTGATGTGAAGCAGCAGGCTGATTCCTCACCCTTTAGAGTGAGATCTTCTTACCTAGCTCATCTTATCTGTGCTGTGTTTCAGTATGGAGTGCTTGCACTCAACTTTCTCTTCTTTAAACCCTCCTTGACCCTTATGCCTAAAGCCATATTATTACCGTAACTTCTATATTTATCACTGTGATTTTTGTAGTACTTACTGTCATTAAAATTTTTATTTTTGTTTTGTGTTTTGTTTTGTATATTTTAATAATAACTAAAGTGATTATACAATGTCATTCTGGGAATCAAAGCAAGTGTCTAAGTATTCCAAGATCAATTAATTTGTGAGCAGTGCCCTTCTAAATCCTAATACTGAGAGTAGTGTTTAGCAAAAAGGTGTTCAACAACACCTGCCCGTGAATTTTTGATAAAGAAAGAAGCATGCAAGACATTCTTCACATGATTAGCCCCTCCTCCTTAGTCTTTATATCAAATAAAAAGAAAAGTGGGCTGGGCAAACCTCAGTGGTACAGAGGTTGCTTTGAATGGATGAAGCTCTGTGTTGGGCTCATAGAACTGACAAAAAAGAAAAAAGAAGGAAATAGTGTTTTCAGTGTCATGAAGAAAATGATGTACACAAAATGTTTATGAGTCCCCAGCACAGAGTTACTATTGAATGTGAATTACTATTGAATCTTATACATAAAGAACTTATGTGTACAGGGACTAAAAAAGTATGCTTATACATTCTGTAGTGCTCAGAACTTATATTGCAGAGGCTTGATAAATTAAAAAGAAAATGGACTCTTCAGAGTCCAAACTACAAGAAAGCACTGTGTTGATCTTGTTCATCCACCAACTATTAAATCCTGCTAGTCCTAAAGAGCAGCAAAAATCACAAAATCCATTGCTCACAAGAAGGCTAGAAAATGTAAGCAATAAAATAAAAGATGATAGTCATATCATCATAGTTAATCATACTGATTAACAGTACAGGCATGGGCAGAAAGATGCTTCATCTACTTGATATGTTATAACCACAACTTATGGCTATATTCTCTGATATGTTTATGTAGTTTGATACTGACTTTACATACAAAAACGGCATTGCTACTTGCCCTATTTAATTTGAAATTATAAACTTTTAATGAGGTTATCTCCTTGTTATCAAAACTAGCTTATCTGTTCATTATCAAACATTTCCTTAATAATCTGAATGAATTATCATTCTTGGTAACAAAAGCATAAGCATTTTAGCATAAAATTGCATTTTTCAAAGTATAGTCAAAATTTTAGGGTTTATTTAGGGTTCATTTAATTAATAATCCTAGTTCAAGAACTATAGATGAGTTTTGCTTGGCAATGTTCTCCAGCTCATTTCCAAATTTTATCATCTGTTATTATTCTGTCATAGCTACTTAGAGACAACAATGAATATAGTACCTCAATTCTAGTATTGGCGAGCAAAACTAAGATAACATAGGCTTGTAGACCACAGTTTTTCCCCATTTTCCATTCTGTTATTTCTATATACAATATCTTCCTATTAAAATAACATGTGAGCCTTTGCTTCAAGACTAAGTGTGACATCCATTTTCTGTGGGGGCAACTCAGAGCCTTCTGAGTTCAGGCCTGATTTTACTCTCTGATAGATATGTAGAACATATTCACACTGTATCTTAATGACACACAACCATTCTAGCTCATGCTCTTGGGTGATCTGCCTTAGGAAAGGGAGTTAAAGCAGCCTGTTCCTGACATAAGCCCCCACCCAACCCACATACACTTCCCAGTCATCCTGGCTGGCAGTGATTGTCTCTGTATTTTCTTGTGATAATAACAAATACCCTGTCTTTCCTTGTTCCATCGCACTTCATCTCGCCTGCTCCTTTTATTCTTCTTATTACTTTTTCATTTAGTTTAGCTCAATCTTAGTTCTATTATTCACTATGGAGTTCTGGATATTATCTATTTTATTGTACACAAATTCATCTTTATTTTTCTAAATCATCAAAACAATGTTTGTCCAATATGGGCCATTCATAACACATTTTGAAATATGCTGAATAGATTTTTCCAACTAGGAAAGATCTCAGATATGGATTTTTGCTATCTGTTATATTGGTTACCTAGGTAATTTTTTTTTTCCTGAACTCATTCCTTTCTTGTTGTGCTTCAAAATTAAACCATAAGTAACCAGAACATATGTTTAAACATGGGTTTTCTACCGTAGTCCTCCAGAAAAAAGAAAAGAAAAGAAAAAAATGCAAATCAACATGTATGTTGTCTGACTTTGCTATCTATGTGGTCCTTTGTTAGATATTTTATCTGATTGGCATTACTACATTTAGGTTTCAAAATCAATGTGCTTGCCATCTGAACCATTATTGTAGAGAATAGCCCTGTATGAAAGCTAGGTTCTATATTCCAGGGGTCTACATTAAGAGGCCTACGTGGTATAAATGGAATGTAGACACATCTTTAATCCTAGTGTTCAGAAGGCAGTGGGGGTCCATGCCTTTAATTCCTAAGAGAAACAGAATGTGGAAGTAGACACAGGAAATAGACTCAGAAGGAGTTTAGTGTCACACAGGAAGTGACATCTGAGATGAATCAGAGTGAATGACAGCCAAAATGATTAATCAGAGGAAGAATTACAGTCATGCAATTACAGAAGAGGAGTTACAGAGTTCAGTTACAGAAGCAGTCAGTTACAGAGGAGACAGAGCAGAAAATATGAAACAAGAAGTCTGAAGCAGGCAGATGGAGAGAAGACATAGAGAGAATGAAGTGTTCTGACAGAGGATAAGGCAGCGATGCTGACTGAGAAGTATGAATAAGAGAGTTACCAAAACAAGCAGGCTAGGAGAGGCATAGGGACACAGAAGCAGCTTGGTAGAATAAGTCAGTATCAGATGGGAAGAATGAGTCAGTTTTAAACTGAGTAGAGCAGTTCAATCTGAGGCAGCCAGAGAAGGCAGCCAGAGTCTTCCAGAGTCAGAAGAGTTGAGTTAGAATCTGTAAGCTGACTCAGAAGGTCAGTTTGAAGTAGGCAGCTTGGAAAAGAGTTTGAACCTGAATCAGAAGAGTCAGAGTTCAGAAGGTGCTAGTCAGAATGGTTCAGTCAGCAGTAGGTCTCAGAGGCTGAGGATGAAGCCTTCCAGACTAGCAGTTTAAACATTCTAGATTGTATGAAGGCTGAAAATTTCAATTTCTAGGCTAAAAAGTAGATTGTAGAGAGGACAAAATGCTCCAGGGCTCCAGTACTAAGGATCAGTGATTAAATTAGACAAAGAAAAAAAGTCTTTGCCCTAAGTCAACATCTAGTATCTGGCATGAATCTACATCTATATATTACTTCTAAGCCAGTAGCAAATACTTTGGTTCTACGTAAATGCTAATTTCCAGCAATTTCTGTATTAGGATGATTAACCAGCATGAGTTTCTAGTCAGTCTTGATAATTTCAGACTTATCACACCAAAGTTTAGTTTTTAATAATACAGTTAAAAAACCATTGCAAAAGAGGAAAGTTTGAGAGGCCACTACACATTGTATTTGGAGAGTCCTGGTCTAGGAGTAGAAATAAGGACTTATTAGAAAAGAGTAAAATGCTAAAATAGAGATTTGTTTGGGGAAGGAGGATTGAGGGGAGGGATGCCATGCATTTTAAAAATATCTTTTAAGCTCGTATTGCTCCATGTGGGATTTCCTTCTTGTGCTTATTGCTCACATTGTTCAAAGTCTACTCACATATCATCAATTCCTCCAAATGTCTTGAATATTCACAGCTTCTTCAGAGTACAGGTAACTGTGTACAGACATGACATTGAATTTTCCCACTCCCTTGCATTGATCAGAACTCCTGGCAAAAGTCAGCCACAGAGGATTGATTGTTGACTAACCACTAAATAAGTTGTGAGCTTCCCTGGGGCCACTGCCACAGGTAGGCAAACTGTGGCCCAGTTCAGAGGGTAGACAAAGCAGTGAGGTGCTGAGGGTCTATAACCAGATCCCTATACATTTGTGAGGTGGCATTGCATCAGAGGTAATATTTGCAGCATTTAGAGTCTAATACAGAGAACAAGAAAAAAGATACAAAAGCAAGCATTAGTCTAGAAGCATCATATCCCACAGGCTGACTGAGAAAGGCATTACAACGCTACTGAAATGTGCGTGGGCTTATGATGGCCACTTCTGTTTACAAGGAGTTGAACTCTAACACATCAAAGCTATCAGTCATGTTTCTTTGCATTCCTAGACATATGGTATGAAAAATCTTGCTTGTTGGATCATTCATTTGTACTCCAATTTCCTTTTCATTTCCTTCTGTAGTGGGAACACTGAGGGGTCTAATGTACATTTCCCCTGTAGGTGAGTGACCGAAGCATTTGTGAAGAAAGTGGACATGAACAGCATTGGAACAGCAGACCTGAAAGCACAGTGGTAGAACTTGACCCTGCTGGCACAGACCCTGAAAAAGCTGGGGGAATACATCTGCACAGTTTTATACAGCTTGGTGATACATTTAGCATTTTGCCTGAATGTATTCTTTCTGGCTTTGTGTTTTTCACTGTAACCCTTTGGACTTCCTGATAATTCTGTCACTGACCCAGGAAATGATTTTTTTTGTTCTTAATTACCTAATTCGATAGAATAGTATGCAATTGAATGCTCAGAGATGCCTAAGAAATACTGAGTCATTTGTGAGAGCAGAGTCTATAACCAGATAGAGATTGGTAGAGAACCAGGGTTAGAAAGATATGTAGTTTTGGTCTTGACTGGCTCTAAAAAGCTCTTGTTTTGAAGGTTTGAAGATTTGATCTCTATTCTGTAGCATTGTTGGGAGGTGTGGAATCCTTGGAAGATGGAACCTACTGTAAAATGTTAGAATTGGTGGGGGTTACCATTGAAGGGGATATGGAGTCCTGGTCTTTTCTCTGCCTGTGTGTTCTCTTCCTAGTGGCATAAGAAGAGAAATATCCTCTGTGTACCCCATCACAATGATGATATGCCTTGCCACAGGCAACATAGTAACAGAACTAGCTTACAAGGCATATACTGAAACTTCTTTCATCCTTTGAGAATTTCATAAAATATATTTTTATCATATTTTCCCATCCACAGATTCCTCCCAGACTCCCCCGACTCAACTTCATGTTCTTTCTTTCTCTTAAAACAAAGATAAAAGAAAAAAGACACTGAAAAACAAGATGCCTGTTTTGTGTTGGCTATCTATTTCTGAACATGGGGCCCACCCTGAAATGTGGTTGATATAGCCAGTGTCACTCCACTGACAAAAACATTTATTCCCTACTACTAGGAGCTATTACTTTCTAACAACTTCGAGCAGGGGTAGTGCTCTGTGCTCACTTCCTCCATGCTGGAGTTTATTCTGGCCTGAGCTTGTGTAGGCCTTGTTTATGTTGTCACAGACTATTGAGGTCAAACTTTCATACACCCTATTGTTTCTGGAAAATACTGTTTCTTTAAAATCACCCACAGCTTCAAGTGAAAATATAAATAAAAGCACTGAAACTTTTGAAAGCAGGAAAAGACATAATCCATTTCCCTTTATAAGATATTTGAGATATTTTATTACAGTGATGAAAACCTACCTAACACTAATTTTTAAAATATCAACATGGAATGACATCTAAGTTGACAAAATAAAGGCACAAATTCCAGTGATACACTCTGAATTGCTTTACAGTTGAATTTGACCAAGGTATAGTGAGAACTTTCTCTAATCACATTTCTTTCTTCCTTTCTTCCTTCTTTCCTTTCTTCCTCCCTGCTTCCTCCCTGCCTTCCTTCCTTTCCATAACTCATTTATTATATATATATATATATAGATAGATAGATTATAGATTAATAAGCCAGGAAAATTTTTGACTAGATAACTTTTAAATTTTTTCCATTGCTTTATATCTGCAATAGTCCAATGAACATGTATTTTTATAGAAATTTGTTTAGTTCTTCCAAAATCCTATAGTGTGGAATTAATCTATCTACCACCCTTTGTAATTAATGACAGCACTAGAAATCACTGAATCTAGTTTGTCTATCCCTGTGCACTGATGGTATGAACTGTAAACCAGCTTTTTGTAATCATTCCACAGGTGGGTCTTATTTCATCTACTTTTGGAATGAAGTTCAGAGATCCTAAAAATATGTCAAAAATCACCTGAGTTCACTGTGGCAAGAAAACAAACTGATTTTTGTGTGCCTCACACTAAAGTGTATACACTTTCCATTTAAAATAGCAAAGCTAGAAATCAAATATCCTCCTGAATTGAACTTGTCAGCTTAAAGCTTATAGTATTTATATTCTCCGATGAAATTTGGTGATTATCTTTCCAGATAACATCTACTCATGAGAGGTCAGTAAATTTGATAAATGAGATAACTTGCATCAAATACTGTTTTACAAAAACGTATATTTCTACCTAGGTCAGTAATAAGAAACACAGGTATCATTTATTTGTGTGATAGCTTCCTGTTAAGGATCAGTATTGATTTTGGGGGGTTAGTTCAGTATCTCATAAATGTTTCAACAGGTTTTTAAAGATTTAATTGGCATTGCCTAGATTCTTTTACAAGATGTGAATTTATTCTTTTTATTAATCTTTTCAAAATACATAAAATGTCAGGCTGGGATAATTAGAACAGAACAAATAACACTTACTCTAAATGACAGGAATTAATAGATTTTGATCTGGGTCATGTTAGAGGCTTGCTGTGCTCAGGTATCTGCTGTTCTAGGTGGAAGCTGCTTGCCTCTCCTTGTTTTGGAAAGCCTTGTTTCTTAGGTTATATGAGTGAGACAAAAAGTCTTATTAGCTGTTAGATGTTGTGGGCCAATGATACCCAGGCTGTGGATATAACTAGCTTGACAAGGATCCTGGTTTTTCCCTTAGCTAGGAGTCTGAAGCCCACCAACTGTTTTGCTCCTTTCTCATCTTTACTGTATGGTGACAAAAGCCTCTCATCAATAATATTGTCTATTTTGGCCTATTAATGAAAACTCAAATCAATTCCTGGGCTGGCTGGGAGAGGAACACTGCCATCTCAACTCTAAGTAATTGTAACAGTCTTACTGGCCTTCAAGTTTTTGGCATGTGTGAATACTATTCATGCTTTCTGTAGATATATAAAAAATTATTCTTGGTAAAACTGACCTTCTCATAGAGACAAAGCCATAGTCAAGATCAGAAACAAAGTCTAGACAGCATGTCAGAAAGCTTGAAAATGCAAATAGATAATTCACCCCTGAATGCCTGCCCCCCACTTTATTGTAGCAAGTATACAGACCTAAAATTCAGCTATTCATTAATAGACTATTGTCTATTGAAGATTAGAAGCCTGCAGCTAGGAGGGGATGAACACTCTTGCATTGATGTATGCCTGAACACCTGCATTCTGTTAGATAAGAAGTTAGCAGTTTTGCTATTTCAGTCAGGACAACTTTCTGTCTTGAGGGGAGTCTTGTAATTTTTCCCCAATGTGCACATTGTTAATTTTTCTTAACTTTTCCAACTTCTAATTCCTTTATTTCTCTTATTAAAGAAATGCTCTTGCGTGTCATAATCATCAGAAAGTGTATTCTATGTGTCTCACTAAAGCACATAAGCATGCCAACTAAAGGGTCCCATAGAAGAGTGCGGTACCATGCTCACTTGTCATAGCTTCATTGCTTATCCTCCGTCGTGGAGACTGAGGAACTCCGTGTGGACTAGAGCTGGACTTGACGCCCGCAGTTAGAGCTCAAGACTGAGTTTCCCATGTGAATATTATCTTCAAAGAAGCTTCAAAGACCCTAAACAGAGGCAAACAATAGCAAACCAGGCTTGGTACAGGTAGGTGGATCAGGAGTTCAAAGCCAGCCTTGGCTATACTGCAATTTCCAGGTTGTCTTGCATGAAGTTCTGTCTCAAAACAAATAAAATCAAAAACAACGGTATTAAGTTGACAAAAATATACTTATATCCTGATTCTCAGAATCATTTTGAGGAATGACCAATTGTAAGAATTGTTAGTCCTCAGAAAATTCAGAATTGCACATTTTATTGATGCTTTATAATGCTCACTGCATCACAACCCAAGCCAAGACCCTTGGTGTCTAATAAATTACAAGTTTTTACTATCTTTGAAGTACCTCAGATCTTATGATAGATTGTCTCACTTTGCTCACACACATTCAAGGGGATCTATTTCATTCAAAACCAGTAATTAGTGATCAATTCTGGTGGTGGATTATTTGGGAAATTATGTATATACAAAAATGTGATGCATCTTCATATATTTAAATGTTTCCATTTTTCTGCTTTTTCAGGGTCAAGTACAAACTGAAAATCTTAAAAGGGAAACTAGAAATAAGCAATTTATAAATGTTGAGTTGCAGGCCTATTCTAATTCCCGTGATAAAATCTCATACTGTTTGTCTCACAGCATTCTTCTAGGAAGACATGAGTCACTCTTGTCCAGCATATTGACATCTTATACACCCCGTGCCTGTTACCACCTACTAACTATATAGGGTTTGGCGCTTCCCATGATTTCAGTCATCTAGTGAGGGTGGTGGATCATATTCCCCATGAATAAGGAAGTACTGATGCTCCTAGCTCTAGAGGAGAGCAGTATCCTGGGTTCATTTGCCTAAGATGGAATGTCTATCTTCTCTAGAAATTTGTTTGACTATTTTAGGAATATTCTGCCAAACTAAAAAGTGGTGTACAGATATAAACAAAGAATTTTCAAAAGAGGAGTCTTAAATGGCTTAGAAACACATAAAAAAAATGTTCATCATCCTTAGCCTTCTGTAATGAAAATCAAAACTACTCTGAGATTCTACCTTACACCCTTCAGAATGGCTAAGATCAGTAACAAAAGTGACCACTCATGCTGGTGAGGATGTGGAGCAAGGGGAACACTTCTTCATTGCTAGTGAGAGTGCTAACTTGTACAGACACTATGGAAATCAATACTTCATTTTGATTCTTCAGGAAACTTAGAATTGACCTACCTTAAGACCCAGCTATATCATTCTTGGGCATATACCCAAAGGGTGCGCCATCCTACCAAAAAGACACTGCTCAGCTATGTTCATAGCAGCTTTATTCATAATAGTCAGAAATTGGAAACAATCTGGATGCCCCTCCACTAAATAATAGATAACTAACAAAGCTGTGGTACATTTATACAATAGGGTATTACATGGCTATTTTAAAAAAGTGACCGCATGAATTTTGCATCCTGATTGAGGTAATCCAGTCCCAGAAAGACAAACATGATTGTATTCACTTATATGTAGATATGAATTGTTAAGAAAAACAAAAAGAGTATTACAATCCACAGACCCAGAGAGACTATGCAACAAGGACAGGCCCATTGGGGACACAGGGATCTCCCTGGTTAAGGGGAAATAGAATAGATGGTTTAGGTTGGCAGAGGAAGGATGGGAATGGGAGCAGGTAGGGGGAGAGGTATAGAGGGAGAGAATGTATGGAAAGATGACTGGAACTGGAGGACATTTAGGGAAGATTGGAGGACCTAGTGCCGTGGAAAGTCCCTGGACTTCCAAGCAATGGAGGATGTGGGGTCCGGACAGGTCATCTCCTCTAACCAGGCAAGACTTCCAATGGGGGTATTGGAACACCATCTTAGCCATAAAACCTTTGACCTATAAGCTATCCTCCCTACAGGATTCACTGAAACAATAGGGAGGAACTCATGCCAAGGGAGATAATTCATATCTGCTACTGCAGGGCAAGCCAGGAACTAGAGACTTGATAGCCAGAGGATGATTTTTAATGATATTCTATTCTATTCATAGAGTGGTGCCTAGCCCATTCTTCATCAGAGAGATTTTCTCCGGCAGCTGATGGGAACAGATGCAGAGGCCTAGGACCAAACATCATGCAGAGCTTGGGGAACCACATGGAAGAGGGGGAGGAGGGACTACAGGGACCAGAGGGGTCCATGACACCTGAAAAACAAACTCCAAGGAGTCAATTGGCCTGCACTCTTAGGGGCCCAAGGAGCCTGCAACAGCAGACATGAAACCTGCAGGGTCCCCTAAATATAGCTTATGGTTGTCTGGATTTCTGTTCTTTCAAAACTTCTACTGGCAGGAATGGAGTAAGTCTCTGACCCCTTTACCTGCCCTTGGGAACATTTTCCTCCTGCTAGATTGCCTAGTCCACTCTTGATGTAGGGATTAGTACTGGGTTTTATTCCATCTTTTTATACCCTATCCAACTTGTAACTCTGGGAGCACTGCTCTTTTCTGGGGAGAAGATAGGGTGGGGTGAGTGGGGGTGTAAGGGCATGAGGGTAGATCTGGAGGAGAGAGGAGTTGGGGGGAGATGGGAAGAGGGGAGTAAAGAGAGGATGGGAAGGTGCTTCTGAGCCCCTTAAGTAGTTGTGCTCTATTTCCATAACACATCAATTGGACAGTGAAAAATTCCATCTCAAAATTAATTCAACGCACTATGAAGCTCTTCTGTGGGCTTCAGAAAAATCTATAAGACATATAATCATATGGCTTGACCAAAAGGACTAAGTAATTTGTCTCCAGCAGTCACCCTTATTAATTTGTTCAATTCAAATCATTTAACTGTGACTGCCTATGGGTCACATTATGATCTGTCCAAGGAACCAAAGAAAGGTAGATTATTTCCTTAGAGGAAGTCTTTATTTTTCAGTGTATATTTCTATACTGAAATACATGAATATACTAATTGTGATTTTACCCTCTTACTTTGATCAAATAAATAGTAGTTTGCAGTCACAGGTCCCAACTTTCAGCTGTGCCATGTTCAGTGATCCAGGGAAAAACAGTTTCCACTCCACAAAACAAAGCAGTGAATTGCTATTAAGGATCCAGACTCTCAGAACTGTTCCTTTGGAAAAGCCATGAGTCCATAAACGGAAAAAGATAAATACACAGAAATAAAAAAAAAAAAACCTTCATGAGAATGAAGTTAAAACCCAAGGATGAATATTCAGAATTGTTCTATATTGCTAACTCTAAAATCTTGCTCCTATTAAAGAATAAGTTACAGTTGATAGCCTTTGTTCAGGTATGATAATGTTTTTCTCTTTTGGTTCTTTACAAATGGGTCTAATTCAATTGACATCCATAATAGGAAAAATAAATAATAAGGAAATGATGAGTTCTTTAGTCATGTAAGTAATGAGTATAAGGAGTATATGATCAAAAAGTATTAGGTTTTGGAGTTCTAAAACTTGGTTTTAACTTTGATTAAAACTTTGGTTTTCTAAAACTTAATTGAAAATCTAGGACCTCTTTTTGGGAAAAAGAAGATTCTTAAGGCTATTATGTTAGTTAAGGGGAATAATGCTTGCGAAAATGCTTAAAGTTCTAACCCTTTTAATTCTATTAATTAATTGATTAATTATATAATTCATAAATATACTGGGTGCTTTTCTAGGCTCTGGTGACACAAGCACTGAGAACTAGACATTCCCATGGGGAGTTTTTAGTGAGAAAGACTTCAAAATATTTAGGTTCTATTTATTGATTCATTTCTAAAGTGACCTTTCCTGTCTGAGGTGGAAGACATTTATTTGAGCACTTTTATCAAAAGTGGATTTTCCTGGATGGAAGAATTTCTAGACTTAGATGATAGGATTTAATGATCCTAAGAGTTGTAATGTGATCTGCTACTAAGCAAAAAATACAAAGAAAATTTGTGTTGTAGAGCACAAGGGAAGTCAGACCAATTAGAGTTTTAAAGACTATCAATTTTGAATTCTTTCTCAAAATGAACATGGTGACTAATAGATAACTGGACCTATTAAATTTTATTTACTTTTGATTTGTTGATTTTATGAAGTTAATATTGGCCAGTGTTCTTTATACTAAAGAAACTTAAGAAGTAGCATTGCTAATAATTATTGTAACTTGGAGAATTTACAGTTGATGCAACAATTATGTTAATGAATGAACTCATAGTGAGACAGAGTATACATGGAAATCTATAAACCACACTTCTGTTAAACAAAAATCTCATTAAATCTTTAACACAGTCTAGGTTATTTCTACCCTCAACTTGTGAATAAGAAAAGACCCTGATGGAAGCCCAGTGACTTCCCACAGGACGGAAAAAGGGAGAGATGCTAGTGTATTGACTTTAGAACTCCAAAATGATTTGACAAAACATTCTGTTCTTTCTAGACTCTTTCCTTTATTACCTATTCTAGAAAATGTTATTATTCAGCATCTAGGGTATTATACCACCTTGCATATAATGCTTTCAGTGTACAAAACCCATAAAATTCATTCTCTTGCTTTAGGTTACAGTGAAACAATGTTAGATGTTAGATGTAGATGACATCGCTTGGGACCTTTAGGATTTGGCTCCTGTGACTATTCAGCTACTATGCTTCATGTGATAGGTGAGTAGGCCCAGCTATGCAAGCCTACATAAATCCTTGTTCTCATAAGGCCCAATAAAATTGCCTTGGCCAAAATAAATTATATGGTTAAGTCTTGCATCGTTGGAAAAGGGATACACTTTTGTCCTTAGCGGCATATGGCAAAGGATGAATGTTTGATAGCAGCAATGGTACCCATTCTGGACACACACACACACACACACTACAGATAAGGAATAAGAAATTTAGGTTGTTTATGACACTTAGTTTTGGTTAGTTGTCTTTGAACTGAAACAGCAAGAGTTTTCTACTTGTTCTCAAGTTAGAAAGCCGTCTAGTTCTGGGAAGTAAAAAGCAAGACAGAATACTAGACAATTGAGAAAACTTACAGTATAGGCCTCTAATTTTTGTCTTTATCCTTTGTACTGCCCAATCTTGCTCCAGTAGACAGTCATTAATTAGTGATATAAGGCTCCAACTAAACAGAGGAGTATAAACAGAATCATAGTGTTGGAAGCAATGTTGTTAGTGCCTATGCAAACATTATTGATGTTTTTATGAAAAAAAACATTTAATGATGAAACCAGAAGTGGAGTTCATCTTTGAACAAGAAATTACATATTTTAAGGTTTGATATGAATAAAATGATATTGTGATCCATCATATCAAGGAATTTACAATAAAATTATTGTCATTCTTTGCCTTTAACTAAGGAAAAACAAATCCATTTAAACCACTGGATTCTGCAATTCTTTAATACAGTTCCTCATGTTGTGGTGATCTTAATCATAAAATTATTTTTCTTTTGCATCATAACTTTAATTTTGATACTGTTATGAATTGTAATGTAAATATCTGATATGCAGTTTGTCTTAGGCAACCCCTGTGAAATTCAACATTTAACAGGTAGTTACTGGATGATTCTGCAAAGAAGACAAGGAGACATTTTCATAGATACAAACCCTGCCAGACCTCAGCAGAGGGAGCCATCTGTCATGGCAAATGTCATACTGGACAGTGGAACCCTGATCATCTGATCTCAGGAAGTTTTATTGATACAGAAGCTCCTCAGGTGTTACAAAAACTCCACTCTCTCATCTAAAGGCCTATTTGCATAATGAAGGAAACTGTAACCTAGTCTTATCCCTAATCCTTTAGCAGCCTGAGCTATGTCATCTTTATGGTAGGGAAACTCAAGGCCTAAGGGAAGTGTTCTCTCCTTGTTACTTCCTTAGAAAAGCATTATTGACCTCTTCATCCAGGAAAAAAGTACACATCAATTTCATTTGCATGGTACTTAACATAATTGCAGTATTAAGATATTTTTGTGATTATTTGGTAAGACTGCAAGTTTGTTGAGGACAAAAATCATGCTTTTGTTCATCAACTTATTATCAGCAAACAGTATAGATTTCAGGAAAAACCAGATGATTCCTAAGAACTTAGCATATATATAGTATATATATATATAGCATATATATAGTTTTCTTCCCTACCACCCCCAAACTGTGAGTCAAATTAAGCCATTTTTTCCTTAAGTTGCTTTCACCAGTATTCTATAATAGAAACAAGACAAGGAACTAATACATAAATCTTATTTTACCCATGAGTATAAACTAAAGTAACCATGAGAAATAGAGATATTTGTACTGTTTCTAAAGCAAGTAGAGAGAAAAACTAACAGAAAACAAGGAGATTGTACACAGTTGCTGGGTATTGTCACAGCTCTCTTTCCTTTCAAATATTACAAATACTTTGGTAAGCAAATGGGCACCATTTATTCAATTTCAAATTGTTATATTTTAGCTAAAGAATGAAATGAAGGCTCAGAGGTTTAGAGCACTTGCTACTCTTACCCACTACTGAGGTTTGGTACCCAGTACCCCCATGGTAGCACACAATTGTCTGTAATTATATTTCCATGGGTTTTGACACCCTGTGGCCTCCCCAAGCACAAGACATGCACCTGTTGCATATACTGGCAAAATACTGATACAAATAAAATTAAGCTAAATTAAAAACTATATTAAAATTTAGAAACCATTTATATAACAAGAAATTTGAGTTAATTATGGAGATATATTGAACATTATATAATTAATAAAACTGTGCTTTTGAAATATTTTTACTGAAATATGTAGAAAATTAATATGTAACTAAGTGATTATTCTTTGTTTATTTAAAGCTGTATTAAAACATTTCAAATAAAATAAAACTCCATCAATATCAGAAAGTGTGCATACTGAATGGAAATTAATTTTTTAATGTCAAAATAAATTAGCATTTAAAGACTGTAAAAATCAGAGAGCAAGATTGAATGGAATATGGTCCAAGGATGTACACATAACTGTCATTTGTGAACAGGAAAACTGGTAATTGTTCATGTTCTAGTCTCAATCTGTTCTACCATTCTTCTCATTTTCCTTTTCTTTCTTTTCCCTTGTGTTTACCTGCCCATTCCTTTCTTCTTAGCTTACTTTTGAGGGAGTCTAGCAGTAGTTTCTGGCTGCTCTTTGTTTACTATACCATTTTCATAACCACTTGTCTTGGCTCACCTTCAGGATCCTGGGACCAATTTCTAATTCAGACATCCGCAACCACCTCTCATGTCAAGAGCCAACTGATATGACATCAATCAAATCCTTGTACAAATGTTGTCATCCCTGGGAGCGACAGGCTGTCCGAGCAGATGGGACTCCACTCTCTGGGCTGCTCATGACCCTCCAAGCCTTTCTTTCCTCTGCAAAGCACTTGGGCACTGTAGCTAAGCCAGATAGCTGGGAGGCTTCTTACAAACGGTCTGTCATTGCTTTCTTCCTCTCAGTACCATGATTTACCCATTTACCATCTTTGCAGAATTCATTCGAGAAGATGCATGTGAGCAATACACATGTCTGACCAGTCTGAGATACTTAAGCCCTTGGTATTCTCTGCATTTTATTCAGGATTCATGAAGGTGAAGATTGTCTTAAAAGCCATGTAAAGAAAATCCTATTTTTCCTGACCAACATAACCAGAAGAGCATCTTATAATTAGGGTATTGATGGCTGGTAATTAAACAAAGTTGTGCTTAGTCATTATTTTCACATGAAATATCTTCTAAAAATTGGTTATCACCAAGACAGCTTTGGGGATTTCAAATAAAATCTAAACCATCAGGCCAAAGAAATAGTCAAGTTTTAAACCTATATAAATCCAGGATTGATCTACAATAAACCTCCAAGTCATGTAATATTTATAAATAAAGAACAAATTCAAAGTTGCAGGTTTTAGATTTAACAAAACTCCATGATTTTTCTATTACAATATCAAAATTTCCCTTTTAATTATGTCTATACACACTATATTTATAAATTTACATCTTGCCTAGAAATCAATGCCCACTAGACCCCCACATTCCCATGTGTGTTTCTGTTTCTTTCTAAATACATTCTTTAATATGAGGTCTTCTATTCCTTGCTTTCTGATAATTTTTTAATTTTACTTTTTATATTTTCCTCACATTTACTTATTGTGGTTTTTCAAATTGCTAAGATTTTCAACTTTCCTACTTATTCCTAATTTGATTGAATAATGACCAGAGAATATGCCTTGAAAAAATGTTGAAATTTAAAATTTTTCTGGCGTTTTTTATAAAGTTTGATAAGATAAAATTTTATTTATTAATACTAGACAGTTGTAGAATTACATATGTATATAGTTTTACTCACATAGATGCTTATTAAACTAAATTATTGATTATATCATTAAAATATTATCTTTTTCTAGACTTTTCAATTCTGAAAGAGATGTTTTGAAGCCTTCTCTTATCATTTTGACTTTTGACTTTTATCATCCTCTTTGTTTTCAACACTAAATCCTACCTCATCTGTTATTATTGTTCTTATTACTGGTTTTCTCCTTATGCTGCTTCTTAGAACCTTGGTCTCTTACATGAGCCAAAATGTTGGGGTACACTAAATATGTACAGTTAATCTCAAAAGTATAAAAATGAATGCTCCTTAGATAAGTTGGATTTTGATGATGGTAAAGTCCCGTGTAGATTCTGTCTCATCTCACTCAATGAGTGCCTCATTGCCTTTTATTATACCTATAGTGCATCTAATATGATGGATAAAAAGAAAAGTGTCATCCAGGACACATCCTTGCAAAGACATGATTTGAATAGTATAGATATCTTTTCTCTTTCATTTTTCCATTGAACATTTCACCTTTTTTTCCCTTGGTGTTTTTGATTTTGAGTAGAAGTCCTTAAATTTTCTCCTTTGATAAATGTAAGTTATATTATATTCTTCTATTTCAATTTCAGGTGTAGAACTTCTATTATATAAACTGAAAATACTACCAACTAGTCCCCTACAAACATATTCTTGAGTAATAAAGAATTTGGCCTCAGCCCAAATGGAGGTCTAATATTTATATCCAGTGCCAAGAATAGCTGTGAATATGGCCAACATAAGATTGTAAGCTTACTTAAAACACTGTGAGAAATTTTTGTGTGTGATATATTTTCTTACTCAGTTGTGTGATTCTCCAGTGTGAGCTGTCACTTCCAAATGTTGTAAATTCAGGTGCACCTGGAACTCTTGGAATTCTATGAGAAATAAGAAAGACTTTGTTGGTTGTGATTGATCCTGTAGCTGACTTGATCATTTATGTTGACAAGATGACTCCAGATATAGGCTGGCCATGCCAGAGAGAACAGTCTTGTGATGATGGAGTTAGATATCAGCCTGACCTCTAATAAAAGGAATGTTAGTGGAGACTGAGTTTAACCAAAAGACCAATAACTCATTCAATCATGCCCATATCCTAAGCTGCAATAAAAGCTCTGGGCCCTACAATTGAGATAAGTTTACTAGGTTGTCAATGCTCTGTGAAAGTGCTGTTGTGCCTCCATGCTGAGAGAGGGAACATATTTCCAAGGACACTTTTCCTGTCACTGCTTTGAATTTCTCCTGATTTATTGACACAAAACTGTGATCCTATATAGAGTGCTGTGTTAGTTATGTTTTTTGTTCCCGTGACACGACACCATGACCAAGGCAACTTACAGAAGGAAGGATTTATGTGAGCTTACAGTTCCAGAAGGATGTAAGTACATCACGGAAAGAATCATGGCATTAGGCAGCAGCCAGCAGCCAACAGGCAGCAGGAGGCAGGAAGCAGGCAGCAGCCAGCAGCCAGCAGCCAGCAGCCAACAGGCAGCAGGAAGAAGGCAGCAGACAGCAGGCATTGCATTGTAACAAGAACAACTGAAAGTTAACATCTCTAACTATAAGCAGGAAGAAAATGCAGTGAACTTGAAATGGTACATGATTTTTGAAACTTCAAAACCTGCCTCCATGTCATACTTCTCATACTCCATGTCATGCTCCATCACATACTCTAATGGAGCCACACCTCCAAAACTTACCCAAACAGCACCACTAACTGTGGATCAAATATCAAGCCTATGGTGGACATTCTCATTCAAACTACCTCTAGTGCTAAGTTACAAAAGTTTTTCTAACTCCTTTTATCACTCACACCTGAGACTCACTACATCTTTTAAATTTATAAAATTATGTCTCTCTTTAGTCAGGATATATTTTTGTTGATGGTTGTTAAATTAATGTAATCCCTATATCTGTTCATCTCTCTTTTTATGGAAATCCATTTATTGGCAGTTTGCACTCTTCTAATCTCTTATCTTTTCCATCAACATCCCCACTAAATATTTGCACTTACTTTTCTTCATTTCTTCTATAGATCTTTTACATCTCAATTCAGATCTCAAAGGAGATCTTGCCTTTTAACCGTTTTTAGTGGGAATCACATTTTGTTGGTGATTTTGTTTTGATTACTCAAAAGTCATATTCATGTTTTGTGTAACTCTTCTCAAATATTCATCTCACTTTTTAATTTAATTTTCATTATATTTCTTTCTTTATTTGAACTATATGTTTGGTTAATAGAACTTTGGCATTACTATCTTGTTTCAGCTAAGCATCCCTCTAACATTATATGATTTTATTTTCCTTTGTCGTATTACTAAGCCAAGTACAAGGCTTTGAAATGTCATAGCTAGTAACAGGTCAACAATAATAGAAGGGAAACATCTTCCTTGCTTCTAAGAGCTATGAGTGCTCAGCAGGAGGGCTGGCCAGGTGGAGCTATGCTCCATGTAAAATAGAAACCTTCCAAACCGTTTAAACTGCTAGTTTAATACACCTCTTCTCTGTAACTCCCAATCCAAATCTCACTCCCTTAGAAAAGGGAGAGAAGAAAACATTAACACACTGAAAAGGAAGCCATTGCTGGCTTCCTATTTCAGTCACTTAGCAGGAAAAAGCGGAAAAAGGACATTAATTTCACCATCCCAACTATGAACCATGGTGTACTGACTGAGCAATCATATTAATAATACTATATCTTCAAGAGTAGTAAGAAAGAAGGCTGGATATGAGATCATTATTAGAAATTATAGAAAACTGAAAACTTCCATTCCCTTTGAGGACTTCTACCATGTATTAGAAGTATGAGGCCTGTAAAAGCAAACAAGCAAGCAAAAAAAACTAGAGTATGCCATTGTCATTGAAGAGCTCATTGATTAAGGAGGAAATTTGACTGAGTAATCCAGACAAATAAAACATACAAACACTTTTTTCAGACAATATGAGTTCAGAAGATAATGAAATGAAATTATTCTGGCAGGCTTCAAAGCCATTCTCAGGGCAAGTAGTATTAAAGAAGACACTCAAAATCACCTTGAGAATTAGGAGCTTGCAAGGTACTAGAATATTTTATCTTAGGTTCCACAATAAGCCAGGCTGTACAAATGAACTAAGACAAGTATTACTATAAATATTCCTTGTATCCAGAGAGTTCAGGAGCCAATGGTTTAACATGCAGATGTCAGGCTAGGAAGGTTACAAGAAGCCTTCCAAATCACACAGAAAAGCTTCGATTCTGTCCTGTGAGAGATAGGACTTCAATGGTAAGATTTTTGTTTTATAATTGACATGGGCAAATCTTCTTCAGTAGATCTGAAGAGAAGGCAATAACATTGAGAAATCATAATGTTTTAAAAGAAAAAGGCCAAGGAAATCTTTCCCAATCTCTGTGACATAATAAAATGCCAATAATGTGATAATATCACAGAGTCTGTCCAAATAATTCCACACATATTTAAGAACTGAGCTTAGAAAAGTTTCTAAATCCCTGAGAAAAGATTTGCTTTCTGACATATAAAGAAATGTAAAAAGCTTAATAATAATTTAAAAACTTAATAATGGCTTAAAATAGACCAATTATTTTTTTGCTATCAACAAAGACTCAACATCTAAATAATAGTGCCTTGTTGGAAATTGCAACTCCAATGGGAAATGATAATTTTCAAACATGTATTTATTTACTGTGGGTGTATGCTTATGTGAGTGCATTCCAGGACACAAGTGTAGAGGTCAGATGACAACCTTTGGGGGTTTTTCTCTCCCATAATACGGATTGTGGGGAATGGAACTCAGACCTTCAAAGAAGTACTCTTGCCCACAAAACCATAATGCTGTCCATTTACATTTGATTTTGATAACAATACAATTTGAGTTTTAAAAGTGTGATAACAGTTTTACCATAATAGTCAAATAATCATTTTTCTTTGAGATGATGGGTATAATAATCAAAGAACACTTTAAAGACATAATAACAAGACTTAAAATTTTTCAAAGCTCAGAATAAAATTATCCAGTGTTTTTGAAACCATAATGATCAATATTGAAGTCTGTGAGACATATAATTTATAAGAAGTAAAATATTTTCAATCAATTGTCACTTGATTTAGATGATGTTTTTTCTTCAGCTATGATTTTTTTATTTTAAAATATGTTTACTATGGTATGAATAATCTTAAGAAATTTAATTAGCCAATATCTGTAAAATGCCTAAAGATGAGTTTTGTGTAATTTCTAAACTCTTATTTTATGTACACTTGCTGCATAAAGAAAACATGAATTTTTTTAAATGATAGTAAAATCTCATTCTTAATAGCTCATAGAAGAAGTGTCCCAATACCCACTAACAAGACATTCTTTAAGAGTGAATTATAGTCTTCTGTACATATCCTGAGTTCAGACTCCTTTTTTCGATCAAAGTAAATGTAAATTTAATAAAAAGAGTATACAGGGACCGTATTATGCAATGAAGGTAAAATCTAAAATTTCTGGGCATAAAAGACAAATAAGTCAAAGATATTGAACAGATCTTCTATGAATTCACTGAAAATAATTTTCCAAATCTACAGAAGGAGATGTTAATTCAAGTAGAAGAGGCACAGAGAATTGCAAACAGACAATACCAAAAACGAATCTTCCCATACAATATTATAGTTAAAACACTAAGCTGGGCAGTGGTGGCACACGCCTTTAATCCCAACACTCGGGAGGAAGCAGAGGCAGGTGAACCTCTGTGAGTTTGAGGCCAGCCTTTTCTACAGAACGAGTTCCAGGACATCCAGAGTTACAACAGAGAAACCCTGCCTAGAGAAAACAAACAAAAAATAAAAAAATAACACTAAATATACAGAACAAAAATAAGGCATTGAAAGCTGCAAGAAAAAAGTCACAAGTCCAATACAACAGAAACTAATTCCTCAATGGAAACTTTAAAGGTCAGGAGAGCTTGGAATGCTATACTTTAAGTCCTAAAGGTTTACATTTGACAACTCAGAATACTATAGCCAGCAAAACTATCTGGTATAACTGAAGGAGAAATAACTGTCCATGATTGAAATAGGCTTAAGTAATTTATTTCCACGAAACTATTCCTACATAGAAAGTTGGAAGAAATATTTTAGAGTGAAGAGATGGATAAGCAAATACAAGGGGCTACAGGAAGAAAATGATTATACAATTAATTGATATGCAAACTGATTTCAAATCCTCCATTTTGACCAATTAACAAATCATATAGACAAAATAACAAAGAAACACTGAAGTTAAACAAGATCAAATGAACCTAACAGATCTCTCAGAATATGTCAACCAGACACTATATATTTTTATATAAATAAAAAAGTTTATTTATATAAGGTCGTGAGACTTTCTTCATCCAAACATCTAGTTTATGTCTATTTGTTGAATTGAGGCCACTAATATTTAAAGTTATTATTGAAAATATATAATTATTGTTGTGATTTTATTCTTTTGTGGGGTTTGAGTTCAGATTCTCAACCAGAGCAATTTAAATCTCTCTCAGTGAGTCCTCACTATTAGCACAAGGCGGGCTTAGATAATGAAGAATTGCACTCAAGAAGGAATGCTAGGAGATGTTGGTATGACTGAGAACTCATCTTAGCCAATGTGATCATGCATAACATTGACAGCCTGCAAATTCTGAGGGGCTGATGTGTGTTTCTCTTGAAATTGGTTGTTATTTTATTCTTTAAAGGTACGTGCTCTTTCTTAATTTTTCACCTCCCGGAGATATATTAGATTACTGTACTTTTTACCAAAGTTGGTACAGAATGGCTTCTTACAACCTGTTTTTTATGCTTGAAGATTTTTCAATTCTGTATCCTGCATGTTCCAACCACTTAAAATGGTTTTGATAAAGACAGGCAAAATTCTTGAGACAGAGACCCCATACAGTCAGCATCTCACAACTCAGAAAAAATCCTCAAATCAAGTAGACACTAAGAACACAGAACAAGTTAGGACATTCAAGCCATAGGTTCTCAAAGGCATCTACAAACAAGAATGGGTTATCCATTCCACATATCATGAAGCGCCTCAGTGTGTCAAATAAGATCCCTTTAAATATTAAAAGATAATATTTGATAAAAATGATTTCACAGCCAGATGGTGGTGGTACATGCCTTTAATCCCTGTACTCAGGAAGCAGAGACAGGCAGATCTCTGTGAGTTCAAGGCCAGACTGGTCTACAGACTGAGTTCCAGGACAGCTAGAATTTTAACAGAGAAACCATGTCTCAAAAAACATAAAAATTTAAAAAAAGGTTAATTTCACTAATAAAAGTCCATTTTTATAACCTGGAGTTTACAAAGACTGGCTGTCTTTGGAGTTTCAAGTTGACAGCATCATGACATCATCTCTAGAAATAAACTTTAGGTATTAGGCACATATTTACTCTCACAATAATACTGGTGTTCTAGAATAAACTTTTGTCATGATAACAAGTATGCTTAAAAGACTTGAAGATTTTGTTTAAAATTCTCTCAGTAAATCCTTGGTAAGTTATTGGTTGATGTTTCTAGTTTTTTAAAAAAAACTTTCTGCTGCTGTAACTGATTCTTCCATGATGAAACAAAAGTAGTAATACATATTCATAGGATCATAATAGAATTAATTGAATATTTTTGGAAAGTGCTTTATAGATAATAAAGTATTGTTTTTAGGTTTTATAAAGCTCAAACTATCCTTAATGGCATCTGGAAGCACATCTGTATGTGGAGGAGGATTTTCCCAGTCCTATTATATGTCTAGGATTTTGCTAACGCCTTTATTGAAAGGATTGAAAAATATAAGCCCTGTAATCTTTAATGTCAAAATATAAAACCTATAAGCTCTTCATATTTTAACTCAGAACTATCTAATAAAAATTGTACTCATACTAGAGAATGTGAAGAATGTTATTAGCCTATATTAGTGGAAAAATGAGGAAAGAGAAAAGAATTTAGTTAAAATATTACAGAAAGTAAAGCTCTGACATCCAAAGTCATTTATAGCTGGTTGAGAACAATAAAGTTTGGGAATGTTTATTAGGTAATTGATCTAGAGTAACATGAATATTTAGCCTTGTTCCTTGGTAAATTAAAACCTGTTGTTGATTTATACCTATTCTGTAACTCCTAACCATAATATCTTGTATTTTTTTGAGAACTGAACTGTGCATATTGAAATAATAATTTCAGGGTCCTTACTATGGAAAGTGACTTTTAATCATGATACTAGCATTCTAGTTTCTTGTTGTAAAAAGTATAGATTATGATTTATTTTCCTCACCCCTGAAAAGATGACAGCTAATCATAGAACCGACCAGTGAAATGATAACTAAAATGAGATAATTCATTTAAAACATTCTTTATGAGCTGGTGTATATATCTTTGAGTTTATCAATGCCTTATATACTGGGTGCTTCACCAGCCTGGATCCCAGAGGAAAGACAACATGTAAACAGATGTAGACCATAAAGCTCACTGTGAGACAAAACTATGCATTGTTCTCTGGGATTTCAGTCACTTGTCCCTGCTGCTCATCCTGGCATATTCTTAAAATTATGTTCATCCAAGATTCTATAACATTGTTTGTGTGCAGATGACTGAAAATTGTACTGCTACTTTGCTAATCAGAAAATATATTCTATGTTTGATTTCCCTCCTGTCTACACAATGACTGAAAATTATTTCTTTTAAAAATAATTCAAATGTTTATTTTCTTAAATAGCAACTCTCTACCTGGATCCAAAGTAAAGAAGAAGTAAATCATGTAAGTTTCTTTTACTCTCTATGAAAAAGAAGAAATGTTACTGGCAGTAGAATGATACATTTTCAGATTTATAAGAAGCTGGTAGCTTCATTCTGTTCTTTATATAATTCTAAGACTCTCCTTGATAAATAAAGGAAGTGTAGGAAATAGAGGTCAGCCAACCCTCAGCTTTCATTCATACATCTGTCAACATTCTATCATCTACAGTAGAGGGATGTTCCAGTCCAAGCCCAGAAACAAGAAGGTGTGTTCTCTCCCACTTCACTGAGAAGTATATGATAAGGTACTTAGATATAAAGCCCAACTAGAGAAAGGTGAACAAACTTGCTGCAAAATATTACATAGCTTATTCTAGAGATGACATGTTTTGAATGGAAATTTAAAAACAACAATGAAAAGTTAAAAACTTCCTCAAGAGTATCAGTGAGCACTTTTGGGAATTTATATTTCATCGAGTTGATAGACATTAGTAACTTTAGAAACTGTCCCAGAGTTATCCAAGCTCAGCAGCTGTACTTATAAAAGTAATTAGCATGTTACCTGTATCCCATAAAAGAAGAAATATTAATAGTAGATGCTATCCTTAAAATGTCTATCTTTAAACTAAAAGAAAAAATATTTGGAAACTATAAAAATATAGCTTAAGAAATTTCAATTACTCAAGTCATTGTAACACATATGTTCCTGAATACATGTGACAAGAATAGTTATTTTTATATGACAACCCAGTGAGGCCATATAATCTGATCTGATAATTTTTAGTACTAAATGAATAGCTTTTGAATTAAGCAATTACTTACTCTTATCTTCCATCATGTAAGCAGGCCTTGCTCAGTTAATTGTGGGACTAAAAATACAGATGGGGAGGGAAGAAGAGGGAGAGAGAGATAGAGGGAAAGATGAGAGATAGAGAGATAGAGATAGAAAGAGAGACATATATATATAGATATAGATATAGATGATATAGATATATAGATATAGATGATATAGATATAGATATAGATATATATAGAGAGAGATATATCTCCGCCTCTAAGATGTCACTGGATTCACACTATACGATCATCCCATACTTGGGTTACCAACCTGATTATCAATCATCTTTGCATGAGTCAAATCTTTAAAATGTCTTTATCTGTGTGTGGTTGCACATCCTATTGACTTTGTTTTACTGTAGGACCCTAATTCTAGGATTAAAGGGAAATCTTCATGAAATGGAAGTTAATTACAAATGTCTAATGCATAAAAGCTCTATTACCATAATCATGAAGAATAAATCTTATTCACTTCCTAATTACTGTCAATCATAAAAATTTGATTAATAATTCAGAGGCCAAAGTTATCAATTCAACTTTATTCAAGTAGACTTTAATTCTTTAATCTTATTTTCAAATACTATTAAATAGATTAAATGCAGAATATCAATAACAAACAAGATATGGGGTAGGCAGCAGAATATACATTTTGAGTACCTCATGAAAAGTGAAGTATATACTAAAAACAATTCCCCCTTGCAGATATGAAGAAAATATAAGTTAAATAAACTGTCACTCTTTTCCTCACAAGACTCAGGTGTATAAAGAGCCAAAGAGTGTTCTGCAGAGATTTCTTACAAAGTTTTGGAACAACTGAACCCTCTTTCTTCCTTCCTTACATGGGCCTCTGAAGTTATATGATGAGAGCACAGAAAGTCGAGGCATCCCTTGGCAACATATGGGAAAGGCTGTGGTGGAAGTACAAGTGGGCATCATGGAAAGGTTATTCTTGATGGAAAGGAAGTGATTGGAAGTGACTCAGAGTTAAAGCCTCACCTCCAACCTGGCCATTGATGGAAGCACAGAGCCTCTTCACTGCATTTCCCAAAGCAGCCTGGAGTGAAGCAGCCAGACCCTGAGAGGACAAAGATGACACTGACCTACCAGGTAATGAGGTTTCTTATTCCCCTACTATTCTTACTCCTATTGTGGCAAAGAAACATCTGAAGAAAAGCAGTAAACTGGCAGAGAATATCAAGATACATAGAACAGTTGACTTGGAAAAATAATGAAATTCAAGGAAAATTAGAAATTTACAAAATAAATTAACATTCTCAGAAAAATGAATGAGAAATATTACAAAGACAAATATGAAAGTATTTAAAGAGTTATTTTGACTAGAGAAAAGGTAGAAGAGACTGTAAATAAGGGAAGAAATGGCTGAAGAATAAACCAATGACCTGCCTGAAAAATGAATACTACAAAAAGCAAAGAAACAGAAAATGCAAACATGTTTAGATTCAGTGTGATCAAGCAGAACACCTCATTTTCATAAAAAGAAGAAAAAGAACTTGCAAAAGTAAATCATAGATGATCTTTCCCACTGAGCCAATGAAAGACAAGTTCTTAAGTTGTCCTCTCAGTACCAATAGCATGAATTTATAAACCAAATAAGACAGAAAATCTACCTTGATATATTTAGCTCCAATTGTTGGCAGGGGATGTCCCAAGGTCTTCCAAAACTAATCAAATTACCAACAAAAGAATACTATAGTATTTAAATTCCGTTTCTGAGTTGTGAATATTCTAGAAATGGTAAAACAGTATCTGTCTTCTGCAGCAAAAATCTGGAGAATATGAGCACAGAGATGCAAAGAAGGGGGTAACATGGCGGCTGCACCTTGTGACTGTTGCTCTTGCATCTCTTGGAATTCATCCACTCCCAGCTGCCAAGACATCCCTCCAGGGTATTAAAGAGGCAGTGTTGCTCATTCCCTTTCCTCTCTCTGCACTTCCCACCTAAACTATATATTAAAGACCATAATATTTGAAGGTTTTAAGTGGGGGATATGCTCAAGGAAAGTATGGGTTTGGTAAAACTTAGGAGATTGTTTTAATTTTATACTTTATACTAGACCTTGACACAGACATACATATAAAGGACCTTCATTAAGATTGCTTAAAGATTACTCACAGAAATTTGGAACAAGAGATAGAAAGAAATTTACATATTCAAAATGAAACCTATCATTCAATAATCCTATATATAAAAAATTTCCAAAAATTCTGTATCTAAAAATTTAATTAAAAAAATAAGTTTTAAACAATTAAGTAACTGTCTGATACACAGAAACTGATGGTCTTGTTGAAGTCAGAGCTGGTCTGTAGGAAATGCTGGGAAATATCACTGCTGAAGTCAAAGGACAGCACACAACAATCAGGGTCCTGTTGAGAAAGGTGACCCCAGGAAGGTGAGACTATGACCAACAACCAAGTTAGCATTAGAGTGTGAACGCTTTGTCACTCCATCTTTTGCTTTCTACTTGATTAGGAGAGTAGTGTATTGCTAGGAGGTGATTACTAATCTAAAAGCCAGTATTATTCTAACAATATTTTCTGGTTGTATTCATTTTCTTACATAAATTTAAGAAATTAATGCATTTTAAATGTATTAGTTTGCTTCAGAACACAATTTATAAATCCTTTATTTTGTGACATCAATATCTGGAAGGAGTGGGAAGAGAAATATAAAGAATAGTTTTCTTGTGTATGATACTGAAATTAAGCTTGTATAATTTTAGAGCACTATGGCTCTAAAAAAAACTAAAAAATACTCTAAAACAACTCTTCAGAAAACTAAACATAATTCCCATGGTTACCACAGAGATATAGGTATAGCATATACACAAAAGTAAATACAATAGTGATGTACACAATTCACTATAAAAACTCAAGTAACAGAAAGAAGGCAGCTATGTGGGACATGAGGAAGTTATAAGCTATATATAAAATGAATAGAAAATGACAGAATCCTTTATTTTTTAACACTTACAAAGAAAAAAATTCTGAAATCTATAGCAATATGGGTGAAAATTGAAAACACTGTGTGGTTAAAAGTCATGAAGAGATGAGCTTTCTGTGATTCATTTACAAAAAGTTCTCATATTCACAAATACAGCATGTAGAACTGTGGCTTCCCTGTGAAGGGCAAAAGGGATACTGAGGCATTGGGAACTGGGGTACTGGGGACCAGGGAGGTGGAAACAAGAAAAAGTGGACTGAGGGAGAGGGGGACTGGAAGAAAGAGAGCTGGATCATTGGGGCCGGGGCACTGGTAACTGGAGATTTGGGGACTGGAACACTGGGGACTGGGGAAGAGGCAACTGGGAAATTAGGGCCAGGATGGGGAGAAAGGGCATTGAGGATTCTTACCTCTGGACATAGAATCCTAGTTTTACAAGATGAAAAGTACTCTAGAGATGTATGATTTTGTTGCTTGAAATTTTTATTTTTTTATTTTTGAGGATTTTATACATGTATAGAATGAATTATGATATCTATTCTTGATTTTCTCTTCCAATTCCCTTCATATTCTCTCAACATTATGTCCTTTTCTCAACCTCCCTCTCTCCTCTCTATCCTCCCTCTCCCTCCCCCCTCACTCCTTCTTCTCCTATCTCCTTCAGTTTCCCAATCAATTAAGTGCAGCCAGTGCCACCCCCACACGCATGGATGTGGGGCCATCTGATGGAACTTGAGGAAATTACTAGTGGCCACATACTCAATAATTGATTCAGTCTGCCTGCAACTATTCACTGCCTGTAGCTTCTCAGTAGTAGACAGGGCCTGGAGATAACCAAACTCACTTATTCTGGGATTTTGGCTGACTTGCTCTTGTGTAGATCTTTCGCAGAGACCAGAGCTGCTGTGAATTCATGACTATGATAGTCATGTCCTGTCCAGAAGATAGCATTTTACAGCACCTCTCCCCCTATCCTCTGGCTCTTATATTCTTTCTGTCTCCTCTTCTGTATGTTCACTGAGTCTTGGTTGTGGTGAGGTTAATGTAAATATGACATTTGGGGCTAAGTACATAGTCTGTTACTCTCAGCATTTGCAAAAAGAAAAATACTTGAAAGGCAATTAGATATCACAACCATTTAGCAAAATAATAATAGCAGGTTCAATCCTCGGGCCTATGACCTCTCCAGCTATGGGGTTTTGATCAGGATTATAGTTCCAGACATTAAATTCCTTCCTGTGGAGCAGGCCTCAAATCTAATCCAATCTGAAAGTAGTTAGTTACCACCTAACAAATCATGTCACTATTGCACTAGTAGGCATATCTTGCCTGGCACATTGGTACTGCAGCATCTGAGGTCCAGTGTTAGATCAGAACATTGATGTCTTTTCTCTTTGTGTAGCTATCCAGTGAGTAGGAATTTTCTGGTTGATATGAGATAATTTTTTTCTATGTCCTATAGCCACAGCGTATGGTTTACCACATAGTTAGGGAGGTTAATGAAGAGAAAACGGAGGTAGTCTATTTTGTTTTAGAGACCTCTGGATACCTCTGGAGACCTTCAGGAAGCATATCATACTCACACTACCATTTTCATTTAATATCCTGTGTCTTCTGCTTATTTTCCAAACATGCAGGATAAATATCTTCAAAGCCTTTTAAAAGCTCTATTTTGAAATTTTCTTATTACTAATGAGTTTCCATGAGGCTTTTTCGTGCATCCTTGCCTGTGATCAACCTTTCCACTACCTTCTCTCCCCTACTCCTTTTTACCCATTCCTACTTAATCCTCTAATCTTTAGTATTGCCTCTTCTGCTTTCATTTCACGTGTCCACTTATTTTATTCACATATTTTATTTTTGAGTTTATAGTATAATTATAACATTTCTCCCTTCCTCTTTTTCCTCCAAACCTTCCCACATACCCCTTCCCAGTCTCCTTCAAGTTCATGGTCACTTTTTTTTTCACTAATTGTTATTGCATGAATATATGTATATGTATATAAATATAAATTTCTAAATGCAATCTGCTCAGTCTGTATAATATTACTTGTATGTATATTTCAGGGCTGACCGTTTTGCACTGGATTGATGTGCTCTTCCCTGAGGAAGACCACATCTTCTGCTCTCAGACTTCTTCAGTTGCCTGTAGTTCTTTGTGTAGGGTTGTGGCATTTCCCCTATCCAGTTTGGTATATTCATTTGTGGCTGCCTTGTTCAGCTCACATTTAGATAGTCATGTTGGTGAGACATTATGGGTGCAGTTTCTGATACTACTAGAAGACACAATCTTACAGCAAACTCCCTGATCCTTTGGGTCTTACAATCTTTTTGCCTCTCCTGAAATCTTTCCTGAATGTGGTAGTGTTTTGTGTGTATCCATTAATAAGTTTAGTCTTCACTTCTCATTATGGAAACCTCTTTGCAGCAGATGGAGACCACTACAGTAAACCACAACAAACCAAATGTAGTTATGGAGGCCAATCCCATGGATACATCTACTTATTTATGTATGCTAAGTTTTGAGACAGTAGACCTCCTATGTTTTGTAATACTCCCCTTCCTTTTGTTTATCAATTCCCTTCAGCTGGTTTCTCCATAATCCTACATCCCTCCCTGCTTAATCTTTTATTTTTTGTCCCCAGTATTCCACCTCATTACTTTCCTTTTGCCTATAATCTACTGTTACCGTTCCTTTAATATGTGCCCCTCCTCAAAAAAGCTCCCTCGTATCTTCCTGGCATCCATTTGGGCTCCAAGTTAAGCATGCAAAATAAAAGATTTGAAGCTAGGGTCTGTATATGAAAAGGAATGCATGTGTCCTTCTGTGCCTGAGTTACCTCACTCTGTATACTGTTTCCAAGTTCTATCTCTTTACCTGGTTCTATTTACAGTCTCTAGCAAATGGAAAAATCTAGATGTCTATCAACATCTGAATGGATAAGAAAAACATGGCACATATATACAAAGAGATGTCACTTAGCTGAAAAAAAAATGGATATTTATAATATAATTGAGAGATGTACTTGAATATGGTTAAAACAGAGAATATTTGTCACCTCAGCAAGAGCCACTAATGAAGCAAGAGGATCATGAGTTTAAAGCAGCCTAAGCTATGTAGCAAAGCTGTTGTCTCAAAATTAAGTCAGTAAGTGAGTAAAAAAAAATTAATTAAACATTTTCAGTATATTTTAAAATATGGAATAAATCATTAATTAATGCTTGACTTATGAGATATGATTTAGTTTATTTAGGCTGCTTTTACCAGAAACCTTTTCAGATTGGTTAATTAGAAACAATTTTAAGTCTTTGTAGCTGGGGTATCTAAGATCAAACCACCAGGTTATGTGCAGTCTGATGAGGACTAGTGTTCTGATGCAAGGATGTTGCTCTTTCATTGTGTCCTCACATAGTAGAAGGGCATCTGAGAGCCTTGTCAGTCAGTACTGATAAGAACACTAGCTTGATACATAACTAGTTATCCCCAAAGGTCCCACCTCTTAATATCATCACCTTAGGAACTGAATTACGATATACAAATATATATTCAAGTCATAGCACTGTTTGGTAAAGTATGTTTCTCTTCATGCCTACTAGATAATTGTGAACAATGCCTGAATAATACTAGATTTTATGAGAACCAGATAATTAGCTTGTTGGAGGTTGTCATATGTCAGCTTGGTCATGATGGACTCTCCTGCTTTCCTTTGGGAAAGCAGACAAAGGAAAGCAGAGGCTGAGATGAGTGTGTTGCAATTCTGGGACTCTGTTAGTTTGTGCAGACCCTATTGCCTCCATTTCTTCTCATTGCAATTCATAATCGGAGATTCCAGATTTTAAAAGGACACAAATGCAAAGGGGTTGTTCACAGATCTACCCCGAGGGTCCTTTCCCAAGTTTATCCTTTTAGGTCATTTCCAAGCCTCTATCCTTGTTCTGGTTGTCTTATCAGGTTGTAGGAGTTCAGATTCATCTTCTCTAGCTATATTTTACCATTTATTACATCCTTTTTCCTCTATCCCACTGGATTAACCTTCTATATTATCCTGAATCTTTGTAATCTTTGGACTAATACTACAATAAACCTTATTTTAGATCATCATTTCATTCTGCTGTTGAAGTAAAGATTATTAACCAAGGACTAATAACATAAATATGTGAATACATAAGAAAGAAATAATAAAGACCCTAAAAAACTGAAGGATTCATATTGCTTTTAAAAAATCATCATCATTTAAAGTTTTGGATGTTGTTTGTGGCTTTTGCTTTATGTCACTGTTGCTAAGAACAACAGAACAAATTTGATTCATTCATGGTGATTCCCATGACTGTGAAGTTTAGAAATATCAGTTCTCCATTTACAAGCTAGTGAGCCAAGAAACCAGAAGATGACATTCAAAGGCCATATATCCAAGAACAGAAGCTGAAGATTACAGTCTGAATTCCCTGAGAACACAGAGAACTTTGGGTTGGTAAATATTAAGAATCATCTAAGCAGTTAATCAGAGAGCAAATTCAACCTCCCTCCATCTGCTTGTTTCATATTAGGCTATCAATTGAATGATGCCACATTACAGAGAGCTTCCTGTTTCACAGTTCATTAACTCAGTGCTAAGTCAATGGTAATATTGTTGCAGTCATGCTCAGAAATAACAGACATTTTATGATTTAATCAAGTTGATACATGAAATTAACCACCATAGATCCACTTCTGAGTGTGTGTGTGTGTGCATGTGTGTGTTTGTATGTGCATTGGGAGGCATACTAGAGAGTTGTTTAAGAGCACTTGGGGCTCTTGGCAAGGACTTGGTTGGGTTACTAGAAGCCATATGGCAAGCAACACACAACTGCTTGTAACATCAGATCTATCAGATATGATGCCCTCTTCTGGCATCCGTGGGCACTGCATGCACATGGTGCACATACATACATTTAGAAAAATAAATCTAAAAAATCCCACCCCTTGGCAATTTGGTATCTATGTGTAGCTTTTTAGCCAACCTTAATATCCCTAAGCAAAGATAATCAAGTAATAATTCTACCTACTATGATATAACAATTCTAAATTCAACCAAAAAATCCCTAACTCTTTCCGGAAGAGTTATTTGAATGATATTTACTATTTTGTCTTATATCTAGAAGTTTAACTCCCACAATATAAATAATTTTAAATGCTCTGTGTGATGGTTAGTTTCGATTGATGACTTGATACAGTGTAGACTCATTAAGAAAGGGAGTCTCAATGAAGAATTGTCTAGATTAGGTAGGCATGTCTGTGTGTGTGTGCTGGGGGTATTTTCTTAATTATTTCTTAATTGGTATGAGAAATCCCATCTTGAGTTGTACCATTTCATGGGCTGGATCCTGGACCAAATGAAAAGGTGAGAGCATGCCAATATTAGCAGGGACATATCCCTTTGTCACTCTCTGCTTTTGACCCTGGATGTGAGATGACCAGTCTGGATGTGATATGACTCTCAAGATCCTTCCTATGTGACTTCTCTGCCATTATATACTGGCTCACTGCCTATAACCTGCCATTGTGAGTCAAATAAACCATTTTTCCTTATTTTGCTTTTGTAAGTGTTTTTCTTTTTTAAATCACAACAACAAAAAAGAAACTGAGACATTGTGTTATAAAATACAGCCATCACATACTATATTCAAGGGCAACCGAGAAGAGAGAAAACATTATTTCATCACAAGTATTTAGCACAACTTAAGAGGCGAATATTCATGACTTTTCTTGTCAATTCAGAGATGCAGCACTTATTTGTTTGTTCTCAGTTTGCTAATCATGTGTCTTTCCTGAGAGTCCAGCTAAGTCATTGGACATAGCTAACAACTGATGTGAAATCATACACATAGATGCTTCTCCTAAGATATGAACATGTGAGTTAAAGTTCTTCCCAATGAGAGAATTAAAACTAACCATCACAGTGGTCAAATTCCATCTGTGTTGTTGGACTGTGCACATGGTCTCTGGGACTTTATTCTTGCTTACTTCTATTGGCTGTTAGAATCATCTGTCTTAAAGTGTAAATATAATGTTTTTTTAATTTGATGAGTTCTAAGTCTAGATTATAATTAAAACACCCTACCCTGGCATTTTGTCCTTTAATTGTCTGACTTCTGACTGTTTTCAACTACCTTCCTATTTCCATAACTATGTCCTGGTTATCTGAAACCCATATCATGCTGCACCTCCCATATCCATACAGTGCTTGACATCTTTGGTTTTCTAAATAATAAACAAAATGATAATACTATTTCTCTTATTCCAGTGATTCTTTATAAGGAGCTGCTTCTATTGCTTAAAAGAGAGTCACCAACACTAATAAAACCCTATCCCTTCTTGACTTTTTCACCATAACACCGATTCCACCAGGCTCTGATTTCTTTCATTCCTCCAGTTTACATTTTTTCATTGCTAGGTCTCCAAACAAACCATTTTCCATTCTAAAACAGGCTGCTCAAAACTTCCAATTTAGCCATCTAATATTATTTAGATTTAACCATATGCAGGGTTTTCTAAGTCTTCCCTGATATACATCTCCATATACTTGTTCTACCTCACCTGAGAGACTCCAGGTTCTGATAACACAGCACCTGACCTGTTCCATGGGTCTGCAAGTACTCTTGCTCTGTCTCCCCTTACCCTCAATTATACTATATTCTGTGAGAACCATTCAAATACATCTTCCCACTATGGTGCCCCTACTGTATATCTTAATACCTGCACATAGTAGGCCTTACTTGTACCTGCAAAGCATAATTGAAAGACTGAATGAGAAAGAAAGCAGCTGTTTAAGCCTTTTGAGAAGATATCTGGGTCAAGCTGGTGGATGTAAGATTCTTTCTTCTTTATTCAGTGTCTGTAGGAGAATAGTCACATTGCTGAGTTTCATAACTGCCTGTTAGCCAGTATGTTTGAAGTTCAAGGTCTTTGTGAAGTTCTATAGTGTGAAGTTCACCAGCTCTCTTCTCACCAATGAGAGACTTTTTCACACTATATATATGAGACCAAAAGTGCTGTTTCTTTTATGACAAAATTTATTTTCAATTGATTGATTTTATTTTTCATAAACATAGAATTACTTTTCAAAAACTATTTGAATTTCCTTTTCATCACTCTGTATGTTGAATACCACTGAGTTTTATTACTGTTTAAATTGGTAAAAACAGCCAGCCGTTCTGACTTGGTCAAGGTCTTTTTCTTTGACTTAGATAATGATACTTTCCTTTTTTATTAAAAAAAAAGAAGAAGAAGAAAACAAATCATCATCATCTGTTCACATAAAAACACAACTTTACCTTAAAAGGCAATAAGAGATAGCTTATTCTGGAGCCAAATATGAGTGATCATGGACCAGAACACAGATTTAGTTTACACAAATTCCAGTTCTATCTACATGCTTTGAACTGAACTCTTGACATCTAATATTGAATAATCACAGAGAAGCTGTACCTCTAAAATAATTTGCTTAGATCTAGAACGTGAAAAAAGAATGTGGATAGAACATTGATAAGCTTGAGCTCAAATTTGCTATGGCCTGGCATTTCCCAGGGCTGGTAGGCTTATCTGTTGGCTTGATATGAAATAGTCTCTGCCTTGTATATCAGCCAGTGTTACTATGAAGAAGTTGGTTTACTTTCCTAAGCAGTTAATAATTTCTCTAACTGGGTCCTCTACTTAAATGACTAAAGTAGACAATTTTTACTGAGCTAAGTGTGGCGGCTTACGTGAGAAATGCCTCTCATAGGCCTCTGTGTTTGAACACTTGGCCCTCAGTTGGTAGCACTGTTTGAGGAGGTTCAGGAAGTGTAATAAGTGGAGGAATCACAATTTTGAGAGTGAAAAGCCTCCTTCCACTTCTAGCTCACTGTTTCTGCTTTGCACTGGAAGTTGAAGATGTAATAATGCATAAAAAGAAAGTAGAAGTTGCCAACTGTCCTAAGGCCTAACCTCCTAAATTCCAGACCTTCTTTTCTGTCAAATATTATTAGTGAAAGCAAGCTACAGCCATCTTAGACTCAAGGACACAGAAGAGTCAGTATAAGAGCATAATGAACTTGATGAAATGAGCAACACACCAGTGCCAGTGGCTGCATGTTTACCACAGTCAATTGGGGACTAACGGTTCATGTCTATCCCATAAATTAACAGTCTCTCACTTTGCACAAGACTTAGCAAGTTTGTTCAGTTTTGGGATCAGACCTGAAGTCCAGCATTTTGTGACTGACATTCATATCCATATAAGCCTCCTCAATGTGGATCTCAGCAATATGAGTTGGTATTTCTAAAAAGGTCAACTTTGCAGGGAAGGTAGGGGTTCTTAGACCTTGCTACTCTGCTGCATAGAGGATTGCCTTATTAGGATCCAGTAATGCTCCCAGGGTACATTATCCATGATACTATGCTCTGTTCTCAGAATCATTCTTTTACTATAAGAAAGATGCTTTAGTTAACTGAGGAACTCTTATCCTTCACCATGCCCATAAATTGAGTTCTGGAGACCTTGTTTCTTTTTACACTTACTTTGGCTCTTTTTATCCCTTATAATTCAACTACCTTTAAAAAAAAAGTCACTGTGGGTTTTCAAGGTATTAAATTATAAGCCACTACATTATAAAATCTTACAGCTCTCTCTGTTGCTGAATTATGACCATTATGACATCTGGCTTCAATCAGGTTTACCTAATAAATTTTATATCTAAGCATTTGTATCCCTTGTCGTCATTACTCAGAATTTCCTAATTTTGTCTTAAAAGTCAACACAGACACAAAGTTAGGTTATATTATTGTACGGGTTTGAGTACTGGAGTTACAGCATCCAGGTGATTAACATAGATAGATACAACACCAAATAATAAACTAGAGAAATGATGATGGGTTTGCATTTCTCAAACTCATGGAACAGGAAAATAAGGATCTTTTTGGTTGATGCCTGTCGGTTCAGTCCTCTCTCGCAGTCGCCACAGCTCCATCCCAGCCTGCAGCAGGCTGGGACTCTGCCTAGTCTCTCACCCTGGCCAGGAGCGGGGAAAATCATGCTGAAAGGGCCGTGGGAATGCGCAGGGAGATGGGACTTGGGCAGGCCGGACTCTGATCTCTGCACCGAGAAGGAAGGAACGAGACGCAATAGTAAGTCTCGGAAGCAGCTTCTGGTAGACACTAAACTCATTTATTACAAGGGCTTTCTCTGATTAAATATCTTTCCGGGGAAGGTGGGGTTTCTCTCTCGGGTGGAGAAGCCTTAATTATCAGGGCAAGGCGGGCACACCTGAGCTGAGTAAGCAAGGGGACCCGCCCACTGGGTGGATGTGTCTACAATACAGGTAAACATGTCCCTCTAGCTTCCGTGAAGCAAGCAAGTTATAACTAATATTTTTGGCTAAGGACCTCTGTGGACTAGGAGAGGAAAAGACTGCCCTAGCGTCATAGCCCGCTTCTCTTCTTCCAGAGTGTGGGGGTGCTTTTGGACTCAACTTCTGCAACTCTCCAGCCACCCCGAAGTCCCGCAGATGCCTTTACAGATTCTTATTGTTTATTTGTCTTAGTTGGGTTCCAGCATAGGTCAAAATAAGTGCTGTAAAAGTTCATAAAGAGAACATTTTCAAAACTAAAATAATGTGAAAAATCTATAATAAGAAAAATATCATATTTTAATAAAGTGCTATTAAGAGTCCTTTGGAACAAAAGGCAGAGGAAAAACACATTCACAGTGGCCATGTCTTTATTTAATATTTGAAATTGTTACCATCAATATTTTAAAATCCTTTTCTTTTGATTATTAACTACAAAACCAAGGGGCATACATGTGCTCCGTTAGAGGTCTTTCACTTAGCCAATATCCTTAGGCCTTTTGTTTGCATTGATTTTGAATTTCTAAAAACAATGCATTAGAATCTCACTTAACTTGTTTTCTCAAATCTTTAACCTATTCTATCCCTCTAACATTGTGTGATCAGGAAATTACCTGAGCATCCACAATTACCAGTCTGGTCCTTGCCCTGAAAGTAACCTAATAACTTGTAATCTAAACAATTTCTTTCTGAACCTGAAAAAATACTACAGATAAATAATTATTGTGATAATAAGATCTGTGGATGAGTTGTTCTTTCATGCTGGGTTATAAGTGCTGTGCATGTGTTATCATATAATTTGTGCTGGGATTCTACAAGGTTTCTAGTAGCCCATAAGTAACTAGTCCAAACTAGTATTGGTGGAGACAGTCTTCAACCCTAGTGTCCATGTTCATAAGTGTATTCACTATCCTGTCTCTCAAACCTCTTCTCCTAGTTTTTCACCCTGTGTACTCACCCAAAGCAGCCTTGTTGTTGCTGTCATCATCACCCTGTGATCTCATCCAGATTTTATACTTTTATAAAATCTCCAGAATTAAGATCAATGGATATCATACTTTGGGAGTTTAAAGCTAGAGAAAGAAGTTTGAAAATTGGAAAATGTATTTTTTTAAGTCTGAAATCCTTTAGATAGTTTAAGGATAAGTATTTTGTTTACTTCTTCAGTTTAGCTTTAGAATTATCTTACTTCACTTCACTGTGCAGGTCTGCTAGTAAGACGACATGGAGAAGATTTCTTTTCACAATTGTAAAATTATGTCTAAGATATTCACTGTAAATTATGTGCCAAATCAATGAACCTTTATTTAAATCAGATTTTTTAAATGATACTTGTGAGTTTTGTGTCCTTGACTTTCTACCTTGTTTAATACTGGAGTACAAAGCACTTTCAAAATATTTAAATTTGAACATTGTTGTCTGCTTTCAAGTATATAAAAACTATGCTTTGGACTTTTATGAGGCACTGATTGAAAGATATCCAAAGGAAATAAGATCTAAGCTTCAGCATTTGGTACACATCTGTCTTGCTTATTGTAAGAAAGTCCCCACTGGACATGGTAAAAATCTGAGTTTTATCATGTGTAAGATCTTCTCCGTGGAGTCTGTGGAACAAGAACTGTGATGGTGTAGGTTCATTTCTTTTGAAAAAAATTTAGTCTCAATTCACTGATTAGGACATTGTGTTGTATTAATAAGTCTATTATGCTCAACCAGCTGGACATGCTCTGCTAACTCTGGAATATGGTAGATGAATACATTAGCTGTCTGGCCTAAGTTCTAACTTTCCATCTGTGATTTGGCCCCATTTTCTGATGCTCTACATAGGAGCTTAATGAGCACAGTTAGAAATGTGTTTAGAGGGGTTATGGAAAATGGGAAGCTCAGAAAACTATGGTAGAGAACTCAGAAATGGTTATCATTTCTCAATATTACCAAAATTTCTTCCCTAGAGCAATAGCACAAGGCCTCTGGATGAAAGAGTTGCAAGAAGGGATCTTCAACTCAGCTCAGTTTAATCCAAAAGATATTGATTCACACTCACCCACTAGGAATAAGTTCAAATGTTATATTTTTCTTGATTAATAGGGTTATTTGAGGTAATTCTGGTCATAACTTTCAAAAAATTTTTTTGATGGCAACCAAATATCAAAGTGTATCCAGTCTCTCTTGTTTTGTTCCTGATATTTAGTGTTTTGCCTCATGACCTCATTCAATTTCCAGTGAATGACTTTAAGAAGGACAATCAACCAAATACAGATAACTGAATATTCAACTTTATGACACTTTATTCAATATCTCTTGAGAAGAATTATATTACTGAAAAAAGGTGAAAAGTAGAGTTGTAATCATATAATAAAATACTTCATGTACTTTATTGAAAACTATTTCATTGCCATACTGGTATAATGATAAAGAAAAATGTGGGATACTTATCCTATAAAGAAAATTAAATGAACTTCTGGGACCATCAAAAGAGAACACTGACCTTGTCATTTTAGAGATTAAGCTGTGAGTAAAATTTTAATAAATACCTATTGAGGACCCGATATATGTAAGGGAATATTTAGTGAGGGGGAAATAGTTTTTAAAGATGTCTGATTGTGAGTCTGTAAAGGTCCCATCAAGGGAAAACTTGGCTGATTGGAATTCAGATAAACACCAAGTTTCCAACTTGATGTACAATGTACCTATCCTGGAAGAGCTTTTGACTTTCAAGTTTAACTAGATATGTCATGTTTTAATCTGTCAAGTATGAAGTCATCATGCTTGATATATATTTGGTGCTGGTTTATCATTACTTCTATCTAAATCTCATTGGGTATAGAGAGTCACATGGCAGTGGCCAAAGGAAAGGGTTAACGACATCTGTGCCAGTAAGAAGGGAGTGCACATTGTGGTAAATAACCTCAACTACCACAGCTTTACAGGTCTGGAAGTTGGTCAATAGGACATCAGTTAGATATCTGATGTTCTGATTTTTTTTCAACAATAATAAAATTTCCCTATTTTACCTAATCTTGAAAAGGGTGTGTATATTTGATAGCACAAAATAACCTTAGAAATTTCAGAGGTCATGAACTAAATTACTCTCTTTACTATTAGTTGTATATGTTATTTAAATAGTACAGTTAACAGTCTAAACTTTGAGTGAGAGTGGGTATTCAACAGATTTAAGCACCTTTAGATTTTGGAAGGTTTTAAAAATGTGTGACTCTATGGAATGTATGTAACACCTCTCGTAACTTTGATCTGCTAAGAACATCCTTTGATTTTGGGTTAACATCATTTCTCCTTTCCTAGTTTGGGTATGATTGTGCTTACTGAGTTTCTATCTACTCTGTGACACAAGACACTTTTAAAAATACAAGGTGAAGCATTATTAATACTACCCCCTAGCAGACATCATTCAGATGCCTTATGTATATCATTCCTTATTTATTCATTATTCATTCCTTGAACATTTCTCAAGTATCTATAATGGTATGCTTAATGCTGAGAATGCATGATAGAAAGGCATCTGTTTCCAAAAATAACATATACCATGTTATAAGTACAAGATAGTATACTTCATGCTGTTTGTACCTTGCTCATAAAATCTTTATGGTAAGTCTAATTAATTGTTTATTTTTTTGTTTGTGACAGTGTTTAAGAAACTGACTTTTATGATGTTTACTTGGTAACAATCCTGAGATTGCTGATCTCTAGAACAAAAATCTACACCTGAATTCATTCTCTTCTTCCAAATAACACACTATTTACACTGATCTCACTGCATCCCAAGGCAATCTCTAGATTATGCTTCATAGTTTGGTGTAGGGTTTGGAAATACATTCTTAGGCATCAGATAAATTATGCAGCTATCATCTGGTACCACACCTAATCCAAAGCATAGACCCAGACACCAAGAGAGTGATTATTTGAGAGCACAATAATATATGCACACCCTTTGCCTTCTGCATGCAGCACTTATCAAATGTAAGGTTCTGAATCCATAACTGAAGATCTCTGATGCCAGGCTTAGGTTCTGATTCCCTTTCAAATGCAGTTTTTCCTTAGTTTGCATATTTCTCTAGTTCCGATAGCAGAGGCTTTCTAAAATTGGACCTCTTACTGTGATCTACGTCAGTTGCAAACTAGTAAATTTAGTCTTTACTGAAACATTATTGTTTTGCACAAGAAATATGCATAGTACTGATTTTCCTATATCTTGTCTAATTCACCCAGAAGTTCCAGGAGGAAACTGATTTTTACGGAATCTAGTAAGAAGTTTCATTGGCCTGGCTTTTACATTCTGATTCCTAAGTAGGATATTCAAATTCAGTTATCCTCCATGAGTCAAATTTTATATATATTCTAATGGCTTCAGATTTTTTTATTTTGTTTTTGCTTTTGTTCTTGTAGAGTCACTCTGAATTGCCATAATTATAATTCATAAGTCTAGACTGATTGCTAAATATGCTGCGGTCTGAGAGAGTGGTCTGAGAGAGTGATCAGTTTCAGAATAATTTTATATCAGATTTCTCAAATAACTATTGCTTTGATCTTCAGATAAGCAGAATCCATCTAGGTAAGGAGATTCTGAAGTCAGTCCCCTGCATTCCAGTTGTTATGGTCTATCACTATTGGCATAGAGAAAGCAGAGAGTAAATCTGACATCTTTGAGTAATAGATGCTTTCTTTAACATAAAGGATATAGGAAATAGGGTGAGGATCTGTTTTGTTTTTAAAGGCATAACTTCAATTGCTATTTAAGACCTCTATTTTAAGTCAGATTAGTTCTAAGACCTAATATAGTGTAGGATGGTATATAGAAAGACTTAGTACTCATAAAAATGTCATTGGAATACAAAACTTTTCTTCTACAGATGTGTGAATTGGAATTTATTTGTGATCTTGATTTTTTTTCATGTAAATAAGGATGGGTGGTATTTTGTACTTTCTAGACTAGAGCCATATAGAAAACATAACAAAAATGTACGTAAAGTGGTTGACACAGATCCTAACAAAAGAGTATACCAAGTGGAGGGTATAGAATTTGTCTACTCTGTCTTTCTGGAACCCAGGAGCAAAACTGGAATGAGAGAGATTTCAATATCATCAGAATTCAAACATAACATGTAAAAGTACCCTCCTGTTTGAAAAGGGGGCACATAATATTGAGGCTGTTGCTGCTGAATTGTCTAAAAATGTGATTCCACTGCTGGTTATGATTATAATGCATGTATGCTCAGTCATGTTTGAGCCCCTGGCCCTGTAAACACAGAAAAATCATGAACTTTAGGAGACCCAGAATGACAATCTGATGCTTCTGCCTGTCTGTGCCGTGTCAATGCACATCTTAAACTAAATAATCATCACTCTATCGGTGTGTCCGATGATGCTTTTATCCCAGCAGGATAAATTTCTCTTGTCAAAATTGGCACCAATTATGCAAATGAAATTTGAAGGGTTCATTAGCTAAATTGTAATTGTAGTAGCTTGCATCAAAGAAATGGTATACAAAATTTCTATCAAGAAAAATCATTTAATTTTTACAATAACCTTTAAAAGCTTCTCAGCAAATGATGAATACATCCGGATTTTAGAATTACAGATAAAAAATGTGCAACTAATATTGTGTTCAGAATACATTTCTGTCTTAGTTCTTTTCTGTTCTGTTTCTTTGATTAGAATGTATAATTGAAGGTAAGAAGAACATTATTTCAAGGCACTGCATTGCATTGTCAATTTACATAAAATCAGCAAGTTTCTGTAGAAAGAGATTCATGAGAACTTCCCCATCATCTTGGGCAGATTAACCCCCCCCCCCCAGTAGGAAACTAACTTGCATGGCTGGCCTTGTTTGTACAATGAATTTTCAGTATTTCCTCCTCCACAATTTCAAGAAAAGTTTGTATTGGTTGAATTGGGATTTTTCCCTTAAATGTTTCTTAAAACTTATGAGTGAAATCATCAGGAGTTTTATCTGAAGAACATTGTAATTCAAAATGATTTTCAGAAAAGAGACATCTACTTAAATATAACTTCTTAAATCCTACAGTTTAACAGTCTCTGTCTTTAAATTGAGGGCACCTCTATAATTGATGATATGGTTATATTTTCTGTTTCCTTAGTATACATTATGAATTTGTTCTGTCTTTTCTTGTTCCATTACTTACTGAATGTCTTACTTATCTCCATTGTGTTTCTGTCATCTTTTTATCTGTAACTCTTACTAATAATTGCATTACAGTTTGCAGTATAGCTATAGAGGTGGACAAATGTGGTAACTCCCTTCTCCATCATAAGGATAAGGAATATCACTCCTATAAGATAGACTAATAAGAGAAGTAGTATGAATTAATGAATAAAATAATTAATTTTCTAGCAGTTGTGTTTGAATCTCTAGACATCTTCATGTTAGGCAAGTGTTTTACCACAGAAACACATCCACAGCACTTTGTAAATATTTTTTTTTTGAGAAAGAATCTCACTAGGCTTCCAAGGCTTGTCTTGAACTCAGTCTGTTGGCTTTACAGGCTTTGAACTTACGATCTTATGTCAGCATTTTTCATAATTGAGATTATATGTCTGAATCACTAGATCTAGTCATTTGTATTTATTTAATTGAAACTTAAATTGCAAATGGAATCCTTAGAAATTAAAGCACAAAGATTCTGAAAAACCTACTACAAAGCTTATGACTGGTGAAGAATGTAAAGCTGTGTAGAGGGTACTGGACCATGAAGTGTCCAGTGTTTTAGACTGAAAGGATACCCAGCAATACTATTGCTTCAGATTTTTCTTGGCCTTTCTCTGCAGTGGGGGGTTGGGGGATTTGCTGTGTGAGGATCTTTTAGGATGAAGACTTATCTTCTGTCAGACAAGGAAGACCAGAGAGTTTGCTTATGGCTATCTCCTACATGGAAAAGCAAGACAAGAGTTACAATGATAGCTTTACTTATTACAAACTGTTCCTAAGGAAGAACAATTCTGATTTTTATAAATCAATTTAAGGGAGACAGGTGGCCAGTAGTAGGAAAAAGAGATTTTGTTTCTGAGATCTCCAGTCCCCTGTAACTGGATATATTGAAGATGCTAAATTTCATTAGGGTGTAACTGAGGCCCAACAACAATATTAACTTGTGGTAGTCCATAAATGATGTCATTCTACTTCTATACATGGTATAGACTCTTAGAATAGTATACTTTTCAAACATCGATTTTTTTTTTCTCCTGGAGCAGTTTTTAGAATCATAGAAAAAACTGAACAGAAGGTATAAAAGTTTTCAACCCCCCCAACACAACACTCACACACATACACTATCATTTCTTCTCAGCATTCAGATTGCTACACATGTTACAATTGTAGGACTTTCATGCACTTAAGGAAATGTGCAGTGATATGTATCCAGGAATATAATAACATGTACTATTATTGATCCATTCTTGGTTGCTTTGAAATTTTGATGATGGTGATTAAAATAGCTGTAGACATCTATATGCCAGTTTTTGTGTGGATATTAGCTTTCAGCTTCTTGGAGTAAACAAAGGAGAGCAATTGCTGGGTTTCATGATTAGAATATATTCAGTTTTATAAGAAGCTACCAGTCAAACTATATACTAGAGTGACTGCTATTTTGCATCTCACCATCAAGGCATGAGAATTCCCTTTAGAGACTTTCTTCCCAATATTTGGTATCTACAGATAATGCTTTTGTTTTATTTTTCCTGGCTTTAAGCTTATGGATTTCACTTACATACATACAATAAAACTTTTAGATAATATTTTTAATGTTTAATACATTTAATACTAAAGCAATAGATTTATATTTACCCCCATTACCGTCAATCCCAGTGTTTTTCATTAATTTGTGTCTGCAGTTTCATGTATCATTTTTGTTCTGCCTGAAGAATTACTTCTTTTTCTTTTTTGTAATGAAATTCTGATACAATGAATTCTTTCACTTGGTTATGTCTGAAAGTTATTTTATTTAAACTTGACTTGAAAACGTTTGAAAAACATATTTCTCCTGTGCTGCTGGTATTGTAGGCTAACAAGCTTTTCAATATGTTACTTTGTTTTCTCACTTGCATTATTTTGGTTGTGGTAGGGTTGCTGTCATCCTTAAACTTGTACCACATAAACTGTATTTTTACCTTTAGATGGTAAATTTTTCTCTTTCTTTCCTTTTTTTTTTTTTTTTTTTTTTTTTTTTTGTATAACTTACCATGGTGGGTCTTGGCTTAATTTCCCATGTGGTCCTGAGTTTGGATCTCTAGTTCAGTCTTTTGCTGCCACAGGGCTTCTGCCTAGCTGCATGCCTAGTTGCTTACATTGTTCCACATACCACTGATACCACTTTCATTTTAGTTTCCTTTTTATCTGTTTCCATCTGTTTATATTTTCAAAATACTTTCAAATACACTCATTTTCCTTGACTGCATTCAATGCATTATTTGTCTTATACAGCGTGCTTCATCACATTATAGTTTTAATCATCATAATTTAACTTGGATATTATTAATATCTTCCCTGTCTCCTTATAACTTTTGAAGACAGAGAATGAGGTTATAATAAACAATTTGATGAGATATCTTCTAGTTCAAAGCATCTGTGTAGTGCTTTTTAAACTTTCTGACTACTCTCTTTGTGGTCATGTATTCCTGCTTCTTTGGTGTACCTGACAATACTGAATTACAATCCAGACCCTGTGAATCTGATCTTCTTGAATGCTGGATCTTACTGCACTCTTGAGTTCCATTGTAGGTTCCATTTCTCTGAAAATTTGCTCCTTTTGAGCCTGAATACATGTTGTTTGTGCATCCTTAACAATGCTCCAATAAGGGCTAAATATTTTTTTAGTACTGGAGAAACCTCTTGATTTCTCTACTCAACACCCTGTAAATCTGTTTATCTGTATCAACTGGTGTGAAGATACTGTTCCAGCTTTGGATGAGTAGAATTGTACCTCTTTCTCCATCTCAAGTTTCCTCACAAACACATTCAGATCACTACTCAAGTGAGTGCTAGAAAGTGATCCCCTGCAGTTTTCAACAGTTCTGTTTTTCCTTTGGTCCTCTGTCAGGCCACTTCATTCCCACCTCCTCCCTGAATTCACTATCCACCTTCTCAACTTGAATCAGCTAGCTTCATCCTGGTTTCTTTTTTTCTTTGAGCTGCAGTCTGGAAACTGTCAGGCCACTAATCCTTGGTAACTGGGGCTCATTTCACCAGTTTCTTGTCTTAGAAAGCACCATATTTTGTACCCCAATTCCAGTGCCTTGCAAACTGCTGTCTATACACATCTGCCTCCTTCAGTCTTGTTTTGTTCTCCTTTGTGTTCAAGGTTTGTTTGATAATACACACTATAGTGTATTGTAGAAGTTTATTTTTAGTTTTATTTTTAAAATATTTTGTGCACTGTTGAGCGAAAGTCTGCCTAGGCCTTGGCCTTTTGTATTGTCTGCAGGTGTTGGGTTTATGTGGGGGAAGTTGATTGCTAATGATCTGCATATGCTATCAGTAGAATACCTGAGAAGTTCTGGATCAATAAAAGCACCTGAACTCAGATGCTCAAGGTTCCACTGTCCAGTATGTCACTGGCCAGGATTGTGGTTCCCTCTGCTGAAGTCTGGCAGGGATTGCACATATGAATATGCCATTTTGTCTCTCTTGATGAGCCTACACAGTAGTGTACTACAATAGTGCTCCATCACAGTAGAACTTAATTTAGATGTGAATATAGAATATGATTAGATTTTCTACTAAAATAGTCTATAGTTTTATACTACACTGCAGTGTTGAAGATTCTATTACATTGTCATTAGGGAGAAAATGTGTTTCTCTGTTATAGAAAATGATAAACGCTATTTACAAAGAAGTAGAAAGTTTACACCTCCCTGAAGGAACAGAGAAAGCCGTCACCTGTAAAGAGAAATGGTGATAAATTAACAAACAAAGCAATAAAATGATGGGAGGCTAAAACCTGTATCTATTGCTAAAGAAACAGAACCAGAAATGCAATGGAGATGAGCAGGAAGGTTGCTAAGCAAGTGACGACAACCAAGTTGTATATGGATAGTACCCATGTCTGGTAAGCTAAGCCTGATAGCTACAGCAAGCACTAACCCAGAAATAAAAATGTAGCAGAGATATCAAGGCATATGGAAAATGTAGAGCTTGGCATAAGCCTGTTAAGTAAGAAGAGCAGATTTGCAAAAGAGAGTGAAACTTCCAAAGTAACAGATTTTGGGTATTTGGGCAGACAAGAAGGGCAAAATATTAGTTTGAGTGGAGAGAAATTTTACTTGAGAAGAAAGAAAAGAAAGGGTTAGTATGATCTTATTTAGTATACAATACCAAAAGAACTAAGAGATGGTTCTTTATTCTGATATATATTGTATTAACTAATGCATTGACTCATGGCTATGAGGCCAAGTTTCTAAAAATGATGAAACAGAAAAGGAAATAGTATTTTGAGCCATTTATTGGGGACTTCAGGTCTGATGAAGTAGTCTGTACAGATGGATAACATGTCACACGGTGAGAGCTGGAGGACAATGGATCAGTGAGGATTCTGGCAAACACTATCCCTGCATGTGATACATTTGGCCCAACCCTAACCCTAACCCTAAGTGGTATTCCTGTACCAAACCTGATAACCAAGAAGTACATTACACATTTCTTGTCTAGGCCCCAGAAGCCAGGACTTTACCTTCATCCAAGCCACCTTTTCTAACTATCATATCTAATCGTAGCCTAGGCACCTTCATTCAAGGGTTCTTTATTGAAAGATTTGGGATGTTGTACTTGGACTAAGTTCAATTAAATACTTTTCTACCCACCCTCCCACACCCACTCAGGTCCAAGAATATGCAGAAATGTTCTTTTTAAGGCTTTTGGAAGGGAAAATAAGGCTCTATACTACTACAACCTTTTGTCCCATTGTCTTACTGATCTGCCTGACACCCCTATCACTTTCCCCCTTGTGTGTGTGTGTGTGTGTATGTGTGTGTGTGTGTGTGTGTGCTGATTCATCTGTTCCTCATTCCATGTTATTCCTGAGGAAAGAACCAAGAATACTGGGAGCCTGCACCAGTTTTGGCCCCTTGAGAGTTGGTCACTGTAAATGAATAAACCTGTGGTTATTTCTCTTTACTCATTCTCCCAATTGACCTTAACAACACCAGGCTCTTCCACACTGGAAGCACAGAGAATGCAACTGTTTTACAGTAAATTGTTATTACATCAGTTCCCTGTGTAACTTACAGAGGCTCTACTAGACACAGAAATAATGTTATTTTCCTGGTACATCACTTTATTCAAGAAGAATTACCTTGAAGTTCCTAAACACTGGTCAAAAGTCAGAAAACTAATTAGAATAATTGTGCTATTCTTGGTAGTGAATGTTAAATGTCACAATTAGATCAATTAAGCTAAACCTGAGGCTGATTATTTAAAGATGCCACAATGGAGTACACAATTGATATTAAGACTCTTTTTTGAAGGCCAGGCACTTCTTATATCATATAATTTCAAGTATTACATTCAGTGTTTTAACAGTAAAAGGCACATAGGTCACTTGTGTAATTTTCAACTAAATTAAACACCAGGAATGATATGCTGATGTGTATGAGGAGAGGTTAGATTTGACCTTTCTTGTGTGTCATTCTATCAGCTAATCATATAATTATGTAACATCACTACATCACCCACCTAATTAAGATATAATAGAAAAGGATGAAGAATACATAATGTTCAATTTACTGAAATATTAGTGTGGATAAAGCCAGCTCCCCTAAAAAGATGGAGGTGCCATGCCCACAAGAACAGCTGTAGTGTTACTCTACAAATGCAATAAGAGGTAAATAAGAAATGTTAACCTATCAAATGCAAGGCCATGATTGTATTCCTTTATCTGCTAACAAAGTGCTCCAAGCCCACAGGTAGAGTCAAATCCTGTATAGGCTATATTTTCTACATATATCACCCATGGTAAAAATATTAAGCTAGGTATAGAGGAAAACTAACAATAATAATAAATAATAAGATAGAATGATTTTAGTAATATATTGTAACAACATAACAACATATATATTAAGTCTATGAATTGCTTATTTTTAAAATTTCCTTTTTGTTCTTTTAGATTGTAATTGGTAACTGAAAATGTAGACAGTAACTTCGAGAGTCAGGGACACCTCTGCAATAAGGAAAACTAAGGGCAAATCTGTCACTCATTAAGGTTTCCTAGAATGCAGCCATGAAATGAGTATCTTTTTCTGTTTAAGTTCATCCTCATTCTGATTATTTCTCCCAGCAGTGACACTCTGGTTTTCTTTTAGTTAAAGACAAAATCAAACAAATAACATAAAACAAAGCAAAACAACAGCAACAAAGAAATGACATGGGCTTGGGCAAATGGCTTAATAAGTAAGAATGCTTTCTGTCAAAGCAAAAACTTGAGTTCACATCTCCAGTACGCATGTGAAAGCAAGGCATGAGCATGCATATCTGTAACCTCAGTGTTGTGAGGCAGGAAGACCTTAGACATTGCTGGCCAGCCAGCCTAGTTGAAATTTCAAGCTTCAGCTTCAGTGGGAGACCTTTTCTCAAAAATAAGGTAGTAAGAAATAGAGGAAGACTATTGATGTTGTCTTCCTCTGGCCTTTGTACTTTGAATCACAGACAGTGAAACTGTACATACATATCTCACACACACACACATACACACACACACACACTAGAATGTTCCTCAAGTTAGGACTTCCTATATGACCTAAAAACATATTTAAAATGCAATCTTAAAATGTTTTAATCATTTTTTTCTTTTGTCATCAAGATTATTTTTATTTCTAGTCTAAAATGCAAAGAAAAGAGTACTGCCTTTTTTTTTTTTTTTTTTTTTTTTAAATCCAAGCAATTTTGTCTTTGGTTCAAAATCTGGGCACTCATCTCCTTGTGTTGCAATTAGAATCAAGCAAATCATTAAGCACTTTTAAGAGGATATCTTATGTGAATTTCAATGGTTTATATTTTTAGTTTACTTTTTCCAATGTTAAATCATTGCAGACACATGAAAAAGCATTTCTAGGTCATTTATTTACCTAACCAATTTCTTGGCACACTTTTCTTTTATTGAGATAAAAACTTAACATTGTCTCCCCTTAAGTGGCTGCTACGTTAAGTCCTATATGATTAAAATAAAAAAAAATCTAGGTGTGGAGGCTCATGTCTACAATCTCAGTGTTTTGGAAGTAGACGTAGGAGGATCATTTCCTACTACTACATATACTAGGGCCAACCAGGGCTACATGAGGCTATATCAATCAATCAATCTATCCATAAAAAAAAGAAAATAAGGAAGGAAGCAGAATAAGAAAGAGAAAGGGAAAGAAAAGCACGGGAGTGGATAGGTGAAAGTTGCAAGTGTAAAGTAATTCACTCATACTTGACTCAAATGGACAAGTAAGGCATGCATTTATTACCATCAAGCAAGATAATATAAACGAAGCTTTGTACACTTTCTGCCCATTAGAGTTAAATGGGTTGTATGCTATTTATATTATCTACTATTGCGTGAGGTGAGCTATGAGATAAAAAGCTTCACTTAGAACTCAAAGAAGCAATATCATATTCTGACTATAGTTTCAAAGTTGTAGAAGGAACTGGAGTTTCTTCATTGATACATTAGTTCAATACTTCATTCTCTAGTAAGAATATTCAATGTCACATCCCTAAAAAGATTCCAGCACATGTTCATTGTAAAACATTGACTGTTACGCTTGTTGACATTTTTTCATATAACTTGTCTTAATTGTACCTGGAAGAATAGGATTTTGCTATGCTAAGGATAAAGACAATTTTATGACAAATTAAAAGGATGTATTTTACATATTAATACTGAGATTTTAAAAACTCAGAAATGTCTCTAGAAAATTAGTCTTTGAGAATGATACACTTCATTCTAGTTCAGGAAATATTGTATGCCACTGAATGTGCCATGATATAGAGTGGAAATTAGAATAGGAACTCACTGTCAATATAACTCAACCACAGCAAAAATTCATGATGGCCAATAGAAGACAAAAAAGGAAGTGCTTTTGAATGGTGGGTAGTTGGTGACCTTCTGTTTTGCATGGATGTGTTTCAATATGTTTTATACAACACAAGCTAATGTATTTTAATGACCCTGGACAGGTTATTGGAAGGGATGCAGAACAAATTAAACATACTTTATGTTGAAGAAGTTTATTTTTAGTTAGATATAAAATAATTGTTTTATGTACTATTGGATGAGGGGCTATCTAGGGTGTTTCATATTGTTTGCAGGTGTTGGATTTCTGTGGGGGTTGTTTAATTGCTAATGATCTGCATGTGGTATCAGGGAAACACTTAAGGAGTTCTAAATAAGTAAAACACCTGAGTGTTGACGCTCAGGGTTCCATTGTCCAGTCTGGTGCTGTCCAGGATAGGGGTTCCCTATGCTGTGTACTAGCAAGGCTTGCACATATGAGAATGCCTCCTTGTCTTCCTTGGTGAGCTGACCTAGCAGCAACATTCAACTACAAATGGCACCCCACGTTGGGCACCACTTGTAGCAGTACACTAGAATCTTTTACTCTCAATTTAGGGATAGAGAAAAGGATAGAAATCTTCATTGCTTTTTCAACAGCCTTGATGTAGAAAGAGAAAAAGGTAGAAATCTTTACAGCCTTTTTTTGAGCTGTCCTAATCTTGAAGAGGACTAGCTGACAGTGAGTCAGACTTGTGTCTAAGCTCACAGTCTATAAACTCACTCTCTCCAATCTTTGTTCTATTAGGAATTATCACACTAAGTACAGCAATCCAACCATCAAGCCACCAACCAATGCCCACCCTGACTCTTGGGGCTTCAGACTTTTTATAACCTAAGCCAAGTTACACATTGTCATTTAATTATTATGAAATTTGGATTCTGTGTTGCCTTGAGTCTCATTGGGATTTTGAACATTTCAGATATGTTAAAAGTATGGGGACTGTGGAGATAGGCTGAATGTAATTTTGCACTGTAAGACATATATGAGGCTTTTGGGATCAAAGAGTTGAAGGCTATGGCTTAAAGTGCTACATTTATGGATCAAGATTTCAGCTGACAACTGGATTTTCATGGTTACTTTTGGTTGTTCACTTGATTATATTGAGAAATGCCTAAATTAATGAAGATCTGTGGTAGCATTTTCAGGGATAATCAGATTATGAGTCTTTAGCACAATGAATGGTTAAGTCAATTGATGGATTATAATTTGAATAACTATTGAGAGGTAGTAGAATTATGGAAGATGACCTGGCTTGAGAAATGAGATCATGGGTTCTGTGTCCTATTCTGCCATGATGAATTCATTTGTGCTTTGCCAGGCCTCTCTGTCATGATAGACTGAATTGTTTGATATTATGTGTAAACAAATCTTTCCTTTCTTAACTTTTTTTTCAGATATTTATTTGCAAATATCACTAAAAAAAATTAACTAAAACCATATGCAATTGTTTTTCACTCAGCTCTAATCTTAAAATTCCTATCAACTCTATATCATCATTCTCAGAACACTTCCTCAAAGTTTTTATCTGTTATATTTCCAATATAACATCTTGAAAACACTCTCAAACTATATCCCAACCACAGTCAGAAGACAGAGTCCAATACTGAGGGAAAGAACCCCATCTTAACTGAAAAGGCTTCACAGCAGAGTGTTTCCTTTCCTGAGCTTCTAAGAGTACTTCATATAAGTACATTTTGAAATGTTTAATAAGCTTAAATTCAGTGTTATTAAATATAAATAGTGTGCATATATATGTGCATTCGTGTTCATGTGTGTACACAGGTATGCATGCAGGTGGAGGCCTGAAATAGTCTTTGTTTTGTTGTCTTCTTATTTTGTGAGATAGGTTCTATTATTGAATCTGGAACTGACAAATACTGCTAAACTGGCTGTCAAGAAGTCCTAAGAATCATTCCATCTCTCTCTATGCTCTCACCAATGGAATTGTGGTTGCATTCCACCACACCAGGCTTTTTTTTTTGTTTTTTTTTGAAACAGTGGGATTCTGAGGTATTGACCATAGACCTTCATGCTTGCACAGCAAGTGCCTTACTGAGTAAGCCATCTCCCAAACCCTAAATATATATTTTAAAGTATACATTAATGTATACTTGGTGCTTTAAACACTAATTAAAATGATGTTATTAACTGATGTCACATTGTATTTCCAAAGTTCACTCCGTAGGCTTCTTCCCACTTAGAAGAGTGTTTGTGAGCTATCTTGTATCTTAGTACTTCAGTACTGTAGTATCTCATCCCAGGCTTCTTGGCTGAGTTCCTGATGTGATTTTCCCTTTAATTATGGACATGTTAAATTCAGTGTCACAAAAAAACTTTCAAAAAAGGTTTGAAATCTCAATATTTTCTTACCCTATTTACATGTTCCATATCCTGGTAAGTGATGTACAGTCCACTAAATATCATATAAAATTCACCTTAAATTTTCTAATATTTGCAATCAATTCTACCTCCTTATCATTCTATAAAACAAGACTTTATTTTGACTACAACACTAATTCTTTCTCTTATACATGTCTACATGTTTGATTTTTCAGCTCCTATTTCCTCCTTCTAATCACACTATGCTGTTCTAAGAATGTATAAATTATTTCATTCTTCCAAATTTTTTAAAAATATATTTATATATAAAATATACTTATAATTTTATATAATATATGTAATACATATTATATATAGGTGTATAATATATGTAATAAATATTATATATGTGAAATATATATAAATATAAGATATATAGAAAGTATTTTATAGGATATATAGCCACATAATCCCATCCTCTCCTTTTATACTTCATTCAAATTCAACTCCCTTTTAGCTCTTATCTAACTGGATGGGTATTTTACTTGGTGAAACAATGAACATATTTTCTTGTATTAAAATCTAAATTTCATATTACTACCTGCTTCTTTGAATTGAGACAAAAACTTCTAAAAACTTGGTGGTATTTTCTGACTCTTTATGATAGGAAAATACTGGAAAATTTCATCATGGCCATTTCAATCACAGCTACTATCCATCACCTTAAACATTATCCTCAGTACTTGGGAACCAGGAATAGGTCAATTTCAATAATTTATACACATGCCAAAAAGTTGTCTAGCCACCATTGCTAATTTCCAAGGTATTTGAACACAACATGTTTACTATATGCACACATATATTATATACCAGTAGTGAAAAACAAATGTGAAAAACACAAAAATTAAGGATAATTATTTATTTAATTTAAAAATAAGTTTAGAAAGCAAATGAGTACTCTTTTTTTCTGTTTACTTTATCATCTTTTGATTTTATTTTAGTGTTATTTTCAAGTTTTGGATATAAAATTTTTCAAACAGTCAAAAAAGAAATATAAACTTTATAGTATGGATTTTACTTACACTAGCAATAGTGATTTGTCCATGACCTCTGATCCTCATTTGATCTCTGCCCTTCCTCCTCACATGGGCTCACAAAATTAAATCTCATGACATCTAGTGAGAACTCTTAGATATTATTTAAAGATAAAGCTCTCTGCTAGATATGTTAAATACAAATTATGTTTAAATATAGATCCAATTTAGTGGGAGAATTGGAGCATGTAAATACAGCAATTAGAGCAAAAGAGAAAAGTGTTGATTCTGTTTTATTGATGAGAGAAGGGAATGGGAAAACAGGGCCTGGGGTTTTATTCCCAGCTGTGTTGCTTTTTGCTATTATCAGGAGAAATACATTTTATCTATCTCAATTTACCCATCTGGAAAAAAAATTCCATTTCCTTTATAAAGTAAGTCTTCATTGCATTATTAAAGCTGTCTAAATTAATTTTTTCATGTAAACACATGAGTTGCAATTTAACATTGCTTCATTCATAGAGCTACTTTTTATTAGAATAATGTTTCCATAGCTGAAATAAATTATCTAAAGCTGCCTGTATGGCCACCATATGAAGTACCATGGCTAGTGGACCCAACATTTAGCAATCTAATGGAGTAAGTCCAGAGTCAAAGCAGAGAAACAAAGATTGTTTAAGAACACAGACATTGTGACCATGGCACATCTTCTCCACTCTATTAAGAATCTACAGATAGAACCTAACCTCCTCTCCTCTTTTCAAGTAAGCTTTGTCTTTAGTCCTTTGATCTGCCTAGTTTTATCAAGAATAATTCAAATTCAAGAGTTTGAGTATGGTTAGTGTTCTTGAGAACCCACTTTTAGAAGGTTGATTCCTCCTGATAATATTGGGAAATGCAATGGGCCTTTAAGAGGAAAGAGATATTGAGAGGTACTTAAGGGATCATGGGTATGACCTCAAATGGGATTCTTGGATAATAATCTCAGATTCTCAGTTTCCTGTGATCTATTTGTTTTAGCACAGGTGCCTCCCTTCTGTTACCATCTAGAACTCTCACTGAGGCCAGAAACAATGGGACTATTTGAACTGGGGCTAGAATATCCAGAGCCACAGGCTAACCTTATAAGTTAGTTGCCTTCAGTATTTCGTTATAGTAATGTGTGACTGATTTATTCAGTTTAAGATGATTCTTCTCCCTTCATATCACACTATATTCAATGTCTGATAATATGCTTCATTCACTACTCATGGTAAGAGTAAATTGATTTTGCAAGAATGCTCTCTACCTTGATCTTTCTGTGAATTTTTTTTCCTTCACTGACTCTTTAATCCAAGTAAGGCCCTTACTTTCTTCCTTATTAAGGTACTCTCTTCACTTATTGCTCAATTACAATTCTAAATAAAACCATCCAATATTTTCAGGATAATTTTCTCTTTGATGTCACCAATTTTCTTACTTCCAGTGCTGAGAGCCAGTTTCTCAAGAGAATCTTGTTCACTGAAAGCTTGGATACTGGAAAATCTTTAGGAAGATAAGCAAAGAATAATTCATAAGGACATGCCAAGTAACCTACAGAGAGCAATGGACTATCAGACAATTCACTGGATCATCAGCTCTAATCACTGGACAAGTCATCATTATTCTCTGAACCTTGATTATTTGAGTCAAATTTACCCAAAAAGAAAGAAAATAGTGGGTTTTAAGATGTCTCATAATCATCATTAAACATCCTTCCTTTGATTGGTTGTTATGCATCATACTGTGTATTCAGCTGCACTAAGAATATTTTTTGAGAGTCCATAGGATGTTGACTGGTAGATGAAGTCAGAGAAGGTTCTGAGCCACCTCCATGTGTTGTTGCTGCCTCTGAGCTCTAGTTTCATCATTCAGTTGTGCATCTTGAAAGCTCCTCCTTTTCAAATACCTAAACCCAGGAAGACTTCAGGTGAGGGTAGCCCTTCTCTGCCACTGCGCTAAGATGGATTTAGTGGTCTGTCTATGAGCTGCTGCTCTCTACTCTTCTCAGCTAAATTCAAGCAGCTTTTTTCCCTTTCTTTGACTCACTGGCATTCTTCAGGCAGTTTTTTTTGAGAATTCTTCCCAGTGCCCCTATCCTTTCTTTTAATAAATGTCCATACCTCCTCACTTCCTTCCAGAGAGTTTGTTGTTTTAATATTTAGTTTGGGAATTAACCACTGACAACCACAGGATTGAGAAGAGGTTATAAAGATTAACAAACCCAATCCCCATCTGCTGTCTGATTACTCCAATGTATCTGCCTGACTTGGCTTTTCATTTCCATGGAATTCAGCCTGCCAGGCTGGTTTCATCTCTAGGGACAAGGAGAAATCTTGATATCAAGATATGGAATTGTACTTAGAATACTCAGATACTGAAATTGGCCAGGATAGAATCAACATAAAGGGGCTGGGGTACCATGTAAAGTTCTTGTTTAGCATATATGAGGCCTTTGGTCTGGTCTCTATCACCACAAAAATAGTAGAAAGTCATATTATTACCTATATCAACCTTATGATGATTATTTTTAATTTGAAACAATTTCTTATAGTTATATTCTAATATAAAATGGAATCAATCATACCTTATTTTTATTACTTCGGATTTTCACGGAAACCTAAAGTGATGCTATTGAGTAACTCACTTAAGACTAAAGTAGAGCTATTGCTAGGGATACTTTAAGAATTTGTGGTGAGGTGATAAGCTGCCAGGTTAAAAAAAATCAGATACACATGAACAAATGTTTCATTAGGTAGAAGAGAAAGATTATGTCATAAAATTGATGAAAGTGCAGCATTCTCTCTATCTTAACGAGGAACACAGCACATCTCAGACAATTTAAGGTTTACCTTTATATGAACATCTATCAAATCAAGGTGAATATGGGTACCATGAGCATTTTCAAAGTAGTTTGAAGAACAGGGGACATTGCCATGACAAATCAGATCAGATGAGAAGAAAATAACAGCTAAGTCATGAGAGCAGTAGTCAGCACATACAGCACTGACACCACAGTCATCTGCTTTCTCCTCTCAAGAGTCCCAGAAGCACTACCAGCTTACATTAAAATTTGGGAAGGAGTCACCATTATTTTTAAATGTTAATAAATGCTTATTTATACTCAGGGGTGAAAATTTGATGATGGTGGTAATTATTATTATATTAAAATATTTTGTAAACTATAAACTCTAAACAAAAGCAATATAATCCTGTAATTATAGATTGAGGTTTTAGTAAAATTTCTGAGTATCTACTTTCTATAATAGAAACATATATTTAAAATAGAAAAATATGCAAATCTATTTTGCGACACTGATATGCAAATCTGATCCACTGTTGAAATGCAAAGCAAACAAGTTATTGTATGTTTCTCCTGACCTAGCATCAGTCTATTTTTAGATATGTGCAGGAGTGCTGCTGCTTAAGGTATAATTAAAGAGCAAAGATGGAAATGAATTGAGAGGCGTTCTTCTGGTTAGCTCCCTCACATTTCTTCCTCTAGGACAACCTGCATTACTCATAAGGCAGTCAGCAAATGTTCTGAGAAAGGAAGAGAGGAGCAGAAGTATAAAATACCAGAGACCTCTGTGTCTCTCTTGTAAAGACCTCTCTACCACCGGATATCTGTTCTCTAATCTCAGGTGCCACGCATCTCAGATATGTCTTTTTCTTCAATTCCAGTGTGCTGAACTTTACTAAAGTCTAAGCAACCATGTTTCTTGCATGACAGTGAAGACTAGATGACAGCAAGGAACCGAACAGCAAAAACTGCCTTTCCCTCTTCTGCAGTCTAATTACAGTTAACTCAGCTGTCTTCCAGAATCCCAGCTTGGCTTTCAAATGAAATCTGGGATGTCCCAAATGCATAAGCGATTACTTCCAGGAGGACTGAGGCACTGGGCCTCATTTTCTAAAACTGTCATTCATTTTATCAGTATTCCCCAAACAAATTACTCAATTAAGCCTGATATATGGGAGGCACCAGACAAACACTTGCAGTTAAGTCGTTTAATTTACTCAGTCCACCTCTACAATAAGTGGTGGGAATAAAACAATAGTGAAGAAAAGTTCCTCTCTTTCATGAAAATGCACTAAATAATAAATGAATAAACAAAAAGACTGAAATTTTGGATAAAATCAAATTTCATTGTGAATAATGCAGATTAGTTATGGTGGTCATGGAACCTGGAGGTACCTCACAAAATGTAGGAGGGACATCTTGTAGTCTGAGAACAAGGAAGACAGAGCAAGGAAAATGTCAATGCTTTAGAAGGGATATGATCTTGATAGGCCAGAGTAGCTGCAAGGCATGCCAGCTAGACTAAAAAGGGAGAGAATGAACTCAGAGAGACTGGCAGGAACTTTTTGGGTAGTGCTGAAGCCCTGGACAAAATGTGGGCTATATAGGAAGGGGAGCACATAATATTAGGACAAGGGTTTTAGTCTAAAAATGATAGTTTTGTATTGATATGGCTCTGAGGTCTGTGTGAAGACTGAATGATCTTAGGAAAGCAAGAGTACTACATGAAGGAGACCGAGGGAAGCCAGTATACATTGTGAATATGTGACTTTGTTTTATATTTTCCAATTTTCTTAACATAATTGCAAAGAATATGGTTTTGTGTAACTTTTTTGAGATTCCTTTTTAAAGAAGTCTGTTGCTAGGGAGGTTTCCAAGGAGACTGAGCAAAGCCTGGAAGATGAGTGACTTCAGGATTTTTTTGTAGACTAACTTAAATACCAGAAAGGTGCAGCAATGAGTACTTTAATTTTCTAAAGGGGAAAAACATGTGAATTATAAAATATCAGTGTAGGGGCTTTGTGCCCTATAAATGTGTGTGTGCTATGTATGTGGTATATTTGTGTTTGCATGCATATTAGTGTTAAATGTAAATATAAATGTGTATTGTGTTACACATATGTGCTAACTGCGTGTTATGTGTTCAGTGTGCCTATATGTTCTGTTAGTCACAACTCACAATGATATGATTGGCTATGCCTCATAGGACTACTAGAAACATGTATTTGGGGCCTTTTATTTAATTTTTTAATTATTATTTTAGGTATTATTTTAAGTATTAATTATATTTGGTATTTTGGTTGGTTTTGGTTGCATGTGTGTCTGGGCAGCATATGTATACCTGGTGTCCATGGAGGCCAAAAGAGAGTGACAAATGTCATGGAACTAGAGTTTACAGATATCTGTGAGCTGCCATGTGAGTGCTGAAAATGAAGCCTAGGGTCCTCTGGAAGAACAGCCAGTGCTCTTAACTGCTAAGTCATTTCTCCTGCCCCAGGAAGCATTTGTTTTAAGAAGCTATAACTTTTGGTTCACTAAAATTCAGGGGTCTGGGGAGATGCTTCCAAGAGTTAAAACATTTGCTGCACAAGAATGAGAAACTGGGTTCAAATCCCCAGAGCCTCATCACATGCTAAGCATGGCTGAACATGCCTGTAACTCCAAGAATGTTGGGCTATGATGGGCTGAGACAGAATGGTGGCTGAGGCTTGCTAGCCACCAGCCTAGCTCTAGATTCAAGAAGAACCAATCTCAAAAGAATAATGTAGAGAGTGATAGAGGAGGACATCTGACTTTTGCCGCTGGCCTCTGAGTCACACAACTGGGCATACAACACACACACACACACACAATGATGTTTTTGATAATACCCTTATTGGGGTAGGTGTGACCTTGTTGGAGGAAGTGTATTACTGGGAATGGGCAAAGACAAAGAGCCACAAGCAACTATTGACTGCTGGGAGAAAGACAACTAGCTCTCCCAGGGTTGAGTCTCCTTACTGGTTTTCCAATGCAGAGTGATCAGCCCTGAAACCACATACCACCAAACAATAAAAACAGATCCAACAGGTTCCATACACACACACACACACACACACACACACACACTCACATATGAATGTAGCAAATAAAATCAGAGAAAAAGAGGCTATTGAGAGCTAGAGCATTGAAGGGGTTTGAAGCAGGGTAATAGGGTGGTGGTACTGGGAGGGGAGGAAAGAATGGTGGAAATGTTGTAATTCTATTTCAATTAAAAACACCAATAAAATAAAATGAGGGGGAAAATTCATTCTGATGATTGTGACTTAGGTTAATTGTTCACCTCAAATCCATTCTCTCATTCACAGAAGGACTCTTGGAGAAAACTTCCCCAGTAAAACCTATCTTCCCAGGTCCCTTTTTACTGCTCTCCCCCCACCGCCCCTCCAGTCTCCAATTATCTTCCTCCAGCTTTGATTGGGTGAACTTTTCTGGAATGGATTCCACGTATGAAAGCACTTCCTTGTTTTCATCGCTGAGCTACCACAGTGGGTGTAGAGCTACAACGTAACAACACAGAATCATTCATTCTATATTTTACTGCTGTGTTTATATAGTGTTCAAGCAACATGACTCTATATATTAGCCTTTGTTTCCATGATCAAGAGTAAGATTTTTAAAACTATTCAGAAGGATGCTTTCTTTTCTCTAAAAATTGTATTTTTATAACCTGTTCCAGTGAGGCAAGAGTATATAAAGAGAAAAATTCAGAGGGCTTCACCCAAGCCTCCATTAGCATGAGAGAAACCTGTGATGAAGAGGAAAATTGAACAAGTTTCCCTTCTCAGGGTCAACTAAAGTTGATTGTAGTAACTAGCACAGGAGAGGGACACTCTTGGATGTTTGAAGGTGGCTCAAGATACATTATACTTAACCCACACCTCTGGGTAGAGACTTGAGATGTTAATGTGATATATGATGCATAAAGCTGTTTATAGAACTACATGTACCAGATAAAAATTTGCCAGAAAGCCCACTCTATGCAAATGACTGAAAAATCCCCATGTTATATGACATAAAACCTTCAAGCCTTTCTATGTTCAAGTACTCAAGAATCTGGAAGTTATCTTGAATTGCACACTGAATCTCAATATCTGCTGTAATCATAAGTATATAACATTACTGTCCTTTTTATTGTAATTATGTCTGATCCTCTTTTATAATGAAACTCACAGTATTTCATTATAAATATTTTGTTTCTTTTTTATTTATACTAGAAGTAGGACATAATACTCATAATACTGATTTTTCTAAGTATAAAACATATATAGACAAGTGTTAAACCATCCTGAGTTACTGTAACACAACCAAATAGATTGAATGACTTAAAAGATTATTATTAGAATTCTGGAAGCTGGAAATAGGAGATGGAAGGGCTAGCAGTGCTATGTTCCAGATGAAGATAATCATTATTGGGTTACAGAAAAATGTCTTTTCTCTGTCTCAAATGATAGATTTAGGGAAAGTTCAGCTTTTAAGACCACTATCGCACGTAAACTAGGTTTCTACATATGACGTCATTTGGCTATATTTCCTAGACATCTTTTTTTAAGACATAGTCACACTTTGTGATATTGCTGCAACATACAAATTTTAGAGGGACACAATTCAATCAAAGCACTAGGTTATTTTGCTTCCATTTCAGGATAATGAACTAAATATTTCAAGGTATTTGATACGAAAACAGAGGAATTGGGGTTGATGAAGTCAAGAGGCACTGATTTAACATTTTGTTTGTATTAAGAACTTTGTGGCAGATTGGTGAAATTTAGAATAAAAATATCTTCTTCCTTAAGGAATATATGTGCAGATTGGAAAATTGACATGATAAACATAATGTTGGAGCTCCTGACTAGGACCTTGGAACCTAGAAGGTGTGCTGTTGTTTCATTGCATTTGTCACTCCTACAATGCCGACTAAACAGCATGAGGGCTGTATTTTTCAGTCAGTAGGAGTTCTGTGATGGTAGGAACACATTCACTTAATATCCAGAGAAAAAACAAAGTGCCATGTGTATAATGGTTGATCTTCTCTCAAGAGCTGTTCTTAACAAATGACGGATGAAAGCTAGCACATGTTTACTCCAATTCAATCACACCTCTAAGGGATAGATGAGGATTTTTTTTTCATGCACTATCTCTGAGTGTGCTAGCACCACTGAGTCTTGGTTACCCACAGAGTACCCTACTTCTAAACATTGCATGTGTCTCTTCTTTTCTATCTAAATGTCATTTTTACATTCCAGTTTTTAGATTCACCCTCCAAGAAAACTACTTGAACTCCAGTTCCAGTTCTTGTTTTAGAATGTTTGGGATAAAATAAATCTAAAACAGGTTGCAAATTTCATTTGCATGTTGTTTTATTTATTCTCCACATCTTTTTCACTCTACTTTAAGAATAGTTCACTCTAAGAACCCCAAGATCAAATACCAAATAACATATAACTAGTTTGGGCACTAGAAGTTAGTGATGAAAGAACAAAGGGTGGGAAGAAAGAAGAGCCATATGTCTCCCACGTTGTTTGGTGGCATTTATCACAACAATTTTTTGAGGTCTGAAGAGTTCTCCCACTTTTTGGATCAAATCTTGACTTTTATCCTAAAGCATGGTTCTGCATTTACAAGACAATTAGTTTTTGACAGTTGAAAACCACATCTTCCTCATTCAATCAAACCAGCATGATGTAGAGAGAAATATTACCTACATTGTTAGAATAATCAGTGTCATATAGTGAGTGACAAGAAATGAACTAGAAAATTAGAAAACAGATACAGGAAGATTTCATTTTCATGAAAGAAGTATGAAATGTACTCTGTTCAGCAAAGTCTCTTGACTCTGCACATTGTCTCCTACTTTGATATTCCCATAGAACAAACATCATAGTGACTTCTCCAAAACAACCCAAATCTTTGTTTCAGCAGGATGGTTTTTCATGTATTTTAGTAGCATTTCCTTTTTGAGAAAAAAATTATTGTACACTCAGAGAGATTTAAATATTTCCTAGAAGGTGTGACTCATAGCCATGAAATATAAGTAATAAACAAGCAGAGTGTGATGAAATGGAGATCAGAGTAGACATAAGGAGAGAAAAATTATAGATCCCATGATTTCACCTTAGATAGTGATGATTAAAAGAAGCAAATCCAGAAGATTCTAATCAAAACTAAAACCTTCATGTTGCCAGTCTCCCTCAGATGTCTCCTGACTCTTGCTGCCTTAGTCAAGGCACCCAAAATGGCCACTACTTTTTATGTCTCAATGAAAACAAAAACAGAAAATTTGTGAGCAAAAGTTCTATGAAGGATAGTTGAATTATAACAATTGGTGGACTTAAAAATGATTGTTTTTCCTTCTGACTTTGCTGCCAAATTGTTGCCAGGCAGAAAGTTTAAAACCTGAGGTTGAACACATACATGTGGCTGCATTTGTACACTTTCCATTTGTTTCATAGGGCAAATAAATTTACTGCATATGCTGGCTAGTTTTTATGTCAACATGACACAGGCTAGAGTAATCTGAAAGGGAAGGAACTTCAAATGAGACAATGTCTCAATACGATCCAACTTTGGGCTTTTTCTTAATTAATGATTGACTGATGGGGGAGGGCCTAGCTCCTTGTAGGTGGTACCATTCTTAAGCTGGTGGTACCAAATTCGATAAGAAAGTAGTCTGAGCAAGTTATGACAAGCAAGGCAGTAAAGAACACTCTTCCAAGTTTGTGCCCTGTTTCAGTTCCTGTCCTGATTTCCTTCAATGATGAACAGTGAGGTGGAAGCATAAACCAAATAAACCCTTTCCTTTCAACTTGATTTTGATCATAGTATTTTGTCACAGCAATAACAGCTCTAACTAAGACACTGTAAAAGTTGATAAATTTGCTGAAATAATATTTTTAGTCAGATATACTTAAAACAAAAATGAAAGGAAATCTCTAAACCTGCAATTGTTATTTCATTTTTGAGCCCTATCCCCATGTCCAGAAGTCAAGAAACTAAATTTAAGCAGCTTTGACAAAATTGTAGTTGATTGATGTAGACAAGGAGGGAGTCAGCAGAGAATGACATTTCTGTAGAAGATCCAAATGCTTTCCAATCTTCACATCCAGTGCACTTGAAGTTTCCATAGTTTTCTTTTGTAGGAAATTGGCAATTTCCCTGCCAACACTGTGCCATTTTCCCAGACTGGCTGTCAAAAAGTAGGGCATTAAATTGCATGCTTTCCCAAGAAGCTTCTATCTAACTTATAAAAACAAGGAATATTGTTCCCTTCTTTACTAGATTCAGCTCAAATTTGTAGATTTTCATTAACATAATTCCAAATCCAGAATATCTAAGAATGTCTATTATTGTGCCTCTATTCTTACAAGGTTTATACAAATTGAAATATTTGTTCTAAAGAAGAAGCATGATATTTTTATATATTTTTATTCTCAATGGAAGAGAAGTTAACTTAGTTCTCTTTATGGACTTAGTGTATTTCAGATATATAATTAGCATCTATTCATTTCTCCTTGCATCAGAAGCCATTTTGTTCAGGGACAGTTCAACACAACTAACTCTCAAGTAATACCAGTCTGTGCTTGAGTCACTTCTGTATACATAAGTTTCATCAAGGTATAACATTTGATATGACTTTCTGAGGTTTTTCACATCAGAATTTTGATATAAGATCAGGCTTAGAAACCTAAACCTACAATAAGAATTCCAGCTATCACTGATGTAGGTAGTTTAGAGACAACATTGAAAAAAAGCCTTATGAAATTTTAGAAGAGGTCTCAGCAATGTTGACCTGTAAGAGTTTAGCTTTCTCCTGTTTCTCACAGTGGTCTATGACCTCTGCTCCAGAGTACATGGTATAAATTCTGGTTATCCTCAGCACAGAAAATGAAACAGAATTTCTGAAAGGATACTGTAAAGCAGCAGCTCTCAACCTGTGAGTCATAACCCCTTTGGGGGGGTTGACCTACCCTCTCACAGGGGTTACTTAAAGACCATCTGCATATCAGATATTTACATTATGATTTATAACAGTAGCAAAATTATAGTTATGATGTAAAAATGAATGCAATTTTATGGTTTGGGATCACCACAACATAAGGAACTGTATTAAAGAGTCACAGCATTAGGACTGCTGAGAACTACTGATTTAAAGAGTCTATTTGATAAAGTGTTTATCCCCTGGCTACTAACCATAAAACCAGGAAAAACCTGAGTCAGCATCAGCACCCAAGCCTACAGATATAGATTTTAAATGCATGAATCAATTGTTCTGCTGTTCAGTCAAGATGGATAATTGTAGAAGAAACTGAAGATAACCAGCTTCTGAAAGTATTAAAGGGCAGTAGAATGTGTTCCTTTAAGATGGTGAGTATAGATTAAGATCCTTGGGTGAACCACGCCAGATGGTTAGTGTGTTTGTTAAATAACTACCTGATGCCTGGCCTCTTACCAAACTTTCCATAGAAGGAAAATGATATGATAAGCATTGTGGCGATGGCTCAATAAGCAAAGTAATTATCATGCCTCAGTTCATATCCCCAATACTCATGTAAAAAGCTGAATGTGATGGCATGTTCCTGTACTTTAGTGCTGGAGAGGCAGAGGGCAGAGATAGGAGGATCCCTGAATATCATTGTCTACCCAACCTAATTGAATAAAAAATGAGCATAAGTTTCACTGGTAGTCTTTGTCTCAAAAAATAAAGGAGCTGAGGAAAGAAAACCAGCACCAACCTTTTCCCTTCACATTCATGTACATACACATGCCAACAGAGAACATGAACACACACACACTATGCACACCCAGAAAGTCACAAAAGGTACTTTAAATATTAGTATTTTTATTATAGCAATCTTAAGAAGGTCAATATCTCCATTTCATGTGTCAAAAAAATTGGAAGTTCAAAGTGGCAAGATGATGCAATGACCAGTATGATCAGATGATGCAGGCCCTCATGTCTGTCTCCTGCCACATCAACTCACAATTCTGGCATTTCTCTCTGTATACTCCCAACCCGATAATATTCATTACTCTTCAATTCACAGGCCATGAAGTACTCAATACTATGGAAAAGAAAGGATAAATCCACAATCTAGTGAAAAAATTCTAAGACAGTTACTTTGAATTATTTTAATTTTAAAACAACTCAATTGGAAAATTTTCTCAATCATAAATATTTTAGATTGGAAAACTAGAGACCATCAGTTTGGGAATCACTTCTGATAATCAAGAGACTGACATATATGTTTGAATACCAGGAGTCTGCTCTAAATTAAGAATCAAGAGATTCAGGATTCCTAACACAAATTAATTTTGGTAAAACTTATAATTTCCAAATGTTTATACATCTTTGCAAATAACAATCTACTTCAAAAGGATGTTGGCGTATGTAATGTCATTATCCCAAGGAGGTGAACATATTTAGCCTCAGAGCCATAAAGGCATCTTTCTCATTTCACTGGCAATATTCCTGAATAGAGGAGATATCACCCCCTATGTGTGATATGTATGTGTGCCTATGAATGTATGATGTGTGTTTGCACATACGCCACAGCAGGTATGTAGAGCTCAGAAGACAAGGTGAATTCCACCTTTTCCTTGCCTTACACTTTTTTTAAGACAGAGTACCTGCTGTTTTCAGCTGCATGTACTAGACTAGTTGGCTTGTGAGCCCCTAAGGATTGTCCTATCTCTGCCTCCTATCCCACTGAAGAGACTATGGGATTTATGATATGTTCAATCATACCAGGTTTTATATGGGTTCTGATGATTAGAACACAGGCTCTAGTACTTGTATGCAAGGGTTATATTCACTGAGATATCTCCACAGCCCCTGGTTATCTTAGTGTTGATGATTAAGTTACTTCTGTTTCTGGATTTTTCTTTCATAGGTAAATATGTAACGCTCCTTAGTAATATCCCTTAGTAAGACCATTAACTATTTTCTGCATTATACTATTTGCTTCACCTACTGATTAACAGTTTCTTAATCTGTGTGACTTCCTTGTTTTGATTCCTGGGAAATTATCAATTAAGAGAACAGAGAACTATTTAAATAACATCCTTTTACTTGTTTTCCAAAAACACTAGAAATATGAAGTATGCAAGATTCTAAAACTAAAGCATCATTGTAAAAATGCAATGTTCATTTGACACACATTCTCACTGTGTAGCCTAGACTGTCCTCAAACTCACAATATTTCTGCCTCTGCCTCCCAAAGGGCTGAGTTGCATGTGTGTCCCCATACCTAGGGCAGAAGCTAAGATGTCTCAATATATAGCTGAAGAGGAACAACAGCAACAAAATAAAAGAAACAAACATGACTCTTGGGTTGGGGATGATTTGGGATGAATACCAATGTTCCTGACACCCAAGTCTTTATCACATTTCATAGCTGTGTGCCTTTGTCTTAGGAAAGTTTGTATGAAGAGCCTTCCTTCTTGGACATTGAAAGTCTCTTTAACCTCAAGAATTTTGTTTTTATTGTTTTTCCATCATGTGATATTCTCAAATCAGTTACTGCAGCCAAGGAGTCAGAATCACTGACAAAAGAATGCAGTTAGAGTAATGATGAGACTGACCCCTTCAAATTTCATGTGGCAAAGAAGTGATGGGTTATATTAGAAAGACAGCTTGATGCTAGAAAAAGACAAGGGAAAAATCACTATGTGTGTGGCAAATAATCTAATACTCATGAAAATTGTGATTCTGTGGGACTCATGCTGAAAACACTTGTCAGATATGATCTTTAGTTAGATTTTTTAACTTTGTAATGTTCAGACAGAGGAGGACACAAGGAAAGTTAATTTAAAAACCTACTAACTTTCTCTCAAGAATTAATCTTCATAAAAGCAGAAAAATTTGTAAAAATATAAAATCATGTACTATATTGAGTAGTACAGATATTGAAACACTTTACATAGCAGGTTTGTAAAACATGAATAAATTATCCTACTCCCTTGCCTTCCTTCCACAAGAATACTTTAAAATGATGATGGGTTTCACATTGTAATACCAAAATCATATTGAGAAGGCAATATATTTTAGAGATAAGTAGACATGAGACAAGGTTTACTCGTTTAACCTCCTTGAGATTATTGTTAAAGAGATTATAAATATCTACCTATGAGATACTGAAAGAATATACTTCTGAGCACAAAGTAAAGAATATCGACTCTTTTTATTGCTATAATGAGTGTTTGACATTCAGTCTCTTAAACAAAGTGAATAAAGATGATGGTGAGGATGATGATGATGATGTGTGTGTGTGTGTGTGTGTGTGTGTGTGTGTGTGTGTGTGTGTGTGTCTGATATTTGCAATGAACCTAAATTCCAAATTCTAGCACAGGTGAACACACACACACACACACACACACACACACACACACACACACCACTTCTCTGCAGAATTGACTACAAATCCAATAACTCATAGGCCAAGACTCTGAAAGTGGCAAACTGCAGGGCCCACAGTGCCTTGGAGAAGGAATATTGGTCATTCCATAGTAGTCAGTTCCATCTCTCCCCTGACTACACACATAATTTTCATGAGTAGGTGGCTTAAGTCCTTTAATCACCATGACTCATTTCCTCCCCAACATATGCATCAAAAAAGAATAGCACACCTTCTCCTCAGGCCTCAGTTGGCTGATGATGGTCTCCAGGAAACACACAGTAAACATTCAACTACATTTCAGAGAAACCCTAACCCTAACCCTAAATTCTTTCTGTTGGGGGCACACTGTCTCTCTTTGGAAACTGTTACAATTCAGCTAAAGGTGAAAACTCTGAAAATATTTGTTTGTTCAGAAATTGTGTTAATGAAATAAATGTGTTCCAAGTTGACAAATTCCCTTCACATGGTTTCATTTCACAATGGAGAAAAATGTTATACTTATCTATATAAGCATTTAATTTTAAAAATGTACAATATCATATTATAAAGCTCTGTGATCACATTCACTCTCTATTGCCCTCTCATTTCCTGACTTCTCCTCTTTTCATAATAGTCCCTCTTTACCCTCATGTTTTCCTTACTTCCTTTCTTTTCCCTCCCATTTTAGGGCTCATCTCTAAAACAAAACAAGGGACCCCATGGAAGAATAAAATGTGGCCTATGGATCTCTTTTCTGTAGCTCATTTATTCAAAAATGTGTTCCACTCTCTAAACAGTTTCTTCTCCTACCTCTTTTGTGCCTGGCTGTGATTTCTGTCTTTGCAAGAAAGCTAGAAATAGCCTCTGCTGTGCATGTGCTTGTGGGGGTGGAGAAAAAAAAGAAAAAAAAATGATGAGGAATAGAAAGCAATGAAGGCAGATGGGAACAGATCACCCCCATAATTCCCTAGGCTTACAAGGTTGCACCAGGCACATTAGAACTTGAGATGACCATTTTAGTTTACCCAATTATGGGATTCATTCTGTGACTCGCTGGAAGAATCTCTACCCTTCTCTAAAGGCAAGTAGGAGACAATCTTGGCCCAAGTCACATAGACACAGTGACTGCTATAGAGCACAACACCTCTGTAAGTTCTTATATGATAATGATTTGCAGAACAGCTCTTGATATGTCAACAGTTTGTTCACAGAGGAAGAAGATGGACTGTCAAGAAAACACATGGTATATAACAAATGTTCACTGCTGTCAAAACTGAAAGTGACATCTTTGAAAGTGTTTCCCTCCCTTTTCTTCTCCTATATTTTCCTTTTTCTTCTTTCTATCTTTTCCTTCCCTTTTCTTCATCTCTTTATTTTTATTTTCTTTCTTTTCTCTCCCTTTCCTCCCTATCTCTTTTCCTCTCTTCTCTTCCACCCACTCTTTTGCCCTCTATCTTTTTCTCCCCACTTCACTCCTTTATGGGAAAGATACATCCCCACCTTCCCAGAGTCTTTTCCGCCATAATTTTAAATTTTAAATCTTATAGAACTGATTGAGCCATGAAATAATATTTTCAAAGGTGAGTTTTATCCCAAAGAATTTCACCTGTGTAAGTGCTAATCGGGGACTCAGTGTATGCATAGAAAGCAATTATTTACCCCAGGTCTTCGGAGAGATGACCAGGAGGATAATGTTACTATCATCTGCTGTTTTAGAATTAAATTGTACTCAAAATACTCAACCTTATGTGGGTGAGAAATGGATTGGACAGCCAAGAGGATTGAATGACTCAGATACAGGATCCAACTGTGAGGGTTGGTTGCCAAGCAACTGTGTCAAAGACTTCCTGGCAGCTCCCTGGAGAATCTTACCCCCTTTTTAGTGAGTCTTTCTTTGCTCAGACTGAGGTTTCTACTGCAATGTATTTCTTTTTATTGTCTTAACTTGTGTTTATTGTCCACAACTCTGTAAGAGTACCTTGCCCTGCCATACTCTGCACATGATGACATAAGCTTCCAGAGTTCCAAAGACTCAAGTACATACTTTCATCATAAAACTTATTCAACCTAGGCTAGAATCACTGGTTCACTGAAGTTGCTCTCTCTAGAATCCAGACTGGATTATTAAGACACTTATTTTTTTAGTTACTTAATATAACAATAAGAATGGGGTCTAGTTCTGACAGGAAGAGATTAGCCAGCAGAAAATATGCTATAATGTCTCTTCTCCTAACAGTTCTTTTTCTGTGGTGAGGAGACATTGCAATAGGATCTCATGTAGCCACAGCTGACTTCAAACTAGCTGTGGTTTGAAGGTTATGTAGGTGAGAATGACTTTGAACTCCCCATCTTCCTGCTCCGACTCCTAAATGCTAGAATCACAGCAGTGTGCCACTATAGTGGCTCTCCTGACAGTTTATCCTCAGGGCTAAGCCATTTGATGATGCATTTATAAAGAAAATATCTCTTGAGCCAAGGAATCTTACAAAGAATTATGTCAAAAATAAGTAAAGATAAATTAAGAAATGAAATGAATGGAAATTTAGAGTATATATTTCTACTTCCTATGAAATATAATCTCCTTGACTTTCCATTTCACATCTTTTCTAGGGTTTTTCACACACAGTTTTCTCTTTTCAGTGAGAATAGAATAAGTTCTAGAACCCAAAATATGAGGTTACAGTCCATTTCTGCTGTTATTCACATAAAGTTTCTGTATAATTATTTGATTATTTTGAACTCCTTTATTTGTAAAATACAATGTGAATAATAGCTTCTCATTAAACTCTTCATATACAATGTTTTATGTATGTAGCCTTATTGATATTCATTAGTATATGAGGTCAGAGAAGAAAACTAATAGCGATGATGATGATGATGATAATGATGATGGTAACACTTATTCCTGTATCTATTGAAGTGTTCTTCACACCTGAGATAGAATAATACTGTCATCCTTTAGCAGATCAGTCATTAGGAAGGCAATGATCTGCCTGGTTTCATATAGCTCAGAAGATGCAAAATTAGATTCTGACTCCAAAGCTTGTTACCAAAGTTTACACTCTTACCCAGAATGCACTGCTGTTCTAAAAGTACCTATTGCTGTATACATCTGTTGTTCAGAATGGAATTGTGGACATGAAATTGTTTGGAAGCAATGTATTGATATTTATATGTTGAGTCTAATCCCCTATTCTTCCTGAAGACACTGCCCATTTCAAGGGTTAAAAAAACACTGTGCAATCCTGCAGTTTAGTTTGTAAGGGAGTTGACAAGATGGACACAGCTATGGTCACTTGTTTGTGAATTAACTTGGCTGAATTGGGATTAATGCAGAAGAATTGAGCAGCTACAATAGAGAATCATACAGCTGATAAAACCTGGGATATTTATCATCTGATCTTTTACAGGAAAAGTTGGCAATTCATGTATTACTAGTAACTAATATACAGCCCAGATTTACTGTCTCCAAACAATTTCTTGCAGTCACTGCCAGTCAATTGAAATGCAACCAATAAATAAATCTGTGGAGTATTCTTATGGTTGAAAAGTGCTTATTGTCATTAATGATGAATCAGACAAAGAAATAGAAACATTGATAAGTCAGCAATCATGGAGCTGACAGGGACACCAAACAACATTGAAGAACAGTTTTGCTATGGCCTGAGCCTCTCCTCAAATGTAGGGTGAACGTTCTTTTATTTGATAATTGAAGTCACCCAAAAAGTGTTTCTTCTTTCAGGGAACCCTACCATACAGTCTTGCAGATCTCACAGCACACTACACTATAACTCACAAGGCACCTACGTGGAACAAGTCTAATGAACAATCTACCTCCATATAGGAAGAGAGTGTAGTTGGAACCTCCATATAGGATGAGAGCACAGAACAAACTAAATCTTCAAGAAGAAGTGCTGAAGAAAGAATGAGAGATAAGGGGGATGCTCTTAATTCTGATGCATTCAGAAATTTTATTTCAACTTTAAATCTCATGATCTTGTTCTTAAATGCCAAACATAAAATGGCCATAGCACTGTGTTCTTAGCCTTGTGAGAGACATTAGTTTCAAGTGTCTGACTTTTGCTTTTAGGTATAGTCTGTAGAGAACAACGCCCAGTAGATTATCTGAGAGCAATACTGTGCATGCAGATTTCCAAGACACCCACATCCCAGAGATAACACCAGGGAGCTAATCAAATGCTTTTCTGCCTGCACAACTGTAATACCCAAAGCTGCTAGGAGCATAATTTTTAGACACATGTGGGAGGAATTCTTTTTGTAATTCCACATTTCTTTCACTCCCACCACATGTCTAGGCTTTGCCTTCCAGAGGCACTGCTTCCCTCTCAGAGATTTTCTTTTCCTCTTCCCCCACCTTTCTTCCTTTTTCCATCCACCTCCCTCCCCATTACCTCTCTGCCATGGACTTGGAAGTCTTCTGGGATAAGCAGCCCTCTAGTGTTGCAACTGATGCTGAAAAAGCCAGAAGAACTTAGAAGAATATAAGCAGAACCAAAGTGATTTCTTAGAATGAAGCCCACCATTTCCCCTCCCTGAAACTTACTTTGCTTCTTCTGCATAAGGGATCATGAAGCATCCAAACTAAAACAAAAGACATTCAATTCTGATATCTTTTGAATAAATGTCAAATATAAGCTACAAACTTGAACTGGGTAGTATACAAAGAAGATCCCCCCCATAGTTAGAGGAATATCAGGTGGTTTTGCTTGATGAATAAACAAGACATGAGGAATGAAGTTAACACTGTGATAAAACAAATACATCTCATGGCCTGTGGGGCCCAAGCAGAAAAAGTTGCCAAGAAGAAGGTGTGTTTAGGCTGTGGCATAAAAACTGTGAAAGAAATTTAGCCAAGAATAAAGTAGAAAAAAATGTTCTATGCCATAGAAACATGAATAAGACCCAGAAGGAAGAGAGATCCTGTGGGGAATGCAGGAATCCAGGGAGGATTTGTTAGGCTCTTCTACTCTTAGAGGTATGAATGAGCTTTGTGGTAAGAAAGATCTGAACATGAATCTCAACTCTGGAACCCCAGGTAAATTAATTAACCTTTCTGTGACTCAGTTTTATTGTCTGTAAAAATATGATAATAGTACATCTTACAATTCATTATTGTGAAGATTAAACAAATATAATTCAAATGAAGCATGATAACACATTATTGTTTTATGATGCACTATATTGTTTGAATATTAAAGTGTTATTTTCATGAAAAAACCTCAACTTTTTTAAAGTCTTCATTAGAAAATTAGGATTAATTATATATCTATCCCACTAGACATTTGTAAAGACTAAGTAAGAGGGTGCCTAGATCTGTGTAAAGAACAATAATGACATGATTCTATTAGGAATATTTTTAACTGCAAGACCTCCTAGCAGAGTTAATATCAAAATAATAAAAACCAAGGAATATTTTTTTCTTACATAAAAGAGTTTTGGAGTTGGGAGCCCACTATTAGTATTGGTTTAGAAGACTGATCTGAGTTTTTCTTCTAGCATAGAACATGGGGCTTTGCATGTGCTAGGCCAGTACTATACCACTGAGCTATATCTCCATCCCTCTGTACTTTAAATTCTTCTTCAAAATTTGCTTTTTATTATTTCTTGGTGTTTTATGTTTGGTGCTACTATGAGATCCACATTCAAGGAAAGAAATATAAGGAAACTATGGCACTGGGCAGATGTATCCTCTTTTAGGAGGAAGTGATTACTTTTCTGTAAAATTTTAGGATATTTCTTCTACAACAAATTGTCCAGAACTGCCTCATATGATGGTCTCCAGTTCAAGAGAGTCTGCAGTGAGTATTTATGTATATTCATTGTCTCTTTCCTGAGTTAGAATTTTATCAGTAGATGTGGATGTCAGGCAATGAGGATTTTTGCCATTATACTGTTTAGTAATTTGCTGTATGTCAAGCTCCACTCCAAGGGCTAGGTATGAATTATTTAATACTTCAGATATAATATAATGATATTTATCATTAGTAACTGCTGCTTTTTAATCAAGGGAGATAAAATGCAGATTGATAATTCAGAAAACATAGTTCAGACATTAGGAATGACAGTGAACTCAAAGCCACACAGCTTGATTTCATGATACTTTTCTTCGACAGGGTTTCCAGAAAGTACCTTCTTAACTATGAGAGTTTATAGTGGTTTATAGTGGTAGATTTTATTGTTGTTACTGTTTTCTGTTTGTTTCTGTTTTTGTTTTTGAAGTTTTTCTTTTTGTTAGAAATTTAAGCGTTGCTGCATTGCCTAGTTGGTCTTAAACTTTCATCAAGCTCAAGTCATCTTCCTGATCTGGCCTCCTGAGTAACTTAGATCATATATTAGCAGCCTCGAGCCATCTGTGGAAGAATGTAGTTTAATTCCATATACTTTACAATTCCCTTGATCTCTAACACCACAACTTGACTTTTTGCAAGTTCCTGTGCTCCATACTATAGCTATACAGTCTTCATGGTACCCTGCTACTACTGCCATTCTTAACTGTACTTCCTAAATAAATGATCCTATCTTAATCTTTAGCTTCTCCATCAGAAAGACAATCCTTCTCATAAAATAAAAGAAATAGAGTTGGTTTAAGTCCAAAGGCTTGGGATTATGCTTTCCTAGTCATTGGGCTTGCTCCTTAACTACCTTTAAGTTTTAGTCTTGCTTTAGAGAGGAACTCTGGGCTGGACATTCACAGTTGGGAAACAACATTACAAATGACTTATTTTTGTTTAGCTAAAGTCTTCAACTCCTCCTTCCTGCTGTTTTCCTCAGCTCAGGTACTTTGTTGATTTGAAGATGTAGAACCAGAAAAAATATGAATTTACTATTATTTAGGAACACTATAACATGGCATCAATATCTTGGCCGAAGATTTATATGGCCGTATGTCTTCACTAACATGAGTACTTTGAGACCTATTATATTATAAATATGTGCCTATACTATTCAAATCCCAGAAGAAAGTTTATATCAGAAACAATGAAAACTGATGATATATCTGTGCTTCCATTAGACATGGTAAGAAATAACTGAGTTCAGTCAATGACAGAGTCAGTGCTGTTTATTTATCTAAGTATTTTTAATCCCAATTTCTGCAGAAGTCCACAAGAATTGCCTTGTTACAGGTGGTACCCTTGTCTTTATTATCGCTAGTCCAGAAAATTCTCTTAGTGACAATGCTCTGAACAAAATTCTCTTTAGAATGTTAGGTTGACAAACTAAACTAAGAATTTTCATGACATAGAATGGCCAAGGCAGAGAGAAAACCCAGCCACTGAGTACTGTGGCTAAAGTCTTGGGAACTGGACACGTTGGTATGAATCTAATTTTATGAATTAGCTTTGCATATTGGGGGTGATTACATATCCTCTTCAACCCCGTTTTTTTTTTCTACTTGTGATCAAGAATGAATTAATGCTAATATCTAATAGGATAAATTCTACAACAGGTCATTCCTGGTACATGGTACTTCAGTTATCAGCTGTCATTTACAAGAAATGGAGCAGAAACACAGAAGGACATACATCCAGCATGAGAATGAACCCAGGAACCAGTGGGCCCAAGAGGATCCTCTGATGAAGAGGAATTTCTCCAGGATTACTAGATCCTAAGTTCTCTCCCCTCCACCAGAGCTGTTGCTCTGAATTATATATGTGTTAACTCCCTGCTGTCTGTTCACAGTCATAGGCATGTCAGAATTGGCTCATGACAACTTCAGCTGACAAGATATTGAAGTGTGATAGCTCTGCTCTTGGGATCTTTGTACTATTTGGGAAACTGTGCTATGATGCTATGAAATCAGTCAGAAAACCTCTCTATTGTGATTCATCAGTCTAGAACATTCCCTGAGATGTTTGAATGAATGAAAGTCTTCCAGATCTACCTTTAGAAAACAGTATTTTCTACCATCACCACCAGCTCTTTCACGAACAGCTCTAATCTGATAAGCAACATGAGCTGAGAGGATCACCTGCATTCTTGGATGAGGGCCCGTAGTCTCACAAAATAGGGCTGAATATGGTAGGTTGCAGCTGTCCCATGAGATGATATTGGCCAAAGACTTGAAAAGCTAACTCAGATTTTACTATCAAGATGAGCACTCATCATCCTAATGATGTTTATTTTGAACACTGTACCTTAGACATTAAAATTAGACTGCAAATTTCCTCCACTAAACCAATCCAGGTTCACTTTGTATGGCTTTGTATGGATTTTCTGTATTGTAAAGGTACCATCTGAAGCTAACTCCCTTCACAAAGGAACTGTCTTCCTAGACAAAATCTGCAGAGGACTTCTTTGGGATTAAAAGTCTATGACTAGTATTCTGTAATGTAACTGTACTCAATTGGTGCTGGCTCCCTGAAGCAGAGAGGGAAAAGGGGAGGCTGAGCTTCTGCTTCTGCAGCAGGAAGTAGAAACTCTATCACTGAGCAGATGATGCTGAGGAACAACACTAAAGGAACATTCATTTTCTTTAATTTGCATCATTATAGATTCAGAGTTTTCAAAGTTTGAAGACTGTTGATTAATCATTCTTGAGTGTGAATTTTTTGACAGGTTGAGAATCTGAAGAAAGGAAGACAGCTCAGTGCTAGGTGTGCTTCCTTCAGAAGGGTCTCTGTGTCAAGTTTCTTCTAATTTAAAAGAAAACAAAGTTAGCTTAATCTTGTTTTTTAGAGAAAGTATGAAAAATAACTTTTCTTCAAAGTAATAGGCAAGGATTTTGATGCTGTCTTTCATATATAAAACAGAAACATCACTTCCCTCCTCTCTTAGGAAAAACATGGTTTCCTCCAATTATTCAGTATTTGAAATGGAAGAGGAGGAAGCCATCTCTTGTGCTTAAATACGAATTTAGACCCTTTGTTTCCAGAGGCAGATTTCCTGTGGCAGAGTTTGGAAGAATGCTTCCGAACCTCAGGGTACAGTCAGGCCAGGGCCAAGCACATTGCACTAAACCTTTAAGGCAAAAAACACCATCCTTAAGAAAAATTAACCCCCATTGTCTTTAGCAACTCAAGTGTCTCCTTGGCTATTTTACTTGTTTTGTAATATTACCTGAATTCCCATAATCAGGGAAAGTAAGAGAACAAAGCTGTCTCAGGTATCTCATTTCATATGAAGAATCAACGGTACTACAGTGGAAACTCAGATGAAATCTGTGAAAGTCTATACCATGAGCCAGCATAAAATGTAATAATTTCAAGAGGCCAAGCATATTGCAGAATAGAAAGTCTTATGTTAATGTTTGAAAGAATCAGTGGGGAAATGTTTTATTGATGAGGAAGATAATAGACCAGATAAGAATATTCAACCATTGAAAAATGATTTTGATAATTCCAGAAGAATAACTGACTTACATCATTCTTCCATAAGGAACATGGTTTTGAAGAGTGGCATGAGAAGAGTAATAGGAATGTTTGCTGGTATATCTGCATATCCTCTTTTACTCTGCTAGAGGAACACATTCTCTTAAAGCTCCAAAGAATTTCCTTTGGAGTATGCATGGATTTTTCTATCACTTGCAATCCATGAAGACATTTCTCTATTCTTGAGCTACACTCAGCAAAAGAACACTTTAGCCTTCTGAAGTTCCAGAACAAGCTTGTCAGAGCTCACTGGTTTGGGCAACTCACAGAGTTGCCATTGACTTTCTTTCTGACATTAGCTGAGCATGCTCAAGAGAGTGAGACCCAAAGCATAGAGCAGAAAGCTGGCTGCATTTCCTGACTCAAGTGAGAAAGCCCAGTGTTCCATTGCATCCTGTTGACAAGGCTCTCTTCCCTCAGTATAAGGTAAGGACCAAGATGTATCTATTTATCTGAATTAGTATCTGTTCTGTCCTTCCTAACATCTTGCTTTGAGGCTGTTTTCAGTTACTGTTATTATAAACTTCAGTATTGTGGGTGACCCTCACTAATCAGTGTGGCAGGTAGTGTGCTGAAAATTCCCACATACAAATTTGTATCCTGGGAAGCCAGCTGGTGAAGAAGGTCAATACCTACACTCTGCAAAGAAGAATGGAATTCAAAGAGGTTAGCTAACTCTCCCAGTTAGGAAGTCAAGAGTCAGAAATTGAAATATTTAAAGCCCTTTCTTAGGACTTATACTATACCATTTCTCAAAGACAGTATCTCCATAACAATCTAAAATTACCTGGTAAATAAAATAAATTGCAAATTTTACCACCACACAGGGCTCCACTTGTTATTCTATTCTGGGCCTTCTCATTACATTCACCCATTAATTCCATGAAAAATGCTCAAATGCACAGCGTTTTCTTACTCTAGTACTTTATAAGCATTTTCAACATAGTATTTGTGATCTGTGTTGCTAAGATTTGTGCCCTCCAAAGGTTTCTGCAATATGCAGGCTCTGTGAAGGTATTAAAGATTTTGGATTTGGATTTTCACGTCTGTGTGCTTAATGCTAATGCTTGTTCCCGTAGCCTCAGGCTCTCTTGTCCACAGCCTTTTGAACTGAGACCTTTGCTTCTAGAGCAAACAAATAGGAAAGTAAAGGCTGGGGGCAGGGGTTAACCTTTCATTGTGGTCTTGAAGCAGACCCCTCCTTACTACCCTATCTCTCCTCTCAAGTAAGAGAGAGACAGATATTATCACAATTCCTATCTAGTTATTCCACTATTTTCTACTAAATTTTTACATCAAAAAGAATTGTATTGGCTTATAGCTCTTGCATGTAAAGAGGGTCCAGGTTTTCTCTCTTTGTTTTGCTCAGTGTTTCAAGAGATATTTTGGACATTTGGGAAAAATGACTGTGAGACCTGTGAAGCCAAAGAGCCTAGTTAACTGTTTCAGGCTCAGGAGTCTCATTACTCTTCTGGAGACAGAATTGTTGCTAGGTTACTGGGGCATTTCTTCTCCTTTGCTCTGCAGATTGTACTAATCACAAATGGCAAAATAAAAAGAAATCAAGATTCCTGCCCTTATTCCTTGTCAGATACTATAGAAATTCTGATCATAAGAATGACAAGATAACAGGAGTACTTGCAGCTAGAAGGCCTCTGTTGCTTACCATTCCTGTGTTTTTCAAGTTTCCCTTCATAATAAACTCTTATACTACCATGAACTGAACTTCCCAGAAGGAAAAAAATACTTTTGTTTAAAGACAGCATAAGGCAGATTCCATGATTGTTAAGACCTTAGGAATAGTGCAGATCTGTGAACTCTGATCATCTTCATCCCCTTAATAGCCATGAAATGCTACTTCTGTGTTTGACTTAACATCTTTCCCTATGACTATGAGTAAATCTTTACAGAAATGTTCTAATGGATCACTAATTTCCAAGAGGCCATCATATGGTGCCCTTGTTGAAATGGTTACACAGAATTTGAGGTTGAGGGTGCTTGCTACCTAGCTCATCCCAAAATGCTGGCAGAAGTTAGGCTCCTCCCTTCTGTACTGACAGACCACAAATCACAGCAAAATTCTACCCCCTTAAAAAGGTGGGCTATGATTGGCAGAATTGCTTACCTGAGTTCCTAGCCCCCAGGATATGCCTATCCCAGCATCCCTGTCTTAACCAATGGCATTTACCCCTGAGTAAAAAAGAACCTCCCTCACCCTAACCCTATAAATGTAATGACCCTTATATTAAAAGAGAGAGAATGCTTTTCTGCCAGCCTCTCAGGAGAGTTTGGATTCACTCTTATCAGCTCCAGCTCTGAGCTCCAATCTAAGACAGGCATGAATGTGTGATAAGAACCATGCCATGCTAAGCTTCCCCCTCGACTTCCCATCTGAAAGCTACTACAGCTGTGAGCTGGCTGTAGCTGCTTCGAAGGACCAGGGAAGCCATGGGCAAGGTGCACAGTGAGTCTCTTTTCAACACCATCAGATAGCACTTGAAGCTTATAACAGAGTTTTTTCACTTTATTGGACCTGATCAGCTGGTGTTTCCAATAATTTGGAAAGCACAATGATATATGACCTCTTTTTTGTTGTTGTTGTTAATATAAAAATTTCATGAAACTATTACCATGGAGTACATGGTATGTGGCAAACTTAACTCTTAGTTCCTGGCCAAGCTCACTTACATCTGGCTCCAGAATAAACTGTTATTCTCCTTGAGTTAACACTGTAAACACAGCTCTTACATTGATATCTTGCATTGATATCATAAACTTATGAGGACAAATGGTCAAATGTTTTAAATTTTGAGGCAATAAGTCATAGAAATTTTAAATAATATCTCTAGGTCATAACACTCACAGAATACTCAGAATTTACATGTTTTAGCTCAAGAACTGACACTAAAATTGTACAGAAATTATTATCAATAGGATGAATGACAAGTTTGTCGGAACATGATAAGGCTCCATATTAGATAAGACGTCATTTTCCTAAGCCAATTGACTGATTTTTCCAATGTATTGACTCAAAAACTATTTATTAATCCAACTTAGTTTATTAGTCTATTTTTCGTTGCTGTACTGAAATGTCTGAGGGAGGTTCATGTTACAAAGCAAGAAGTTTATTGTCTCTCAGTTCTGGAGGTTCCAGAGTGCAGTACTAGAAGGGGTTTTACTATGACTAGATGCCTCTTGGTCAAACCACATCTTGAAGAAAGCACCCAAGGAAGAGAGATTGTGTCCTTCAACAAGATTCCAGGGAGACACGGATTCCACAGCCTCCTCTAAATATGCCCCTGATTTACATGAGGTTTTCATTTTAGGCCTTATTTCTTAAAATCCCCATTGTCAATGATTGGGAAATTGTGGCCAGATAGGGTGATTTTATGCTCTGTATTAGAATGCTGTTTTTGTACTGTATAAAAAGAGTCAGCATGTTATTACTAGCTTAATACATATACAGCAGTTAATGTTTGGTTTGTTTTGAATCAACCCCACTTTATCCCAGATGTCTCTGGAGTAGTACAAGGTTGATATCAACAAAAACTAACCTGACTCAGTGTTGCAGAAAGTACCTGAGCCCAAATACCCACAGAATTAGCAAAATGTTCAAGGAATAATAACAAGAGAGGCACAAGTGTCACAAGTTTCAGTAACATAGCTGACCGTCCCACCAGTGTTGCAAGAATAAACTCTGGAACGAGGGGTTATATTTAGCCTTCTCTCAATAAATCCTGCTGACTGTATATGAAACAGTTTAATTTCTGTTTTTATTTGTTGACCTCTATGGTAATAGGAAGTATAAAGTCTAGCATTCAAACTATGCTAGCATTGGCACACCATGTGCCAAACACTGTTTCAGCCATGGATGATGTGCTAGTGGTAAGACAGGCAGATATCAGACACCTAACTTTGAAGGGATCAGACAAAGTATTCATAAGCTTCACATTAGACAATGATAGCAAGAGTTAGAAGTGGAGGTGGGGAGACAAAACAAAGTCTAGACATGCTTGATGTCAAGTATACTTCAATAGATCAGGGAGGTGGAGAAATTTCAGAATAAAGACTCAGGAGGCATGTCCATTGAAATATAAAAAAGAAAAACATAGATGAGTTCCTCAGTGTCCTGTGGAAGTAAGTTTTATGAAAAGTAATGAAATGTCCCAAATGTTGTGGTATCCTTGAAAGAGACATTTGGAAGTTGAAGATTAAAACCATAATGAAGTAGGTTCAAGACAAAGTGGCAAGGGAAATTGGTGGTGGTATGTTTGTTGGTGCTCAATAATGAAGTACCACAGACCACTGATTTGAACAACAAAAATTCACATTCATAGTCACAGAGGGTAAAGTCAAAGGTCAAAGTGTTGGCAAGCTTGGCTTCTCCGGGGGTTTCCCTCTTCATCTACCAAGTGGCTGGCTGTCTTGTCACTGACCACACACAATCATATCTCTGTGTCTGCAATTCTGTGTTCAAATTTCCTTTTCTTTTAAACCCTTTGTAGAATTAAAGTAGGGTATCCTGCTGATGTCCCAGACCTTAGTCACATTTAAATATTTTTTAAAGGCTGAAAATAAGTACTCCATCAAATTCTATAACATGTTTGCTTGATTTCTTCTAAATTATTTCTTTTATTTTTTGAGATTAATATAACTACACCATCTCCCTTATCTTTTCTTTCTCATATATTCCCATTACTACTCCTTGTTTTCTTTCAAATTCATGGCCTTATTTTTTATTATTTATTGCTGCATAGATATATGTATATGCATGTCTCTTTACATTCCCAATATATAAATGTACCCTGTTCAGTGTGTATATTGTTATTTGTATGGATGTTTTCAGGGCTGTCTGCTTAGTATTGGATAATCAATTGGTATGCTCTTTCCTGGATGGGACCATTTCTCTAGTTCTCAGTGTTCTTAAGTTGCCTTTCATCAATAAGCAAATAGACCTTTTAGTTTTGAAGGAAGGATAGATTACATACATCTGCCAAGAATTCATAGAGACTTGCATTTTTTTTAGCTTATTGAATGCTATTGGTTTTCATCATATACCATTTAGAAAATGTTTCTCTATATTATTGATAATACTAATACAAACTGACTTCCTACTGTGGATAAAGCTGCAGGTCTCAACCTTAGTGGAAAATAAATTTAGTCAATTCCTGTTGCTGCTAGTACTGTGTCATTTTAAACACTTCTGATATACTGAATAATGAAAAGTCTCCTGGTGAGCATGTGACTGATGAATAGCAATAGTTGAGAGGCACTATGGCAAGTCCATCACAAACACTATTGCATTTAATTGTCTCAACTACTTTAAAAGACAGATTCTTTTGTCACATTTCAATATATTAAAAATACAGATGCGTGGTCTCAGGGTCATCATTCTTTTACCAGTCACCTGGCCTTTCTCCTTTATCAGACAAGAATCATGGGCACCAATAAGCTCTCCAATGCTGGTCTTTGTTAATGTTTGCAACCCTTAGCTTCTGGTGACAATTGGCCATAGGCTACAAGCTGCAGCAAGTGGTGTGTTTTATCCTGTAGGTCTAGGATATCTGGACTCTCCTGTGCTAAAAGGTATCATAGCTTTCACACAAATCTAGGAAGATGGGCTTCCCAGTCTTTCATAGTGGATAATATTTTCAGCTTTGTAATCCAAATGCTTTGTGGATATAGCCAGCTTAATCAACCATAAAAGGGGTGTTTGTGCCAATTACAGTAGATCTTCACGCAAATTAAAGCTTGCATTCACAACAGTCATGATATCATACCTGTAGCTGGACGCATTAAAGGAGTTTTGTGATTTTGGTTTCTTTAAAAATGCAAAATGGCATTTGGACATTTTTGTTCCCATAACAGGTGTAGTGGATGATAATGAGGTTGATTTGCACTGTTCATTGCCAGTAGCTATGATTTGATTACTTGCAGCTGTTTTGCCTTGTGCAGTTTGTCCTTACAATTGCCTGCTGCTTGGACTTCTGGGAACTTTGCTTAGAATATAACCCAGAGAGCAGGGATGGAGTGGTTGTTGGTAGTTTGTGGAGTGGTTGGTTGGATGTTAGTCCAGCTCATCATCTCTGTCTCTCCAAGTGAAGGACAGCCAAAAAGGGCTGTGAATATTTCTTCCTTTCTCTTTCTCTCTTTCAAGGCTGTGTACAAGGGCAGTGAAATTTTCTTTTCTTTCTATCCTTCCTTTCCCTATTATGAGCTAAAGGATTTCTTTCTATCCTACCTTTTTCTTTCCTGAACTAGACAGTAAAAAAGCACTGGTATGCTACACATACCAGTCACAGGCATCCACCAGCTGGCTATCAAAGGCTGTGTTTCCTCTCTAGCATGGTTATATATGCTTACAGGGTCATTCATATTTAACTGAGAAAATGTTTACTAGAATAAGGTCGGTGAAACTTGTCAGGGTTGTTAATGGTTGTGTCCAGGTCTTCAGGAGTAGAGTTATGCTTTGGCAGCAAGCAACTGTGTTTGCTATGTAGCTTCCTCAAAGCATCTAAGGGGTATCCAAAGCAGTTGATGAGGGCATAAGGCAATTATTTGGCTACTTGGCCGACAGATCTTCTCTCAAAGCAATGGGTATACAGGAAGAAGCCAAAAACTTCCAATCTCAGGGAGGCAAGCTCCCCCATGCCCCAGTATCTTAGCTGATTTATGGCAAATATATAAGGGGTAGTTAGATAAGGATTTATCATTAATAGTTAATTTTGACAAACTTTAGCAATGTATTAACAATGTGTAACACTTGTTCAGTGTCCCAGGGAGAGTCATCCCACTCTGATTCTGTCCTGAAGTCTTTTCATATATACATTATGTCCCCTATGGGTAGTTCTGTTCTATCCTGGTGCATCTTGATGTACAAACCTTATTACTAGGATCACAAGCATCAGGAAGTCCATATGAGTCTGAACTACCTAACTAGATGAGTTTATTAAACCCCAAATATGGATATAAGAGATCAAATTATACCACCCCCAAATATGGCTAAGGGAGACCAATATATACCTGTCCAAATATGACTGCAGAGACCAGAATGCAACAAACCAAATATAACTGCGAAACTAACACACACAGCTCCAAATAAGACTATGCAACCGGAATGCTCCATCCCAAATATGACTATGAAACTGACATGTACTGTTCCAAATGCTTGTTTTGCAGAAGAGTTATTTTGAGCTAATTATTTTCAGAAACAGTGGATACAGAAAAAGCTCTAAAACCAGAGAAGTTACTCTTTTGGTAAGGGAAATTTACATTTATAGCAGAAACTCCTTTGTAAGGGTGTCTCCCTCTGTGAACTAAATTAAAGTTAAGCTCATCAATGAAGAAGACAGTGGGTGACATCTCATAATAAAACTGACCCTGTTTATCATGCTTTTTCTGGTCAACTCCCTGTGATGGTCTTTCTCACACTCTTCTTTTATGGATGCAGCTGAAGATTGAATTTGAAGATGAATTTTAAGCTAGGGCTTTGAGACTTGAACTTAAGACTAAAATACACACGTTTCTGTGGATCTCTGGGACTTTGTTTCTGAAGACTCCTGTGCTCTGTAAAACTTCAATTAAATAAATGTCTTTCTCTTTCTAATCTGTTTTCATTTGTCAGTCATGACCCTTTGATGCAAAGAAGTCTTACTTCTCTACCACAAGTTCTACAGATATTGCTTTCAACAATAACATGTTCCTTCTTGTCTTTTCACAGTTGTGGAAACAATAGTATGGAACAACTTAGAGACTGACATCCTCCTTCAAGAAAGAAGCAGATGGGGAAATCAACTTTGTGATCAGTTGGAGGTAAGAAATGAGGGTAAGTGAGAGGCTAATGGAGACAGGAATATTCCCTGTTTATCTTGGGATAGATGATTCTTCTAGGAGCTCAGGCATTTCATTTTTATAGTGTTAGTATTTTCCTACTTTCATGGCAGTGGTCAGGTGTCCTGTGACTGGAGGATATGACACTGAGCATGCAAATAGGATTGTAATAAAGTTAGAGCTTATATGGAGGTCAATTCAGCATTCATCCTACATTCTATCAGTTTTGACTAATTGTACTGAAAAGGACTTCTACACTTCAAATATGTTGTCCCCAAATATATACAGAATAGTGGAAATTTAGTCCAAGTAAAGCAGCATAAGATAAGGTAAGAGGAATGCTACTCAATGCTACAAGCTCTGATTCTCTGTCAGAAAAATATATGAAAAAAACAAACTGTAAAAATAGAAGTACTACAAGGAGAAGGAAAACAGTTAAATCAAGATTACAGTGTATTCATGAGTATTTAATGACAGCCAGCTCTTAAAGGATGTGTTTAGAGTAAACAAAAGAGGAGAAACAGCCTGATCCACTCCATAAGATAGACTCCATGCCTGAAACTTCTTAAATAGCCAAGATCCTGAGACTAGATAGACCAGGGACCTGGAGGAAAATGAAGCACTATTGTTCTTCTAAAGGAATATAGCAATAAAATGGCTTTTTAAGGGGGATTTTTAGGGGGTTGTTTTTTTGTTTTATTTATTTATTGTTTTTTGAGACAGAGTTTCTCTGTTTTAACTCACTATATAGACCAAGCTAGCCTTGAAGTCATTGAGATCTGCCTACCTCTGCCTCCCGAGTACTGGGATTAAAGGCATGTGCTACCAAACTGCCAGGCAAATAAAATGGTTTATAATGACATTCTGCTATACCAACAGATCAGTGTCTTGCTCGGCCCTCATCAAAGAAGCTTCCTCCATCAGTAGATGGAGTCTAACAGAAAGACCACAACTGGACAATGTGCATTGAGTAAGAGAACTTGGAACACTCAGTAGTAAATGAGTTGTCTTCATCAAACTCATTTATTATGGATAAAGAACTATGAGGAAGAGGAGGTGAAAATATTATAAGAGCCCGAGGGGATACAATACCAAGGAAGCAGTGTCTTCAGACATAACAGGATTGACACACATATGAACTCACAAAGACTGTGGCAGCACACACAGGGCCTGCACAGGTTCAAGCCAGATGAGGTCTCCTCACTCACAGAAAGGGATATATACACAAGCTCCCACTGTTAATCAAGTGGCTATCTCCAATTGACAACTACTTATAAAGAGAAATTTAGTTTCTTTAATGGAGTCTTAACTGTGCATACAAATGACAGTTAAGACCACATGACCAGCAGTATATGACCAATACAAAACTACCTTGAATGAATTTTTAGAGAAAATTTTTGTCTCATGCTGCTTTGTTTGTACATTCTTTATCTTACTTATCTTTTGTTTGTATATTGTTGTTTCCAATTTATGTTTTTATGAATTTTTTTTGTTGTATATATGTGCCTATGCATATGTATACATTTCTTGTGCTTTTTTTGTTGTTTTGTTTTATTCTTGTTTGTTTGATTTTTTTAATCTAAGTTTTTTGTTAATTTGACTGTTGGGCCAGGCAGTAGTGATGCATGCCTTTAATCTCAGCACTTGGGAGGTAGAAGAAAAGAGATCTCTGTGAGTTCGAGGTCATCCTGGTCTACAGAATAAGTTGAAGAACAGCCAGAGTTACAGCAGAGATCAGTACTATTAGTTAAAGGAATATATTCAGAAAGCAAACAAAACAAAAACCCAAAAGCTAAATTTTAGTTCGTAATGTAAAAAGCAAAGTCATGTAATTTTTTTTTCTTGAGCCAGTTTCTTTGTATAATCCTAGCTGCCTAGCTGTCTGGAACTCATTTTGTAGACCAGGCTGGCCTAGAACTCACAGGGATCCACCTGCCTTTACCTTCTGAGTGCTGTGTTTAAAGACCTGTACCACCACCTTTGTAATTTATTTTAATGAAAGGGGATTAGGATAGAACACTTGCTCAGCAAGTAGGAGGTCCCAGGTTTAAAATAAATAAATCCAACCTGTTTAGGGAATGAAAGCAGAGCTTCCTTTATCCCTCTTTGGGGGATTATTGTTGAAAGAGTCTAATAGCCAAAAGGAAGTGTCTCTGAAGAACATCTTCATTTCTGTCAAAAGGATTACAATTTTAGATCTTCTTGCCTTGTCATTTGTGGTTTAACACCACACTGGGCTGATGAAGGTAGCAGCAAAAACCTTTTCTTCCAGGCTAAAATACAACACTGGGAGCTTTGATTGTTGGGTTACAATACTGATTTTGTGTGGTTATCAGTGTTGTTAACAAACAGAATCTAATATCTGATCAGGACAGAGGACAAACAGGTAGATATGAACTCATTAGTGTGAACAGCTTTGGGATCTTTTCATCTTGTAAAGGTGTGTGCACTTATGGCAGAGCACAAATCATGATAAATCTCTCTCTACTAAATACACTTAGAGTCTGAGGACATGGACTGTTCCTACCTGGAAAAGACTCTGTTTCTCTCCCTTCTATCTCCCTTCCTCCTTCCATCTTTAATGGGACATCTTGCCTTCCTAGAATATAACACTTCAGAAAGATGAATTGCATCAGTGTCTCCTTCAATAAGCAAAAATACTCTGGTACTCAGCTGTGGAAACAGAGAAAGAAACATCTTTTTACAAATTCCTGTCACCCTATTTAGCAGGAAGAGAAGACAACTTTCTTTAGCTTTCCATATTTTTTGCTGTGTGGAGGTTAGCTGGGAAAGACTTGCAGCTGAAGATGGCTGGTTATCATTCTTGGAAATCATTTGCATTTATTTATAGCACCTCTTGTAGGAGGGAATCAAATCATTAAAACTAGTACACTAACAAATGCAAGACAGCAAGTGCCATTACCTCCTTAATGTTCTGAGGCAATGGAGGTCCCCAGAAGCCCAAGGAGGAGCCAATTGAGCTCAGGTCCCTTGTGCAATTTCCAAGGCCCATATGATTCTCACAGTGCTTAAGGGCCTTGAAACAGTTTCTTCAGTACTGGTGAAGTATTTTTTAACCTGATATTTTGAAATACTATTTTCCAAAATTGTTTGGAGCCCCATATTTCATGTTTGTGTCCAAATTATCTGTTTTCCAGAGCTCATACTTGAAGGAGTGAGACATTCTTAATAATACTTTCAGGGATGTTACTTCTGAGACTATGGAGATCCTGGTATCTTGCTCTAGTATGTCTCATATTCTTTAAATTCTTCAAAAGGTTTTAAGTTTGTTGGCCCTCAAGATTAAAAATGACACCCAGAACATGCCTTGATCTAGTCTGAGTTCCCTCAGTGGCAGTCCACCAACAAGTCTAATGCCTGACAGAAGCAAAAGAATCACTGAATAAAGACTACAGGACAATGAGACAGATACAGTTTTCAGCAGTGTTCAGTTGCTTTTGTTGGTTGGTGCTTTTCCTAATGCCTTGTCAGAGGCTCATTCAGCAGACACACTGACAGACAAGTACCTTGTTGTCCTTAAGCAAGCTTGCCACACCACTTTCTGTCATTCAGTCAGGGCTCCAAAGCAAGCTAAGGCAGGGCAAAATGCTCTTTCCTGAACACCATGTCTACAGTGCTACAGAAGAATGTTGGACTCTGTTTTTATTTCTGGCAGAAATATTCCAAATATTTCAACAAAATAATCTTGAAAAAAGAACATTGTGTTTTCTGCAACTTAAATTCTTAAATTCAGACACTTGGATCAACCTTTCTTTGCTTTTATAATCACTTCCCACCCTGTCTCTAAATACTATATAGCACAATATTTTCCTGGTTAATGAAAACTCTTGTTATCTTTATTTTTTATGCTCACGTGCACTTCTGTGTCAGAGAAAATAGACAGGTCAGAGGAGAACTAGTAGAAGTCACTTTTCAATTTCCATAATGCTGATCTCATGGATCAAACTGAGATTGTCAGGCTTGGCAGAAGGAACCTTTACATGCTTACTGAGCCATCTCTCTGGCCCTATGAATATTATTTTTGTTGCCTCTATCAAGGTACTACAGGGAGATTATTGTGAGTATTCTATGTCAGAAACATGGAGGATCACATGTGTCTTCCTGCAATGCCAGAATTGATTGAATAACAATAATTTACAAGTTAATCTGTTTTGCTGATTCTGTTGGCTGCAACACACCAAGTCATCACAGTTTCACTTGCTGATAGGTCACTCATTAAACTTCACATATGTATTACAGAGTAGTTACAAAAGGCTCAAGAGCCTGAAGAGTTCAGAGACATTGCTTAAGGAAGAAATAGAGGTAATTTTGATACACAAAGAGTGACTGAAATTATGTCATTTGCAGGAAAATGGTTAGAACAAAAAACATTAGGTTACATAAAATAAGCCAGACTCAGACAAATATAATTTTAAAAACACACACAAAAAACAAGATTCCTACACTTTATCAAAAAGGTCATAATTTTCAGACTAGTGAACTAATTGATGTCTAGGGTCTAGTTGCTAAAGAACATTGGCACTCTATCTCAGTTGCCAGGCTTGAGAAAGACAAATTGAACTGTAAAATGTCCACTTAACAAGTTCATGAGATATCTACTTATCTATCAAGACACAGACTTTGCTTGAAGGGTCTATGAAACAAGAGCAAATAAACTTCCCCCCTCAACTGCAATAAGAGACTCTCCCCCTCAGTCACATGATCTTATCTCTGAGAACTCACCCATGTTCTCTAACAGTGTATTTAAATAAACTTCCTTTTGTCTTTTTATGTCCACGATAATTTTTTTTTTTTTACTGTTCATGTTACCACTCTTCCTGACACTATTTCACACAGCAGAATCTGTCAGCATCTATCTATATGTCACAAAAGTATAAGGAAGTTTATATTGGGGTAGGGAGAAATCGAAAGGAAGGGATAAATAAAACAATATAATGGAGGAAAAGACAAAATATCACGTTTTCTCTCATATGTGGAAAAAAATATGAGATTCACACACACAACATATATGTATATACACTCACACAAACACACACGAAAGGAGAATAGGAAGGGGGTCTCTTTGAAGAAGGAAAAGGATCAGCAGTAAACGAGGAGGAGAGACAGATGGATAGTAAAAGAGGTGAATATGAACAAAATAAACTGATGTATATATGTGAAAAATCTCTTAATGAATTTTATTATTTTATATTTATATGTATCATAACTGAAAAAATAAAAGTATAAAACAAGGAAAAATATGAACAAATATGGTTGGAGAGCTGTTGAAGCTGGTTCAAGTCAAGACATAGAATAACCTATGCACAAAGGAATATATAAATATATTTTTCTGAAGATCTGGCAGGTCCTTGGTGAGGTAACCTCAGGGGCCCTCACTATGCTGCTGTTCAAAGACACACTCTGGCTTTTCCAAAATTTGTGTCTAATCAGTAATTTAATATGTTTTTGAATGTAAGTGATATGTTCATTTGACCAATGAGAAAATTAATTGAGTTTCAAGGTCAAGGACCTATAAATAGACAAACTTCTAATTAAAGTTATAAAGTGTATAACAGCAAACAATATCAAAACCTTTACATTCTCAAGCTATTGACTTTCCCTTTCATTGTCAGAATATTGTATCTTAAACTAGATTTGGGAATTGAAATCAGAAAATATTCATTTTAACACCATCTTGCTTTATCACACTGTCCCCCAGGTATTGCTCTGAGCTCAGTGTTATCTCCCAAGGACAATTAAATGATGATTGTTTTGCTTCTCTACCTGTCACATTAACATGATGGGTGCTTTTTTTATTTATCTCAGGGCAATTTCTTCTGCAACAACTCTATAGACTTGTCAGAAAGACAAGATAGAGAGGCCATTAAGACAAAGGAAGAAGCTGGCTGTACAGGTAGGACCTGATGGCCATTTCAGGATTCAGGAATTGATCTTGCTAGACTTCAGAACACAATTCACTAAAATATGGCATCTTTGCATAGAGTATTTTCAACTGATGAAAGTTGACATAATCATAAAGAAGGAAGGATACGCTGTAGCTTATGTGATATTTTTCTTGCATAGGGTTACTCTACCAAGGCAAATGAGATTCTATAAAATATTTAGTAGTACTTTCATAAAATAATTCTTAATGAAATAAAGTGTATGAGCAATACCATCCATCACATTATGACTTTGTAAACAGCCTAAAGAAGCCATTTGCAGGAATCATGGCACCCTTATTTAGGAATACCCCTCGGCCCCATGAAGCCACCAACCACCTACCTCTTAGACATGGCTGCTGCTGTTTCTACCACCAGTTTCCTTCTTTTTTTTTCCAGAAAAATTACTTAAATTTTCTTCAGAATAATCAATTTTGGAAACTTTTGGGTATTCAGGATTTGTTCTACTGTTTTGATGCAGAAGATATGTAATTCCAGGTTAGTGTGTGTGTGTGTGTGTGTGTGATTCCAACCCAAGGCCTTATTACCTATTCTTACCAATATGTTCTCAGGTGTAATTTGTGTTTCAACCTCTAGTCTAAGAAGTTAGTTTGGGAGTGGACTTTTATTTGAAACATCCAATCAGAGGTAAGAGTAGGATTTCAAAAAACTAAGCTTAAAGATGAAAGACTCTTATATAGCCAAATAGTCGCTCAGTGATCAATCAGATGAAAAACCATGGCCTCAAACAATGAGCAGACTGAGGAAATATCACAGAGCTTTAGAGGAAATAAAATAAGTTGATGGATTGGAGGTACAGTGAGAGGAGCTAAGATTTTTCTAAGATTGTCACAGTAGGCACATCTTAGAAGATTTCATTGGGTCTTCCATTAGATGCAAAATGCCTAGGTAAGGAACAACTAGACTTGCCAGAGTATTAAGACAAGTGGCCTGCCTGGTGATACAAAACCAGAACGAATATTAAGAGTAGATGTCAAGGAGACAGTCTACAAGCTCTAGATTCTGCAGACCTGAAAAGAACTGAGACTCTTACCATACTGTCAGAGAAAAGCAACTAGAGGTTTTAATCAAAAGGACAATGTTCACACAGTTCAGATGAAAGCATATATTTTTCTTTTATTCTTTGTCAAATATCTTACACTCATGGTAAGTTTAAGAAAAAGGTATATTCAGTAATATCATTGAATATATTTTTGAAATGTCTGCCATGCAAAGCTTCCATCATTAATTTTAAAACATAAATATTATACAGATAGCTGCTTACACTCAATATTGCCTTGAGTGGAAAGCAAACTCTTAGGCTTTGTTCTCATTCAGCCTAAACAGTTTCATGGAGACAGAAAAACAGAAACAAGAGATGTAGCTGTTTACAAAAGGTCAATGGGTGTTCCAGAAGAGAACAAAATGACAATGCAAATCAGGAGAATCCCAAAGGCCTATTGGTAGAAGTAGCAAGATAGATCAACAAAACAACAACAAATAAAAACAAAACCAAATAACAATAAAACCAATATAAAATACTGCCAACAAGGTAAACTTTCAAATGCTTCTTCATATTTGGCATTTGTTCCTGGATTTAACTGATATGCCATTCCTGAGGACACATCTGTAGAAACTCACAGAATATATTTTAAAGCAGATTTAAGAATACCATTCACTCTCATTAATTATTTTAAATGTTATTTTCTCAAACCAGTCATCCTTAACTCAGGTGATAATGTAAATAAAATATGTAAGAAAAATAATAGGGAGCCTTATGAATAACTGTGCTTTAATCAAGTTTCTTATTCTGTGATTTCCAATCTTGAACATACTTTAGGATCTTAGAGATGAGCAGTTTTAAACCTTCTTCAATATATAGTATCCCATCACCAGTCTATAGATAGCCTCAAATTTATTCAAAACTTGCTTCTGGCATTCCATTACATTCAAGTGAAAACACAATAAAAGGGGTCTTGCTTTACTTTACTTTTTAGCATTACTACATTAGTCAAATTTTATCAATTAATATGTAAATTATCACATAAAGTGACAGGATTGATTCTGGAATTTGCATATATGTATATCATGTGTTTATGTTGTTTGTTCTTATTCAGTCCCTACTTTCACTGCCTATCCCTGTGCCTCAAACTCCAGTCTTGATGTTTACTCTCCTGCTCAAATAGTCTCCCCTCATTTTCATGTCACATGACTTCTATTATCTATACACATCTTGAGATCTCTCCTCTTCAAGATCCTTTCCTATTTTCATCACACACACACACGTATACACACACACACACACACACACACACACACACACACACACACATATTGAGTACTTCAATGAGAGGAAATATGTGGTGTTTGACAGTATTTGTCTTTTTGGGTCTACCTTATTTTGCTGAAAATGGTGATCTCCAGTTTTATTCAGTTTCCTGCAACCGTTGTTATTGGTCTGGAATCATTCAGAGATTCACCAGTCTAACCATGAATAAATTTTAACAAATAAGAGGCTTTATTAAATATTAGCCAAGACCATGGATACTGGCCAGGTCTAAACTTGAGTCATGCTCAGAATGTAGCACCAAATAACATTAGTCAGTAGCCAACAATGGCAAAACTCACAAAGCTATATACTTCCTGCCTTTGTGCAAGCATCAGAGGTAAGCACTCTGTAATATGTTTCCTGGCTATATATAATGCATATCCTGTGCATTCAGGAGCAATGAAGCTTGTTTACAGAAGCAAAAACATGTGATTTGTTATCTTACATGAGCATTAGTCCCAGCATTCCAGGAAGCTATCTGACCTTGGGCAAATGGAGCTTACAGATTAGAGGCATTTTTGTTTTATAGATTTCTTTTTTATAATATTTTTATTAATAATCTGAGTTTCATACAAGGTATCTTGACAACACCCTCTTCACATTCCTCCTTGTTCCACCCTCCCCTGTGCCCTCACAAAAATGAAAGAAAGAAAGGAAGGAAGGAAGGAAGGAAGGAAGGAAGGAAGGAAGGAAGGAAGGAAGGAAGGAAGGAAGGGAGGGAGGGAGGGAGGGAAAGAAGGAAGGAAGAAAATTAAGTCCAGTTTATGTGGCAGGAATATGGATCATGGACATCACCATGGTTTTTGGAGGCAACAGGCTGATCTGATCATGAACATTCACCTGGTTCATGCTAGATCAAGACCAATCATGACAAAGTTCAACCTAAAGTTGGGCCTCACTGCCCAAGCCTGTAGGCACATGGTCCTCCAGCAGGCACCTGGACATCACTCATGAACCTGGATATCCCACAGTCACCAGGGCATCCCACAGGTATTCAGACATCCCACAGGAACCAAGACTTCCTGCAGGCACCAGGACCTTTCTCCTGCCAGCACCGGACCTTCCTGACACTGCCTGGACATTGCACAGGCACCTGGACATCTTGCAGGTGCCAGAACCTCCTGCAGGCACCAGGGCATCCCACAGGTGCTCAGAAATCTAGTTCAACCTCCAGACACTCAGATATCTCACATTTACCCAGATATCACTCAGGCACCCTGACATCACATAGGCACCTGACCATCTGTGGTACCCTCATGGAAAGGTCATGCAGTTGGGTCCAGAGGGCACTTGCTTGAGCCAGCTCTCATCCTAAAGAGCTGAAGGTAGTTTGACCCCTTCCCTCTGTTTTACCAGACCACAGGCCACAGCAAAGTTCCACCACCTTCAGGGGGTGGGCTGCGATTGGCAGAATTGCTGACCTGTTTTTACCAATGCATTACTCTTGAGTACCAAAGTGACCCTCCTCCTGGACCCCATAAAATACCATGGCCTTTGCATAAAACTTCGGAATGCTCCTCTGATGTCATCTCCCAGAATTCTGTGTGCTCTGTAGACTCTTAGTTCCGCTACCTAAGACCCACTGGACACATCCCACCCATGCCCCGTGTGCTTCCTTCCTGATAGCCACCTACCAGCAGCTAGGCTGTACAGCCAATAGGCTCTCCGCTTGCTGTGGAAGGGAAACAAGGCACAGCAGGCTGAGGGGTAGAGAGAAACAACCCCACAACCATCCCACAGGCACTCAGACATCCAGCAAGCATAAAAATCTTCCATAGGCATCTAGTCAGCCCACAGGCACCAGAGCATCCCATAGGCTCCAGGGCATGGCATTTCACAGGCACCAGGACATTGTGCAGGCACCTGGCCATCCATCAGGCACCCAGACATCCTGTAAGCACCAGTGCATCTTGAAGGCAATTAGTCATCCCTTAGGCAGCTAGACATCCCACAACAACAAGAGCCTCCTGCAGGCACCAGGGTATCCCACAGGTTTCCAAATATTCCCACAGGCACCAGGACATTCTCAAGGCTCCAAGGCATCCTGTAGATGCCCAGGAATCATGGAGGCTAGCACACAGACACCTGGACATCTTGCAGGCACCTAGAGATCACAGAGCACTCAGGCATCATACAGTTACCTAATCATCCCTCAGGCACTAGGACATCCTGCAGGCACCCAGACAGCTTGTAGGCACCTGGACATTACTCTGGCACATGAACATCATGTATGTACCTGGGCATTCTCCAGGCACCCAGACATCATGTAGGCACCCAGATATCCAGCAGACACCAGCAACCCCTGAAGGCACCTGGAAAGCCCACAGTCACCAGTATATCCCACAGGCTATATCTCACAGGCTATAGGGCATCCTGAAGATGCCCTGACATCATGCAGGCACTGGGCCAACACATGATACCTGGACGTCATGTAGGTACCCAGATATCCCTCAAGAACCCAGGCATCCTGCAAGTATCTGGACATTCCACAGACACCCAGACATCCTGCAGGCACCAGGGCCTCATGCAGGTACTCAGATATCCCACAGGTGCTAAGATATCCTATAGACATCAAGTCATTCTGCAGGCACCAGGGCCTCCTTCAGGCACACTGGACATCCCATTGGCACCAGGGCCTCCCATAGGCATCCAGACATTTCATAGGCACCAGGGCCTCCTACATGTGCCTGGACATTATGCAGACACCTGGGCCTCCTGTATGCATCTAATCATCCTGCAAGGTCCCAGCTATCCCATAGAATTTGATTATCCTGCAGGCATCTGGGCATCCAAAGGCACTCACATGTCATGTAGGTACCTGGACTTTATGCAGGGCCCCAAAATTTAGACAGGCACCTGAACTTCACACAGGTACCAAACAACCTATCAGAATGAGTACTTCATGAAGCCAGGCTCAGACACCAGGTGAACTCTGATGGTGTCAGCATTGCAAACAGATCTCTAATTGTTTTGGTCCACATGGGAATTTTAAGGTTTCTAAGAGCACCTCAAAAGGAGGAGACTCAACCCCTAAGATTGAATAGTCTTCAGCGGGAACATCTTACTGTTACTCAGGATCCCAAGGATTGGCAGAGTGTTCAGGGTCAAGACTTGTTCATCACTGGATTCTTGTATACCCACCCCTTATCACCTTTGGCCTTTTTGCTTGTAGCCCTTGGGTAACACCACAGTCCATGCTCTCCCCAACCCTATCCAGAGAGAGCAATACAAGTAGCAGCCAGAGCCACAGGAGTGGAAAAAATTGGCCTTTCCAGTGGTGAAGAAGCCAGAAGAGTCTGTTGGTAACCAGAGGACAGGTCTCTTGTGTGTTACTCAGGAAATGATGCACTTTTCAGCTGGGCTATCATATGGTTGCTTAGGAGCAGGGTGATCCTGTGGTTTAGCAGGTAGTTTCAGGGCAGAACCTATTCCAGCTCCAAACTGCAGCAGCATCACCTGGTTTTTATGTCTTTAGGTTGCAGTGGTGCTGCAGCATATGCTTTCCACTGTCCATCAGGGAGAACAATAAGAACAGCAGCCAAGACCACCAGAGTGGCAGAACTGGCCTGGCAGGCAATGAAGAGGCCAGGAGGGTCTGGTGGCAGTCTAACAAACTATGTCTTATCAGTTGCAGGTGCTCACCCATGCCTATTCCTGCTTCTAGCCATGTATCTTCTAGTGGCACTTGTTGCTGTTCCCCTGTTTGCTCAGTTCTCAGGTCTGTTTCTCTTTACAGTATGCTCACTCCATTCTCCAAGTGGCATCTCCAGCCTGGTGAGTCACAAAAGGGTGGCCAGGCTCTGACTTCAGCCCCATGGCATCCCAAACACCCTTCCCTGTTGGGGATACTCAGCTCCCCCTGTCCTCCATCCTGTTGATTACTGTCTCCAGTTCAGTGTCCTTTGTGCAGGCCAAGCCCACAGGCTTGCTTCACTATCCCTCCTCTCCACTCACAGTCAGTGGACTTTACAGGTGTGTAACTGACCTTGCTTTTCTCCAACCATTTTTAGTTCACAAAGTTCCTCCTGCCTGATTAGGCACCAGTGTAGTTTACCAGGTCTCTGAACACAGGAGGAGCCAGGGGTGATCTGAGTGGAGGCAACAGGTGGTGGCCAGAGCTTTGTTGGATTTTGCTTACTTCCCACTGCCATTTTGAGTTCTGTCTGCTTGCTGCTCTATTCCTCCAACCAGAATCCAGAATCCCCCCACAGCCTACCTCCTCTGTGTCTCAGGCAGCACCCTTTGGCTGAGTGGGGCCCCCAATCTATCAGGTATACACAGTGCCCAGCAGGCCTGCTCTTGTTTCTCTCTGTTGTAGTTTCTACACTGCTTCTCCATTCCTGACTCTCTACCCAGTTCATTCTTCCATGCCATGGGTGGATCTTGGGGACCATGATATCTTGGCAGCAGATGCTGACTGCTTTACAGAGCTCCAGTCTCTTGTAAAGCCAGAGGATTGTGGCTCACCAGCTGCTTTGCCCCCTCCCCCTTATTGTATAGTTGCAAAAAGTGTCTCATCAATAATAGTGTTTTCACGGCTTAATAGTAAACCTCAAATTGATTCCTGGACTAGCTATTGCTGACTGGGAAAGGGACATGTGTGATTTCAACTCAAAATATAATTTTAACAATCTTACTGATCCTCAAGTCTTGGCTTGTGTGAGAACTAACTCATGTTTGCTGGAGGCACATAGTAAAAAAATATTCCTGGCCAAATGCTGACCTCCCTAAAAAGAGACAGAGCTCTCAGTAAGACAAAAGGCTAAATAGCCTGGATAAGGAAAGTTAGCACACCTGAAAAAACAAATAGATAATCAACCCTGAAAACGCCTACCTCTTGTTAGGAAGAAATTATGCTATAATATATACAAACTTAGTATGGATGTAAATATTCCCAAGGCTATTTTACACTGAGATTGCCCAAGCCATCACACTTAGATACAAAAGCCTCCTGAATCAGTAATAGTCCATAGATATAGGGAAATATAATGCTAGGAATTTATGACTGCAATCAGATAAATAGAGGAAGAAGCTTAAGAACCATAAAACTTCGTCCTTGGCACCTTGGTAACCTTTGTGCCTGTCTGCCTTAGATATTTGGCAATTATAAATCTATCCAGCATGATACCCAGCTATCCGTTAATGAGCCATTGTGTCAAAAAGTTTTCTGAAAGTGAAAATAAATCTTGGAGATTAAAGCTTGCAGTTGCAGTTGTGAATGAAGAACATTGCTACCTACATTGTATCTATGCGAATTCTTTTGAAATGTGCTTGGTCACCTGCAAACTGTTAAATAACACAGCACTACATAAGCCACAGAGAACTTTGGCTCTTTTGTACCTGACTCTCCCCGGCAAGTACACTGTCATTTTTTTCTCTCTATTAAAGCACTCCTGCATGTCATTCTCAAAAAGTATGTCAGTATGTGTCATTTTTCTATATAGTCCACCGTCCTCTGTGGAGTGTTCATGAAACCTACCGTGGGTAAAGGCTGGGACACCCCACAGGTGGAAAACCTTGGGCCTAACCTGTGGGCCAAGTGAGATCATCTGTCTTGCAAGCAGCAGTGGGACATACTATGCCTGCCCAGCAGAGATGCTGTTTCACCAGACTCTGCTCCCAGCTCACCTCCTCTACACAGCAGATCAAAAAATGTTTCCTCTGTCAACTCATAGTCCAAGATTCCTCCATATCTGTCACCTCCACTGTCCCTTTCCAACCATTCTGGTTTCTCATAATTATCCTCACAGAAGGCCTTTTCTCTTCATTTAATTTCCTCTGAGAATATACAGACATACCTAGCAGTATGTCTATTAGAGGATTCTGAACCTAGTCAGGTAAATAATGAGGGCTAACATCCGAAGCAAACTATATTTACTGAAGTTCTCATGAAATGATTTAACACAGTTAATAAAACTAACCTCAATCAAGGTGATTAATCTCTGCCACACAAACTCAAAATTTAACATTAATTATTACAAACCAATTATTATTAGACAATTCACAAAACACAAGAAATTGATTAGGTTATGTAATTAGCTTTCAGAATGAACCATAATAAATTCTTGATGCTTTAAAGAAGAAAAACTAAATTATAAACATGAATATAATAATGAGCTTACTTAAATTAGGGTTACAGGATGATTTTATTAGAATAAAAACAATAATAAAACTATACTAAAATGGATTTTAAACCTAGATAATTTAATTTAATTTTTTTGAATATCAAGAGTTAAAGGAACCATTTTATGGCATTTCATGAAAAATGTGGATTTTTTTTTCTGTTTCCAAACAACTTTTAAGGGGCTTTACCTTTTTCTTTTCTATTCTTTCACCACTATGTTTTTATTTCCTTTACTTATCCCTAAGATATTTTTGAGCTAGTAAAGTTCTGCTTGTTCTAAAAGCAGGAAACACAAAGTTAAATTTGCCTCTCCAATAAAACACCTCCTTTGTGTGATGACTCAGATGACTCACGGATGGAGCAAGTTTGGCCTGACTGTGCTATATCTAATATGAATGGCTTTGTTTTCACAGAGTCCACAGTCCAAATCAATGTAACTTACACAGAAGGCCTCATTTTGTGCACGGGTTTCATTTTCTGACCACATGTACTTTCTATTCTTATGAGAAGGGAGAACATAAATTTTATATATTTGTAAGTAATTTTGGAGTATCCCTGGTACAAACATAAACATATCCAAGATTAGCCAAGCATAATAGTGAACTCATATGATTCTAGTATTTGAGAAAAGGGTGCAGGAATGCAAGGCCATCCTGAGCTGGATGAGACTCTGGCTGAGAAAAGTGACAGACAAAAGGAATAGATGATCCAAGCTAGATTGGAGGCTAAAGTAGCAGATGGTGAGACAAAATCCAGCCTGAGACATTTAGGGAGATGTCACTAAACAAGAAAAAACATCAGTTATTAAAAGTCGAAGACTTGAGAGCTGATCACTAGTCTTTTAGATAGACACTGCTAACTAACCTCTAAATTACTTGGGCACTTTATTTCTGAGTTGAACCATTGCATTTTCAAAATGAGGTTGATGGTTTCATCAAACAGATTAATCATGAGAATTATTTTTATTATTTGGATGAATTGCTCTGATGTGATTTTTTAAATCTTTTTTTCAAAAATCATAATTCTTAGTCATATCTTAGTCATATCATAAAGATGTATGTTTCAAACTTATAAATAACTAAAGACACCCAAAAAAGTACCACACTATATTTTACTCATACTTTATCATATTTTTAAGTAGTATATTGTGGAAGTTTGAATTAGAATGTTCTCCATAAGCTCATATATGCGAATAGTTGGTCTCCAGTTGGTGGAACTACTTGGGAAGGATTAGAAGGTGTGACTTTGTTGGAGGAGATGAGTCATTGACTCTTTCTGCGTCCTCATTACAGTTTGAAAAATGAACTCTCAGCTGTGGTTACCACATGGTGCTTCTGCTGTTCCATCATGGACTCTGGCCCTCTTAAGTCGTAGTAGGGTACCCACAACGCCATTCCCAGTTGGTTCTCTCTCTTTCTCTCTCCAACTCTCACCTATGAATCAGGATGTAAGCTATCAGCTGCTGCTCCAATGTCATACCTGCTTGTCTGCTGTAATGTATGTAATGATGATTGTGGACTCTAACCCTCTGAAACTGTGAGTCCCAATAAACTCTTTCTTTTATAAGTTGCCTTCATTATAGCATCTCTTCACAGCAATAGAAAAGTAACTAAGACAACAACTAAACATTAAATGTCTTTGAGTCCAGTTCATATTCTATAACTGACTGATTTCTTGTGAACAACTCTAGAGTCAGCTGCCATTCACATGTGACTCCAAACAAAATTCCATCACCATCATGTTTATCAAGGGAGGACTCTATTCTATACTGTTCTACTTTCCGGCCTTTGTTATTAAAAATATATTTTAATCTACTACAAAGTCAAATTCTTTCCAAGAAAGTACTACATATTTATATATCCCTTTTCATTATCTTATGAATATGCAAAATATATCTTTACACATAGACATATTTATTGCTTGGGTTAGTAGGTCATCTTGTGTTCCTAACAGTCCTAGCTTCTCATTCATATCAACCAAAAGGAAGAAAGATTGGTCTTTTTAATCTCTGCCTACTATGAGCTCCACTACCTTCCTATAGTACCACAGCTGGCAATGAATCCAAGATTCCTCAGTACATACATAACCTACACCAAACATTGTTCTAACAGTGAACAAATGAGTAATTTCCTCCTTGGTGTTGACAAAAGGCAAGAATATTCTGTCTTATAGCTCCTATTCAACACTGATCTGGACAGAATGGCCAAGAAAATTAGTTGAAAGTGTAGAGATAGAAAGAAAGAAAGAAAGAAAGAAAGAAAGAAAGAAAGAAAGAAAGAAAGAAAAAAAGAAAGAAAAGGAAATTTCAATTTTATAACAGCCCTATTTTCTCTCTTTGTCCTAGGCAACCTGTGACAAAGCTTACAGAACAATTAAGTTGACATGTTCACACCATTAATGCAAAATTCATTAAAAATGGATATTTCTGTAAGGAATAGAAGACTTAAAATTGAAATTAAAAACAATGCCATCTTCATAGCTGTATAAAGACGACATAATCGGAAATACAACAAATACTCATAGACACTGTGAAAAAGGTACCAAACATGTGCCATATAAGAGGAGAAAAATATCTTTCTTGTTAATAAATCGAGATATGATATACAGTTAAAATATTAATACTTCCCAACAGATATGCTGATTGCATACAATGAAAAAAGTATTGGAAATGTTTTAGTATATGTAAAGGAGATGATTTTAGACTTTATAAGGTTGGAGAACAAAATAGCACAAGCAATTTTTAAAAGGAGAACACAGTTGAAGAAAGGTATGTAAATTTAATCTGCAGCAATCAGAAGAGTGTGGTATTGATGAAGGAGAGAATAAGAAATACAGAAATGTTATTACACAACTATTTTAATATATGTTAAAGACAGTTTATCTGGGAGGAGAGTTTTTCTGTAAATGTTCCATATGGTAATGTCCAATGCTAATCACAGTGGACTTAATGATAAGGAATATATGGAGGGAGGGATAAAGAAAGAGAATTTGAAAATGTCAAAGGGTGATTGATCAAGAAATGTAGTAATTCTTAAGTATACATGCATGTGATTAACAGAACTACAGAATGTATGAAGTAAAACCTGGGAAAATTAATATGAGAAACAGAAAAATTTACAATCATAATTTCAAAAACTTCTATTGATAACTTATAGAACAATAAAAAGAAGATCACTAAGGGTTCATATATGTTAAACTCCACATTACTGTCAATCATGTTAAACTTATTGACTTCTTAAAGATTTATTTAATGCACATGAATTTTTTACCTGCATATCTGGCTTGCACCTGGTGTATGCCTAGTACACTTAAAGTCCATCAGAGGGGATTATATTCCCTCAGACTGGAACTACAGATAATTATGAGCTGACTTGTGGGTACTGGGAAAGGAATCTGGGTTCTCTGAAAGAGTAACACATTCTCATAATGGCTGTACCATCTTTCCAGCTGCTTTATAACCCATAATAGAGGGCTAATATACTAAAGTTCTAATATAAATGGAATTTTCACCAAAATAGAATACATGCTGAACCACAAAATAAGCTATAGTAAATTTCAGAGAGCTGAAATCTTGCAGAACATAGTCTTTGAAATATAATAGTGGACAATGAACTTTATTATCATGAACAAAATAATTGGAAAGACACCAAATATTTAGTACCATCATCCTTTAAATAACCCATTCACAAGGCAAAATCATGAGAGACATTAAAAAATATGTGAAATAGAGTAGTAAGAAAAATTCAATTCAAAATTTGAGGGTTTGTTCTATTTGGTATCTCAAAAAAATTCAGCTCAGGGTAGACAGAAATGGGGTCATAAAATAAGATCATAACATAAATATTAATAGAAATTATGAAACTATAACTCATTAAAGTTAAATTTATACAATTAATTATTCTTTAATCATACTGATAAAGGATAGGGAAAATGAGTTGACAATTTAAAAATTGAGATATTACTACAGACATTGACGATATTCATAGGCAAATAGAAAAATACTCTGAGATAATTTCATGGTCATAAAATTCTAGTGGCTTTAATAAAATAAACTGCTAATTGAACACAAGTTATCAAGGTTTAACCCAAGATAAAGTTGATGGGCTATATGTGATAGAGAAACTACTTTTGTGTTTAAAATATTTTCACAATTAAAAACTTCAGTCCTGGACTGGTTCACTAGTAAATTGATTAGAATATTTAAAAAATAATTCTATTCTTTTTCTCTGGCATCCTACTCCTTGAGTAATTTTAACATAAAAATGTCTTTAATACATGCTTGATAAATTTTTTAATAGTTCTATTATTTGAATGAAAAGATTGAATCAGCAGTTTTCACCTTTTTCATTTCATTCTCCCTTTTTCTTATTAAACTATTGATAAGTTCAAAAAGCTTTGCCTTTTGTTCATATCTATTAATTCTATTGGAAAAGGTAATGTTAATTCAGTTTTAGAATGAGATTAAGAGTTGTTAACATAAATAGTACACCTTCCAAAGTTAAAAAAATACAGGGAGGAAAATGGTCATGTTTTATATTCTTTTCATAGTTTGGTATACTAGAAATTAATTGTGCTTTTATATCTGCTCCTATGCTGGTGATTTTCAGTCTATGGTCTTAGCAGAAGTCTGAGAAAAAACTAGCTTTGCACATATCTGAGAAAAGACAGCTTCTAAGGCTTTCTGGATTGTCACATTATTAATGTTTAATGCTACTTCACAATGTTACAAATGGTAATATCTTCTGAGCTATTTAAAACATAAAATTGAAACTGTGTTAATCAATTGAATCCCAGTGTATTTATTCTGGTCTTAGTGAATATTTAACTTACACTTGATGCTCTAACATCATACTTGGAACCTCCTATTCACAGTAAGGTGACATAAATGTGTGTCCTTGGCAAGGTCATTGCACATTGGAGATACAATTATTTTATATGTGCTTCCTATCTTGTCATACAAAATATGAATTTAAGATCTTTATGAGTCATTTTTTAATAAATTTAGAGATTTCCACAATTTCATTAAAGGCAATCAAGTGAAATTGGCCTTTTTAAAAACTTTAAGTGTGGGTTGTTAGAGGTTGTGAAAATAGCAGTGTCCTGCTTTGATAAGAATTTCACATTCTACCTTCTTTCCAAACTCCTTGTCAACTAACAGTCATTATTAAATGTGTGCATAACTTTATGTTAATGTAGACATAAACCTTCTAACTTAGACTGTCCTAGAATGCACATAAATATTCATTCCATTAGCCATTACACTTCAAGTTTTCTGTAGAAAATATCACTGTACATTTAAGTAAAAAGAAAGTGTAAAACTAAACAACCTTCTGCATTTCTATACAAATGGTTGGACTCCTAAAATTGTTTCAGGAACAGATACAGGTTCCTAGATCAGAGTTTGAAAACTGTTAGCTAATACCATTTCTGGAAATTTCTGTGGGTTAGAAATGCTGCATTTATGACATACTAAAATAAGTTTCTTAGTCCTAGTTTTTTTTTTTTTTTTTTTTGCTTTTTTCATGGTTATAAATTCAGAGCTGTTCAAACCCACATTTATACCAAAAGATTCTTTTTAGTCCACCAAAAAGAGCTCTCTGTTGCAACCTTTTTATTTAGTTGTCAGAACCAGCTGAGGTGAAGTCACCAGAGGCCAGTCATTAAGGGCAGAAGAGGACCCAAATGCCTTCAATGGGCACAGCTTCTGAGATGCTTGATAGGTCCACCTTCTATGACCCATCATCTATTACTTTTATGTTTCTTGTTGCCTTTTTGAAGTTTGTTTCTGTGCTATGCTACTGGATGTTCTGTCCTCAATTCTCTTGTCACATAAGAGAAGGAAAAACTTCATTCAGCAGCAGCCTTGTGTCAGCACTTGTTCCCAGGTTGATTGATTGATCATGTTCACTTTGCAGATCTGTAAGACTCTTCTGTGATTCCTGTGATCCCTAAGCTCTCTGTGCTCCGTGAGTTCCCTGTCCTGAGCACACCTGTACTCCCTGATGCTATCCTTTCTCATGAGTATCTGATGAATGCTGATGAATGCCCTTAAACTCAGTCTATCAGTTAAGAAACATTTCTGTCTGGAGGTTCAACTTTTTGGCTAATTGAATTTTTTATTAAGCAGTGCCCAGATATAATATCTGCCTTTTTCTGTAAAGGTAGATTGTCTAGCTGAAAAACAGAAGTAAAGTCTCCCCACTTGGAAATAATTATTATGTCACTGTTCAAAATGACATCTTGTTTTCTGATCACTTAAATATCATTGTAATCCAGTGTAGTCTGATCTGGTACACAACACCATATAGTGTGACTACACAGTGATGGGCACTATGAATGAATGTGGTTGGTGTGATGGGTAACACTGATTGTCAACTTGACAGGATGTAAAATTACCTAGGAGACAAGCCTCTGGCCATGCCTGTGAGAAATTATACATTTTTGATTAATTGAGATGGGAAGACTCATCCCAAATGTGGGGGAGGGCAATTTCATGACCTGAGTAAAAAGAAAATAGTGATCTGAGTACCTGTATTTATCTCACTCTGCTTTCTAAGTGTGGAGATAATGTAGTCAGCTATTACTTTTCCTGTCTTAATAGAATATATCCCATGAATGACACTGTAAACCAAAAAACTAAAAACAAAACAGTAACAACAACAACAAAAACCTAACCTTTCTGCCTTTAAGGTGCTTTTGTCAGGTATTTTATGATAACAATGAGACAAATTACTAATGTGGCTAGTATATTTGGGGGATTAAAAAAAGTAAAAACAAGTAACAGAAAAAGATTACTATTCTTAGTAGAACTAGAGCATATTGATAAGTACAGTCTATAAGTGGTTTCAATTATAAAAGACAGCCCAAATTTTCATCTTTTGCTGCTAAGTTGAGTTTTTCTAGCTCACAAAACTTTAAGTAGCTCTGAACCACAGATACAAGCTGATATATAAGAATTTAACCTTGGTAGATAATTGACATTTGGTCATGCTCATGGGTTAGTGTTTTATTCAGGGAGGGATGTAGCTGCATTCCTTAGATGCCAGTTCTTGGGACCTTTTAGAGCTCAGCCAATCTCACATTGAACTCTGTTGATCTGCTTAAATTGGTTTTATAGACAAGGCTAGACAAATAAATACTGATAAAAATCATTAAGAGCATTGTATTTTTTGTCTTCAGAAACATGAATATTACAAAGCCTGTGCATAGGTAACAGTAGAAAATTTGTTGCTCATGCATAGTGTCCTGAGTTTGATCCCCTGCAGTGGAAAACAAAATTCATGTTGTTCAAGAGAAAATCACCAGTGTACTATTGCCAGATGAGAGGAGTTGAAGGAGAAATAACTACATATTTAGTGCATATCTTCTGGTGTGACTTACATTAATGAGGAGAAAATTTCTATAAAGAATAATGCTGGTGTAATTCAGAAAAAAATCTGTGGACTCTACAGGAAATAATAATGAATACTGAATCTCCAAGTTTGTTCATTTTACTGTAAGTTATATAATGAGACAATCCTTGTTAAGGATGGTATCTATGCTAAGGTTTCTAAGAGGAGAGACTTCCATACTTTATCTAAACTTATTCCTTAAAGTGTTTACACATATGTACATATAGATATGTGTATGGAGAAAGAGATGAGAGAGAAGAGGTAAAATTAATGGTAACAATACCTAAGTAAAAGGCATGTGCATTTGCAAAGGTAGTTTAATGAAATTCTTGTGGATTGTTTTTCTAGATGTGAGATTTAAAAAAAACAGACTTACATGAAAAACATCACTTTCCTGTCTGCGCCCTCTAAAAAATTACTTTTGGGGCATGATGGCTGAAAAATAGGTGCTACTTTTACTTTGTTTCAAAGTCAACTATTTGGTCACATGTTGGAGTCTGCTCCAGAGTCTTATTCATGCTTTTGCTACTTAGCTCTTCAGTGCCAAGTCCTGGCAGATGGCATTAGAATTTGGTCCCTAAGCTCAAGAATCTCCTATCACTACGGTTATTACTTGTGGTTCTTCCATGGGCTGTAATTTTTTAATTGATTGCAGATAGTCAAAGTTGCATTCTCCCAGAAGCAGAAAGATTTCACTCTTGATCTTAAGTAGGATATGTTGTTTGGTAAATGTAGAGAAACAAATCAAATAAACCAGAAAACCTAAGGATCTCAAAAAAGTTTCTCTTTTTTGTGTGTTCTTAGAATTATATTTGTCTAAGAATAGAAGTAGTGCTTCCAAATTTAAAAATAGCTAGCAGGTTTTTTTCCCTCAGTATTGTTTTGTTTTTGTTGTTGTTAGAACTAAAGCAAAGAAAAAGAAATGTGTATGGGAGTTGATAAAATTAAATATGAGAGTAATTGAAGATAACTGTTTCCTTAAGAGAAATGATATAGGTCTGAGAAGCCCTCTTATTCATAGATGAAAAAGGAAATGAGAGTTTTTTTAGATGATCAGAAGGTGAAGTGACTACCAGCTGGAGCTAGTTATTCTTAAAGGGATCTTGAAGAGAGGCCCATGTTAGTGAAAGCAGGAAAAGAAATTTGAAGCAAACTAACCAATGGAAGAAAAAAGGCAAATTCTCTATTCGAAGAGAAGGGGGTCACATTCCAGGAAGCTGCTGGAATGTAATCTTAGAGTTGAGGCTGAGAAATTCCCAGTAAAGCAAGGAAAACCACTGTAGCTAGTTCTCACAGTTGAACTACAGGTTAGACCCTACAGGTTTATCTGAAAAATCCCTTAAAAACAAACATGAAGAGTTACTAGACAAGCGTGAGGGTAACAAAACCGTGGGTGGGATGCACTTATTTAATGTGCCCAAAATTGTAGGGATGTGACTTGGGCAGACACAGCTGGAATAAATCAAATCAAGATGAGATAATAAATTTGACAATAAATTGATTTCCGACCCAGCAAAGACAACAGTAAATTTATCCAGCTCAGTGGCAATGATAGGGAGACATCTTTCCTCCCTATATTTGGAATTCTGGGTTTACTGTCCACAATATCTCACTTTAGGACAAATCCTCAAGGTGTTGTAAAGGGGAACATGTAGAAAAAAATAACAAGGATCTTAGAAGGAAATGATAGTGAAAGAAGAAAGATTTTTGTATTCTCCTTTATTTTATGTGTGTTAGAGAAACTTAAAAAGAACAAAGAACAAGTTCAGCTGTAACAAATCAATAGCCAGGGTTTGGTCACAATGAGACCTTCAGGGAAATAGGATTCTACACTGCTAGAAGGAGTTCTTCTCCAGGAATGTATCAAGGGAGACCCCAACTGAACCACTGTGAAGAACAGGAGTACTTTCTTAAGACAGCACTCTCTTCTGAAAACACAACAACCATGGGAAGCTGCTGTGCCTCTCCTGGGCTTACCCAAAAGGAAATGAAGTTAGCAAGAGAAAGGTCTGTATACATATTTCTGTGGCAGTGTTCACAATAGCCTAAGTGAATAGATGATTAAGAAATCATGGGAACAATGTTCACAAAAGTTGACAGCATGCCACTTGAGGGAAAATGAATAGAACTAAAACTCATCAGATTAAGCAAAATAAGCAGGACAAGAAGCAAAAAGACAAGTGTCACATATTTTCTCTCTTACTTAATAGTAGAACTAAAGAAAAGTAGACAACCTGAAAGGGGTAAAGTGACTTCCAAGAATGTTAGCAGACTGGGTTGGGGATAAAAGGAAAGGCAAGAAGAGCAGTCATAAGTGTATCCCTTTGCACTGAAACCTACTGATAAATAAATACTAATTATTTATTTTAGAAAAAAAGAATCATTACCAAGTACTACCACTTAATGCCGCATTCTGAGCTGGTCAAATGATATCCAGGATGCAGTTTTATAGTCTTAATGGACACATTGTGAACTGAGATGTGTAGTAGAATGCTACTGTAACAGATTCCTAACTTGTAACAGATTCCCACCATGCCTTTTACCCTCTAGATTACAAAAGACAGAAAAAGGAAAGAAGTCTTTAGTGCTCTTGCAGATGGCATTGAGAGATAAAGAGAGAAAGGAAGCAATATCCCCAGCCCTTTTTGGCTGTCCATAGCTGTCTGAAGCTTGGAGATCAGGAGCTGCTAGAAAACAGGACTAATTTGTAACAAACCAACCCACCAACTGCCAACTGCCCCCTGCCCATTTCCCCCCCTTTATATTCTAACAAAGTTCTCAGAAGTCCAAGTCCATCCAATAATAAGGAAAGCTTCAGAGGACAAAAAGCTTCTTCTAAGTGTTCTGTTACATTTTCCCTCTTTTACTAAGCCATAAGTTGTATGATATTGATTACTTTTTTCCCTGAGGCCTTCTGCTAGGCCTTCTTTTCTCCTTTCTGGTCTTCAGGAGTTTATCCTTAGCATTCATACATGATGCATTACTAACAGAAAGTGAGATACCAGCTGTGCTTTTCTGAGGGTCTTCCGTGAGACACATTTGGTAGTTTCTCAAGAGATGTAAGGTTGTTTGAATCAGTTCCCTCTTTATCTGAAGTTTTTCTACTTTCAGGAAGATGGTAAATGTCTCTGTCAGATTCTGTCTTGTGACTCTTTGCATTAAGACTTAGGGACATTTTTCCTTTTAATGCCAACAAACATGAGAGGTGATTTTTATCTCCCTTGTTAAAAATAGTAGAAGAAACTACTTTATAGTTCTGACTCTCAAAAGAATACTGTTTCTTTGGAGGCTGAATGTGGTTTGTGCTGTTCACCTTTGCAGGTTGGTATGAAGTCAGTTTATTTGATGAGCCATTAGCACACATGGATCCATTTTCTATAAAAATGCTTTAAGGGCCTTCATGTTTCAAGGAACTCTGATGTTCACAAGTATTATTAAAGGCAACAGTCTCTTTCAACATTTTGTCCACTGACTTTTTTTCATAGAGACAGCCTATTCCTTTGAACTCTTGGCTTTAAGTGTTTTCCTCTGATTTCTGTTTGCTGTAAGTGTTCTCTTCCTCTAAAAGGGAGGCCACAATCTCAGGATTAATGCATTGTCAACCAATGTATATGGCATGGAAAGTCTTGGGACTCTTGAAGGTTGTGTCAAATTTGCAGTGATTGGCATTTTGTGAGCCATCACTTTCAGTGTCTTCTGGAAACTTCTGATGATTTGATTACCAGCCAACTGTTCCAAATCAGTGAAAGTCAGATTCACATGGGAACAGTTTTTCATCAATGCTTCATATTCTTCATCTTCTTCAGACTCTTCACTGTCACTGGTGTTGGAGTTAGGTGGAAATTTAGGATTTCAAAACTTTACTCCATGACCCAGGACTGATTCTTTGTTGCTTTTAGATTTTGTACTTTAATACAATAATTAGAAGGCTCGTCTTTGAATAACTTTATTTCCATAGTCACACTTTTCAGATCATTAATCCAGGTCTTCAGGAGATCTCCCCAGCTCAAATCTAATCTTTATCAGTTTCAATGGTACCCACAACTTTTCATTCCTACTGAAAATATAGGCATACCCCTGCCCCCAATGCAATATATGTCCTGATTTCTATTCAGATGTTAATATATGGGCTGATTTAACTCTGCAATTCTTTTTATTGTCCAATGCCTCTCAGTTGCTGTTGTTCCTGTCTCATTAACATTCAGAAAATTTAAAGTTAGTAGGGTACTATGTAGTCTATTTCTGAGGGGTCTTTGTTATTCCCTTTTGTCTTTTAATCATTTCCTTTAATGCCCAATTAGATCTTTCTATAACTGCTTGTCCTGTAGGATTTTGTGTTAGACAGTTAATATGTTTTATGCCACATATGCAATTTTTTTCATTTTACTGGAGACATATGTGGGGTCATTGTCAGTCTTGCTTTGTAAAGTTATTCCCATAATAGCCATTACTTCCAGTAAGTGTGTAATTACAGAATCAGCCTTTTCAGAACTCAAGGTAGAAGCCCATTGAAATCCTGAGTAAGTATTGATAATATGGTGTACAAACTTTAGTTTCCTAAATTCTGCAACATGGAAAAACACCCATTTGCCATATTTTCCCTCTTTTAGTAATCTTAGGGTTACTTCAAGCAGACAATGGGGCTCTAGAAATAGGTGATTCTGTTACTACATGAATGAAATAATCTCAGCATTAGTGTAAGGCACTACTATTTCTACTAGATCTGTTCCTTTTGAGAAGGAATCTCACAAAGTTTCCCAGGAGTTCTTGAACTCAATATATTTCTTCCTTAGCCTCCTACATAGTTTGGATTTCAGAACTGCACTGTCCAGCTACATTCTTTCTAACTTTCTTTATTCAAGGTCTGTAGACCTCTGGGGCTAAAGAGCAAGTTGAAGTCACTAAAGGGTGCCTCGTCCTCCCCAGGTGGGCTAGCAGGACACCTTGTGAGCTCCTTCTCTTCTAGCCCTGGAGGGACTGTAGCTATTCACAGAAGCAAAAGGAAAATAAACCTGGCAAGCTTTTTGCCTTCCCTGTGGCAAATTAGGCACCTTCCTCTGTCTTTGCAAAGACCATGAGGCCAGGTGCCTGCCCTGCCCCCATGCTAATCAGACTTCTCCACGGGGAGTACTGGGACCCTACCTTCTCTGGGGAAAGATATTTAAACAGGGAAAAGCCTCCCAATAAACGAGTTTCGAGTTTGTGGTCCATCAGATTCGGCTCCCAAGACTTCCTTGCGTCTTGTCCCCTATTCTCAGGCCGCGGGTGGACAGCACTGGTGAGAAATCAACAGAGACACGTCAGTCCCAGAGCGCTTTCCTGCTGCTCAAACCCGGGCCTTTGCACTGCTGGCCAAAGAGCGAGGCCTGGGCCAGCATGCGTGGGGAGACTCAGCCGCTGTGGCAGATCTGCGGTTCCAGTGCGCGAAGGACTCCCCCGGAGAAACCAATAAAGGTCAAGACCTATTTTGGCTTTTTAAAAGTGACTTACCCTGAATCTCTCACAATATTCAGCAAAACACTTACTGTGAAAGATGAGGCAGACACTGAATTTCCTGATTGAGCTTTATCACTGGCTAAGTCTTCCCATGTTTGAACTTCTCACAGCTAAACTTGTATGATTCTCTTTCCACTGCAGGTACTTACATCATAGGACAAGCAATATTAATAGCTGTTAGAAATGTTTTTCCTTCTATCTGTTCTCATGGATATACTATCTTTACTCTTAGGCTGTTCTTCTGATCTTTTTGCACAGAATTAATGGGGCCAACCTACCTCTAGACAAAATATTGAAAAACACTTAGCATGTTTGTGTCTGAAGTTGGGAGGTAGAAATCCTACTTCTTAGAGAATTTAAACAACATATGGCAATTAACCAATAAACATATATTTGAAAGTATTTGAAATACTACTTACCAGGTGCATTTCATTATTCTCATTATTTACCCAAGATACAGTAAAAATAATAATATGTATAGAAGAAATCATAGTGTTTTTGATATAAGATTATTGACTAAAATCTCTCAAAATAATTACAATTAGTGATCAAGTAATAAAGTGAGAATTTGAACTCACATAGGAAAGAGAAAGCTCACAACAAGCCTTTGCTAGTGGGTATAATACCTGTCTACCTTGCCAAAGACAACTAGGGAGAAAACAGATGTTCTGCTCCTGTCTGTCCTAAGATTACCAGAAAGAAAATAATGTGCAGAGACCTTAGTTGTAAAATATGTTTAGCAAATACATTATCCTATGTTGCTCAGTGTACAGAGACCAGGGATTTGTAGATATATGGGTTATAGCCATATACATAAAAATGCCATGTAAACTGCATCATTCATGAAATATGAATAGATTTAAGTGACAAAAAGTGATTTTCTGTAACTAGCAATGTTTCTCATGCGTTACTTAAAATACCACATTTAATTGAATCAGGATAGATCCTAGTGCCTGAGGGATTGCAAGATCATCTTTCCCAAGGACATTGACATATTGCCTGCATGTAGCAGTCATTCACATCCTTTTAAATTACTAAGTAGGACAGTATTAAGGTATCTGATTCCTGAGGTACAGTCAACAATCTGAACCATTCATTTTAAATTTTCTTAATCTATGATTTCAAAGTGTATATGTATATTCTGTGCTATGATAATTCTTAGTTCTTTCTGGTATACTATTGTTGCCTGAATGAAGACTTATTGAGTCAAAATTTAGAACTTACATCATTTTATTCCATATATTCCGTAACTACATGTATCTCTGTGCTTTGTTTTTAAAACTTATCATATATGGTCATGATACCATGATATGTGGTCGGAATTTCAGGAAACAAAAATAACCATGGAAACATGTGCTCCATATGAAATATCTTTGTGTAAGGTGCTGATGTTGTGGTTGAGCCTCCCAAACAGCTGGGGGCCACTGTAAAAGTCCAGCATACACAGTCATGTTTTCTGTGTCTGTGGTTACTAAGGGGCTTTGGAGTAGTTGTTTGTCAGAAAGAAGATATTCAGCCAATATTTTGGCAACAAGAAGTTTTCTTCTGAGTCAGAGACCATTTCAGTTGCCTTGAATAAATTTATATGGGAATCACTTTTCACCCCAGATGCTTTTAATTGACTTATTATCAGGAAAAGAAAACATGTTAAACAATATTTTTACCTATAGGGATTTTTTTTTCTTGTTCAGAGTCTTTAATTAACTTGATAGGAAAAAAATTACTAAAATACACTCTGATTCAAAAGAAAATGAAAATAATTTATAAGATGAAATCAGTTATTTTTGTAATTATTAGTTTCTTGATATAAAGTAAGTTCCTTATCTTGACTCAATCTTTTTTCTTTAATCTGAAAAACAGGAGGAAATGCTAATTTGCTTATATCAAAGTTGCTATGTGAGTATCAGATGAAAGGATATAACAGACTTAGGAACTGGATCATGTAGACTTACACCTCTTCAACCCAGCAAACTTTGTGTCCACAGTATCTCTTTATTATTTTCTGGTATGTTCCTAAATTACATGTTCTCTGAGAATAAACATGAAAAAGAATTTTGTGCTACCTGCCAACATGTAATTGGTAATTATTGTCTAAAACATAATTTTGGAAAAGATGGAGAAGAATTTTTAGATTTACTAGTAACAAATGTTATTAATAGGAATGTTCACATAGGAAATCTGATATAAATAGTCATTTACAACTTCCTGGAGAGCAACATTATATAAACTAAATATAGCATTTTCCAGGGTCATTGATCATATAATCTGTATAACTTTAGTAATATATCAAAATCATTTTTCTTTTAACTTTGGAATAGAAAGAGAATGTTGGATACTAGATTGATATAGTTGTGGATTTACTGAAGAGCAAGATAAAGCATGGTCCTTGTGGTCAGAGAACATCTCCTCAAAGAGGGAAAGTTTCCATCTTAAAGAACAGTTCTTTGGCAAAGAACACAAATAAATGTGCGTATCTCCCTGTGAGAAACTCCTTGCAGATTATCAGGATCTGTGAAGAACAAATTAAAATCACTGCTGTTTTCATGATTACAAATTACTGTTAATGTATTCCAGGAACAGTGACCCAAAAAGGTTTTTTACCAAAGTGAGAGTCTGAGGGAAATATGACAATATAATCTAAGCAACTAGCTCTTAAAATGAGCTATAAAAGAGTTGCCATGCTAGTTGTAGACAAAGTCAGGATGGATTTCAGACTACAGAAACTAAATTACCTCACATATCAGATTCAGTCATTCACCTTATTAAAAATCATTCATTCATTCATTCTTTCATTCATCCATATATTAATTTAGAAAATAACATTTGAACTCTTTAGCAATAACTGACAAATGAGATCTGTGATCTCAGACTTCCAGGTTATAGAGCTGTGAAAAATACACATTTTGTTTATACAACTTGGTTATGGAACCCTTTTACCTCTCCACTGACTGTAGCTTAGTTTGTACTTCCTTGGAAACCCACCCTGCAATGAGATCTCTTCACATCACCAATGAATTTTCTGTAGAATGAGGCCTGCCTTAGATTCAAATGAAAATGAAAAAACTAGTTGAAATAAATACATTTTGTACATAAAGATTCCAATAAGCTTAAATACATTCTGAGTTGAAACTAGAGTTTTCTATTTAGAAAGCCTCCTCTCAACCCAAATCTCTCTGAGGAGGTAACTGCCTGGTAACCACAAAGCTATTCATCATATTCATGATTTGGGGAGATGGTGTGTGCAAGTCCCAAGGTAGAACCAGAGAGATTGTCATTGTTCTCAATGGTACTGAGTCACTTGAAGTTCCCATCAAGGCATGAGGAAAGATTCTTGATTTCATTGGAAGAGAGCACCTTATACAATGCCCTCCACCTTGGGCATGGCTTTATTCTGTATTTTAGCCTCTTAATAATTACTTACTAAGATTTTTAATTTAATGTTTTTTGAGAAGCTCATACATGAGTACTATACATACATCATTTTCACCCTTCTCCACTCCTGTGCCAACTCTTTCTATGTCCTCTTCAATTCCCCCTCAAACTGATGACTTCTTTTTCATTAGTCATTATTGTTACAGATCTATGTATCTCTAATCTGTGAGATGAAGCTAACATTGGACCTGCCAAACTCTAGGTGTCTATCCAAGTAATGGAAACCACACCTGGGACAGATTTTTTGCAATGAAGCTTCAAATGCCAGAACAATAATGAGAACTCCTGATGAAAAAAGCTGTGTCTGAGGAGACTGAGGGGTTGGCTAGTACTGCAGTGCTATGAAGAAACAGGAATTCTACAGGTTCAGAAAATAATCACCTTATTTTGGGCTAGTTTTAGCACCCCCTCCCATAGCCATTTCTTGCCCACCTCTGTCTGAACTAACATCCTGTGACTAACAGATAAAAGCCTTTTAAAGTCTATTAACTTGGCATACCACTAGTTTCTATCAACCAAAAAAAAACAAAAAACTAAGAATGTCATCAGATAACATCTTAAACTTATAGAAAAGCTTCCTCTATATTTTTGTAACCACTTGTGCTAGATAGTTTTATATCAACTAGACACAAAGTAATCTAAAACCAGGGAGCTGCAATTAAGAAAATGCCTTCATAAGATCAGGCTGTAGACAAGCATGTAGGTCATTTTATTATTTAGTGATTGATGAGGGAGGGCCCAGCCTTTTGTGGGTGGTACAACTTCTGGGATGATGATCTCAGGTTCTATAAGAAAACAGGCTGAACAAGTCATGAGGAGATCAAGCCAGTAAGTACCATCCCTTGTGTACTCTGCATCAGCTCCTGCCTCCAGGTTCCTGCCCTGTCTGATTTCCTGTCCTGACTACCTTTAATGATGAATAATAATATAAAAGTGTGAGCCAAGTAGAGACTTTTTCTCAAAGTTGTTTTGTTCATGGTGTTTAATTGCAGCAACAGAAACTCTAACTAAGACACTACCTCTCTGATATATCAATCAACGCATTTAAAACCTGTCTTGATTTATGACTTCTACACAACTTCCTGAAACTGTTTCCATGCTGAAACATGAAATTTAAGGTACCCTAAATCTGTGAATCCTCTGCCATGGTACCTCAAAATGGCATCAGAATAAACTATCTGGTATTGTCTTTAAGATGAGAACTGTGGCTTTGTGATGGATGACACTACTCTATTCTGCTTTAGCCAAGTGCCAGACCCACTGAGCTGTGGAGGATTGGACCATCATGCCCTCAACACTTCACTTATACCAAAAGCAAGCTGTTGGTTGCCTAGAGTGAAGAGTTGGTTAATAAATTGTTGACCAATTCATAAATGGGCTCAGACATCAACTGACTTTATGTATATTCCCTGATGTTAACCACTCAATATTTCACTCATACCTTTTCTGTTCCTGGTACCACTATCATCCACTATCACTTTACATTTAACCAAGGCCTGTTCACTACTTAAAAACCTTTGGAGACTGCAGAATGAAGAAATCCAGGATGCTTTCAAGATCCTTGCCCCATATTCACACAAACCCTTCCTGTTACTCCAATAGTAATCAATATGTTACTATGAAGGGAGTTTCACAGATATAACTAGGTCCTAGTCAGTTGGTCTTAAGGTTGGTGTATAGACAGGTAGTCTGTCTCTGTTTGAATAGACACTGAGCCATTCAAACTCTTTAAATGTGGAGACTTTTCTAGCAGATCTCAGAGGCGAAATGTATCATATATTTGTCGTAGTACATTGCTATGGCAGTTCAGCAAGGAGGCATTTTCATATGTGCAAAACTCTTCCAGACCTCTGCAGAGGGAACCATCGCCATGGCAAGCACCATACTGGACAGTGGAACCCTGAGCATCTGAGCTCAAGTGTTTTATTGATTCAGAACTCCTCAGGTGTTCTACTGATAGCATATGAAGATCATGACCAAACATCCCCCACATAAATCCAACATCTGCAAACAATACAAAATGCCAAGACCAAGGAAGCCCTTCACCCAACAGTGCACAAAACAATTATTTTTTACATAAATAAAAATAAATTTCTACAATATATATTCAAGTCTGAGAAAGACTCCATACCTCATGGCTGGCTAGGAGATAGGAGACACTAATGAAGATGACTATGGGCAGCATCTAGATGATGATAGCAGTTTATCACTTACAGCCAAGGAAGAAACTGAAGTTTCAGGACATTAACTCTCTGGATGATCTTGGAAGTGGATCTCACATCTCCAACCAGAATATTCATAAAGGAACTCACCTTGCCTGTTGTGACTGTCTCAGCCTCCTGTGCATGGAGCCCATTCACACTGTGACAGACTTCTGAAAACAGAATGCTTAGCTCACTTATAGGTGTTTCCAATCTCTAAATTTGCATTAGTTTTATATGTTCACAAAAATGAGACAGGTATAGAGACAGTATCTTACTCATCTTGATAATTAATGATTACCAAAATACTAAGTCCTCAAAATATATTTTTGAGAAATGATAGGAAGAAAGATGAGAGGCAGAAAGAGGTGAAATGAATGTAGTAAATACAAAGAAAATAAGGGTAAAGTGTGTGACTTTTCACCTTAATTGCAGTGATTATATGTTATAAAGACTTTAAAAAATTCAAATATATGTGATTCATCTCTGTGAATTTTTACTTCATTATTCCAGATGTGTCTTGGAATCAGATTATTGATGCCACAGATGACCTTCACATGGGGCCATAATTTAAAAGTTCTGTTATGGTGGCTCTCATAAGAGTAAGAGTTATAGAAGCCAGGGCTTCTGTGGATGGAGGCCTCTGTGGAGGTTGGTCAGGTCCTCAAGGTCAGCCTCTAGAAAGCTCTTAAATTCTGGCTTCTTCCTTTGCTACAATTAGCTGTTCCAGGACATTATGCACCTCACTCCAGAAAAACTTACTCATTTATCTAATCTCACATTTTTGATTTGGTCTAAATAACACCTGGGTATTTAAACAACGCATATATATTATAGACTTCTTAAACTCTGCTGATTGTCAAATTCATCTCTGTAGGATATCAAACTGCAAGCCAGAGGAAGGGGGGACACTTCAGTGATTCTGTGGTTAAAAAAAGTCATCTGGATATTACTCTTCCCTGTTACCCAGACCAAAAAGTCTTGTTTTTTATAAATATATTTACCTGTCAATCATTGTTTTAGTAGGGCTGTATTGTGAGACAAAGACTATAGTGAGATCCTAAACTCAGTTCTGGCTATAATCTGTGGATAAGTGGGATATTGGTGAATATTTGTTGCAAAAGCCTAAATGTAAAGTTGTTCCTGATTATTGCAAGAATAGATATTGTGATCCCTAAGGATGTTAAGTCCTTTAGACAAAATTATGTATTTGCATTTAACCTATACAACTCCCATATTCTTAGATAATCCTTATATTACTTTTAATACTGAATACATGTAAATTATATGGAAATAGATGTCATAAGGTACTTAAAAATAAATGACAAGAAGAATCTCTCCATGTTTAGGTTTTCTCTCTGGTCTTATCTGTTGTTGGTTGACTCTGCAAGGAAAGGCCATATGGATAGAGAGAGACAGTAGTGTACATTCTGTGACATGCATATATGCACACACTCAGTTTCAATACATGCTCTTGAGTGTCAAGAATGCTTCTGGATCCATTATAGGAAGTATTCAAAAACAGTGTTAGATATTTCAACAAATGCATTCATTGGTTAGAACAAGAAGGATAAATGAGTCTCACAATACTTAATGTAAAAATATGATCTGTCTTTACTACTAATTCTTCAGCATGACCGTCTTTCAAAGCTGACATAATCTTAGTTAGAAATAGTGACAAAGAAAACATTTATTTAAATTTTTACAGTGTTTTAGAATTTCATAAATGTATTACTATATTTATATCATTTCCATACCACCCTTATAATCTTCCAATTCCTCTTAAGTTCTCACTACTCCTTTTCAAATTTATGACCTCTTTGTCTTTAATTATTATAGTTACATAAATATGTATGTATATACACATTAATACACACACACACTTGCATACAACCTGCTGAGTCCATTTAGTGTTGCTCATACATATATGTGCTTAAAATCACTGGTATTTATATAACCTGACCATCTGGGATTGTATACACTATCAGGGAAATCATCCCTAGATCTTGTTTGTTTTTGTTTTGTTTTGTTTTTTGTTTTTTGAGACAGGGTTTCTCTGTTGTACCTCTGCCCTTGGAACTCTTGGAACTCACTCTGTAGACCAGGCTAGCCTTGAACTCACAGAGTTCTGCCTGCATTTGCCTCCTGAGATTAAAGGTGTGCTCCACCACTACCTAGAAATTCTCCTAGCTATTCATTGTCTATGGCTCTTCAACTAGGAGTGGTGTCTTGTGAGATTTCCCCTATCCACATTGGTATATCAGCTGGTATAGTCATTATGCAGGTCTTGTTTGAGTGGCCACATTAAGAGTGGTGCAGCTCTCTGTCACCTATAGAAAGAACTACTTCACAGCAAATGTTCTGGTCCTCCTGTTCTTACATTCTTTCTGCCCCTTATTAGTGATGTTTACTGAGCCTGGAGAATGGGAGTGGTTTTGCGGATGTATCAATTGGGGATGGACATCCCACAGTAAATTGTTCTTACATTATTGCCAGTTACATCCATATGAATTTTTAAACAAGCTTTCTATGGATGTCTGAAGCCATACAGTCATTAATTACTGTTCTAATTAGATATACAAAACAACCCTTTAAGGTGGATACCATTACTCTCATTTTTTATAGAAGAAAATGCCAAAATCAGTATGAACTTAAACTTGATGAAAGATCTATTAAATGGATCTGACATTTTATTCCAGGTTCATTGGCTTGCTAATAAAATCAGAATATGTGGTTTGGGATACCAAAAATTTCCCTGAGATTGTAATCAATAGTAAGTAGTGAATCTACCTAAGTTCTGCCATTCAGGATGCCAGGAAGCAATGCTAGAATCCTGCAACAAGTAACTTTACATCTCTAACACAAAACACAGCTGACAGATAGAAACCAATGGTCAGGAACAGATTAAAAAGAGATATATGGGCAGGGAGATCTGGAAGGAAGGTTAGCTGAAAAGCTCTGAAGACATTATCTATCTTTGTCATTACTCTCCACAACTCCATGGTTTTTAAGCTTGAGATCTTCAGAAGCCCCCAAGAGATTTCAAAACACACATCAAAGAACCAACATACAGGTTATTCTTATTTTTGGTCTGTGTAAAGATCCAGTTTCCAGTGATAGTGATGTTGCTGAATGGGGGACCAAATTTTAAGATTCACTATACTGCAAACAGTTGTACCTGATCACACATCTCTGTACTGTTGGACAAGCAGTAGCTGAGTTTTACAGTATGTAAACTATAACTAGACAACGTTGCTAGAAAGACCAATCTGATATGTTCCTTACGGTTAGAGCTAGGAAATGTATTTAATGTATAGGGGAATGACAACAGACAGATACATGACAAGGATAGATGACATCTGATAGATTGATTAATGATAATTGGCATATAATTAGAAGATAAATAATAGATAAATCATTAGATTGTAGACAATAATAGATTATTAAATAGATACTCATAAATGGATGCTAGATAGATGGATAAATAGATGATACATAATAAATGATAGATAATAGATAGACATATGGATGATAGATGATTGATAGATAGGTGATAGATAGATGATAAATAGATAGCTGACTGTAATATCCATATGTAGTATTAAATAAAACAGAAAAATAAGAACCAGCTCTTTTTAAGCACCCGTGTGGCAAGAATATGAAATGGTACTCACAGAAATGGATCAACAATACTGTCATTGAGAAGACCCACAATGCTCTTCTGTAAGAAGTTGTTAGCAGATATTTAGCTAACTTCCAATCCCTCATGGATTACTTCAGCCACAGAGTTCTTTCCCCTCAGTTGAGACTTCAGACTCCCAGGCTAGTCACTTGTTCCTAGGGAAGACAACTTTAGTGAGTGCTAAGAATGATTTAGGAAGGCCTCATCAGTGGGACCCAGTGCAAGATAATTCTGACAGCTCATCAGCCTGGATCTTGGTGGGGTCAACTGAGGCTGCTAAGTCTCTTTCCTTTTCAATCTTTTCTTCTGTTTGACTCCCCATGGAGGTTTCCCCATGGACCTTCATGGATGAAGTACTGAAGCTTAAATTACAACACAGCTTAAACTGCTCCCCTGAGACTCAAATCTGTATGATTTTGAGCCCTGGAAGCCAAAAGTACAAGATATGAAGATGAAGCAGAAGGTAAGGACACAAATTTAGAATCCAATTCTTAGGTTTGGTGTCTGATTTTGTAGAACTTTTTCATTACATGTGGTATGTATGTACCACATGTATGTGGTAAGATTCATTCATTCATTGAGAAGAAGTCAAGGGTGTTGCATGAATCATCAGGAGATACCCAACAGTGCTGTCAGAGTTATCCCTGACATAGATACAAGAAAACACTGGTTTTTGAAGTAAATTCTCCCCAAATTCATAAACATCATAAATGAATCCTTCATTTATCCTGCTTTGAAGATAGAGCTTTCATATGACATGTTTTTCTGTCCTGTTTTTCTCACTAATGAGAAATAAAAGTACTGGTTTTCACAAGGTAAGCGTCTTGGAATTGGGAAAGCTTTCCTAACCCAAGCAAGCAAAGCCTTGTCTGGCAGCCTGTTATCATCCTCACAGAATAAATTGTTATTTAGACACAGGGGATTTTGTAATCATTGGTGCCAGGAACTCTGGAGATTAGGAGGGCCTTTTCTCACTGCAGGCTCTGGAAAGAGGACCTGTAAGTTATAAAATGTGGAATTTCACATGGACCCAAGATGTATGACCATTTTGAAAAGCTGTATGTCTATAATTCAGATTTCAAATGAAGATATGTCAAGATGTACATTGCATCACATTGTATGGAATGGGACCTGGCTCTCAAGCACCATGTAGAAACTTGTATCATAGAACCATACTAAACAGGATAATATAGACCACTGTGATCTTCAGTAAGTGGATCTGTGTGGCCCTATCTAAAGCAAATATGTGGTCTATTTCAGCACCTAATTCTCGGACACACCTTAATCTTGGCTCCCAAAGTATTACAACTCTAGTGGTGAATAAAGACAAAGGATACTAACCCAAAGAAGAACCTGAAGTGTGAACCAACTGAACTGTGTCTTCCTGGCTTTTCCCCAAACTCACCTTATTAACAGTCTATTCTCTATGTTTTACTGCTTGTTACACAGTAGAAAGGTGATATCTCATACATTTCCATGTAGGTCTCAGGGAAGGCAAAACAAAAAAATTATTTATGGATCTAATATCACCCCCAAAAGAGACTCTCCACAGAAAACTGAGCTCTTTAATTTATTTGTTAAGCACACCAAAACTACTAACCCCAAACATCATGATCTAATAATGAATTTTCACTCAACTGTCCCATCTTGTTGTACCTTCTTGGGGAGAAAAGGAACAATGGTATTTTAGTTAGACCTGGATGACAGTAACCCCAGAGGTAGTATCAGACATCTCCCTAGAAAATTGGAACCTCTAAGAAAAATTTGTCTTAGTTACCTTCAGGGTTGCCTTTCATTATTTCCATAGGATCAATGTCTCCCTCCCCTCCACTGCTGTCCCTTTCTCTTTCCTGTGTTTCTTTTTCCTTTCTTTCTTTTTCTTTCTTTCTTTCTTTCTTTCTTTCTTTCTTTCTTTCTTTCTTTCTTTCTTTCTTTCTTCTTTCTTTCTTTCTTTCTTTCTTTCTTTCTTTCTTTTTTCATTTGTTCTTTCTTTCTTTCTTTCTTTCATATTGAATTTTTTTTTTAATTTCCAAAAATTTAAGTGAATTGTCTCTATGAGAGATCATTGAAAAAAGAAGAGACTAAAATAAGAGTTAAAAGACAATCTGCTTTGTAAGTTTAATGTGGGCCTTGTAACTCTCAGACCCTAGTCTATAAGACGCCCAGTTTTCTTGTCTTAAAATATAGATAACCATTTTATCATTTATCTACCCAGATTGTTTGGAAGATTAAATTGGAGAACATGTATAACTCTGTTCAGTTCTTGGTCCAGAGAGATATGTCCAAGTCAATGTCTCTTATCATTATATTGAGGATTGACCAGCCATTGGATAGTAAGATATGCATTTGTGAAATGTCCTCCTCTTTTCTTCTCAGGAAATACAATTATCTCACTGCCATAATTAGGTATCTGATAACTCATTGATGATTCTTAATTCAGTAGAGCAAAATAACCTATAGTACTCTCTCTTATCTTATACTGTCTCCTTTCCCAACTACCTCACCCCTAGCTGACTGCAAGGCTATGGGGGAACATCCTGCCATTGCTCTCTTCTATAAGCTCCATGGGTGAAGAAATGGACCATCAGGTGGCAACCAAGCCTTTGTAGGCTTAACTGGAAAATCTGTGACAGGTTTAACTTCACTTTCTGTCACTTTATAATCTATAAGCTTTGGGGACATGTTTTGGAGATTGTTTTTCAGCTCTTAATCATAGTGCTTCCTATTTATCTTTGAAACAGAGTGTCAAAAGGCTGTTATAAAGATCAAATAAGCAGTTGTATAAGGTGGCTTAGAGATATAGCTAGGACCTGCAGAACATAGCATGATACATTTGGATTTTATGTTCTAGTCATTTTTATAAATACATATCTGGAAGACTGACTATGAAAAACTGGTGTTTTCACTGAAGGAAAAAATAATCATGTTTCAGCAAAGATATAAGATTGATGCGCAGCAATTAAATAATTTCATTCAATCAGAAAAGTAGAAGAATAGAAGGCAATACTTCATAAAATTGACCACATCTTTTAAACTCTGTTCAAGTTTGAATAAATTAAATGCAATGATGGGGCTTAGCTGTTCTTATATAACCCACAATGCATTTCCTAGTTTAATATCCTTACACAAAAAGCCAACCTACCTATGTTTGGTATGTTTCCATGGCAACTGCCCTGCAGTTTTGCTACAGGTTTTGTTGGTAATATGGTTAATATTTTCCATGTGGATCAAACTAGATAAAACAGTTTAGTCTCTCAAAATAAATTTTAGTGAATTTTCAGAGACTTCAGTATTCTGTAATTCATCATAGATTTTAGACAAACATTGCTGAAACTAAGAGTTTAGCTCAAAATGGTACTAAATATGTATTTTTCTCCTAGGGGAATTTTTTTTTTCCCAAAATGGTAGTATGGCTTCTGGCATAGTCTCACTACTTAGAAAGCAGTGCTAGGACACAGCCAGAGGCCTTGGAGAAGGTGTCAAGATTATAGCTGTAAAACCAAATCTGATGTCAGTTAAATATGGATGAGAAAGCAGTTGAAAGCATTTGCCAAATAATAGTAATGGACTTAATTATTTCAAAAAATCACCTGAGGAATTTTGAAAATGAACACATTTAGAAATACACAGAAATATACATTCAGAAATCATCCCTGCCCATTGCATAGAGTTTGATTCCTTTCTCCTTGGGTTAGGCTTAGAAATATATCTTATAAAACTTCCTTTCCAGCAGTGTATGCTGTCATATAGTCTCCAAACATACTAAAAGTGCAGGTTTTATGGCCTGTAGTAAGCGGACCCCTGGATGCTGGCTTGAAACACAAAGCATCCCACCTTTTAAAGATCCTTTTCTGCTCTGGTTTTAATGGACAGAGTATGGACAAGGTCAGATAGCCTCAAGCTGCTCAGTTCTGAGAAACTGCCCTTCCAACTAACACAACCCTATTGCTTCCTCATTCCATGTTTCCACCCTTGTAGATTACACAGGAAGCCCTAGAGAGAATCTCACAGCTCCATGCACTTCCTTATCGCTCACTCTGGGACATTCTAACAGTACCTAGGAATACTGGATAGACCAGACTAGTCCCATGCTAGATAAGGTTACCATAGATACCTGCTTTACGCATTCCCCTCTTCCCTCCCCACCTGAGAACTTCTTATAAATACTGGTACTTGTGTTCAATAAATCGAAGGCCTTACCAGACAGATAGTCTGCCTTTCACTCCTCGCATCCCGGCCCACATCCCATTCCCATGCCTTCTCCTGGGGTTTCAGTTGAAGATCCCGCAGGCCGGGATAATGGCCTCAATTCTTTCCCAGTAAATCATGTGGAGTGCTGTGTCATCTGGAATCTGAAATTTAAGCAAATGTCTTCTGAGTTAGTCTTACAAATTGAGAAAATTTACCTTGGGATTGGGTTAATTCATCACCTTCCTTTTGAAGCAAGTGGAAAGTCAGAAAAATTAAAAAACAAAGATAGGTCAGTCACATCGTAGATCTCTTTTAGGATATGTGAGGCAAAAGAATCATCTGTGCTCAGAAACATTTGATGGACATGCATGTGACTAGCTATCTTTAGTTCTAGTAGTAAAGTCAAAAGCTGGATGTAGATTATAAAATAAAAAGTACAAATCTAAGAAACAAACCAACCAACCTAATGGGCACATAAAACACAGTGTGAGATTAGCTATACTTGAAATTCTGAAAATTATTTGCTATAGTTTCGATGTCCATGTGTCCCCAAAAGTCACATATGGAAATCCTACCACACTGGAGACTATGAAAGTTGAGAACTTTGGGGAGATAATTAGGTCATAAGGACAGAACCTTATGATTGAAATAATCTTACTAAAAGAGGCTCAAATGGACCATATTCTATCACACCATGTGATAACATAGGAAATGTCCTTTTGATCCTTAAGGAAAATGATCCTTATCAGATACCATCCACAGTTTTGAAAACTGTGATAAAGAAACAATTTTTGTTTATAAGTCAACCATTGTATAGCACTTCATTGTAGCAGAAATGAAATAAGACAACAGATATAAGGGTAACTGAAGCCAAACACAGATAATAAGAATTAGACTTGTCTTGAGAAGTTTCCTTGAAGAAGTAAAGTGAGCTCAGTGAAGTGTTGAGTAACAGTAAAATATGAAATGTAGCAGGCAAGTAACAGAGACCTCAGTGGAGGTCAGTATGAAATTTTGAGCTGCAACACTTAAAAAAATATGTTCAGTATCCATCTAAAAATATGTTTTGTTATCTTTCTTTCTTTAGTTGTAGAATGTAGGCACTAAATAATGCTGTGCACAACTATGCATAACAAAAATTTTTGTCCCTTACTGAGATGTTATAAAATGCTGGACACAGACTCTGCTGTCTCCAGGGTGGAGCAGGAAGCCATATGTGATGTACAATTGTGTTTATCAAAGTCACACCAACACCCAGCCTCCCTAAGCTTTGGGGGCATCTGTGAAAGAAAAAAGAAGGTACTGTTTACATTACAGGATGTGTCACCATAAACTATTTTCCCTAAAGTCCATTATTATATTTAGAAATGTATAACTGTAATAGAAACACAGAGAGAGGAGGAAAGAAAGAGAGAGAGAGAGAAAGAAAGAAAAAGAAAGAAAGAAAGAAGAAAGAAAGAAAGAAAGAAAGAAAAAAGAAAGAAAGAAAGAAAGAAAGAAAGAAAAGAAAGAAAAGGAAAAAAGAAAGAAAGAAAGAATGAAGGAGTGAAGGAAGAAGGAAGATAGGAAAATGACAGGTGAGACAGAGAAGAAAGAAATAGAAGTTGTAAGGTAATAGCCAAAGGTACTTTGAGAATCTTCAGAAACCCTAAAGAAAAGATATGAAATTAAAATTATGAGTGTGGGGAGATGACTCAGTGCACAAAACACTACATAAATGTAAATATCTTATGTCTATAACCCCATGTCTATAGTATTTTTAACTTCAGTGCTCAGATGGCAAGGTAAAAGGTAGAGACAAGAAAATCCCTGGAAGTGTATGAAACAGAGAGCATGGAATACATAGTAGTGGACAACAAGAGACATTATTTCAAACAAGGTAGTATGGCAAGGACTGATACATGAGGTCATGCTCAGGCTTCAATATGTGGGCTGTAGGACATAAGCATCAGAAGTGACACACAAACATCACACACACAAACACACATACAAATATATGCACACATATAAACACCATACACTCATGAAAGATCTTTTAAAAGAGACTAAAATTTAAAAGATTTTACTGTTGACAAAGACATTGACTCATCAGATCATAGAAGCTTGAGGAAGACATTGATGCAAGGCATCTCACAAATTTTTCCAAGAACCCTCACATTGCAATGTGCTATCTAGTGTGACACCTTCCAACACCACAGCAATGAATGTAACAAAATGGACCAAATAAGAGGTTTCCAGATTATCAGAAGTGGTGTCTCCTTAGCTGTTTCATTATCCATCACACCAATAAGAACATGAAATCAGGAGGCTTACAGAGACCAAGTTATATTAATGCCATATGTGAGTAATGGAATACTTACAAATGCAAAGGGCTATATCTGGATACAGATGAAAATCGTTTTATCTACTATATCTAATTGATCAAAGACACTGAGCAACAAAGAAAGGGTAGGACAGAGACAATAAGAAACACATCTATGGGCATTCACAGCTCTTCTGGAAACAGTTTTATCCATGTGGATAGGAATCATGGCTCAAATGAAAATATTTTCTGCCTCTGTGTATTTCAGTTTAGTGAGAGTATTATGATTTCATTAGTATCATTTGGCCTTTTAGGTTTGAATTGGTTAATATTCTTCAAAGTACTAATAAAGACAAATCCTGTGGACTCAGAAGCAAACACTCTATATTGATTTTCTTTCTTTCCAAGCAATATGGAAGCTTGGGTTGGTAGGGCTCAAGTCACTTTCAGTTCTCAGTGTCAAACCTACCAAAATAGTTTCCTGTCTTTCACTCAAAAGATATTTGTAAAACGTTAATTGAAATTAATAAATTATAAGAAAGTATGAATGATTGTAAAATATATTTTACCATATAAGCTTAAACATAAAAGCATTTATAACCCAATTTTCTGTCTCTGAAGACTCTTGTTAAGCAATATAAGGGAATTTTCTATGGGTCTATTTGTTTGTGTTTATTTATTTAAGTCAGAATCTCACTCAGTACTCCATGTTGTTCTAGAACTCACTACATAACCCAGGCAAGCCTTGTACTCATGGTAATTTTCCTAATTTAGCCTCCTCAGTGTCTGAATTCCAAAAATAAATCACCACACTTGGTTCTAAATGAGATAAAACAGATATTTTCTGAATAGAGGCCATAGAAAGTCCTTTCCATAGAATTCAAAACTAACCCGAAGGGTAAGTATGAATTGTAACTTCCAGCAAAGATGGACTGTTAATATTACTGTCTTTGTACAAGTTTTGTCCAGCATTGCCAAGGAAAAGCAAACCATCTTCCAAGGGCATGTTATTAAAGGAACTATTTACAGGATATAGATTATCAGTGCAAGCAGTCCTGCATCTTGGTCTATCATGAAGCCTCAAATAACTCCACATTGTAATGTGAGATGCTCCATCTCCACATCTCTCAAAACCCTGCATCCTACAAGGCATCTGGAGAAGTCTGAGTATGGTAGGATGGAAGAGGAAAAATTCCCACATTAATCAACTTCCTTTGATGATGAATTTGTATCCTGACTGGAAGCACTACCTTTCTCTATTTCTTAGAAATCAAGTTGTGCACAGCATCTAGGAGGCTGGAGGAGCTCAGAATGCTGTGGGTGGCACCATAGACAAGCAAGCTCAAGTCCTGACTATTAAGCATAGAAATCTGAATTCCCTTTCAGCATGCTGACCTCTATCAAAGAGCATTGCCTTTTGAAAGCATATAAATTGATGAAGTAGAGTCAGAGACAAAGAATATTCTTCAAGCATGGCAGTTTCTTTTATCTTGATGATACAAGAGTTTCTTCTTCCCTTGCAAAGCCACATTACATGGTAGGGTTTCAGTTAGCTCTTTGAACTGAATTTACTGCTAAAGCTACCCAGGAAATATAACTATAATAATCTCACTAATAGCCTTTATGTAATAAGAGGGAAAATCAAAGAGCAGATCTTTGCACAACACCTTGCCTGTGATCTGAGATCTGTGTGTCTGTCTCTGCTATTAGACTTGACATGAGGCACTTAATTGTTCTGGGTTTATGATCTTCACTATATAGAATAAATAACTCAGAAGTGTTAAAAGGTAAAGTCTTTCTCTTATGTCAGACTCACCATGTCTATATTCTTCTCATCTAGCCTCACATCTATTCAACCCACTGTTACTTCATCAACTTTCAGTGGCAGTAACAAAACCTCATAACATCACTTATGTACAGCCTTCACCTTACTTCTAACAGTATACTAACTACTTAGACAAATATATTACCTGCCAAACAGTCAATGTCTAGACATAAGCAATCTGTTTTAGCTTGAGATGAGCAGGCAGACTAGATTAGCTCTGAATCTGTCCTTTTATCTTTGAGACTCATGTTTTTAGCTCCTATTCTATGTATTACCTCTTTCTTTTGAGTAGTTAGGGTGCTATTGTTCTCTGTATAATGTTCAAAATGGAATAGATCAACTATGTGAAAATGAATGGTGCAAAGCTCATTCATTTTGTGATTAAGGCAACTAAGAGATACCAGGAGGATGAGGACTCCACACACTGAAAGTATAGCAAGAACATCAAAATATCTATTATCTATCTATCTATCTATCTACCATCTATCTATCATCTATCACATATCTGTCTGTGGTCTATCATCTATCTATTCACCTACCTATATACCTGTTGTCTACCATCTCTACCTCCTAACCTCTACCCATTATCTCCATGTACCACTGATCTATATTTTTCTATGAACATCTTTCTTTCACTTGTTTTTTTTATCATCTACCTGTTTATCTGTCATTTATTTATAGCATGTCTATATCCTCTATCCTTCTACACATCTGTCTGGTTCTATAATTTATCTGTCATTGGTGTATATATATATATATATATATATATATATATATATATATATATATATATATATATTTATGTATCATCTAACTATGTAAATTCTCATCTGTTGTCTATCATCTGTCTACCATTTATTGTCTATCTTCTCTATCATCTATTTTGTTTATCTCTCAATTTATCATCATATATCTATGTATATCTGTTTTTATAATTATCTGTAATCTGTTTATCATCTATCATCCATTTCTTTATAATCAGTCTGTATAGTTGATTATCTATGTATCTCTCATTTATTATCCATCAGTCTTTGTTTTTATCAATTTACATTATCTTTCAAAGCATTTGTTTATATTCGTGTACTTGTCAGCTATCATCCATCTCTCTCTTATCTATCAGTCATCTATCATCTATCTCTTGAACATCTATATTTCTCTCTTCATCATCATTGCCATTATCATCATCATCATCATCATCTGTCTATCATTTCCTCTTCCTCTGTATTATAGAAGTGTTTGCAGTGTCTTAATGGAGTAAGAGTTAATTATAAAATTGAAGTAATAAATATTCTTTTGTGAGTATATTGGTTATACATGTAGATTATTTAGAAGATATAGCTAGGTGGTAGTGGTGCATGCCTTTAATCCCAGCCCTTAAGAGGTAGAGACATATGGATCTCTGTGAGTTTGAGGCTAGTCTGATCTACAGAGTAGAGTTCCAGGACAACTAGAGTTACAATAGAGAAACCACGTCTCAGAAAAAAATTTATATATATATATGTTGAATTCCCAGAATAGATTCAAGCTTAAGCATGTGAAAAGAAACAACTATACTCTTGTAATATGAACTAGACTTTCAGTTCAAAGATTCAGTCATGTAAAACTTACTTAAATATTTAACATTCTTAATTCAAAATGCTTAAAGAATTAAACCAATATTCCTCATAATTCAGAAAAAGAATACAGACTGAAATTAGTATTAGCCATGATAATTACCATAGAAGAAACAAAATTTGTCCAAGACTAATTAAGATAAACTCATGCTATTACCACAGGAAAAAATTACTCAATATTCCTCGGATTTCTACACTATAAATGCCATCCTCTGACCTTATCAGTTCTATGAGGGCTGGGAAGAAATCTCTATTTCTCCATCCCAAAGCATTGACCCAATAATGCAGGAAGGTGTGTTAGAGTATAATTTTATAGAATTATTATTTTAGCACTATTGGATTCCTTTGTAAATAGCTTTTTGTTGTGACCTATACTTTTTCACCACATTTTGCAGTAAAGACCAGATGTCTTATTTGCCATTATATTTCTCAGTAAGAAGTATGATAAATACGTCTAAGAAGATTAACAGAGTTCAGATATCCTCTGTGCTCTTCTCATTCTTAGTATCTCAGTTAGACAGAGGCATTGTGCTAACTTATGGCTCTGTAAGAGGAGTTACTGTCAATGACATTTTTGATGTTTTCTAAAGGCCTGAAAGCGTGCCCAACACATGATAATCACTAAAAAAAAAAAAAAAAAAAAAATCAAGTGGAAAGCAGAATAAACCATTATTTTCCTGAGTCATTTTATGCTCAATAAGAAACTTGGAGGTTTCCTATATTTGGAAATGTCTTCTTGTATAAAATAAAGAAGTCTTTTCTTGACATCCTACAGTCTAGCTGTCACAAATTTGAGTGACCATGCCACCCAGGTACTAATTCTTGAAGATTCTAGACTAGTAGATAATCTGGTCCTATGTTTCATTCTTCTTGCTAACACAGAAATTGACTAGCAGCTTTTCTCCATAGAATGCTATATCTGGGCTCATTTAGATGCTAGTTAAAGAAACTATCTCCCAGCTTAAGAAAAATAAGAGATTTTACTTCACAGTCCCAGAGGCAACTTAGAGCAAATAAGGGCAGCACGCACAACCACTCCTAGCAGCTTCAGTAGCCAGAGCTGCCTCTGGGAATCATGAAGGATGTAACTCCACTGCATGGCCTATGCTTAGTGCTTATCCTAATGCCATGCATAGTATCAGATGGGTGTTGTAAATATTTGAATGATCAAATGAATGGGTTGCTCCTGACTATGGAGGAGAATCAACTACATCAAATAGCTTTTTATAACTGCTTTTCAGAACTGCTGACTCACTAGCCTATCTTTGCTTTACAATTTTAAATTCCTAGGAAAAGAATCTGGTTAACCCAACTCTAGCAGTGTATTAACTCCCTCTCTGTTGTCTAATCAGATCTTACTGGATGGCTGGAGTTATGCAACCTGATCTTGACGATAGAAAGACAGATAACAGAAAAGGGATATTTTCTGAGCAGGGTCCTAAGATGTACCTGCTAAACTGATTAAATGCTCACTAAAGATCCTCTATATATCTATATCCGCGGGCTATTTTGTAGTGTGATTATGATATTCTCCTCAAAGAGTCCATTTTCTGTTGCATAAATCTGGGCTGGAATTATGAGTTCTTCAGAGGAATTGGAGTTTCTAAATCAATATCTCAAATAGTGTAGAATATTCTGTCCCATCATGGGAGGAATTACCCTTGCCCATCAACTACAGGAAGTCCTGAATCAGTAAGCAACTATTACTTGACATGAAGAGCAAGGCTATGCTGAATGTCTTAGTCCTAGTGGAGCCTGGGTTGCTCTTAACATATGAGTGACCCCAAGTGATATCACTACATTTACAGTAGATACACAAAATGGCTTAGGTTAGTCCTTTTTACTTTGGGATATCTTATTCTAGAGAAATGGATAATTGATGTAAGTTTTATAAAGTTTAGCAGTTTTCTTTGCTCTTTAATTGACCAAAAATATAGTAAAAGTCAAGACTTGAATTGACACCAAAGATCATGTTACTAAGTTAACTACTTACCAACATTTCAAAGCTTTAAAGCTTCAAAGCTTTAAAGAGCAAACAATGCTCTGGGAAAGATTTGAAGTTCTTCTTGGCACTAGAGTAGAAAGATTTAAAATTTTCTCCTATATCCTATGCTTCTTAGCTGTGCTGTTACTTAAGCCACTTGACTTCAATTTTATAAGAACTGTTTCACATAGTGAAAGAGCTTTGGATTCCATTTGGTGCATAGTATACATGAATATTATGTACTTATTTACATTTATTATTTATTCATTATTTGTATGTGTGTAAGTTTGCATTTCTGTTGTGCACCATGTGACTACAGGTACTGTGGAGACCAGAAGAGGCCTTCAAATAACCTTAAAATAGAGTTATATGTGGTATGAATCACCCAATGTCAGCTGGACTCAAGTAATCTGGAAGAGCAATGTCTCTTCCACTAAGACATTGTTTCAACTTCGTGCATATATATATATATATATATATTTTGTGAATGTCACCTAAAAATTAAAGTGTTAGACAACTGTTACAAAATCTGTGTAGTGCCCTGTATACGTCCAAACTCTGTTTCTCAAAGAGCAACGTGAAGCTCAATTTGTCTGTGGCAAAATTTCCTATTTACCAATGAGTAGGTAGGGAAATTAGAGACACAGATGTACAAAGAACATCTAAATTAAGACAATACATTCACTTATATCTTCCATCCCCACATGTACCCAAGAACATAATTTTGCTCTAACATCCATCCTAGGTACTCTCTAGCAAGCAGAAGTGGCAGTCCAGCTCTCTCTTCTATCACAGTCCCACTCTTCCTCCAACAAAGAACCCAAGACACCATCCTGAGCTGTCCTGGAAAATTCTCATAATAGGCTGTTTGACAATGAGGTTTGGTGAAGTTTGGGAAATGCTAATCAAGCATCATATCTCTGAGAGTCAAGGACTTGTTATGGCTTATTTATCAACTTGATTATATTGATAAATATCTAGATTAGTAAAGAACATTTCTGAGTAAGTATTCTAAGTTTCTCCAGAGACAATTAGATCTTGAGTTACACTACCATGTAATTACTGGGATATGGCAAAAGGTAGGAGACAGGGCCCAGTTGCAGGATAGTCACTAGGGCAAGGCTCTTGGGGGTATTTCTGATATTGGCCCTTTCCTGTATTGATCACCTGGCTGCTTCCTGGCTACATCATGTGACTGACACTTCTGAATCCAAGAGCCAAAATTAATCCTTCCTCTCTTAAATTGTTTCTGCCAGAAACTTGGTCTCTTGTCATAGAACAGTAAAATTAACTAATAACTGTAATAAGTTACACTAGCATATTACAGTCTTGAGAAATCATTTAATAAAATACATATAGAGACAGGCATTAACAACCATTTTGTCTAAACAGATATGTCCTTTTTATTGTTTTTGTTTTATTTTCTATTGAAAATAGATTTTTTCATATATTTTGATTGTGATTCCCTTTCTCCAACCCTCTCCCAGATCCATCCCAACTCTCCACCCAAATCCATACCCTTTCTTTCTTTTTCTCATTAAAATACAAATAGATATCTAAAAATATTCATAAAATAATAAACAAATCAAGTGACATTTTCTTAATTTCTTTTCTTTTTTCTCTTTCTCCTTCCTCCCTCCTTCTTTCTTTCTTTCTTTCTTTCTTTCTTTCTTTCTTTCTTTCTTTCTTTCTTTCTTTCTTTTCCTTCCTTCCTTCCTTTCTTCTCTTTCTTTCTTTCTTCTCTTTTTCTTTCTTTCCTTTCTTTTTCTTTCTCTCTTCTTTCGAGTCTCATGTAGCCCAAACTCCATATATAGCCAAGGATGATTTCAGACTTCTCATCTTCCTGTCTCTATCACCCTTCTGCTTAGATTACAGAGAGATACTACCACACTTAATTTATATGGTATGAGTAGCAAACCCATGGCATCATGTAAGGTGGGCAAGCACTCTACCAGCTGCCATCTCCAGCCCCCTGAATGTCCTTTAACCATGCCACAGGACTAGTATACATCAGGACACACAGTAAAAAGTCTGGAGGAAAGGTTAGCCTCACATCTCCTTTACTGAAGGAAGACAGTGAAATTTCAGGGGCCCAGATAATTTCGCAGGTAATTTCCAAACTTCAGTCTGCCCTCCAGCTCCTGTTCTTTTAACCTTTCTTTTGCCTTCCCCAGTAAGGTCTCAGGAACTACCCTGCACTCTATTCTCCCGTGAGAAAACCCCCTCTTGAAGAACACAAAGTAATCCCTGTGTTGTTCTGACCCACATGCACAAGCAGCTCAGAGCAGCTAGTGACTGTCAGGAACAGGGCATTGTCCATGATGACTCCCTCTATATCAGCTAGCAGCTTGAGCCTGCTGCTGTTGGTTTTCTCTCCCGGTTCCCTGCGCTCCGCCAGATGGCGGCTGTTGTCCTGCCCGCAGCAGTCTGGCCCCGCTTTCTGGCCAGGATAAGGGAGTTCAGACTTAAGTGGCAAAAGGCGTGGGCCTGAAGTCGGGGGTCCGGTGACTTCTCGCAAAACCGTCCACTCGCGGACCTGAGAATAGCAGGGCGCAAAGAACACCTTGGGAGCCGGGTTTGATGAACACGATGCTCAAGTTTATTAACAGTCTTTTCCCTGTTTAAGTAACTTCCCCAGAGAAGTCGGGGTCCCAGTATTCCAGGTGGGGGAAGCTTAATTAGCATAGAGCAGGGCGGGGTGGGGGAGTGGGGGGGGTACCTGGCCTCGGGTCTTTGAAAAGACAGAGGAAGGTGTGTAATTCGCCTCAGGGCAGGCAAAAAGGTTGCCAGATTTGTTTCCTTATGTTACTGTGAGTAGTCTCCAGGGCTTAGAAGAGAAGAAGCTCACAAGGTGTCCTGCAAGCCTACCTGGGGAGGACGAGGTACCCTTTTGTGGCTTCCACTTGTTCTTTAGCCCCAGAGGTCTACAATTTCTCCTTTTGTTTTTGTTTAAAAAAGGAAGGGTTATTGTAGCTCATTTGAAAAATTTTGGGGCATTTTGTCTGCCTCTGTGGGAATGGTATAACGGGGGGGACTTGTAGAACCCCCTGGGGGGTTCTTGGAGTTAGGTAGGTGTCTCATAATTCCCAACCCAGAGCCTCTCAGTTTATTATATTCCCTCCCACAAGTTCTGTCCAGGTGTGGAGTCATGAAGCTGCAATAGAAAACCAGTGATTTGTCCGGTCTGTCGTCTGTCTCTGGATGGTGTTGTCTCCATGGGTGGGGGGATGGGATGTCCCTTCTTTTGCAGTCCTTGATCAGGATGTTGGCTTGGGCTGCATAAACCTGTGGATTAATCTTTGAAGGGGTTTGAAATCCAGGAGGAGAAAGTTGGTACCGGGACTGATAGGTCTTTGGTACCAGAGAAGAGCGAGCCTTGATTAGGCGTAGATATGAGAAATAAGCTGAGATGCAAGGTATAGTATAGAAGATTTCATATAGGCATTAAGATTTTGGGAATTGGGTAGGACTCAGAGAGACAGATGTTTCTGAGTGGCGGTCTTAGGGGACCATCTTCTTGTGGTTTCCTGTAAAGAAGGTTAGGTTTGTTAATATTAGAGAATTTTTTACCGTGTTTGAGGTCTGGCTTTTCAGTCTTGGCTTCTCTGTTAGAGAGCGAAAAGTTAGGTGTCAGGCTGGAATGATTTCCCAGCCATTCCTGTGAGAATAGGAAGAAGGGTTTGTGGATACCAATTCTTGGGTGTTGTTCCTCTAGGGGGTGTCTTTTCCTCTTCCTCAGTTGACATTTTTTCTGGGACCCAAATATAATTTTTTGGGTGGTCCTATAGGGATATTTTCACAAAGTGGAACCTGTGGAAATGAAGTGATTATTGGGGGTTTGAGTCAGCCAGGTAGGCATGGCTGAAGTTTCTCTGATCAAGCCAGCATGTCTGAAATTTCTCTTTGGGTGAGAGCTTCCAGTAGAGAAATGTTTTTAAGTTATTACCAGCCTTGAGGTGAAGTCTGGTTTTTCTTTCTTCTGAAGAGAGTCATCTGCTCTCTTGGATTTGTGTGGATTTGTTGTGACATCAGGATTGCTGATCTCTGTAGGAGATAAAAACTTTTCCTTTGTAGAGGGGATCTTTCCCTAATTCTTTTATTTTTATTGACTCCAAGAAAGGAGTGTCCAGCAGTGCTACCATGTGTCTGGGCCTGATCTCGTCCTGCCTCATCTCTCAGGTGGGGAAATACTGGTTAGCTTGAGGAGAACAGGTCGGATTAAGGCCTGTGAAAAGCCTAGGCTTTTGAGGTCGGATTAAGGCCTGTGAAAAGCCTAGGCTTTTGAGCCAAAGGCATTTTGCCTGTTTGCAGGGCTGATTTGATGTTAAAAACCTTTTTGTTTATTTTTTGGAGATAGCCAAATGAGATTTTTCATTTTGTAACCATGACACTGGCTTTTAATAGCCATCTGGGATACTTCTTGGTGTTTAACCAGAAGGTCTGTGTTCTTTAGGGCCTATTTATGAGACTGCTTTGTTATTTACAAAATAGTATTAGACTCTGAAGTGAGGCAAATATTATTTAAACTCTGAACTATTGGAATTTAACTATTTCTGAGTCATACATATAACTTAATTCCTTTATATTATGCCTGTATTAGTCACCTGTGCCTAGGAAGTAAGCCACAATAGTTGGATTGAATAGTAATTTGAATGCTATCACACGAATAGCAAGGAGCCAAATTAATTTATATATATGTAGGCCAGGAGGCCGAGCAAAGCTTAAAGAATCTTAGCATTTTGTGTGACTGCAAGCCAGTCAATGAGTGGTATTAATCATAGCCTCAATTCAGTATAAAGTTAGAATATTTTGATAATAAACTCAGTAGCAATATGATCTTGATAAATTTAAACTACCTGCTTTTTTTTAATCTACCCATGGGGATATGAATCCGTGCTGTCAGAGCTTTGGAAGATATCTGCCAGTGCAGGACTTTGTTTACCGTGTGCTGCCATTTCCCTGAGTGCAGCTGCAGGTAAACGGCAGGTTTTTTTACTCTTGAATGAAAACCGGCTGCTGACTAGGGCATGGCCTCAGCAGCTCCGCCCGCACTGTAAGCATGCACAGCGGCTAATGCTGTGGACCTGCCAGCACAGTGTTGGCAGCCTATTGCTTTTTGCTTGATAAAAAAATCCGAGTATGAAAGCCTTGCATGTGGCTTCTGTGTGGGGGAGGGAAATCCACCGCTTGGATACCGCTTGGATATTTGCCTCGGGGCTTCTTGCGGGCCTGCCAGAGCAGGCTTCCTTCCTACCTTACCATGTCACATGGCTAGTGCCCCATTACCTTGAGTGAGAGGGAAGTGAGGCCCTCAATGGACTGAGGGAGAGATCCAACCAACAGTATCTGAGTCTTTTCTATGTGCGGGTCATGGTGTTAGATACTGAATATATGGACAAAAGTAACACATTGCCATTCCATTCAGAATTCATTTTATAATAAAGAGGAAGCAAGCTGACAATGCCTTTAGCTAAGTGAAGTGACTTTGACAATGGGGATGCTTTTCAAAACAGGGTTTATTTGTTGTATCTTTCTTTTCTGGAACTCACTCTGTAGACCAGGCTGGCCTCAAACTCAGACAGACCTTCCTACCTCTGCATCCCAAATGCTAGGATTAAAGGTGTGCACCATCATCACATGGCAATAAATTTATAAAATATATAAAATTAGAACAGCAATATTTCATATAGTTATGGCATAAATTAAAAATAATACAGCAAAGTAGTTCAAATGAGGCCTGAAATAGACAATCCATTCAGCCAATGTTTTCCAAACATTTATTCTATACTGTAAGGGCACTGGGATTTTTCCCTTTCTAGTAGGATTAAAGGTTTGAAGCACAAATGCTGCAGAAAAGCTAACACAAGAAAACCATCAAACCGTGGCACATTTAGACTATTTAGAGCCCTCCATCACCAAATTTCTGACTTTCCCTCACAGTCTCTTGCACTGATTTTGGACAAGCCAGTAAATGCTTCTATATACAAACTCATATACACTTGTATCATGACAGATAAAGCCAGATATAATGCAACCATAAAAAAAAAAAAGAAAAAAAAGAAAGAAAAAGTACCAAAACCTAATAGTGTAGGAAACAAATCTCTCATAACTGGGCATATCCTGGCACCTGATTTACATTTGTCTCCTGCTCTGAAGAATCATTGGCTCTGTCTACATTTTTCCCAAGCAAATGTAGTTTGGGCCTTACTCAGCTTTGCTAAGACAGCTCCAATTACCATGCCACTGCTTCCCATGTTACTGCTGCCAGAATGGTGTCATGGTGGCTGGCAGCTCTTCACACAGGTGGAGGCAGGCAGACTCCTGGCAGCAGCCATCTAGTCTCATCCCACACATCTACCTTGAATGCTGGTCTGCTCTTTGGTGTTCTTGTCTGCTCATTTATAATTTCTCTGGGATCTATGCCCAATTCTGGACCACACTTGATGAAGATAGGTAGACTGTTGGCAGTTACTGACATGCTAGCTCAAGAGGTCTAAAGGTCTTGATAGTCAAATGTCTCAGGATCCCTGGGAACTCTCTTATCTTGGCTCTAATTACAAACCCTGCAAGTTAAGCCTTGCTATCTGACTTATACTTCATTTCCATTCCCAAGTCTGGAATATCAATTACTACCTACTATCCACCTGTAATCTCCAACCCTGCCTAACTTACACTACCAAGTATTATGAATTTCTGTCTTTACTGACAGTTCCTGTATGAGGTGTGTGATGTGTGTCATAATATTCAAATCTCATCATAGGCAAATGATGTCATAATAGTCTCTTCTATTTCTATAGGAGGAATTAAAGGCTCATAGAAATGAATTACTTCAATTCATAGAGATAAAAATTAAAACCTCAACATCCAAATTTTCTCTTTGTGCTGAATTCACCTTTGGCTAGCATGTACTTCACATTGTGCCAACTCACACAGGCAGATCTGCTGCCCATCTGATCATGTGCATTGACCTTGATCACCAAAAGTAATAATCATGGACATGAACCTAACTCTCTTGCCTGGTAACCTGCAGAAGTAAAAACTGTCTTGGGGTCCTTCTTCTACACTGACCACCTTTGTTTCTTGGCAAGTTCACCAACCCATTCCTTGACCTCCCTTTCACCTTCTACTGACCTGCTGCCAATCTACTCAAATAGCTCTTAGCTATATCTTGCTAGAAAGATTCACTGAGAAATCTTAACTAGACTGAGGTCCATAAGCTTGTGCTAGTCCCCAAAGCCAAGCAAAGAATAGGAGTCAGACTCCCAAATTACAGGGCTCTGTGAAAGAGACTGTCGGACTGAAGAAAGGTTTTGATCCAGAAGAGAGATAAGGAAATGGCTTAAAAGTTAAGGAACTGTTATGGGAAGAGGAAGACTAAGACTTCAATGTAGCAATGTAGACAAGAGACAGAGAAATTCATATGGCATAAGAATGATTATATAGAACATTTGGGGCCTAATTCATTGGTAAAGGGATCAAACCTACAAAATATAGTGCCATTTGCTTTTGAAATTAGCATCAGGATATGCAGAGCCAAAGGCTACTGAGGAATTCTTCCTTTAAGTCCAGAAAAACTCAATTCCAGAGGATAGAGTTGTATGAAGGTCTTGCAGTTAAGCCTGTGGTTCTAGTGGTTATCTAGTCACCTATAGCACTGGTACCATATTGTGAAGATAGTAGCACTAGACTGCTGCTACCTGCTCTGCATAGAATAGGAGGTTCTATGAAGGGGCAGACACAATGTACTATTATCATGATTTCAGTGAAACATAGAAATTATGCCATGTAAAGTTAATTGTCACTTCATTCACTAATCAACATATCTTAGAGAGTATTTAAAGCTGCAGCAGATTCTACATCAGCTAGAATTTACAAACAGTAACTTCTAGAATGTTCCAAAATTGAAATCTATGTAGACTATAACTGGCCGAGGTGCTGCAGGCCATGTGACACTTTGTAGGGGAAAATAATCATTCTAGTTGGGTTGGTCTCTGAAGGGACATTTAAAGCAAAGAAAATAACAAAAGTGTCATATGAAAAACAAAAACAAAATGCCAAGAATTTGATAAGAATGGACATTGCTTTGCAAATGTAAGACAAACTTCAGATGCCTTGCAGGTTAGAGATTTTGAAATCACAGTTGTTCAAAATACTGCTAAATGAGAGAGTTTAAGGTATGACAATGTGAAATTTGTTATAAGAAGAGAATAATTCATCTGTATGGAAAATAATTTAAGAACAAAAAGTTAGAGAAGCCAGATTGGAAATCACACTACCTTGAACATGAACACTGCTTGCGTAGTTGGTTCACTCATAGAATAGACAGAAGCTGTTGGAAATTTATTAGTAAGAAAGTATTTTCAGAAGTAGCAGGGGTATGGATACTAGATTTGTGTGAGGGAAAGTCAAAGGCAGGGACATTATTGGGGTCTGATAAACCTGTTCAGGTAGAAAATAATGAGGTTAACAACAGTGAAGATGTAGTCAACAAATGTGATGATATTGAGGAATATTTCAGACCAGTCCCTCAGGCATTGGTAAGTATCTGGTTGTAGAATTAAGGTAGCCTCTGGAAGTTCTGTATGTGTCTTGAATGATGAACAGAAATAAAAAAGATAAAAAAAAAACCAAGGGGGGAGGAAGCACACCAAGCTAGTGAATAGAAAGCTGTGAGAGAATTAACACATTATAGACACAGAGCAGATGGTTAAGACAGATTAGGAACCAACCCAAAATGAGAGTTACATTGACCTTGAGAATATAATCTTTGTAGGTAGGTCAGTCTCCACCCTGGATGGCTTGTTTACACCAAGGCTGGCCAACCCCACCAGGAAATTTTCAGTGTTACCTGCAAACATTAATTTGAAAAGCTTGGTTTGCACAGATGCAGTACTCTATACATTAGAAACAGACTTCTGATCATTGAGCATCTGTCTCCTTTACAATGCACTAACCAACACAGGCAACTCAGCCAATCCAGTTTAGACTATGAATTCTAAGGAAGATAGGGGCACTGCCTGTCAAGTCCATCCATCATAGCTTACAAAGAGAAATGTTTGTCTGGAAGTGGTGCCCCATGCTTTATAATACCAGCACTTGGGAGACAGAGGCAGGTAAATCTCTGAGTTCAAGGCCAGCTTTGTCTATATAGTAAGTTTCAGGATAGCTAGAACTACACAGAGAAACCATATCATGTAAAACCAGAGAGAGAAGTAGGGGGAGGCTTAACATGAGCAATGAATGAATATGAAAACTTTCATTTTTAATGCAAAAATAATTCACAATAAAAAAAACTAACATACAGACTAGTAGGACCAGCCACTGCACTGGAATCTGTATTTCAGTAAAATAATCTTATACTATAAGAGCAAGACATAGGTGGGGTGGGAGCAGTATTGCCCACTCTCCAGACTTGCTTTGGGGGTTGTTGCCCTTTATAGTCATTTACTCAAAGCAGCTCTTCAAAGTGTTTCTAGATACTAAATGAGCTAAGCCTTACATGTGAACCTGGGGCTTACGAAAATGCCCTCTGAAGAGCTACACAGAAAAGATAAATAATCTATTAAATATCAAACTACAAGAAAATGGTACAACTAAGACTTCTCTTATTCCTAAAATAAAGTGTTCACGAAGCATATAAGCAAGAAGGGTTTGACAGCAAAGTCAGACTTGTCAGCAAGCTGCTTAAAACTCTTGAAATTGTCAAGAAAACTATTTGAACTCTTGAATTCAATATAGTTACTAGTATTTCATAAGTACATATTGCACATACATTTGCCAGCTCATGTTGATGCATACATGAGGGATATGGTATTTTTTAGTATGTGCATTAGTTGCATAGGTATAATAAAAAAAAAGTTTGAAGACCATAGCTAACAAAGATATCTCAACTTTTGCAGTTATTTCAAATTACTGAGGTTATATATTTTATGAAACAAGACTTTGCTAAAGGGAAAAATGGAGGTATAGAAAATATGTGTCATGCTATAGACAAATGAGAAAGGTTTATTATTATTATTAATATGTTGAGAAAAAATGCAGAAAGAACTGAAAATAAGGAAATTAATGAAATATACTTTCTTCATTTTCCCAGGACTTTTAAAAGGTAAGGAAGTAACGACTTTTTCTGATAGAACTGAGGTGGTTTAACAAGCCACCCTTTCCTATGGACCACCAGGCATCCCCATGCTCTCAACAAACTGAGGGCTGTGAAGGAAGTCCTTCAGTAGATGTTATTTCAAACACTGCTTCATGCTTTTCTTTTTTACTCCTACACCCCAGAGACTGTTGTGATGGGCACATTTTTAGAATATTTAAAAATAAATTATAGTTAGTGGCAAAATATATAAGCCAAAGAAATGCTGGGCAAGTGTTTGCTTCAAACTACACAGTCCAAGACTTGCTGTGTGTAAAAATACCCGTTTCTTCAATTTGACTAAATGGAGCTTTAACAACTGGTAATTTTTGCATGTCATATTCACTGTTAATTGTTGAATTAGAACATCTGTCAAAGATGGGAATATATTTCTCAGAATACAAAACAAGGAAAATGAGCTCTTCTCTAGGACTGTGTGGCACATCAAGACTCCACCCACAGTTAGTGCTTAGTACATTGTTTACACACAGCTGGGGCTTGAAAGCAGTCAGGACATTTGCAGGCTCTTTGTTTCCCTCCACAGGAATGTCAATTTTAATGTCTTATGAAACATATGACTTGATAGTTGCTTCTTCCCAAACAATGTTGTACAGACTGTCCCACCTGAACATTGCCTAAAGAACCATGAGATCAATCCACTGCTTAGTTCTGAGGAGGCAGTAACTGTTAGTGTATGTGGCTTTGTGTAAACCTTATCACCACAACTGAGTCTCAGCTTTTATTTCCATACAATAAAGGGATTGAATGAAACCAGTGGCTTACAAATTGATTCCTTTGGAACAGTGAAGACACCTCATGGATGTCTGAGATGAGGGGCCTTGCTTCTCAGAGAAGAAACAGGACCACCACAACAGGATGAGTTCTTTGGTATATGTGTTAGTCTTAATATTCCATTCAGAGTGGAAATGATTTCACATGTAATGTCATAAAATACTGTAGGAATCTCTATAATGGATAAAATGTGTCCATGTATAAGTTAGACCACCCATCTATAGTGTGAACATCACACTGTGAGCATACAGAAGGACCAGTGTCCCCATACCCAGATCTGCTTATCTTATCAGTACTTTGTTTTCTTCCATCCTACTTTTACTAATCCCTCTTTTACTCTGATGTGCCATATGTAAGGTACACATTGACTGCTCAGGGAGTGATAGCAGCCACTATTAGCAAGCACTCGGCTGTGTGTCCCATAACCACTCTATATGCTAGGTGACACCAATGTGGTTGGGAAGCATCTTGTTCATTTTGTTTTAATGGAGAAAAACCTATTCTAGTCCTCTATGAAATAGATTCATATCTCAGAAATGACTCATAAGCAATGTATTGATTTTGTAATATATTTTATTACATTACAATGTGGACTGCAATTATCTAGGGTTGTATCTAAGACATCTGATCTTTCTTGTCAAAATTCTTTTGTTGTTTGTTGCCTGACCATTCTAGAACTAATTTACTTTCATTCTCTTCTTTCTTTCTTTTTTCCCCTTATTTTATAATTGTATTTTACTGGTGACTATACCACCAGTGGCAAGTAGCTGCTTGACAAGGTCCATCTGCTGAACGCCAGGAGGTTATTGTCTTTTCTCCACTCTTTTCTGTTGTATAGATGCTGATAGTTTTATTGGTCATAACGTCTGTTTTGCTTATTGGTAAAACTGGAAATAATCTTTAATTCACCTCTTATTAACTGGGAAAGGGACACACTGTAGAAAACAAGGACATGGTGATTCTAGCACTAAAAGTAAATAACAATTTTACTGACTCTCAAGTCCAGGAAGTCCTAAGTAAATGTGAGAATTGTTCCATGTCTAAAACCTGATAAATACACAGAATGAGGGAACTGTATGAAGAAATTATTCCTGTCACAGAAGGCACTGATTCCCCAGTAAAGATAGGGGCTGAAAAGCTCCTGAAACGCCTGGATAGTCAAGGAAAAGAGGAACAGATGCTGTTAAGGAAATTTATGATTGGAATTAGGATAGACATAGGGAGGAAATAAAAAAAACCCTAGAAAAAGCTTAAAATCCATAAATATGAAAATTTCTTTCTGGTATCCTTTTGCCCTTTTGTCTTCTGATATATGTTGAATCTGCAAGCAGGACACCAAGTGAACCGCCAGTGAACATTGTGTTGGAGGTTTTCTGAGAACAGGTTTATAAATAAGCTCATGCAATGAAAATTGTTCTTGATCAGTGTACCAAGTATGGAAAACCAGAAAAAATATTGTAACTATGTGATTTTTCTATAACTTTGAATGTGTTTGATTTTTATGAATTGTTAGAACTGCCTGTTTGGTTTTGTAACCAGATGACACCAGCCGGAGGCTGACCCCCAGCTACATGGTCAGCTTCTGAGAATGTAAAGTAAAACATTGATAGCTTGCTAAATGTAATGATGTTTGAGGAAAAACTTCTATATAATGTAGCTCTTTTGCTATACCTGAATGATCTTGAGGAACTTCTTTACATAATAAAAGACTAGGGTGATCTTGGCCAAACAAGAAAGTACTAGCAAACTCCCTGGCTGAATCATTCACCAGCTTTTATTTTAATCAAGAGTGCTTTCACCTCTTTTTTTCTCTTCACTGATCCATTGGTCCCTTTCTTGGGTCCTCCCCTGACCCTCATTCCGTTGCTGAGGATGGATCAGCAGTCTTTGAATTTGCCTGGAAATGAGGATTTTGTTTGTTTGCTTGTTTGTTTGACACATAGGGCTTTGTGCTAGAAGCTCAGTGGTATGTGTGTGTGTGTGTGTGTGTGTGTGTGTGTGTGTGTGTGTGTGTATATATATAATCTTAAAGAGCAATATGGATCAAATCCTATAAAAACAAATCCTATTTTAAATGTGTAGAAGACGCTTCATTTTAAAAGGTCTCCTTTGGGAAGTATTTTATAAAATGAAAAATCCACTCCCTTCTCCATGTGCCAGTATTTAGATTTTTGAATACATTTCTTATTTGGTGTGTTTTAGATATACATGTTCAAAACTAAATGTTTATAGATTGTCTGCCATGTATCAAGCACTTGTTGGTGCTAAGCATACAACACCTTATAAGGTTCACATTATATTGGGGGAAAGTGTGAACTATACTTATAAAATAGGCAATCAATTAGTTACCAGTGTATACTTTAGATACAGAAAAATATCATGTGTTCAAGGGGTTAATAACAGGGAGATCTAGCCTTATAGCAATATTAGAGAGGATAAAGAGTCCTAAGTACAGAGAGAGGTGGTAATGCAGAAATAGAAAAGTGGTGGAACTGGAGACTGGAAGTGTCAATGAGCCTCACATCTTAGCTTGGGATAGATCTGTCATGAAAGTGTCCAGAATTTTTTTTTCAGATAGGGTTTCCTTGTAACTCTGGCTGTCCTGGAACTCACTCTATATGCCAGGCTGGTCTAGAACTCACAGAGATCTGCCTGCCTCTGCCTCCCAAGTGCTGGGATTAAAGGCATGCATCACCACCACCTGACTGTCTATATTTTTTAAGACAAACCTTTCCACACAGCTGAGGCAATATATGACACTTTAATGTGGTTCTGGCTTACCTATCATACATTTACTGTGCCTTACTAACGCAATTCTGGGAAAAGCTCCAATGCAAACTTTAAGCTCCCAGATAGTTCTATTATCAAATATTTAACTGAAGTCCAGGACTGGTGAAAGCAGCCCATCAGCTGCTACTAATATATTCTAATATTTGAATTTAAGTCCATTATAAGGAGTACTATATAAAATAGTTATCTGGGGAAGTTCCAGAGCCTCAATTTATAGAAAAATAATAGAAAAGAAGACCCTGGGTAGGTTCTTGAGCCCCCAGATTTATCCAAAGGATAGCACATGATGCATCTGTTTAATATGCAGTGAAGATGCTCAGCTTACCAACTAGAGAACTGTGATAGTCATCAGCTATTACCAGAACTGAGGGGTGTGAAGATGCTATCTGGTCCCTTTATATTCCAGCTGAAATAAGGGGTTTCTGAAGTATCTTTCCTGGAACAAAGCACTGTGTTAGTGATGGCTGTCCTCCCATATGCTTTTTAACAACACAGAACAGATCCTTGTATTTATCAGTGATACAGAAATGATGCAGCAGACTTTAGTACACACGAGTGACCCAAAGTTATGCAATATTACTCCTCTGCTACCATGCTCTAACTTTATTCATATTTTAAATGAACCTAAGTTACTTTCTTTTTTCTTTTTCTTTTTTAGGATTAATTTTTTTCTTCATCATAATACTTTTAATTACTTGAGTTTCATACAATGCATCTCAATCACACCTTCCTCCCATTCCTCTCAGGTCCACCCTCCCATCCCCATACCATCAAAAAAAGAAAAGTTAAGCTTGTGGGGGGCGGTAGAGCATGGATTATGAGCATGGCCATGGTTTTTGGTGGCAGTAGACAACTTGGACCATGAACATCCACATGGCCTGTATCAAGCATGGCAAAATTCAACCTGAAGTTGGGCTTCACTATTTAAACAATCAAAGACCCAGATACCACACAGGTCCCCCAAAATCCCACAGGTACCCAGACATCACACAGGGACCCAGCCATTCCTTAGATATCATGATATCATCCCATAGGCACCTGGACATCCTATTGACACCCAGTTACCATGCAGGCATCTGGTCATCACACAGGTACCATGGCATCCTGCAGGCACCCAGCCTTCCTACAAGCACCATAGCATCCCAGAAGTACCCAGCCAATCCACAGGCATCATGGTATCCTGCAGGCACCAGAATATCCTACAGACATCTGAACATCATGCAGGTACCATGGCACCCATAGGAAACCTGGACATCACACAGGTAGCTGGACATCATGTAGGCACCCAGAGTTCATGCAGGTACTTTTTAAAAGATAACTTCCTAGGTCATATAGAATATTTTGAGTTTCATAACCACCTATCAGAACTCAAACTCAGATGAATATTTCTTATTTATAAGTTTATCCATTTCTATTACATACTGACAGAGAAAAGGTTGAGTATGGCATATGGCCTACTACTCTCCCCCTTGATTTTCTGGCCACTTCTTGCCCTTAACTAATGGAACCCTAATTGCTTCTTTGGCAGAGTTCTCTGTATCTCATATAGGTCATGTTTTTATTTGTTTCATCTCTGATAGAAAATCATGGTAACTTCATTCTCGATGGCAACTTCATTTTCCATGGCAATTAATTGTTCCACAGAGGAAGACATGTGACTCAGCTCTGGTTAATTATATAAAAAAAAGTACTTTGCTGATAGAATATAAAGCCAACCTCTGGAGAGAATTTTAAATCTTGTTTTGATTCTTTACTTCTTGGAAGTGTAGTCTAATGCTGTTGAAGATATTTTGTGATCAAAGTGAACAAAAGTAGAATGGACAATAACATCAAAGGCTAGTAAATGAAGAGAGAGTTAGAGTTTATGCCTTAACTACTGAACTGTTTATTCAAAGCCAACCATTATCACCCTAGGAGTATTTGCTTTCAGAAAAACTGTAATCTCATTTATTGTGGTCTGAATGTTTAGTTTCCCCCAAAGGAAATGTTGAAATTATTCCTTGTGATGCTATGAGGAGGAAGGGTCTCTGGGATTGGGACATGAGTGAGGGTGACTCATGAATGATAATAAAACCCTTCCATCCTTCCAACGTGTGAAGATGGAGCAAGAAGCAGGAAATGAGTCTCCCTAGACTTGCCTATTAGGGCAATGATCTTGTGCTTTCTGGTCTCCACTGTGAAAAGTTTCTTATTGTGAGCTATCCAGCCTTGAGTATTTGATTTTAACAACTCAAAGAGACAAAGATGTTATTCATTTAAGCTTCTTGTGTCTCTGTTGCTTCCTACTAAAAGTATTTTAAAATTTTATTTCCAGTAATTGGTAGGTGTTTCACATACTATTAGATCTTTTTATTTATTTTTATTTTTACTTTTTAAAATTTTGTTTTTGTTATTGTTGTTGTTGTTTTTGAAACAGGGTCTCTCTGTTGTAACTCTGGCTGTCCTGGAGCTCTGTAGAATTCCAGGCTAGTCTTGATCTTATAGAGATCTGTGTGCCTCTGTCTCATGAGTGCTAGAATAAAAGGTGTGTGCTACCACTGCCACTGCTATTAGGTCCTTTTAATTGCTTGACCTTCACAACTACTAGCATAGATATTATTAACTGACTTTTGTAGATAAGAACTTTATCATAGAAACTATGCAAATTCACATAGCTAGAGAATGATAGTTTAGGCACTTGTATCAAATCCTCTATGAATTAAAAATGCACAGCTTTTCCACTGCAAGAGTCTGCTTCTGTGGCAGAACAAAGGCAAGCTACTTTAAACCACATAATTAAAAATCACATTTATCAAGGGTCATCAAGTTATATGGAAACTATAAAACACCATTAATATGAAGAGATGATCTTGTTTTACCAAAACAAAACAAAAACAAAACAAAAACAAACAAATAAATAAAAGCCTTAATAAAAGTCTCAGAGTCTAACACTTCACAATATGTTGGACCTGGGGGTGACATTTTACACTCTCTGCCCCACACAGAGTTCTTTACATATATTAGAGCAGCCCTTTCTTTTAACAACTTAGGCATAAGTATTATAATTATATCTATTTTACTGATGAGAATACTACAGCTGAGTGATCCTAAAATAATTTTTCTGAGGTTACATCACCGGTCCTTGGAGACAATGATGCTCAGTTTTGTAGGTTCTGGGCATACAACCTGCCATCTCCCCAAATTCAGCCCAGCACTTTTTCTATACAGTTGTATTTTCCTTAGAGTATGTCACACAGACATTAGTGTTTATGGTAGGATAAACAAGCTTGAGTGAGTATTACAAGATAAGATTTGGAATCAGAAAGATCTGGATATGAGCCTTGGTGCTAATATCCACATGTCAAACAGGTACTAATATTTACATTAAGCATCAAGTCCTGTGTCTACATGCAGGGATGATGGTGCTGCAATGCATGTTATTTTGAAGGTCTGAAAAGATTATATAATTGAATCATTCCTTCTTCTCACATTCTCGGCATGAACCATAGCAACTGCATTATCTCTGCAGAATGGAGATGCCAGATGCCATCTCTCTTTGTGTGTTGAGCAGTTGTCACACCACCATAGATTCATGTCTCACAAACAACAGAAATTATTTTTCATAGTTCTAGAAGTTGAGCTGTCCAGAATGATCAGGTTAGGGAGGATTCTTGTGCAGATAGCAGATGGTCAACTTCTTCCCTTGTCTCTACATGGAGGTAGAGGCAAATTGACTTTCTTAGAACTATTTGACAATGATATCAAGTCCATGAGAGCTCTGCTTCTCTAACCTAATCCCTTAACAACAGGCCTACTTCTTTACACTATAATAATATTAGTAATTATGGTTCAATACTAGAACTTGAAGGGAATATATTTCCAAAGCAAAACTATTTACCATGTCCCCTCAAATTTCATGTCATTCTCACAAGCAAACCTCAATTTATTGACTAGGTTTAACCAATCACCTAAAATCAAATTTCCAGACTTACTTAATTTCATCTTAATCATCTGTAGACACAACTCAAGGGAAAATTCACTCATTGTGTAACAAACTCCCCTTCATCTGTGAGCTTTCTCTGATTTGGAAAGGTTTCCCGCGAAGTGCACTCTTAAAGGCTCGATCATCATTTTAGCGGTACTGGAAGGGAGTGCTGCTAGAAATTGGAAGAGATAGGCCCTAGACAGAGATTTTAGGTCATGTCTCAAATGGTCTTTTCCCATCTCTCTTCCTCACCTTGGTCATGATGTGAATGCTGTATTCAACCTTATGCTATAGATACTGTTTCAAAAAAGACACTTGAGCAATGGAGGCCAATTGATAGTAGAAAGAAACTTCCAAAACTACCATTAACCAAATTATACCATTAGTCTTTTTAAGTTGATTATTTCTAACTTACACAGAAAGCTGAATGCTGACTTACACAGAATCAGTTAAAACAAACAAATTGTGCATTTCCAAAATACAGTGGTGAAATAACCTAATGATAAATGTCATTGTGCAAAAGAAGGAAAAAGGCAAGATAGGGGTAGTGAGTCACAAGTAAATCCACAACTCAAATCTCACTCTATTGACTTATCTCTCTATTCTCTATAGGGCACCTCTGTTATTATATTGGCAATGGTTTCTGACAAGAGAATTTTCAAAATACCACAGCACCTTATTAAATATGCAAAGTCCAAAAAACAATGGAATTGGTATATGTATTCCTTGAATGTGATTTACTATAAACCACCCTCAAGTTTTTGTCTGCACACACACACACACACACACACACACACACACATGTACACATATATGTATATGTGGACATGGGGGAGAGGGAGTCATAAAACAGTACAAGCATCAGTAGCAATTTTAAGATGAGTACTAAGACAATGCTGCCTTTTGTTGTAGCTTTGGATGTTGTAGAGGAATCCTAGCTGAATGTGTGAAATTGGGATGCACACAAGTACCACGGTGGCCTGAAGCTGTGGTTTACAAATGCTCAACACTGAAGTGACTGCAAAGGATCCCTTGGGAACAAATTTCATGTGCTCTAATAGAAATGTCAATTTAAGATCTCTAAATCTAGACATTTTATTTTTGACAAATATTGCTTTGTATATTATTTACTAATCAAAATTATTTTGAATATAATGGCCAGAATTAGGGCACAGTTTCTCTTTTGCCTCCACCATTCTTTCTCTGGTAAGTGCATTGTTGTATAAACATCTCTGTCTATAGTTTTTTTCATGTTTTCCCCAACACCCTCTCTAGAAGCATACCAGAGTAGGGAGAAGAAGTAACATTACATGAATGAAAATATTTTACAAAATATCAGAAGATCAATAAGATAAATAGCACGTGAGTTTTAAAATGTACAAATTACCCACTGCTTCTGACAAAGTAAAGTATCCCAGACACAGTATTCGGCTAGAAGGGCCACTTATTTCTTACCTCCACAAATCCCTTAGGAATCATTATGTATAACCTATTCATTATTGGGGCAGCTTTGTTTATCTCTTATTTGAGTTTTCTCCACGAAAACACCATCCCAGTATTGCTTCTTCACAAGGAAAATTTCACAGTTGCAAATAGAAGACATATAACTTGTGGCTGCAACTATTTCAGCAAAGCCTATTAAACATACCAAATCCTTGGCTTCTCTTTTCATGCTTATCCCAGTGTGTTAAAATTCCATTTGGTTCTAGGTATTTTAGGTAATATATTATCACATAGAATTCAATTGATGGAAGGTAAAACAAAGAAAAGCAACACTGAGTAAAGTAAGAGAAGGCCCAAAGCCTGACTCTTCCCCCAAAAATACTTCCCATCATGCCTCAATGTATAAATAGCTGAAGTGGGCCTGTCAGTAACCTTTTCACTTTCATCTTCCTGAAATGGCATGTGTCTAATCACATTAATAGGGATAATACTGCACTTCCTTTTGGACAGTTCCTGCCTCATGTTCTCAAGTCCTGGTAGCAACATATTGGAGAGGTAGTAATGGAACCTATAAAAGTATTCACAGCATACTTTACCATATCACTGTTGTTGAGACAATTTGATAACCATCTCCAGTCCTCATTAATACTTTGTCCTTTAATGATGACTCTGACCTTGGTCTCACTTGCAAGATTCTTCTTAAATCAGTTCCTAAGTCAGAGGCTTTTAAGAATTTGGCCCTTAGACCAGTTGCCTCAAAATCCTAAGTTCAGAAGAAATTTTGCAGATTATACTTACTTTTTAAGTCAGAAACCCACTTGGTGTAGCTCAGAATTCTTATTTTTCTAGTGCACAGGGAAGTTGGGAACTGTTACCTTGAATCACTTCTAGCATGGGTTCTCCACACCCTGAAAGACAAAATGCTCCTTAGCACTGTAGGCCAGCCTGCCAATGTACTGTCCTCTAATGACTTAGTTTGCTTCTCATGAAAAGGCTCCTTTGAACACAATTGAATGTAAGGATTCAGATAGTGTTTAATTCATCTTCACCTCCCAATTCCCAAATTATAATATAATCATTGTCTCAGGTTTCTTCACAGCAATGTTTGTTCAGTCATCATCAGAGAAACTTCCTCCTGTAGCACATGGGAACAAATATAGAGACTAACAGCCGGATATTATGCAGAGAGTGAAAAACTTTGGAACACTAAGCCCTAAAATGGATGTCTCCATCAAATCCCTTTCTTCAAAGATCAGGGAACTCCACAAAAGAGAAGTCAGAAAGAATGTAAGAACCAGGGGGGATAAATGATAAAGCAAGAAAACAGGGCCCTGCAAACCAACATGAGCAAAGCTCATATGAATTCACAGAGACTCAAACAGTGTGCATAAAGCCTACATGGGTCTGCACTAGGTCCCCAGTTTATATAATATGGCTTCTAGTTTAGCGTTTTTATGGGATTCATGAATGTGCAAATGAGTGGGTCTCTGATTCTTGTGCCTTCTCTTGGGCTCTTTTTCTTCTGTTTGGTATGTCTTGTTCACTTTGATGTGATAGCTTCTATTTTATTTTATTATAATATCTTGTTATATTTTTAAAAAGGAATAGATAAATTAATGAAAACCTGGCCACTAAGGTAAAGGTTAGCAACTAAACTAACATTTATATCTACTGTGAGAGCGAAAGTCAGTTTTCTCCAATGTAGGACACTGCATATATCAACTACTACAGGGTAGGCCTCATGTTTAAAAGTAGTTTACCAAAAAATAATGGGCTCCACAATTTTTGTGTGCTTTTATTTGGTTATATGTCTTTTTTTTTTTTTGAGTGTTATTTTATTTTGATTTCCTGATTTTTGAGGAGTGTTATACTGGGTTTTGTTGGTTTCTTAATAAATAACTTAAAGTTGGGTGAGTAGGGATGGGGAGAGGTTCTGAAAGGTCACAGGGGAGGTGAAATGCATTCAAAATACATTTAAACTTAAAAATTATTCTAAATAATAGAATTATATAATTTTTTAAAAATATTGTCATCAATAATTACTATCCTTGGGGTTTAGTTTCCAAATATATGGTACAGAAGTTAGTAATAATTCACCTTTCCATTGTATAGTCACAGTTAATTATAAAATACATATATAAAATATTCCTGTAGCTAGAATTGCCATGTAAAGACAGCTGTCTTTATTCTTACTGGCTATTATCTAGGGGGGAAGACCCTCACTATTCCTTTAAAACTGAAAAGGTGACTGAATAAATTCAAAAACTATGTAGATCAGATTTCTCACATTTTTTTGTTCTTGATATTCTGTTATCATTGTCTCTTGTCTGATATGAGAAAATGTGCACACTCACAATACATTTTCATACAAGTTCTGTGAGTTTCCAACTTAAATAAGAACTGCAGTCCTGCAATTATCTCTGGGTAATCTTAAAGTATAATATTGTGTCTTCAAAATGAGCTACCATATAAATGTTTGATGAAACTGAGTAGTAAGCTAGGATTCCTCTGAAAATCCAATAACAAATAGCACAAAGCTTTAAGTCATGACTGGAAAGTGGGGGTAAAGAAGAGAGATGATCCTGAGTAGGAAGAAACACTCTAGACTTTTCTATTGGATTTTGCAAAGGAAGAGAACTTCATATCATGCCTCTTTGTTGTCTGTAGAGATCATCAAAGAGTCACCAACACAGCTATCCACAAAGCATGTCTCTAAGTAGTTCTGCAGTTGTCGGCATCTCTGTTAAGAGGAAAGGATGTGCTGTATTCTCTGCCCTAACTCAATTCTGTATGTATAAATTGAGCTCTGGAGATGAGTTCAGCCAAGGTTGACCTAACTTAAAGCTGTAGCAGCCAGCTGCCTATACTCTCTGCTTCAGATATAGAAAGAAGGATTCTGGGTTCTACATAGCTTTCTCCCTCACCCTCCTCTTTCCTGTAGCACATGAAATTCTGTTCTGTCTCCCAAGCTATATAATTCATTTTCCTACAAGATACACTTGATGAGTAAAAGTCCCAAAGGTGTTCGAAGGTTGGGAAATACTGCCATCTGTACTGCCTCCAACAATAGGATTTGCTAGCTTTATGATGTTTTCCAGGGTTATTTGACCATAGATCTCTTTCCTTTCTTCTTAGTTTCCATTTACTCTTATATTGTATTTTGTTTAGTTTTGTTATTTTTTGTTTGTTTTTTGAGGTAGGATCTCACTATGTATCCCTGGTTGACTTCAAACCCATGGAGCTCCATCTAGCTGTGCCTCCTGAGTGCTTGAATTAAATGCCTGTGCCACCACACCTGGATCCTCTTATATAAAGTGTTGATCCATACTTTGAGCTACAGTTGGGCAGAATTAAACCAGTTCTGTAGGAGATAGAACTAACTCTTCTCCCTATCCCAGACATCCATTAACATGTAACACTGGATACGTTACTTCACTCTCAATGTGGATAATAGCATCCATTGTACAGAGCCTTGAACTTTAGTAGGAGTGAAATTGGTGAAGGACTGTTACCATCAAACAGGAAGCCTAAACCTGACCATTTTCTCCCAATCATTTACAATGGCTTTGTTCAGAGAAATATTTTATTTAAAGGACATTCGTTTTCATTACCCAGATAAACCTGGAATGGTAAAATACCTCTTTAACTGGAACTAACTACTCTTCTCCCATCCCAACGGAATCAGATTTTCTTACCTGTCTGAACACTTCAAGAAGCTGCCAAGATGATAAACCCTTGAATCCCCAGCATCTCAGGTCCCTGTGTTTCCTGTGTTCTATCATATCACATATTGGATACCTAATCTGTTATGCCTATGTTTATACTTCTCACAAAAATAATGCAATTCTAGATTAGATTATGAGGTTGTCAAAGGAAAAAAACTTTTACATGTTATCTGGCATAATGCTTAGAAAAACAACAAGATATCCAACAAATGACTGTTGAATAATTGCATGCTTCCTAGAATTCCCTTTACTGGATAATTTTCCTTCATTCACTTGATCACGACCTATTATATGGAATAATGAAATATGCTGGCTGTGGGGAGAAGACCCAAGGAGCTGAAACAACCAGGATCTGGAAATGCTCAAAACTTCCAGAAATAAGTCATTTAGATAAGTACAAGATAGCTATCTTAGAGATATGAATCAGTGTATCTGGAGGTAAAGGGAGAATATTATATACTAGAGCAGCAGAACACACATTGCCCAGAGGTGAATCCCATATTAGGACTTTGATGACTCTTTGGACAAGACAATCACATTCCTGGGAGGAATTATGTCTAGTTTGGAAACATGGCTTTACAGAATTGGTAATCTGAGCAGTTTGCTGGTATAGACACAATCTATGTTCCATCTACATGGGGATCTAATCCATATTCTGTGACAGTAACTGTGGGATGACAGATAGGACCTTTGAATTAATTGAGTCTCAATTTTCTTACATAATTTCCTGGGTGTTAATCATACTGTCTTATTCCAATTCTACTACTGGAATGTAAGACTTAGGTGACAAAATACTTGTATTAGGTAACATATTCATGATAGAAATATGTTTCCAAAAGTTCTGAAGGCTAGAAATCCTAAGATCAAGGCACCAGAAGATTGTCTATTCAGGCCTTACTTTCTGCTTTAACGATGGTGACAGCTTTCTGTCTCATGATGTAGTAGAAAGGTAAGACAGAAATGAAGACTCTAGTCCCTTTATAATACTTGTCTCATTAATAAAGGCAGAATTCTCACAGCCTAATTACTCTCAAAAGTCCCCAACACTTAATATTATCCCTTTGAGGTTCAAATTTCATGTATTTTCTATTTTATTTATTTTTATTTGTTGGTTTTTTGAGACAAGATTTCTCTGTTGTAACTCTGCCTATCTTGGAACTCACGCTGTAGACCAGGCTGGCCTTGAACTCACAGAGATCTGCTTGTCTATGCCTCCCAAGTGCTGGGATTAAAGGTGTACACCTACACCACCTGGTTATTTTTTTTTTTGCCTCTTTTTTCCAACATGTATTTTCAAAGGCCACATGCATTTGAGTCACAAGCAATATCACTTCATATTTTATTTATGAATATTAGTTGAGGTAACATGCTACATGCTTAGATAAGTGTCTTCCATATAATAATCATTCCATAGCCATTATGTTTCCATTACCCAGTCTCACCTGCCAGTGAATAGAGTTGTGAAAATTGCAGAAATGTTTCAAATTCCAATTGCCTGAGATCTCCATCTCTTGACAAAGAATTGTCTGTTCCATAATCTGTTAACAGTCACGGTAGCAGAACATGTGGAAGAAGTTTTTAATAATTTGGGTTTTTTTAAATAAAAAATGGCTTTTGAACTAGGTTTCTGTTCCCATCCCAGGTGTAGTAGATGATTATGAATTTGACTTGAAATGCTTGATGCAGGTGGATATAGTTTGGTTAGGTGCAGTTGTTCTGGCATGTGTAGCTTGTTCTTGGGATTGTGTGTTACTAGGGTTTATGAAACCTTTTGCATACACTATAAAAGGTTTGAAGCCTGGAGAGCCCTGATGGGTGTTGTTTGGTGGTTCTTTGGTTGGTTTGTCCATTGCTAGTGTGTTGATTCTTGCATAGAATAATAAAGGTTGGAGAGATTGATTTTACAGGTAGTGAGCTGAGACACTAGTCTGATTCACTATCAGCTAGTCCTCTCCAAGCTTAAAAAGACTGTGAATATTTCTACCTTCATTCATTCTATATCAAGGCTGCCTGCAAAAGCAGTGAAAATTTATTTCTATCCTTTTTTTCTCTTTCCCTAAATTGAGGGTAAAAGATTGTAGTTAACAACTACAAATGGCATACCAATGTGGGGCACTGACACCATACCAGACACATCCAATGTGGAGACAAGAAAGAAGAAAAAGAAACACCAAGTCTCACAGAGTCTGTTTTGCTTTGCTTTGTTTTGTTTTGCTTTGTTTTGTTTTGTTTTCTGCAAACCTGTCCAGATACTGGTGAGGTGAAGTGGTCCTGACAAGACACATCGGCTATGGTGATGAGAACTCTACCCCGAGAGGGAACCCTTCCTGCAGACAAGCTTATCAGTTGTTTTTCCAGAAAACCAGACTCTATCTTAAAATCTAAAAATGTTCTCCTGAGATTTAACATACAGACGCTATCTTCCAGAAGTGGCTGAGGTTGTGTCTCATGCTACTTGCAGAATTTGGTACTCTAAGAGTCACCCAGGTGGTTCTGGTTTTGAAGGCATGAAGGGGTCTTTGGAGAGCAGCTGAGAGGCCAGGAGAGGCCATTGGTGAAGGTATGGCTTCAGTAGTAATTGAAGGCCCACATTGAAGAAGTCATGTAAAGAAGCAAAGGCTTGGTACCACGAAGAGAGCCCAATAGAAGCTATTAGTAAAAGTGCAGCCCCAACAGCAGTTGAAGATCCAGAATGAAGGAGTCATGCATATAAGTTGAGGCTTGACATCATGAAGATAGCTCAATAGAGGCCATTGGTAAAGGTGCAGCCTCAGTGGCAGTTGAAGACCCAGAATGAAGGGGCTATATAAAGAAGTTTGTTGGGATCCATGTCACCCAGATGATGGAAGTTTCAGCTTGACAAGTATCCTGGGCCTCCATTGTTGGGAAATTGGAATTCCTTAACTGCTTTGCCCCTTTCTTATCTTTACTGTATGATGACATAAGTTTCTCATCAATAATAAGGTCTACATAGCCTAATAGTAATATCCAAATTAATACCTGAGCTGGCCACTGTGGGCTGGAATGGAACACAGCCATGCTATTCAAAAGTAAATTGTAATCATCTCTGAACTTCCAAGTCCTGGCATGTGAGAGCTACCCAGGTTTATTGCAAGTGCATCACAAAAATATTCCTGAAGTAAATGCTGACCTTCCCAGAAAGAGATAAGCCTTAATAGATAGAAGCCAGAGAGCTTAGTTAGAGAGTTAGCACACCTGAAGAAACAAATAGATAGTTCATCTTCAACTTGTTACCCCAGTTAATGAAGAACATAGCAGGCCTGCACTGGCCTAAAAGCAAACTTCCCAGGACTTAAGAAAGAAAGCTTCCTGAACTAATAACAACCAACAGATAGGATCAGAAATGTATAGCTGTGACTCAGGAAAAACAAATACTTCCAAGGACCTAAAAACCAAAATAAAACTCTCCTCTGGTGCCTACATGTCCTTGCCCTATTTGACCTAAGTAATTGGAAGTTACTTAGGAAATTCAGCCAGCATGACATACAGCAGTCCCTAATTGACTATTGTGTCATGTTATGTGGTCTCTGTTCATAATTACAAAAGTTTAAGACTTGCAACTACAGAAGAAAGGACACCACTTATCTACATCGGCTTCTTCTGAGATGGTCCTGACTGTTAGAGAAGTATTCCTGCAGTTTGATACTTAAGCTACAGAAAAGTCTTGTCAGAGGAGCAGATAGACAGAGAGCAGGAGAGACAGAGAGACAGAGAGTTGGAGAAGAAAAGACAGATGGACAGGAGAGATGAGTCGAATGAACTAACTGAGGAGAATAGATTGTAAGGCCTAGAGAATTAGATTGCTAGCTTAGAGAAACTTTTTTTTTATTCCCTTAATGTGCACGTTGTTATTTTCTTTGATTTTATTCCTTGTTTTTCTTTATCTTTCTTTATTTTACTGTTAAAGAAGCACTCTTGAATGTCATAATCATCATAAGGTGTATTCTATGTGTTTCATTAAAGCGCATTAAGCATGACAACTAAAAATCCCATAGAAGAGTGAGGTACTGTGCTCACTTGTCATGGTTTACATTGTTTTTTCTTCTTAGTGGAGGCTGAGGAACCCATCTCAGGGACTAGAGCTGGACTCTGACCCCCTGCAGAAATTGAGGCTTGGCACTATGAAGAGAGCTCAGGAGAGGCTATTGGTGAAAGAGCAGCCCAGTTACAACAAATGGACCCCAGCATTTCTGAAGATGTAAGTACCATGGAACAACCACCAAGAACAGCAGTGGCAGTGGAGTGGAGCCAGTCAGAGCCTGGAGGACAAGCTGTATGTGCTGCAGAAGGCAGAGTCAGAAATGTGACTCAAACTCTTTGGAGGAGCTGAGAAGATCATGAGTGAATTCCAGATAATTGGACATTGATAGTGTTTTTCTGCTGTCCAAAGACATTGAAAAGCTTGATAGAAGTTAGGTTTCATCTGTTCCTTGCACTAGCAACCCTTGTGATTTTTCCTCTTGTAAATAGCTTTGCTGGTATAGTGTTAAATTGTGCTATAGAGATAAAGCAATTTTTATTGACCATACGGAAAAGGAGAAATGTTGTAGTAGTTTATTTTTAGTTATGTATAAAATAATTGGTTTGTGTACTGTTGGGTGAGAGTCTGCCTAGGTCTTGGCATTTTGTATTGTCTGCAGGTGTTGGATTTATGTCGGGGAGGTTGATTGCTAATAATCTGCATGTGCTATCAGTAGAATACCTGAGGAGTTCTGAATCAAACAAAACACCTGAGCTCAGATGCTCATGGTTCCACTGTCCAGTATGGCATTTGCCAGCATGGTTGTTCCCTCTGCAGAGGTCTGGAAGCATTTTCAGATATGAGAATGCCTCTGTGTCTTCCTTGCTGAGCCACCACAGCAGCATACTGCTATAAGTCACCCTTGTAGCAGGACTTGTGTTTTTTTTCTATTTTGATCGCTGACTACCTCAGTGGTTCTACTCAATGGTGACAGATGGCTTTGATGTTTCCTTATCTGTTCAGTGGGCCATAGCATTCTCTACCATCAGGCAGCAAGTCTCTCTTACTTTCAGAGAAGAATAGTTGTTCTGGGTAAGGCCTCAGTGAAAACATGTGGGCCATCCAGCAATGGTATTTATCTCCTATCGCCATTTCCTCCTTCACCTAACATCTGTTCATGAGCCATCAGCATTACACAGCTGTCTCTAGGCCTTAATATTCAGGGTCTGAATAAGATAATATCATGGGGACACAAGGAAAGATTCCTTTCTTCCCTTATCGTTTTCTTTCCCTTTATATGCCTAAGCTCCAGAGAGTATGAAATGAGCTAAACTCCATTCCATGATTAGAAATTGTGCCTGTCCAGATTCTGTCTCTCAAGTGTTTGAGTCCTGTGTGAACCAAAAAACAGGCATGTTCTCTGTGTCTGTGATTATTCTCTTATTGTTGGAAAGCTGTTGACACAGCATACTGCTCACTAAAGGATGAAAGTGGTCTACTTATATTTGTAACTGTCAATTTAGTCTGCCCATATGTAGACACTTGGGTGGACCCCTCAACAATCAGAAATCATGTTTATTGACTTTGTGATTTAACATTTAGCACATTTATTATGGCTGACAAGCTGTAGATGAATGCACAATAAATGTGAAGATAATACATAATAAACAAAAAGAAAGAATAAAGTGATGATGGAAGGAATAAAGAAAACATATTTGAGTCAGATTTGCTAGGGAGGTATTTTGGAGAGAGGTGGGCTATAGTTAGGTCTGAAAGAATGATTTTTCTTTAATATACAAAGTTATTTTGATGTTTTATCTACATCTATGTATACCCAAAAAATGAAAAGAAATTATGATCTTGAGTTAGATAATTTTTTTCATTAACATTTGTGCTTCTAGGCAATTCTGCTTCAGAGTCATCTCCCCTGTGGCTTATAGCAAATAGGGCTGCTAAAATCTATATATATCAACAATGCCTCTATAACCTCCAATATGCATATGAATATAGGAATGGATCAAAAACTGACTACAAAAGAATCTTAACACACAAATGCATTTTTTGTGCTAGGAATCATTTTTTCATTTAGAAACTACTAACTGAGTATTAATCTGAATAGACAGTATACAGTATATTGGTCACTGAAATGGTGAATGAAAAGAAATAAGCTCTTTCCTCAAGAAGCTTTGTGCATAAAATTAAATACAAGACAGTTATTTCATGGATCCATGTGTTAGTAAGGAATCACAGAGAAATACATTGAAATCTGAGAAGGAGGGCTTTGCTGAAATATTCTTCTTGTTCACTCTGACGAAAAGGCTGCACTATCCTCACCACCAACTGTAGTTATATTCATGCATCATTGATCTGCATTACCTCAAGAACTGGCATCAATTAAATGGTTTCAAATGAACACTAAGCAGCTAAAAAAAGTAGCATACTCATCTTAGATGGAGAAGTGCAGCATTGTCGGTTAAAGGACTTTCTCAAGACATCATTGCAAAGAGGTAGTAAAACTAGGTTATATTGACTCCAGAAACTATGGTAATAACTGGCAGAAATTTTGTTTCCAGTGATCTAGAAAAGGATTGTTATGACTAATTAAAGCTACTGATCAGGAAGCATATGAGAACACACCCCAGAACCACAATACACAGAGAAATCACTGTAAAATGCAATTTTTAATTTACAAATACTATCACCAATGTCCTTTTAATATTTTCAGCCAGATAATACCAAATACAGGTTTGTAAGTAAGACATGACATTCAAAATTAAAAGCAACAACAACAAAACACAGATACAAAAAAAGAAGACTTGGAAATTAAAATGATGATAGGGAAAAAAACACAAATATTTCGAAAATGGACAAGAAGGGAAAGTTGAGAATGTGTGTAAGAAACAAGATTAAAAATTGTAAAATAACACAGGGGAAAAAAGAGAATTAGAAAATTGGTTTTGAAGAATAGTAAGCCAAAGCTAACAACAAAACAAGCAAAAACACAACAACAATTGGAAAATAAATGATAAAATTTACATTGAAATCTTAAAGCATTTCCTAGAATGTATAGACACTTATTTTCAATTTTGCAGGTGTCACCAAATGACATTCATCAATTAGAACAACCAATTCCATCTTTTTGAACAACTAGTAAAACACAAATATCCTAGAAGCTTACAGAGAGTAAAAGACCGAGGTTAGACACTTGTCAAAGTTACGGTGGAGATAGCAGGGCTAAGGATATAATTGTCAAAATCTGAGTGAAAACAGAGAGAATATATCAATTGTGAATAGAGAACTGAGAGATATGTTAGTATTTCTTTGTATACTATTACTGCATTTTCTAGTGACAAAAACCAACACATAGTACTTTTAGTGGTTCCAACATGTTTTACATTTCCATACTGGGGACTGAGCTCCTAACACATAAATACCTGATGGCATCCAAAAACCATTCAAACCACAAAATGTTAATATCACTGGTGGTGTCATGTACCCCTTACCTCACTTAGTCCCAAAATCCAAATAACTGATAGGAAACTGTTTACTTCAATTCTATTGTACAAAACAAAATTACAGAAAGAGGGAAAAACTTAGCAATCACATTTATTGTATTTAGTTACAATATGATAATGCCAATTGTCAGCTAGTGCACATGTAAAAATTTTTAACAGAGTGAACTTGGGCTACTGTATTTGAAAAATGGGATCATTTTTACGTTAGGAGATAAGGGAAAATAACATTTCTATTCAGGTGAAGAGGTGTTTCTTGGTAATTGTCAGTTTGGAAACCAATAGTTTTCAAAACACATAGCAAGAAAGTTTATAAACATATTCAGGAACAAAGGTAGACATTTAAGGAGTAAACCTCAATGGCAATGCAGTTAAACTGCAGGAGAAGCAGCTTAAAATGAGTGTCATTACTATGTGTTACCTTGTGTAAAAATATCAAGGCATATGTAACGATGGAGTTGAGGAGCTCACCAGTGTTACAATGAAGTCCTGCGATCTGGCCTTCCTTTTCACACTATCATAATCTGTCAAAATCCTAAATTCTGACAACACCTCAATTCTAAACAAGAATCAGGAGAGAGTATAATTTAGTCAGATCAAACTATCCAACCAAACAAACGTGGTAGCAGCCCTAATTAAAAGGCATTTGGAGAGAAGAACCGCAGCTGTCTGAGAAGCATGAGCGTTATGAGCTTGCAGAGACAGGTTCACAGGCCCAATGAACAGCAGAGTTTAGACCTTCACAAAACTACTTGAAATCTTGCTTCTGACCCAAATCCCCATGGACAGCTGTGTCCAGCAGTAACCCGATGTCTTTCAGAATGCTATTCTGCTGCTTTTATCTCACCAGGTACATTGTCATCACAGAGCTTGAGAGAACAGGAAGCTGAAAATATCCCTTTAGAGCATCTGCACTGATCAGGACAGATATTTTTAGTTAGTAATTGTCTGTCAAATATGAGTCACATGGCATGCCACCTAATGATTTGAGAGTTTGCAAGTCCCTGAAAAATGACAGCTACAAATGAGAATTTAGGAGGTTTCACCAAGCAAGCAGAGCATTGATCAAATATATTGGCAGGAGTCATAATCAAAGCAAAGTGTCAGTGGAGACACTTAGAATCCTCTAGGTGATAAAGAACTTTCTGGCCAGGCATCAGGCAGAGGTGTTTCTGTAGCAGTCTGGTTAATGCTATCAAAAGCTGTCACACATTTATTATTTGCTACATTTAAAATATTTCCCCTAATTATAAATTTGTGTTTAGATAACATTTTTAAAATAAATAAAATTTGAATTTCTGGATGCCATGTGTTTGTAACATTTTAAATGGAAGTTCCTGGTTTGTCTGTGCTCATTTGCCATTGACATCCTGCATTATGTACCAGAGGGGCTACCCACTCCCCTTTCCCTGTCCTATTTCTGCCATAGATCACATTGCTCATGTGGCTGGTTATCCACAGCCTTAAAACAAGGAGGTTTTAGATTCTTGTTATCCCTAGGGACATGTGAAGGAGTTTCCCTGGAGAATCTGCCTGAGGCGGATTTTGTTTGATGAAGATATTGTTGACTGGGTCAAGACTGAGACAATGAATAGCCTTGAGTATAAAGCTCTGTGCTATATTTTAGTTATTCCAAAAGGCAGTAAAATGATGCTGGAGTAATAACAGCATATTTCTGTAGTAATGCATTTCAGCTATATTTTCTTCTATTCAACCATTCAATGCAAGCCTGCTAAATATTTTTGCTTCAGTATTTATTATCTTTGGGTCTTAGATCTACATACAATTATGTTAATTTCACTTAGATTCCCACTAGCTTTCTCCTTCTAACTTTGGCTTATTTTCTTATCTTGTAATGTTATAAGTGTTTCTTACCAGAATTTTGGCTTTCAGGTAGCCTTCTTCTAGCCCACTGGACAAACTTCTCTGTGGAATTCTGACCACTAACCCATTACCCTATAACTCTGGTGTATCTCCTAGTACTAAATCATATATTTTCTGAATCTGTTATTGATAGTTCCTTGGTCATACGGAATGCTTGTATTCACAAGTATATTAGGGAGGTATACTTGCTATTCACAATAGCATTAAAATTATGCAGCATTTCCAAAAAGAAGAGTATTCATTGATTGAGAATATGCAATTATTTTCACAAGAAAATAAGGATGACCATCTATCTTATCATTTTCCAGAACTCCTCAGAATATTTGAGATACCAGATAAGCTCTCTGAACATAGGTTTATAAAAAGCTTTAATTAAGCTTTTAATTACAGAATTGTTGTAGCGCACATTTATCATTACTCAGTATATAGACTACTTGGGTCCCTAGGCTTTAAGGGATAGAAATTCAGGATTAAATCTCCCCTACTATCCAAGGCTCTTGGATAGATTTTGGACTTTTCCTTCTGTCAGATTTTTCAAATGTTTTTCAAATTATTTTCTTTGTTTGCACTTTTGAAATACCTGTTTCACCCAAATAATGTGTAGGAGAAAATTTCTGACTCCAAAAAACTTGTGCTTGCATCCACACTGTTATTGTTTAGCTCAAAAAGGAATACTCACATTCAGTGTTTGGAAGACACAGTTTAGCTACAACATCATAAAATTTACCTTACAACAGGTTCTATAGCAAGTGTCCCTGATCACTGCACCTCACTTATCTCTGATCTTGAATAACACTCAGCTGCAAAGTTTACTTCTTCCTGAGCCTCAGATTTTATTTTGTCTCCATCCCTGATTTTTTTTTCTCCCTGCCTTTGACTACATGAGGCTACTTACTTGCATTCCCCACAGTGTTCTCCTTCTGTGTCCACAACTTTATCAGCAAGAGGAAAAGAAACTGTGAATCTCCTTTTGTCTCCTGTTTCTGTTTTAGCAGTACCATGACATCTCTGTTATATCAGCCAAAGGTCTTTTCTGGGTGACCCTTAGCACTCACTCAATACATCCAACTATACCCTGTGTCTTTCTCCCCTTGGTCTGTCTAATGAATGACACAACTAACATTTCTGCATATATCTAGTAAACTAGGGTGTTAAAGATATATCTGGAAAATGAAAGTTGGATACAAAGAACTCTAAGAACCTAAAGATTTTCCCAATGATTTGAGAAAATAAGTGAAAAAGAAAGGTAAACTTTATATTATAAAAGAGACAACATAGTTATTAAAGACAATGAGGGAAATACCTCTTCTGTGATATGTACCTAGTTAGTAAATTAGCTCTTCAATAAGTTCCCAACAATACAAAGCCATTAATTCTCTAAGGATGAATTTATTGCTATTGTTATTCCCTTAAGAATTCCCTATTCCTGCTTTCATTACATGTTTGTTTCTTGTGCTTTTGACCTCTTAAATAGCAACAACATCTTTGCATATTCAATAGGAAAACCACTTCTTATTTACTGTGTAAAACAACTTGATTCTTCACTCTGTAACAGCAAGAACTTCCTGAGGTTATCAGCTTTTTCATCTCATCCCAACTTCAAAGGAAACATGCACTCAATAAATATACATCTCCAGGGAATGCTTTCAGTCTATTTGTCTCATTCACAATCTTGACGTTCTTCAAAGGTAGTGCTTACTTTCAGCACCATAATAAAATACTGTGAAAATGAGTTAGCTCTCTTATCTCTTTATGGTAAGAACAATAATTTCACATATAAGGATCTATGTCACTGCTCTAGAGGCAGTAGTGGTTCCTGGGAGAATGGAGTTGATAAATGAGGCTGACTAAAGTTTTACACAATAGCTAACTGTATTCAGAGCATCAAACAATTTATACTCTGAGGGTTAAAAGGAGTCACATGAGCAAAGTGTACAACCACAGGGACAAGCTGCACATGCTGACAAGCTGTGCACAACAAAAACATGTTTTTCCATAGAGGCATATAAACAAATAATAATAGATAGTTGTAATAATAATCTGATGTAAACTCACTCTTATCTGCTACAGCTGGGAAAATCATGAAAGAAACTGAATTCACAAGACTCTTGTTGGTGTTTTTTTTTGTTGTTATTGTTGTTGTTTTGCTTTGTTTTCTCACAAACACTTAGAAATGCCATAGGACTCCATTCTTAGACTGAACAGGTCTCATCCTTGTAATCTAATTAGTTCCTGAATGCCTCATCTCCAAATTCCATCAGGTTTGGAGTTAGGATTTTAGTCTATGAATTTAGGGAGAACATTGGTGTATAGTCTATATCAGGTAGGAGTTTTAATGCCATATGAATGTGAACATTTGGGAAGAGTAATCAAGGAGATGGTAGAATTGCTGTGCTAAGTAAGAATTGAGTTAGGAAAGGGAAAGGATAAAAGAAAGATCATGGGCAGAGGGAGAATCTGCTTCTTTTGTATCTTTCCATTAGAAACTTCATCTCTGTAGCATCTCTGATTACGGTCTCCTAATCTCACTTCTATTTCTTGTTCATCTATATCAAGTCCCTTCATTCCTTCTTGATCTACCTATCCAGATGTGCTCCTTGAAGCATTAATGAAATATCAAAGAGATTAAGAGACATTCAGTTTATTTGAAGCAAAATAAGAATATTGATAAGCATTTGAGTTTATCTCTGACAATAATCTTGGTGTAATTGTCCAATTTATGACAGATTCTGACTCAGCATGTTAACTATGGAAAATTGGCGGTCTTTCTAGAAACATGGCACTCAATTCATTTCTTTTATAACCTAATTAGGATAGTGTATCTGAACACCTACTCTGGCTGCTCACCAAGGAAGAGACAGAGACATCTTCATACATGTAGCCCTGCCAGACCTCAGCAGAGGGAACCACTGCTATGGCCAGCACCATACTCAATCCACAGTGAAACCCCGAGCATCTGACCTCAGGTGTATTTATTATTTCAGAACTTCTCGGGTATTCTACTGATAGCACATGCAGATCATTAGCAACCGAACATCCCCCACAGAAATCCAACACCTGCAGACAATACAAAAGGCTGAGGCCTATGCATCACTTTTTCCAACATTGCACAAAAACAATTTTTTTATATACAACTAAAAATAAACTTCCACAATATTGCCCCTTTTCTGTACAAAAATAAATTGCTTTACATTTACAACACAATTTAACACTACACTAGCAAAACTTTTTACAAGAACAATCATGAGTTGCTAATACACAGGACCAAAAGAAACCAAAATCTATCATGCTTTCTCAATGTCCTTGAACAACAGAAAAACCTCAGTGTCCAATTATCTGGAATTCACTCATAATCTTCTAGGCTCATCCAAAGGGCTTGGATTACTTCTATGACTCTGCTCTCTGCAACACACACAGTTTGTTCTCCAGGGTCTGGTTGGCTGTACTCCACTGCTGCTCCTCTTCTTGGTGGTCATCCCATAGCACTAGCATCTTCAGAACACTGAGGTTCCTTGCTATAACTGGGCTGCACCTTCACCAGTAGCCACTTCGAGGCTCTCTTCATGGTGCCAAACCTCATCTTCTCTGCATGACCCCTTCAATCTGGGCCTTCAACTGCTACTTTGGCTGCACCTTCACTAATGGCCTCTCTTGGCCTTTTATAGCACCAAGCCTCAGCTGCTCTCTAAGACCCTTTCATGCCTTCAAAACCAGCACCACCTGTGTAACACTTACAGTTCCAAGTTCAGCTGCCAGCACCAGATACACCTTGGCCGGTTCTGGAAGACAGTTTCTGTGCACTGACCCTTTGGAAACACTTTCCTGATTTTAAGATAGAGTTTGGTTTGCAGGAAAAACAACTGGTCCTTGTCTGCAGGAAAAGTTCCTTGTAGGGTGAGTTACTGCTTGCAGATAGGTTTGTAGGAAAAACAAAAACAAAAACTGTTGAATTTAACTCAGTGGCTTTTGGCTCTAACCTGCAGTTTCCACAACAGCAGGGGTTCCTGAGCCAGTAGGAAGAATATTCAGCTGAAACATCCTGGAAGTTTGGGGTTCTTTTTCACCACTGCTACAGGTAAACATGCACCCTTCTTCACAGACCTCAAACACAAGACCTTGAGCTTCACACATATACAATGCAGCTATCAGAAAACTCAGTTTGTGAAACAGCATGCTACTACTAGTGGTGGGAGGGAGGATCGTTGGCTCCATGATCAGGAAAAGCAGTAAGAACTTTGCTTTTTCCTGTTCCCAGTTGAATTCTTTATCTCTAAGGGCCTCCATTTTGTGACTCTCACTTTTGAGCCCTCTTTCTCAATTAATTTTCACAATTTTCTCTTCATAGAGGCTTATTTCCTTTTCTCTCTCTCTCTCTTTTTCCTTCAGGAGACTTGTACTCATTACTATATGCAAACATATAATCTCTGTCTCTAGGAGTTGCCCTGAGTGTACTTTACCAGACTCTATGAGGTCTGGAATTTCTTTCTTGTTCTTCCTTGTTTCCACGTTGGATGTGGCTGGCCTGTTGTTGTGCCCCATGTTGGTACACCATCTGTAGTAGTATGCTGCTGTGGTGGTTCAGCCTTGCTCTTCTGGAAAAAACAACTGTTTTCATAGACTCAAACCCTGCCAGACCTCAGCAGAGGGAACCACCATCTTAGCAAGCACCATCCTCAACAGTGGAACCCTGAACATCTGAATTCAGGTGTATTTATTCTTTCAGAACTCCTCAGGTATTCTATTGATCACACATGCAGATCATTAGAAATCATGCTGTACTGACTGAGCTATCTGGGCTACACAGTGAGAAATCAGCACAAAACAACAATAAAAGACGAATGAAGCATCATGCTTCATTTCCTGTGACATTCCTAGGAAAGAAGTGAGACCTAAATGTAATTTTTAGAACCACTATACACAGACACCTCACCCAGTGGATGTCCTCCAGTAATATTCAGACCACCCATCAAATTCTAAAGCCAGACTTTTGCTCTGGAATTCTGGAGCTGAGGGTCTAGCTCAGGAGGCCCATGCCTTGAGATATTACGAGGCTCCAGGCTGCCTTCAGTTTTTTGAATATTAGAGTGAAGAGCCATGCTGAGAAAAGCAACAAGTCATCTTTGGAGGACTCCTGGTGAATCACAGTCTGGTTTCTTGTTAGTGCATATCTGATCTGAGACTTATGGAATTAGCCAGATGTGGCATGTTAATTCTGAAGTCCAAAGGTCCATTGGGACCCACCAGTCCACTCTGTAGTTAAACCAAGATGCTAATTGGTCTGGCTTCTCCATTCTGTTTGGTTAGGCCTGGTTTATTCTGGTGATCATCAATCTGTGTCTTACAGTTGTCTGGTTAGAGTTGGGGTTAGGGTTAGGGTTAGGGTTAGGGTTAGGATTAGAGTTGGGGTTAGCAGATCTTTCTAGAAACATGGCACTCAATATATTTCTTCTATAACCTAATTGAGATAGAGTAAGCATCAGTATAAGCAGAACATTTTTGTGTTAGGGTGGGGGGGATATGGTAACTCTGTAGTGGGAAGAGAAAAATGCCTAATTCAAGTTAAATGTTTTCTACTTGTTTTATGGAACAAGATTACACTCTAAGAAGCCTCTTAACAGGACCACAGTTAGTATTTTCAGTAAAGCCAAGAAGTTTATGTTTTTGTATTTCAAAAAGTAGCGCATAGAAAACCAGAATATATTTGAAGAAATTGTCCAGAAACAAATAAGGTGTTTAGAAACAAAAATTATGAAATTTTATTGTTTATTAGTTTGTTTTTTCAAATACTAATTTTCATACTACAGTGTTGTCTTATGTAGCTGCAGTCCCAGAAGATTCAGAGAGAGCTGAATGTGAATGGTTGGAGTCCTCTGTAGATTAAAATGGCTACGTTTTCTGAAATAGAATATGCCAGTGGTATTTACAAACTGCTAGTGGCAGGTTTAAAATGGATTGTGCTATAGTTGCAGTAGCACAGGACACTGATCAATAGGAAAGTTTAAAAAGGTCATTTAAAGGAATATTTCCATGACTTCGAAGTTTGTTCCAGAGAACTAGGTATGCTGTCCTGATTGGTATTGGTGTAAGAGGTTTCCAGTGTCTTCTTGTAAGATTATCAGTAACCAATAATGGTGTTAATGCCATGTTACAGAGACTTTGTAGAAGTAAGACATTGATGAGAGTAAAACCTGGTAAGTTCTTTCTGGGGGACTTTTTAGAAATATCTGTTAGAGAGCCAAGCACAAGTTATATTAATAGACTTTCAGGAAGGTATTTTGCAGATAGGCTCACATGTGTGCAGAATTCAAGAATAAAGAATTACCTGTGATGGTGACATTTTGGGGAAAATATACACATAAATCATTTGGTCAGTTCAATTGATTATGACCCACCCACCCAGTGGGATAACTTGCCTTTCTTGATAAGTATGGAGTAATTTCTGTAAGTGTTGGTGTTTTAAACAATCTCTGAATTAAATTAATTAATTATAAAAGTAAGATGAAGCACAATGTATGTTGTCAGATGTATAAAAATAATGTGCTTGTAGTTTATGCACAAAGCACAACTGATATCTGAGGTTGAATGGCGAGCTAGTGACACTGGTTGGTGTTGGGAGGTGAGATGGGTTTCTAGAAAAGTAGGTTTACAAATGTCCTATTAGCCTTTTCTTTTACTCTATCTGTTTTATGTCTCAATAAAAACATTAGCACCAAAGTTTTCAATTGACATAGAACAATACAGAAGAGTATTGCACAAAAATTATAATCCCAAGTGTTTTCTTAAGCTGAGAAGAACCATTCCTTTCTAAGGAATGTTCAACTAATAAGAAGCTATTTCACTTTGACAGTCTGGAAAATAAGTAAATCTTAAGATTTAGTTGACCTTATGCCAGGCCTTGTAGCTCTTAGCATTGAGAGTCAATTTTTCTCCTGAAATATAATTCAGAACAAAATAACGTTGATACTATTGTTCTTCTTTATGTTGGTTTGAAAACATAAACCCCAAAGAAACCACTGCAGACATGCCCGCAGACACACAGATACACACACATGTGTACACATGCATAGATAAACACATGCACATACTCAAACACATAATCTCTCTCTCTCTCTCACACTTAACCTTTCATCGGCAATTCTTTAAGCTGAAATGATCAAAGAGTAAGTTGAATATTTGGAGAGTAATTTTAAGTAAGACTTTTGAAGCCCTGCCTCTTCCTCCCTAATTCCCTCTTTTCCTTCCTTCCTTACTTCCTTCCTTTTCCTGGAGTAAAGGAAAAGCAGTAGCATTGGAAGGACTGCATATCACTTACCTATTCTGGCCTGTCTAATGTGGGTCAGAAGTGGCTCACTATGATGTATTTTTTCTCTTCCTTTCCTTCTGCCTGTCATAACACAACACACTCAAACATCAGCACATGCTAGGATCTTGTCCACACTTGTTCAGCAGCATGCCATCCTGTCTGAGAGCAGGATGTTCTGGCTGGGCTTTGCAAAGCTTGCACTGAGAACTGTAAATACCCAGAGTCTCACCCAGGTAGCACAGCAGCACAGGATCTACCTTTTCCTGCTTTGGCCAAGGCCACCATACTTTGAACATTTGAATTAATCAACTGTAGATTTATTGCTCAGTAGTTTTTAAACTTAGCACAATTTTCTTCATTATTTTTAAAAATTAAATTACCAGTGAAGCCGTCCTTAACCATTGCCTGCCATTCACTGCTGTAAAAATAATTGGTATTATAAATAATTCAAATCTACTTTTTTCATGAATGAATTCAATATCTCTGTAGAGTCTGTTTTATTTATTTTTCAAAAAGGTGAAATGATTGTTTAGGTAAGGACTAAGGGGAAGAAAATTCTCTCCATTGGATTAATTCAATTTAAAGATCCAAAATTGAAAGAAATTAGATAAAATATGCTTTCCTCTTGATTATTTTTTTTCATAGTGCTTCCAAAATCTGGCATAGGTTATTTACTACTCATTGATCAGGGAATAATGTATAGGATATAAAGAACTACAAATAAATAAAAAATATCAAGTCTTCCCATTGGTAAGTGGGTTGATGAACTAAAGACACAGTTCTCAGAAGAAACAATATAAATTCCTAATAAACACTTGAAAAAATACTCAACATCCTTATCCATTAGTGAAATACAAATTAAGACTACTTTGGGATTCCATTTCACCCTAGTCCAATTATTCAAAGTGTGAGATCAATCACTGATAAGGCTGTTGGCAGTTGGTGGAAAAGGTAGGATATGGGCATTGCTGGAGTAAGTAATTCATTAGTGGTATTACTGAAGAGGACATTTTATCTTAGGACTTTTGTGAACTGTTCTGCTCTGCCAAAGCTTCCCCTGCATTGTGCTCCACCTCATTACATGCCCCCCCAAAAAAATGAGTAATGTGAACATTGACTGAAATCTTGAACCAAAGTAAGTATATCCTCCTTTAATCTGTTGACCTTTGGTATTTTGTCACAGCAGTATAATGGGTGATATTAGTACATAATGTTAGTAGATAACCTGAAACCTACATGTTTTTCAGGGTTTGTGTGAATTGACTGTTCAGAAACCTAACTGCCTAGTTTTTCTATCTATAAAAGATTTTTGATAAAATATTGGGTCCCTATCAAATATTTTTTGATAGTACCTAGTAAAACTTATGTAACAAGTATTTTTTTTTGCTGTTGAAAGCTGGCTTATAAGAGACCAGGAGGAAAGGAGAGACTCTTTCAAGGAAGGAGAAATAGAACATAGGACTACAAAGAGATGAAAGGAAAACCAGAATAGGAATATGAAATGGGGAGGGTGTAGCAGTTTATCATGCCTCTTAGAGGCATTTATAGATCTGGTGTGATATTAATAATAAAGACATATGAGACATTGAAGCCTGAAAGACCTCAACAGAGAGCTCGGAAAGCATTCTCCATTCCCCCTACCTCCTTGGCCTCTATTGTCACAGGTATTTTATTATTATCTTAAGAAGCTACTCCTTGCTCTTCCTTAGAAGTCTCCTTGCATGATCCAAGAGATACAATGGTTTTACTCCTCCCAGACATTTGGCTATTGGGTCATAGCCACATTTATGGTGGATTGACCTCCAACACAAAAGGGGCAAGACCACACCTGTCAAGCCATGTGCACATCTCCAGTGGGGCAGCTTCAAGGCAATAGTAGAGGCCAAACTCCAATGCTGCCTCCTGATAGATTATGTACAGCACATGCCCTCTTTATCAGCAAGTTTGTTTACATTGAACTGAGGAAGAGTAGCCTTTATTTATATTAGAATGCAGGCCTTTTCAGCTAAGAAATCACATGTCTTGTCAACATTCCAGGTGGCCAGCACAAAGGTTATTTTACAAAATACAGGGGTGTACCCAGCAATAAGTGAATACAATATTTAGAAATATGTTCAAATATTCTCCCAACATTTTCCCCTTTCTATTCAAATAATGGTTTTATGTCTAACACCAATAAAACTATATACAATAAGAACAATTTAGTAGTTATGCTGCTGTGGTAGCTTAGCAAGAGAAAGACAGGCATTTTCAGACAGGCAAATGGTTCCAGACCTCAGCAGAGGAAATGACCATCATGGCAAGCACCATATTGGACAATGGAACCCTGAACATCTGATTTCATATATTTTTATTGATCTAGAACTCCTCAGGTATTCTACTGATAGAATTTGAAGATCATTAGCAATTAACTTCCCCTACAATAAAATCCAACACCTGCAGACAATACAAAATGCCAAGATCTAGGAAGACCCTCACCCAACAGTGCACAATATTTTAAACACAACTAAAAATAAACTTCTACAACAATTCCCCTTTTTTGTATAAGAGAATCCAAAAAAAAACTGTTTCATCTCTACAACTCAATTTAACTACAATTTAACTGCACCAGCCAAACTATTTACAAGAGGAACAATCACATGAGCTGCTGCTAATGTGCAGGACCAAATGAAACCAAATATCTATCAAGATTTTCACAATGTCTTTGGATAGCAGAAAAACATTATCAATGTCCAATTATATGGAATTTACTCATGATCTGCTGGGCTCCTCCAAAGGGCTCAGATCACTTCTCTCCTCTGCCTTCTCCAGCATACATGTTTGCCTTCCAGGTTCTGGCTGACTGCTCCCCACTACTGCTGCTGTTCTTGGGGTCCATCCCTTGATATTGACATCTTCAGAATACTGGGGTCTTGTGCTGCAAATGGGCTGGACTTTTACCAATAGCCTCTCCTGGGCTCTTTTCATGGTTCTAAGCCTCACCTTCTCTGTATGACTTCCTTCAATCTGGCCATTCAACTGAGGCTGCACCTTCACCAATGGTCTCTCCTGGCCTCTCATAGTACCAAACATCAACTGCTCTCCTTAATGCCTTCAAAACCAGCACCACATGGGTGACTTTAATAGTACCAAGTTTGGCTACCAAAATGGGATACAACCTTGGCCAGTTCTGGAAAGTTAGCTTTTGCATGTTGAATCTCAGGAGAACACTTTCCAGATTTTAAAATAGAGCCTGGTTTTCAGGAAAAATAACTGGTCAGTTCATGTTTGAATTCAAAGTTTGGTAGAATGTTTCAAAAACTCCTGCATAATACAACAACCATTAGACCTGATGCTTTTAGCAAGTGTTTTTTTTAGTATCATCACAGGGAAACCTTATCTGCAGGAAGTGATCCCTTGTGATATGGAATTCTCATCACCATAGAGATGTGTCTTACCAGGACCAGTATCTGGACCACTTGTCTTTCTGTTAGTCAGGTTTGCAGAAAAAAAAAGAAAAGAAAAGAAAACTTCTCAGTTTAAGTGGCTTTTTTGCTAAGATGCCATTATCAAATTGGACCTACATATGTAACTCAGCATACCTACTAATTGATTAGTGAAAATATTAATACCTCTAGTTCTGTTATGTTGTTCTATTATCAAAACCTCTTCTCTCTACCAGGTCAGCCATTGTAACTAAAGACCAGCTTCCAATATAACTGTTGCCAAATCCCTCCAGTCTTGAAAGATGACACAATTTTGTACAGCCCAACTATTTAATATCTGTTTTACATAGGGTAAATCCATTCCATAGGCTATTACTTCCTGTTTAAGTCTCCTTAAATCCAGCATTTCTACCAGTTGCCATTCAAATTCATTATAACCTTGTGGATGACTGTCATCTGTAGGCATTCTTTGCACAGTCACTGGGTAAGCTAAAGTTGGTTTTCTGACAACCTTGGCCACCATTTTTCATTATAAGGTAGTGCTGTAGATTCTTGATTAAATTCCTATGTCTCTGAGGTAATTTTTTATTTCGTTTCATAAAATGTTCTAATTTTGCCTCTAATGTTTGTAATTTAGCATTCATTTTTCATCTTTTTTTTTTTCTAAGTCTGCTTCCCATGAGGGGCAAGGAGATTCTCTTTTTCCCTCTGTTATTTTAAGATTTTCTAATTTTACCTCCAATGTTTGTAGTTTAGCAGTTCACTTTTCCTCTTTTTCCTTATTTAAGTCTGTTTCCCATGAAGGGAAAAGAGGTTCTCTTTTTCCCTCTGTACTGTCATTTCTCTTTGAAAAGGAACAGAAAACCACCATAGCTATTAAGAATAAAATATGAAATACCAGAATAATACTGACTGTAATCTGTATTATCCCAGTCTGGTTGGAGTATTTATCTTTGTATCCTCTGCTTTTATTCCTAAGGCATCCAAAACAAAACTATACAGGATCCAAGTGCCCTGTGCTGTAGTATTTTCCATTTTTTAACACAGAAAATATTTTCTTTTTCAATCTTACTTAGCTCTTTCCTTCCTTTGGAGACTTATCTTTATCATTTTTGATTTATATCTGTGTATACTTCCTTCATATGTTACCTTTTCTTCTTTCAGAGGTTTATATCTATGCTTCCTTTCTGGAACTTTATTTAATTAGTCTGTATCTGTGTATACTTCCTTTATCATTTATTTCTTACTATGGCTCCCTTTTCTCTAGGAGTGGCAAGTATATACCCTAATGTACTTCCTATCTAGGTTATTGCCCACCTACAAGCAAACAGGCACATCTGGTACATGGAGCACATCCAGTACAGTAGGGTCAACTCGGGATCTAACCACTCTGTACCCAATAATCCAAGAGGTTATGTCCTTGAACAAGGGAATTTCAAGACTATCACACCTGAACAGCCTGATCTAACATTCCAGGAGCTTATCTGTTTTTCTTTTAAAGATATTGTTAGGTCTGAAATTGCTCAAGTAGACACTGAGAGATATGTATGACCATACAAAAGCAGTTTATTGACAGAACAGAGACCAGCATGCTGAAATCACCATTGCAAGACGGCAGCGACATGGAAATGCAGGTGCACAGGCTTTTTAAATGAGACAGGTGAGATGACCACCAGGGCACCAGCAGGATTCTGCTGATTATGGATCCCTCGATTTGCAGATTTGGCCAAGCCCTATATGACTCCACTCAGGGGCCAGAAGAGTCCTTTACATGAACTGAGGTCCAAGACAAAGTCTTTAGGGAGATAAAACAGGCCTCCTTAAAGCACCAGCATTGGCCCTGCCTGATATGCAATAAGCCATTCCACCTCTTTGTAGATGAAAAAGGCAGAATTGTCAAGGGAGCCTTTTGCAACAACTGGGGCCCTGGAAAAGGCCAGTGGCTTACTTGTCAAAAACTTGACCCCGAGGCCGCTGGCTGGCCCACATGTCTCCGAATTATTGCTAAAACTGTCCTTCTGGTCAAAGATGCTGACAAACTGACTCTGGGACAAACATTAATGGTCACTACTCCACATGCAATTAAAAGGGTCCTTAAAACACCCGCAGACCATTGGATCATCAATTCCTGCTTGACTCATTACCAGGCCTTGCTCCTTAGTCACCCATATATACAGTTCGTTCACAGCACTGCCCTTAATCCAGCTACCTTCCTGCCCAACCCGGAAAAAGAGGTGATGCTTGACAGTACTGAGGTTTTGCACCAAGTGCAGGAAACACAGCCAGAACTGCAAGACCAACCCTGGCTGGACCCAGATGTCACCTACTTCACAGACAGTAGCAGCTATATTCATCAAGGGACCCCTGATATGCGGGAGCAGCTGTGGTGGGTCTCACCTCTGCCTCCAGGTACATCTGCCCAGAAAGCAGAACTCACCTCCTTGTCCAAGGCTTTGACTCTGGGTAAAGGTAAGATAGTTAATATATACACAGATAGCTGGTATGCCTTTGTTACAGCACATATACATGGAGCTATTTACCATGAGAGAGGACTGTTGACTGCAGAAGGAAAGACTATTAAAAACAAACAGGAAATACTAGGCCTCCTGTCAGCCCTCTGGTTGCCAAAGAGACTGGCTATCATTCATTGCCTTGGGCACCAAAAAGGAAACATGTTTGAAGCAGAGGACAACTGAAAGGCAGACCAAGTAGCCAGAGAGGTAGCCACCTAGGCCTAGATTCTAGTAGTCTTGCTGGCCTCCACCTTGCCAGAAGCATCCAAATATTCTGCCCAAAATGATGAAGATTTTGCAATCCTGCCCCACACATACAGTAAAAAAGAGTGGAGGCATACCACAGATGACCAAGTCATTCTCCTTCAAGAAATGGCACACCAATTGGTTTGTGATATTCACAAGGGAACTCATCTGGGACTAAGGAAAATCAAGGAACTTCTACAGAGAGCCAACCTAAAAATCTTCTGATTGGGCCAAGTAGTAAAAGATTGTATTTCCAAATGTATAATTTGGAATATATATATCTTAATTCTTCATCAAAACAAGGACCCCAAGGTAAAAGGGAAAGAGGACTTTTGCCTGGAGTCCATGGGAAGTAGACGTCACAAAGGTAAGACCTGGCCAGTATAATCTTTGTACACACTTTTTCAGGATAGGTAGAGGTCCACCCCACCAAGAAAGAAATGGCAGCTAAGAAGGTCTTGGAAGAACTCATACCCAGATAGGGTCTTCCTAGTGCTTTAGGGTCAGATAATGGCCCTGCTTTCATTCACAGGTAATTCAGTCACTCATTAAGGCCTTGGTCAGGGGGAGGCAATTGGAAACTTCATTGTGCATATCACTCCCAGAGTTCAGGACAGGTATAAAGGATGAATCAGACCCTTAGGAGACCTTAACCATATTAACCTTAGAAACTGGTGAAGACTTGATGGCCCTCCTACCCTTTGCCCTGTTCTGCATCAGGAATATCCTCTACACCTGTGGCTTACACGCTTTGAGATTATGTATGGTAGACCCCCACTCCTGCTTTCCAAACCATACTCAGAAATCATGGCAGAAGATTGAGAATTAAAAATTCCTTAAATCTATCCAGGCACTCCAGGTACAGGTACAGGTACAGTACAACATCCTGCCATTCCTGCGTCGTGCCTATGAGATCTCCTTCCAGTGACACCACTTAGTTACCAGCCTGGTGTTGAGGTCTTGGTCAAGAGATATCACAAAGAGACTCATGGACCCCAGTGAAAGGGACCTCACACTGTGATCCTGCCTACACCAACTGCGGGCAGTCATGATTGATGGGATATGCACCTGGATCCATCACACCCACCCGAAACCCCAAGGACATTAAAACCTCACCCAAAGAACCCTCTAAAGCTAAGACTTGATAGTCCTCTACTGGGTACAGGGAAGAGTGATCAGCCTAAGGTTTATGACTGGGAGTTACTGACCACTCAAATGGGCTCTGTCATAACCAAAGTGCTTAGCCTACTAATGTCTCAAAGATTTGATCCCGGTAGCATGTCAAAGGGGAGGGATGAGAGGACCACTAGGGCATCCCCTCATGATGGGTGGGCCTTGACCTCAGCTCTTCAGAAATCTCTGGTAATTCTCAGAAATCCCCAAAGCCAGATGCTGGCCAATTGGAGCTTTCATCTCTCATGTGCTTCACTCTCCTGAGAATCCTTCACTTCCCTGCCTGACATAAGGAGCCAATCCAGTAAGTACCCATGCGCAGGTCCTGACCAATCGGAGAGATCCCCCTAGTGACTGCTGTTTCTCTTACAAACTCCTGTGCACCCACATTTGGGGCTGCCATTTTTTTTTAATTAGACAGCCCTGACATCAGTATGTAACTCATGGAAAATAAACTGCTTTGTATGTATACATATCTCTCAGTGTCTATGTGAGCTATTTGACAAACCTAACAACAGGCAGTTGTAAGGAGATTTTGAGATGACTTTTCATCCCATTGGTCAGGACCAGGATGTTATACATGAGTCCATACTGGATTGGCTCCTTACATCTGGAAAGAAAGTGAGGATACCTGAGGGACATGGTCAAGCAGCTATTCCCAGAATTCAGCCCTTTGAGGTCTACTACTGTTCTGATTGGCTGCTGTCTTCAGAACTCTCTGAGAACTACCAGGGATTTCTGAAGAGCTGAGGTCAGGGCCCATCCACCTTGAAGGGGTGGAATGGAATCTGGGACAAAAGCAGAATTGCCCTAATCCTCTCAATATCTTAGGCACAGTAACTAAAATTCAAAATACAACCTTTGCTCTTACATTTTCTATGTCCATCTGTACTCAGTTTTCTTGTTTCTACAGAGATTTTTCTTTATTCTTTTTTTATTTCTGTATTCAAACTTAATATTCTTTCTCTCTCTTTGGCCTTTACTCATTATTTAACCCTCCTGTATGTACTTTATCACCTCTGTGACTTCTTTCCAATGTTTCTGTTCATAGACTCTGGAAATGTGTTGTAGGATCTCTGTAGCCATCCAGTGTGTGTTGTTTGTTATAGGATCTCACACTTGGGCTCTTGGGCCTATTGTAAACTCTGCACCATGTGTGGATGCCAATTGTAGCCATTATCATAGCACTTATAGGCATTTATTAATATAGCATTATATTAATAAAGACACATGAGACATGTTTACATTCAAGCTTAGAAGATCTCAGCAGAGAGCACAGAAAGCATCCTCCAACTCCTCTGCCTCCTTGTCTTCTGTCCTCCTAGGTGGTTTATTATTATTTAAAAAAAAACACTCCTTACTCTTTCTTAGAAGTCTCCTTGCATGATCTAAGAGATACAGTAGTTTTACTTCTTCCAGACCTTTAGCTGTTGGAACATGTACACATTTATAGTGAATTCTCCTCCAACACAAAAGGGGCAAGGTCACACCTACCAAGCTATGTCCACATGTATAGTAGGGCAGCTTCAAGACAATACTAGAAGTCAAGCTTCACCTAATGTTGTCTTCAGCCTGGTGGAGTACCCACATGTCCTCTTTATCAGCAAGTTTGTTTACATTGAACTAAGGGAGAGCAACTTTTATTTACATTAGAAAGCAGGCCTTTTCAGCTAAGAAATCACATCTTGGCAACATTCTAGGTAGTCAACACAAAGGTTACTTACAAAATACAGGAGTACATCCAGCAATCAGTGAATACAATATTTAGAAATATGTTTAAATATTCTCCCAACAGGAGGGGAATGGAAAGGCAGGATAAAGGAGGGAATATGGAAAGGTATATCTAATATTAAAGATTTTTGAAAAGTCATATGAAAACCTACTACTTTAGAAGATTCTTAAAATTCATAAAAGGAATTCAAATGGAGATATCATACAAGGGAGACATTATCTCAGCTAGACATCATATGCTATTAAGTAAAACCCCCAATATCAGAAATAAATAAAAGCACTCACAGTCTATCATTCCTTTATGAATGATAGAGAAATAACAAGGAAAATATAAATATAACCTGTATCCTAAAAAAATACAGCAATACTGTGAAGCAATGACAGATACTTTAGCAACATAAACAAAATGCTGCATATACAGAGAGAATAGAAACTTAGCACAGGAGTTGAAAAGTCCCCTCCTTCAGGTAACAGTCTATTAACCCAGGACACTACTACTCCTTTTCTTGTCCCTGGCCTCTTTCAGAAGAAGCCCCCACACCAGTCTTAACCTGACATCAAAGATTAGCCTAAGTATTTTTGATCAATATCCTCAAGAGAATTTCACTATAGTTACTCTTTAAGTATACAGGCATAAGGCCATGAATCCAGCTTGAATCATCTCATGCAAATATCAGAATCAGAATAGAGATGAGAAAAGTCAGGACAAAAGTGAGTGAATGTTTTCATAGTTCTGTAGTTGGTTAGGAATCAAGCTACTTAATTCCAGGAACTTCAAGAATGCCATGCATGTGAGAACACAGGCCACATTGCCGTGCTATTTCCAGTGCAATCTCTTATCCATTCTTCTAGAATATAGGTAACAGTTGTGAATCTAGATCATTTTGTTCACCACTCTATCTCAAATGCTAAACTTGAACCAAGGGATGATGATAATCCGGGTCTTGAAGGATTAGAAGGAATCTGCTGGTGTTTGAAAAAGAAAGGAATTTTGACTCTGAATCTCTGGTGGGCTGACTGGTATTAGAGAGACTAACAATGAGGTAACTGAGAGATTATTGACAATTTCAGATAATGGAAGCATGAACTACAATAGGGGTAACCAAACATTTTTGTAAAGTACCAAATAGTAAATACTTTAGAAATTACATAAACAAAAGATATAGTTGTATTCTAATAAAATTTTATTAACAAACACAATTACCGAACAGCCTACAGGCAGCCTTTGTCAATCCCTGAAAGAAAATACCAGCAATGTAACCAAAGAGTTGTACACTGTTCAGTTACAGGGTTAACTAAAACTGGAGAAAGTTTTAACAAGAGAACTGGGCAGAGCACTTTGATGCCGTCATTGAAATCTTGGGACTATATTTGGAAACCTGTTTATTACTCTTTCATCATTAAATCAAGGGTATCAGGGAAGTTAAATGCAGTTGTTTTGAATAATTATTTTTATTCTTTGATAATTTCATACATGTATAATATATCTTGTTCATTTTTATCCCTATTGGCTTCTCTCAGCCCTATCCTTGCCCCACTGAAACCTTTCTTCTCCCCTACAAAAGTCCCTTACTTTCATGCGTGTTTTGTGAGTGTATGTAACCCACTGCATTTAATTAGTGGTGCTTACAAGAACATAGACAGGTGGGGGTGCTATCTACTAGAGTATGGCCAAATTGCCAGTGGCTATATCACTGAAAAAAATGACTAACACCAGCCCCAGAAACTATTAACTGCTAATAGTTCCTTAAGGAGGGATGGATTCTCATGATTCCGTCCTCCATCCATAATTAATTGTGGATGGTCCCAGTCCTGTGCAGATCACCACAGCTGTTGTATGTGAGTGCAACAGCATCTCATAGTACTTCTCCCCAGCTTGTGACTTGTATTTCTGAACCATTTTTACCATAGTCACTGAGCCTTGAAAGGGAAAACAAACTTATTTGAAGGTCAAGGATGATATGAAATTAACATCTAGGAAGCAATGTTTCATATGGAAAACAGAGTCCAATATCTAAAGCTCATATGAGAGCAAACAGGTCATGTACAAGAGATTGCTCCTGAATGCAGCTTCATAGCTCTTACAGGTTGTCATTATTTCTCGTTCCGATCTTCCATATGGCTTCTTCACTCTACATGTTTTTAGATGATTCATGGTTTCCCTCAATGGCACAGGCTGAGCTGTTCAAGCAATGATAAGTCCCATAGTCCAGTTCACAATTGTACTAGGAAGATTTCCAGGAGTCACTTTTTAAAGTCCTTTGGGAACTCAGTGCTTAAGAGAAAAACTTCCTTTGGATTCTCAACTAACATAAAAATGAAAGAGGAGTGTAATGTCTACAGATGAGATCTGGTCTCTGGCTGGAGCAGAAGAAAGGGATAATCTATAAATTGAAAAGTATGCCAAAAGATGAATTCTTCCAGCTGCATTTAAAGTTGTTTTAGAAGGAAAAGGAAAGGTGGGCCTAGATGAGCACTCACAACTTTTAATTTGAGAGCTATCTTTTTCTGTTATATAAAATTCTTTAGACATTTTCTTGCTACAAAGCTTCATTTAACAATAGGAATCTGGGGGCAGATGGACTTTCAGGATAATTTTATTAAGCAGTACATGGTTTTCAAGTTAATAGCCTGGATTAGCATCCAGGTTTCAGAGACAACACATACTCCTTTTTGAATCTTTTAAAAGATACATGAAGGGATGAAACAATTTGAGGAGCTTTATCAAACAACTTCTCTTTTTGAGTGGTGCAGTGACAGTTGCTAAGCACATAGAACTGAGCTTATTAAAGTGAAGGAAGAACCTTTGCCAATAAATACATCAGAATTTATAAACTGGCTTGGAAATAAAGGAATAGTACATCAGAATCAAGCTTCTTGTCATCAGTTTTCTAGCTTTGCAAAAAATGAGTCATTTCATTGTGTGATTTATATGAACTCTGAGTTGTAAGAAATTCTGGAACTTTAAAGATGCCAGTAGATAAGGAGAGGAAGCCAGAACTGCAATAGCACACTGAGATGTGGACACGTGTTCTTCTAAAACAGTCATCTAAGTAACGCAAGTACTAGGTTTTGAGAGAACTCAGCCAGGCATACAAGAGACCAGATCTGGCTCATAGAGACAGGGTCTGTCAAAGTTCTGATCCGGTATTATCCATGATACAGAAAAGAACAAATGTGGACCTGACAGACAGTCTGGAGAACTAATGAAACTGCGAGGTAAACAGCATCACAAAAGTAGACTACAAAAGCTGTATTACTGTTAAGTCCAAAATCTACCTCACAAAGACCACTGAGACCAGGTATGCAACAAGCAAAAGCATACTTTATTTCAAGAAAGAAAAAAAGAGAAGCTTCAAGTAAGTGTCAACCACTTGTCAAGATGGCAACTTGGAAAGCAGGTTTTTTAAGGAAACAGGGGATCTCTTTGATTAGTCAGGACCTGAATACTAGATTGGCTCATTAAATGTCACGAGGAAACAAGAGTTTCTGGGAAAGCGAGTACTTGACATTAAACAGAGAGGCAAAGTCAGTGCCTCCACCACTAGGGGCTCTGGACCTCTCAATTATAACAATCATTGGTTCTTAGGGTCCACTACAGACTCAGCAAGTTCTGATACAATGACTATGAGACAAATTTATAGCACTGAACATTGATCTGCATCCTGGTATTACAACTGATTCCATAGTAAATTTTGTCGTCGTGTCAGCTCTAAACAAGCAGGAGTGAGACAAAGGTGAAAACAACCTTTTCGTCATCACCAATTTGAAGAAAATTTTCAGTGTTTCTATAAATTAACATGATAATATCACCTTACAAGTGTTGGTTCTACTTTATTTTACATTTTGTCCTTTTTAATTTATTATCTAATGCTCACAACTCCACAGATCATTTATCATATTTACATTTTAGCTTAGGGCAGTGTAGAGAAGGTTAAGTGATTTACCCAAAGCTAAGTGGCAAGGTCTTAGAACGTGAATGTTCTAACTAGAAACTAGTGTTGTTCTAGCTCAAATATCACTTACATTTCGCAGAATAAAACCAATATATGATGAGCTACCACACATAGATACATGCCAAAATTCAGCAATGCATGGCTATGTAGGAACTAGGAAGGGAGCATCCATTCTTGGAGAAGTCAGAAATACTTTTCAGAAGGTGATCTTTGATGTTAAATATGGGGTCTTAACCTCCAACATGGTAAAAGATTTTCTGAGATAAGGAGAGATGTGACAATGGTGGTTGACGATAGAAAGGAAGTCAAAGGATGTGTAATCTAGTCAGGAAAAGGAAACCTGAAAACAGGAGAACCTGAACTTTGTAGCCAAGCAGAACAAAGGTGGGATGGGAAATGTCCAATAAGGCTTCCAGGAGTAAAGTAGCAAGCATAGGTGGATTGAGGAGTTTGAAAAGCACAGGAAGCTAAGAACCCCAAAGAACAAATGAAATGTTTCCCTTTTACAAAAGTCTAATTATCAGGCCAGTCATTTTATGTTACGTACCATCAACTACACATTTAAAACATTGCAAATTTTGAAAAACTATATGTATTCACTTGGACCAAAAAGATGGTTAAAGGGCATTTTTGGTACAGGAATAGCATGTTGAAATATATCCAGCTAAAAAGATAGTATCATTAGGAAACAGCGAGTCCTTTCAATACAGCTTGAATAGTATGCATTTGTTGAGCATGGAAATCAAGAGGGGATTTGAAGGGTGGGCATTAACCATTCCACACTGGCATCTTTGTGACATGTTACAAGTCTTGAACACGATGCTTTGACTCAAGCAATGCCATCTTTTGGTTCATATTTTGGGAGGATCAGTGTTGCAATACCCTGTTGCTGGGGAATACCAGAGGACGAATAAGGATATGGCAAAGATATAGGCAAACTAAGAGTTCATGGAAGAGAAGGAAACAATAATATTTCACATTCAAGATCAATTTAGTTGTTCATTTTATTTTATGAAGACTTTTTAACTCCTTGTCAACTTTACTGTAAGGCAAATCAATATTAACATCATATTACAGTATTAAGCACTCCTCATGCCAAGTACTAGATCTTAGGGAAGTAACTGAATATATTAGTAAATTTTTTCACTGCTTACTGTGAATGAGACCTTGGAAATGAATCTCCTACAGGCTTAGTTTTCTGGTGTGCAAAATTAGGATGACTTATGGTGTTTTGTAAAGAGTGAATAAGATACTACATCAAGTATGGTAAATCAGACCCAAAAGACAAACATTATATATTTTCTTTCATATGACACTCATAGCTCCAAATCCTTGGATTTGTGTATTATCCTACAGTAACTGCAAAAACCAGAAAAGAAAAAGTTAGCATTTCTGGAGTGGAGGAGCAATAGAGAGGGAATAGTAGGATATTGTGATTTGAGGAGGGGAATAAGAAAAACAGAGAAACTCTAACTAGGAATGTGGAAGGAAACAAAGAAAGGAGAGAAGAAGGTGAAATAGCAGTGAGGATGTATGAAAAGTCATAAGGAATCATATTATGAACTACTTAAAATGTCTATAACACACCAAATTCATTGTATAAATATACGTATAGTATAAATGGAGTGTTCCCATCTGGGCTGACAATGCTTCCTCTAAGAACTGAAGACCATCTAACAAAAATCCCAATAATAGGAGAAGCCTATTATTATCAATAATGAGAATCCTTCTTTTGACTTGATGATTAAGGTTTTCCAAGAGACTCTCAAAATGTTACAGGATTGCTATTGCTCTTAGTTGCCCCTAGAGGTTGAAAATAAGTCCTCATTGTTGAAGACACCATGCACTTCAGACATAGGGCCCATGATCAGGAACTGTTCTAAATGCCTCCTTCCTGAGGACTAGCTTTCATCATACCAGAAGGCACTGCGCAAATTTCCAAAGGAGGGAAGCAATCAATAGTCCAAGTCATGGATCTCGAAGGAGAACATACCTGTAACCTCCACTTGACTAAACCAGCATATTCCCTAACTATATTCAAAACATTTGTCCTTATATCCAAGGATAAGGATAGTCTTAACTCCACATGAAGGAAACTTCTCTTTGTAACAGACAGAGAACATTAGAAAACCATAACCAACCAAAATGCAGAGTTGTGGAGCCCTGCCCCAATTTAGATATATACAATACAACTTTTGCACCTGTGGTTCAAGGATCATTGTCAAAGACTGGGTAGAAAGATTATGAGACACAGAGGAACAGGGAGTTTACTATGAGATTGTGTCTCCTATATCTATAAAGTCTCACTAACATGACTGCCTTTCTTAGTTACTGTTCTTTTATAACAGGCCCCAGACATTAGTAAGCCCCTAGATCTTAGCACAACTGACACCATGATAGAAACACCATTCAGACCTTGAAACTCAGCATATAGTCAGCAATGTCTGACAAAACAAAAACATAGACCTAGCTCACCTGCTAAAAAAATGGTAACAAGGATTAAGCCTATAGTTCTTGGATGTGGCTGGGAAAGTCCTTGAGTGAAAATCCCTACATGTACTAACCTTGTATTTTTGCTTCTGTAGTACTACTTCTTACTAATTTAAATGTGCCAACTGAAATACATTTTTGTACATAAAAATCTAAACTGTAAGGATCAGGGCTGTGTGATTTGGTTAAGTTCTCTATGCAGCCTCAGGCTGGGAATAAAGACTTTTGTTTGGCTTTAAGATTGTTCATGTGATAGTCTCTGGTGGGCTTACCTTGCAACACTATTGGTGTGAAGAGACAGCATAATCAAAGCAACTTATAAAATATACCATTTAATTAGGTGCTTGCTTACAGTTTCAGAGGGTTAGTTCTTTACAACCATGGTAGGGAGCATAGCAATAGGCAGGCAAGCATGGAAGTAAAGGGCTAGCTGAAAGCTTATATCTGATCTACAAGTTGCATGCAAAGATTGGGAGAGACTGGGCTTGGTGAGAGTTTTTGAAATCAAAAGCCTACCCCCAGTGACTGACAACACTACACTTCCTAATCCTTCCTGAACAGTTTACCGATTGGAAAAGAAACACCCAAATATATGAGCCAATGAAAGCCATTCTCATTCAAACCACCACACTGCCCAAACAGGAACTGGATATATAGGAATAGTAATAGTAATAATGGGATGAGAGAAAGCCCAGGAGGCTTCAATTCTATACAAAGAACAATTGAGGAATGCAAAGGGGAATGAAATAATCTTTCCCCCAAGGAATTGCTTCCTAATTGGTTATCCTAAACAAAATGATTAACCTTTCAAGCATACATAAAACATAAAAGTAACATTATATCGATTGAGCAGGTCACACTTATATATTTAGGGATGTGTGTGTGTGTCCTTCTCCATTCCTTTCTGATAGCTAATAGTCTTATTGGTCATGGTGTCTATTTTGCTTATTGATAAAACTTAAAAGAATCTTTAATTCAGTCTTTACTAACTGACAAAGGATACATTGTAGAAAACAAGGACATGGTGACTCTAGCACTAAAAATAATAACAATCATACTAACCTTCAAGTCCTAAGTATATGTGAGAGTTCTTTTGTGTCTAATACCTTTGACCTTATAATACACAGAGAATGAGGGAGTTGTATTATAAAATTATTCTTGGCACAAAAGTCACTGATTCCCCAGTAAAGACAGGGGCTGAGAATCCTGGATAGGGGAGTTCACATGTCTGGAAAGACAAGGACACATAGATAATTGCCCTTGAGAATGTTTTCCATTTTTTAAGAAAAGAAAGCCTACCTAGAGACAATGATAAAAGTGTATGAAAAACCTATAATATGTTATAAACCTAGGATAGATATGATTATACTCAAAGCTTAAAAATTTGCTTAAAACTAGAATTGCTTAAATCTATATACTAACTTGAAGCTACAGAGAGCCCCAGAAACAAGAAAAATGGGTAGTAAAGGAAAAGAGGAATAGATGCTGTTAATGCTAAAGAAATATATGATTGAAATTTGGATAGATATAGGGAAGAAGTAGAAAAACTAGAGAAAGCTTAAAAAATCTATAAATATAAAATTTCTTTCTGGCATCTTTGTGCCCTTCCGTCTGTCTGATGTATGCTGAAACCACAAGTAGGGCACCCACAAACTGTCAATGAACCATTGTATTAGAGGTTTTCTGAGAAAAAAAAAGTTGAAGAGTAAACTGTTACAATGAAAGTTGTTCTTGCTTACAGTGTAACTATGTGAATTCTGTGAAGCTTTTAATGTGCTTGACCTTGATAAACTATAAAAGTTGCACTGTACTTTTAGTAAATAAAAGACTGGGATAATATTGGCCAAGGGAGTGAGCAATAGCAAATTCCCTGGCTAAATCATCAGTCAGCTTTCTCTTTAATCAAGTCCGCTTTCACCTCTTTCTTTTCACAGATCCATTCATCCCCTTCCTAGGATCCTTCCCTAATCCTCATCCTGTTGTTGAGGTGGAACCCTGGCAATTATATGTATCATAGCTGGGGGATACTGTCTTTGGTCTTTCAAAATACTAGCTATAGAATTCACAGTCTCATCATCTCCCCTGTCTTTTCTGCCTCCCTCTATGAGCATGCAATTACAAGTTTTTACTCATATAATGCGGGATATCTATCCCAGTTTAAGTAAACCCGGTTAGCATACCCTACCTGCCACTGCTCACAAGAAGTGAGCAAAGCAGAACTGTATCCCTAATATCTCTGCTTCTTGTGGCTGTGCTCCTAATAAGGACTCTAAAAACAAGCTATAGCATTAACAAAGCAGATCTTTTGCCTTTGGACAGGAAATGATTAAGATGGTTCCTAAACTTTTTACTCAGTTCATCCCATAAATAATTTAGGTGTTGAACAATTTATATTGTTATTCTTACCCAGATACTATATAGTTTTATTAAGAACCACAATAGAGTAGGACACAGAATGACTGTGATTATCTGCATTTTAGTATTATAATAAGAAAATAAAGGCCATGGGCATGACAAAAACCATCTCAAAGTCAGATTGTGATCTAAAGTCTTTGGATATCTCTCTCTATGCTACATGCAAAATAGAAAAAAACTCTAGATTTCTGATGTCATTTGAAGATGGGATAAATTTCTAGGCCCCATAGATAAATGCTTTATCCTTAGACTTCCATAGTGGGCAATGGAGCTGTGTATCTGGACTGCATTACACTATCCCAATGAAGGCTTGAAAGAACACATTTATATTTGGAGATACTTTACTTTAGGGTCTTGCTCTGTAAGCTAGAGAAGAGCTCTCCAAAGGGCTAGTGAGTTCTAGGATATTTTTGCAGGCAGGATGACACTGTGTATATGCCTAATACAAGATCCTTAAACCAAAGGCCTCAGCGTGAAGATTGTGTCCTATCTTCACTCTCCCAGAAACCTAAGAGCCTCCATCAATTTTACTCTTACTGTCTGACATTCATCATGGGAAACCTTATTAAATATTCCATATTACATGTGCTGATGTCTAGTCAATTGCCAATATGATTTCCACTCCAGTGGACATTCAGAGAAGGTTCTTAGAGTACTGAGTGCCTGATTCCCTGCAGATAATATGCACTGTAATGGAGGAATGAGAAGATAAGCAGAGTGTCACAAGAGTGAACACAATAGGCAATACTTGGATTTATTAGTCAGTTAGTTCTATTGTCATTATAATCAAATACTCAACAGAAACAACTTAACCCAATCAAGTTGGCAATAAAAATTAATAATCACACATGGATTGATAGATCTTCTAGGGGAAATTTTATCTTTAATCTCAGTTTTGCTTTCTGTAAAGGGGTTGGTGTAAGTAAGACTACATTTTCATGGTGAGTATATCTACACCAGTTCTTGTTGTGGGGTATTCACAAGAGAAGATTGTTCAAACATAGGTTTAAGGCAATAGAAAGTCCTTATGCTGGCTGGCAACTGAACTGGGTATTTGGTATCTCAGTGTAACCCTGAGTCTTTCTCAGGATAAGCTTTTAAGCATAAAAAACAATCTGGGTTGACATACTTCAGCTAACAAGAACAGTTAGCCAGAGTGGAAGTACAGAAGCTAAAAAGCAACGTTAGTACATTTTGAGACTTTCTCAAAACTAGACATTGATGAGTTAGGCCTTTGTTTTAGTTTTGTCAGTGGCACTGTCTATGTGCTAAGCCATACAACCTGAATGACACTTCCATGACAGAGTTAGCTGTGTCAAGATCTCAGGCCTATTGAGGTCTGGGGCTTTGTTACAATATGATTATAAGGCTTACCAACTTAGTCTCCACTATAATTTACTTCTTCCTTTCTTCCTTTCTTCTTTTCTTCCCTCTTTCTTTCTTTCTTTCTTTCTTTCTTTCTTTCTTTCTTTCTTTCTTTCTTTCTTTCTTTCTTTCTTTCTTTCTTCATTCCTCCTTCCTTTTTTCTTCCATTCTTTCCTTTCTTTTCTATTTTCTTCTTTCCTTTCTTCTTCTGAGCTAGCACCAATAGTGTGACATTCTGACACTTCTCCTCTGACAATATCTCCTCTGACAATGTGCTGTGAATGAAATACCCTGTACATCTGCATGGGGTACATGATCACTCTGGGCCCCTTAACTAGATATGATATCTCTCACATGGAGGCCAAGTATCAGGTGTCATTTTTAACTTTTTATATAATCTTTTTATATATACTTTGATAATTTCATACATATATACAATATATTTTTATTATATTCACTCACCACTACACTTTCCAACTTCCCCAGATCCCTACACATATGTCCCTCTCCCAACTTCATGTCCTCTTCTTTTTATTATTTATAACCCACTGAGTCCTTATCTAAATGGACATAGATATGTTAGCATCACTAGAACATAAGTAACCTAGTATCTACACCCCAAAGAAAAACCACTTCAGAAGTCATCAACTTACCTTAGCTCCTCAGTCAAGGGAGGGTACTTACAAGCTTCTCCCTCATTCATGCTGGAATTTTGACTGGTCTGATCTGATATAGCTCTTACTTAGGCAACCATAGCTTCTGTGTTATGAGTACATAGTCACGTCATGTTCACAAGACAAAATTTCACAGCATTCTTCCCCATCATCTATCTCTCTTTTCTCTTGAAATAATTTTTTGGAATAATTTATTAGTTTTATTTCATGTGCATTGTGTGAAGGTGTCAGATCCCCTGGAACTGGAGTTACAGATAGTTGTCAGCTGCCATATGGGTGCTGAGAATTAAACTCAGGTCCTCTGGAAAATCAGCCAAGGCTCTTAACTACTGAACCATCTGCACCCCTCTCCTTTTTTTGTTTTTTCTTTTCTTTCCATTTTTTAAAATTTATTTTCCTTATGAATGCACTGGGTATACACCTGCACGCTAGAAGAGGGCATCAGACCCCATTATATATGGTTGTGAGCCACCATGTAGTTGCTGGGAATTGAACTCAGGACCTCGGGAACAGCAGTCAGTGCTCTTAACTACTGGGTCATCTCTTCAGCCCTCAAAATAATTTTTTTCATACAATATATTCTAATTGCAGTTTCCCTACCCTCAACTCCTCCCAGATTCTCTCCACTCTCCACCCACCCAAATTTACACTCTTTCTTGCTTTTTCTCAATAGAAAAACATCTAAAAAATGAAGAAAATAATAATATAAAATAAAAACAAACACACCTTAATAAGACTCTTACATTTTTTGCCTTCTTTTCCATGATGTCCCCTTATCCTGTCAGTGGAGTGGTATGAATCTCCCATTTCAAGCTAAGCACTGATAGTCCTTATTCTAAATTCGTTGTCATGTGTCATTTGTAATCAGGTAGTAGGTCTCCTCATTCATGTACCTTTAAAATACTCCATTTACCTAATGTAGTTGCTATTTAATATCCTTCTTGTTTTAAATAACTAGATTTCCTAGTTACTTAATTCTTTAGATGAGTATCTTTGTTATTTTTCTTTTGCTGTGTTAAATGCTAAGTTCAACTGCCTGCTTGGGATGGAACCTGGCCTCCTTGAATCACATTTGGAGCAGATTTTGTTGTTAGCTTTTAGCATAAGAAAATTTCTTAGGTTTTTTTTTTTTCACAAGTTGGAGAGTTAGTTTGCTAGGGTTTTGCAGGGATAACATCCATCTCTTTATCCCAATGTAAATCAGTCCTTCCCTTGTTCTCCTGATTTCTCGTATCAGAAGCTTTGGCCCAACATTTAATATTCTGATGTTCTTTTTCTCTTCAAATTGTAAAGTCTGTATTTCTCTTTGCCTTATATGCTTTTTTTCATTGTAGATCTATATAAGAGTGATTACTAATAACCACAAAACAGTGTCAATATTAAGTTGTCTTAAGTCTCCTTAATTCATTATTTTTAATTTGACCTCAACTTCTTCGGACAAGGTCAGAAGACAAATATATATTTTGCCAAAATATCACAATAATGGTTTCTAGCCCTGTTGCTAATATTGTTCTCCTCTGAAACTTCTTGAGTTGGGCCTCTAAAATCCATAATGAAGTCAGCACTAATATCTTCTGAACTCATACTATGATGGGTAGTTAAGTCATTTTTTTTTAGTATAAATTCCCAAAGTCTTCTATATTCCTCCAAAAAACCAGCATGTTCAGGACTGTCACAAACAATAGCTGACTTCCTGTGCCAACTTCTGTCTTAATTATCTTTCCATTACTGTAGTAAGATACCTGATCAAGGCAACTTATAAAAGAAAGATTTTCATTGTGCTTTCAGTTTCAGAGGGTTAGAATCTATGATGGCAGACCAAAAGCATGATAGCAGGTGGCTAGTCCTGTGGCTCAGATCTCATAACTTGATCCACAAGCAGAAGGCACATAACACACTGGGAATGGTGCTTTTGATACATCTCCTCCAACAAGCCCATACCTCCTGCAATAGTTATTCTTGATGTCAACTTGACAGTACTTCACATTAACTAAAACAAAAGTGACTGGGTATACCCGTGAGGGATTTTTCTTGATTAAATCATTTAAGGTGAAATGAAATGCCTTTAATCCTCATATTTTGAGGTGGAATATCCACCTTTAATCTGGGCTACACACCCTTCTGATGGAAGCCTATATAAAGGACATGGAAGAAGAAAGCTCTTTGCTCTATATCTGCTTGCCCTCAGTCTGGCTGGCAAGTCCATTCTTTGGTGGCATTATAGTCTACTTCTCTGGGATTCCAGTGTATACTGAAGACCCATTGAAATATCTAACCTTAAGGACTGAATAATTACTGTATTTATTGGACTTTCCATTGGTATATAGCCACTGTTGGGCTATCAGGGCCACAGACTGTAAGCCACTCTAATATATACATATGTGATATGTGTGTGTGTATGTGTCTGTGTGTGTGTGTGTTCATTCTATCAGTTCTGTTCCTCTAGAGAACCCTGATTAAAATAACTCCTAAATCCTTCCCAAACACTCTTAACTAGGAACCAAACATTTAAACATATGAGCCAATGAGGGCTATTCTCATTCAAACCACCATATTGAGTTAATATGCCATCCTTAATATCAATTTAGAAGTCTGAGTATGAATATATATATATATATATATATATATATATATATATACATATAATCTCACTATCAGAAAAATGAGTAGTCAGTTGTAGGAGCTTATATCAGAGACAAATAAGGCCACCATGATAGGTACAGTAAGAGAAGGTGTATATATTTGGATTTCCATGTGTAGCTGAGATAATCCCCAAGTTATTCAATTAGCCAATTATCAGAATGTTTCATTTATCCAGTGGAAGTCATGTAGTAGGGTAGGCTTTGAAAATGGCTTGCTGTGTTGCCCTGAATTAATTTCTCTTCTCTCTCCATACATCATGCTTTGCTGACTTTCCACAATGTTCAACTAATCAGGATGCAAATCCATTTTTGCATATCAATACCAAAATAGTCTTTGTGTCTAAATATACGCTTTTGTCCCAGGGATATACAAACTTAGGCTCATGAATAAGATTACTTGTACAAGGAATACAGAATTGGCAATAGGCCAGAAATTAGAGATTGGATCAGTTTGTTTTGTTTTTTTCTTTGAACTATCCAGATCTTAAGAAAAGTGTACACATAGTAATATTTATATTACTAGTGGAAATAAGAAAGTGTACTTAGTTTGTATCTATAAGAATCTCCATGAATACTATGAAGTTAACTTCTGTCACTGTCACAAAAATCCTGAGATGATAAATTTTAAAAAACAAAGATTTATGCTGGACCATGGTTTCAGATGTCTCTGTCCATGTTGACATTTGTTTTAGATCTACAGTGGTATGATGCATTATGATAGAAATAGTAGTATATTTGCTCACTTAATAGCAGGTAGGAAGCAAAAACAAAAAGTGAAAGGCTTAGGGTCCCAATAGTCTCTTCAAAACAATACCCTTAACAAGACCATTTATCACCTTTATTCTCCATCTCTTAAAGTTTCACCTACACTGGAGTTTGAGAAAACCCTTAGTAGATGGATTTTTAAGAGCACCCTAAATTCAAATTAGAGAAGATGGAAATGTTATGAGTTAAAGAAACCAAAAATGAAGCAAACAAGAAGATAGGACAAGCAGGAGACTTATGATTCAGCCATTGATTGAATGTAGGAGGAAAGAGAATGATGCTCAACTCTGAACATGAATAATAGATTCCTTAACAATGAACATATTTGTAGAAAAGGAAATGACTTGGTCTTTGAAGATAGGAAGTTATCCTGATTCTTATTCAACTGATGCATGGGGAATAGTTGAGTGATTGAGTCTGGATCAGGAGAAAGAGAACAAGACTAGAGATGAAGATAGGAGCAGAGTGAGACCAACATGATGAGAATCTCCAGGAACAGGGCTGTGGAAGAAAAGCTATTGAACTTGTTAGAGTAAAATTGTTATTCAGAGACATGATTCTTAAAAGTAGGCCATTCTCACCTCAGGGATACAGGAGATCCTACTAATCTCTGAGAACAGCTTCAGCCTGAAACTCATCAGGCAGAACAACTTCATCACCTCTTTAGTGCTCCTTTGAGGAGCATTGTAGCTGACATGTGTCTGCCCTTCGGGAGGTTGCAACATTGGACAAGTATTTAATCCATGTGAGACACAAGCTGCATCTGAAAATATGCTCTTCATATCACAAGAGAGGCAATAGTTTCCAGTATCCAGAAATTTTATAAAACTAAGCAAAATTTCACTTGTGCTTAAAAAAAAAACAAACTGCCTTGACTTGTCAGGACATTAAATACAACAGAGGTAGCTCAGCATTGCAGATTAATGAAGTCACCAGAATCATTTAGAAAGCAATTGAGTACCTAATTTTAATTAGAGGTTTGACTGTTATTATTGAAATGAAACAAGAGAAACTCATACCCTCACACCTTAAATGTTTTTCCCATTGGAACAACAATTAGTGTGTCAGTCTTGAGTTCATTATTGGATCCTTTCTCAGATTATGCATGAGATAATTACCAAAGAATAGGGTATTTCAGGCAGGGAATGTCATTCAGCATGACTCTAATCAAGCAGAGTATTAAAAGCAAAAGAAGAGGGAAAATCATATCACTCTAAAGGTTCCAACACTTGTTAGAGTGATGTCACAACTATATCAGATCATGGATGAGTATGGAAAGATCTCAGTTCATCTCATAAAACTTATGTTAATAAAGATGGAATCCCAGAAGCCCCACAGCAATGTCCTCTACAGATACAGGGTGAATATTAATATATGGGACAGAAGTCCATGTCCCAAGTGCTTCCCTAGCCAGCACTTATAACAGAAGATCATCCCTGCAATTTGGTCCCCCAAATCTCTGAGAGGTTCTTTTTGTTTCCTTGTGTAAGCATGTTCTGTCCTCTGTCGTATCTCCTCCTCCTCTTCCTCCTCCTCCTCTTTCTCCTCCTCCTCTTCCTCCTCCTCCTCTTCCTCTTCTCCTCCTCTTTCTCCTACTCCTCTTTCTCCTTCTCCTTCTTCTTCTTCCTCTGTTGTCATAAGCAAAGGTATGAGACAGATCTTTGTTATATTGCTTTTATTTTTAATCTTAAGCCCTGAGGACAATATTCTTAGGGTTGATTGTAGTACACACATACATACATTAAGATTTGTTGGGTCTTATCATCTGAGGAATTACTAATTTGGAGAAATATTGACTCCTAGATTTCTGGCTTAATTTGTAATATGATTAAGTGATTCCATTATTCATAATTTTTTTCCTTATCTACTCAGAGTTTGAATCTAGAAGATAAATCCAGTCCTCCAATATAAACTAGTAGAAAACAAGTTTCTTTGTTCTTGATATCTTCGCATGCTTAAATTTGCCCTGAGGATGATCCATATTTGCTGTAGAGAGTGTAGGAGAAGGAAGTTCCTAAAGAGTCCAAGACCAGAGTTTTAAGAGAGAGAGCAAGAATGGTGTTTCAGGACAACATTACCTGGTGTCCCTTACTCAGCAGCTGCTATACACCACTGTAGTTGTATGTAATTTGTTCTGTTGAATCTGGTAGTGAAGATTAGCCAAAGAATTAGAGTTTATGCAGTGAGAGAATGACTTAATAGCAGTAAGAATTAATAGAAATTTTATATCCAGCCCCATCTTTCTTATCTTGTATCACTGACAACAAATTGATTCAAAGGTAACTGCTTTGCATATTAACTTCCATGTTGCTTTTTGTTTGTTTCATTTATTTCTGTTTTCTGATTCCTGTCCACACTAGGTGCAGAACATTATGAAATGCTCTGGAATCATCAGTGTGTAATAAATTGACAGACCTAAACTTAGAATCCAATCCATGTGGGACTTAGAACCTCAACAGTCTCTTTGATTGTCTTTGTTGTAAAAATAATCATGATGTAAAGATATGGAGACCATTGTGACTGGAACTAGACTTTTTAAAAAAATCTCTCTCTGACCATAAATGGACTAAGCAAATGTAGATGAATAGGCCTGTGTGAAAGCTAGGAAGGGGCTATATTCCAGGGGGTCTATATGAAGAATTCTCATTCAGAGGCCTGTGTGGTCAAGATGGAATGTAGAAAGAATGTTAAGAATATTGTTAAGAATGTTAAGAATAATCTCAGTATTCAGAAAACAGTGGTAGCACACACCTTTAATTACTGCATTTGGGAGATAGGTGGTCAAACTCAGAATGAGTCAGTGTCAGATTGAAGTGACATCTGAGATGTGTAGTTGTACACCTACTGTGTCACTCATTAAGGAAGACACAGAGGCATTTTCATAGATGCAAACCCTGCCAGACCTCAACAAAGGGAACCACTATCATGGCAAGTGCCATACTGGACAGTGGAGCCCTGAGCATCTCATCTGAGGGCATTTTTTTGATACCTAAGTTCGAGTATTCTATTGATAGCATATGCAGATCATGAGCAATCAAACATCTTTTACATAAAGCCAACACCTGCAGACAATAAAAAATGCCAAGACTTAGGCAGCCTTTCATCCAACAATGCACAAAACAACCATTTTCAACATAACTAAAAATAAACCTCTGCAACAGAGGTGAATTAGAATTAGGGGCAGGCAAATTGATTAATCAGAAGAGTTAACAAAATAAGTCAGAGTGAGGACACTCCCAACTCTCAGGAGAAAAGGGCATGCTCTCAGCTCAGAGCAGCAGTCGGTTGTAACAGGCAGTATGAGACCAGAAGTCTGGAGCAGGAGGACACAAGGACAAGACACAGAGACAATTATTCAGTCTGACTGAGGACAAAGCAGAGAATCAGAGAGGCTGACTGAGGCAGTATGGGGCAGTGAGAGCTTACAGAGACACAGAGGCAGCTTAACAGAAGAAGTCAGTATCAAATGAGAAAAGTAAATCAGTTTGAAGCCAAGCAAAGCAGCTCAGTTTGAGGCAGTCAGAGAGTCGGTCAGAGTCTGCCAGAGTCCAAAGAGTTCAGTCAGAAACAGTCAGATAGCTCAGAAGATAAGTTTGAGCCAGTGGCTTGGAGAAAAGTTTGGACCAGAACAATGAGTGAGTTGAGTTGAATCAGAACCTGAACCAACAGCTACAAAAAAATACTTTACTTCTATGGTATAGTAAAAACAGACATCAGAAGAGCACAGATTTTGAGATCCAAAAATGTATTCCTTTTAAATTTTTTGGTGTTTAATTTTTATTTTAAAATAAACTTTATTATAAAAAATCTTGCAAATAAATAAAAATACCACACATCAAAATTAAACAGCTAAAAATCAGTATTTCCCCCCCGAGTGGTCATTTATTTGTTTATTTATTTATTCATTTTTAATTTTTTTATAAATTACCTTACTAGGAAATTCAAATATTGTGCTTGGTATTTCCATGTCGTTTATATGAAGTTGATAGTTTTTCTTTGCAAGATAGTATATTAATGCCACTTCTATATCTCAAAGGTAAATCCCAACAATATTGTTTCTTGTTTCCTGGTGACCCCATGTCTGACCCAAACAATTTACAAATGATGAAGATGAATGATGTTAGCATTCACTTTGATGTCCGTTGTTTATTTAGCATGTACTGTGTGTTTATCATGTAGAATTACATGGAGCTATGATTAATATTCATTATCAACTTGCGTGGACATAGATTCACCTAAGAGATTAGTGGGGCACTTCATGGTGCATCTTTTTTTTTTTAATTGTTTTGAGGTTCATCTATTTATTTATTATTTATTTTTCTTCTCTTATATAATACATATTAATATCCCTCCTACCCTCCCTCTATTCCTCCCAGCTTCCCCAACTTCCCTTTCCTCATAGTATACAGCCTTCCCAACCCTAATCACTCATCCACACCCCTGTTTCTCCCCATAGAAGAGAACAGTCCTCCCATGGTGACTGCTCAAATAGGGCACAACAAAGTGGGACAAGTCTGGGCACTAGTCCCTACACTGAGGATGAACTATGCAACCTAGCTGGAAATAGGTCTCAAGGGCAGTCAGCAGCATCAGAGAACCCCCACATACACTCCAGTCTGTAGGTTTTCTGTAAGAACACCAAGCCAAATAAGCACATGGCATATCTAGGAGACCCTGCAGGTTCTTTGCTGCTTCAGGCTCTGAGGGACCCCAAGAGTGCTGGTTCATTGACTATGGGGCTTGTTCTCCTGATGTCCCTGACTCCTCTGGTCCCCCAAATCCTTCCTCCCCCTCTTCTGCCAGTTTTCCAGAGTTCTGCAACAATGTTTGGCTGTGGGCCTCATCTGTTCCCATCAACTGCTGGTGGAAATCTTACTGATAGAGACTGGGCTAGGTACTGATCTATGATTAGAACAGGATATTGTTGGGGACCGATGATACTCAGGCTGTGGACATAACCATCTTGACAAGGATCCTGGTTTTTCCCTTAGCTAGGAGTCTGAAGCCCACCAACTGCCTTGCCCCTTTCTTGTCTTTACTGTATGGTGACAAAAGCCTCTCATCAATAATATTGTCTATTTTGGCCTTATAATAAAACACAAATCTATTCCTGGGCTGGCTAGGAGAGGAGCAATGCCATCTCAAAGTAATTGTAACAGTCTTACTGGCCTTCAAGTTTTTTGGCATGTGTGAATACTATTCATGCTTTCTGTAGAGATATAAAAAATTATTCTTGGTAACTGACCTTCCCATAGAGACAAAGCCTAGTCAAGAACTGAAACACAGTTTCAACGGTATGTTAGCAAGCTTGAAATAGCAAATAGATAATTCACTCCTGAATGCCTGCCTCCCCCTTTATTTGTAGCAAGCATACAGACCTAAAATTCAGCTATTCATTAATAAACTATTGTGTTAAGGCTACCCACTAGAATTAACCTTGAAGATTAGAAGCTTGCAGCCATGAGGGGATGAACACGCTTGCATTGTTGTATGCCTGTACATCTGCATTCCCGTTAGATAAGAAGTTAGCAGGGTTTTGCTATTTGAGTCAGGACAGATTTCTGTCTTGAGGGGAGTCTTGTAATTTTTCCCCAGTATATATACATTGTTAATTTTTCTTTTAACTTACTTCTATTTTCTTTATTTTTATTATTAAAGAAAACACTCTTGCATGTCATTATCATCATAAAGTGTGTTCTAAGTGTCTCTTTGTAACACATAAGTGCATCAACTAAAGGGTCCCATAAAAGAGTGAGGTACTGTGCTCACTTGTCATAACTTCATTGTTTATCCCCCTTCGTGGAGGCCAAAGACCCCCGAGTGGACTAGAGTTGGACTTGACACCCACAGCTGGCACCCAAAGTAACTCTACGAAGGTAGGTCTTTTTTCATTCTTACTTAAAACAGTTGTCAGGAGAAACAACTCTTCCTCCAAGGGTAGCGCCCCCAGTAAAGTTTTTTGGGTAAAACACTGGGTTGGAGGACTAGGTGGTGTAAACATGGGACAAACTGAAACTACTAGCATGATAATGTACGTTAAAGTACTTAATCTTCTAAAAAAGAAGAGTATCACTATATAGCAAAAGTCATTGGAGAACTTCATAATGTTTATTGTAAAAACAAGTCCTTGGCTACCTTTAGATGGTACTCTCAACCCTATAGAGTGGGAACAGGTGGGAATTGATTTTAAAATGTGGGCATCTAAAAATCCTAAAGAGCAGATGCCAGAAAACACTTCCTTGATTTGGGTAATTCTACAGCAGGTATTGGGAGGAGAATCTTTAATTCTTATGGTTGCTCAGGAGCGAGAGCCAGAGAGTGAGCATGAGCTTAAAGACAGCTCACAACTGAAAGAAAAACTCCCTCAAAAGAAGGGTAAAGGCCAGTACAGTCACCCTCTTGGTGAGGCCGAGCGTATTTGCCCACTTCAACACAGCAGCTACAGACTCAGGCCTAGGCACAGTGATAGCGGGAGTGAAGGGAGTGCTGGCTCCCACTGCAAGTCCCTGGAAAGGGAGCACTACAGACACAAGACACAGGCATAGGCACAGAGACAGGAGGAGCGAGGGGAGTGCTGGCTCCCATTCGACCACCTGCCCCACCAAGGCAGCTGTTCCCCTCTCTAGAGAGTGATAATGACTGGGAAAGGCAAGCTTTCCCGGAGAACTTTCAGAATCCTGTGGTGAAACACAAAACTAGGAAAAAAGATTCAGGTAATAGAAAAAAGCATTTAAAATCACTTCCAGTTAGATCTAAACAAAAATTAACTCAGAGAGCTTCCTCCAGTTCAGAAACTGAGTCTGAGACTATGAATTCTGTCTTCAGACAGCAGTTCCTCCTCAGAGGAGGAGGAAGTTGATATTTGGGTGACAGGCTTCTAAGCCTATCAGCACCAACAAACTTGCAAAGGCTGCAGGCACAGCTGCGCAAAGGAGAGTTAACCCTTTCATGCTTTCCTGTGGTATTTCCTGAGGATAGATATGGAACACCTAAGTGGGAAGCCTTACCATACAAAATTCTCAAGGAACTAAAGGAGGCCGTGGTAAAATATGGCCCCTCTACACCATACACTCTCACTCTTGTGGAGAATGTTTCCACTTATCATTTAACTCCTAGCGACTGGGAGCAAGTAACTCGTTCATGTCTGTCAGGAGGACAATCTTTAATGTGGAAAACAGAATATGAGGACTTGGAAAAGGCAGAGGTAGCCTCAAAGCATCCAGCTAGCATAAAATAGGCTCATGATTTATTTGCATCCCTCATGGGTACAGGATAATGGGTTAATCCCACAGACCAAGTAAACCTGCCTCAAAAAGCATTAAAATCAATTGCCACCTTGTCAGTGGCTGCATGAAGGCATTTAAGTAATGAAAAGGCAAGCACTACTGTCTTGTGTAACATCAGACAGGGAGAGGAGCTTTATGCTCATTTTGTTACTTGCCTTCAAGAGGCCATAGCCAGATCAATTGAAAATCCCGAGGTGGCAGATATCTTGACTAAACAGTTAGCATATGAAAATGCAAATTCAACATGTAAGGGAATTATTAAACTGCATAAGCGTACTGGACAAGTCCCTGGCTTTACCTGCCACTGTGCTGATTTTTCTCCCTCTATGGCCCAAGGAATGGCCATGGCAGCAGCATTGGGAGGAAATTCAAATACAGGCAAAGCATACAGTTATTCAAACTAAAAACTCATGTCTCTAGTAAATGGTCAATTTAAAAGGAAAGTTTAAGGTCTAAGAAAAGGTATAACGGTTTAAAAATTGTTTTGATGTTTAAAATACAAGGTCTAAAAAAGTAATTTAAGTTTTGAATGTCTAAAAAATAAATGAATAAATAAATAAATAAATAAATAACTGCTAGGATGTGAAGGTTTAAAAGTCTGAAAATGTAAAAGCCTAGGTAAGTTGTGAAAGTCTGAAAAGGTGATTTTAGATGATAAGACGGTTTGAGATAAAAGTTAAAAGTTATACAAGAACCATGTAAACTCTAAAGGCTCAGAGTTATAACATTAATGGAGTTCTAGGTACATGTTTTTATAAAGTTCTAATGAACTAGTCCTATTACTAACAGTCACAAACTCAAAATTTTAAATTTCACTTGGTTATTATCTAAATATAGATTTAAAGTACTTCTCATTGGCAAAAATCATCTCCATCCAATCTATATACTTGACTTTCTAGAAAAAAGGAAGGTGCTTCCAGCTTTACTTCCAATGCAATTGTCAAAAAAAAAAAAAAATCCTATACCTGCTTTTAAAGGTTAAACTTCATTAACACTGGCCTCCTGGAGAGGGTATGTTTATTTTTCTTTTCACAGGACACTGGTATACCAATCTGGGATCTGGATCCTCTAATACAACTGTGTGGAGAACTCTACTTAAACAATGACTGGGACTTCCCTAAACATCTTGAACACTCTACAAAGACTTCCACTACTGCTTGCCAGGAGTCTCCACTTCTCCAGCAAAATAAAAACTTCTAATGATAACCAGTCTCGTATACAGGAACTGCCTATACTTTTCTCTAAATGATAACTGGGTGCACCCATACTTAAATTCAACAAGCTATCTTTGGAGAACTTTTGGTACCTCTCTATTCCTTTACCAGGCCTGGTGTTAATTTTTGTCTTGGTGATCACCATATTATGGTTTTATTGGTTACTGTCTGTTTCTTGTGTATAAAAAAGTTTTGTGTCTGTTTTGTGAAAAAGATTTTGTCTATGTATGGATGGTATTTTCTGATGCAATGTATCAGCAAGGGTAGCTACCAAATGCTTGGTTTGTGTGACTGAAATAATTTTTTGAATGAATGTGCTCTTTGTTCTATGGATAGGGTTATAATTCTACAATATCAACAAAAACTGTATAATGGTTATTAATTTTTCTATTGTCTTCAAACATTATTTTTAATTACTTCCTTATGTTTTATTGTCAACAAATTTGTCTAAAGCCTGGTATGATGACTCTCTTATGTATACAGCTCATTATCTAAATCCCTTTTTCAAAATATTTATTTAAAAATGATTAGTTATAGATATGTTCTTTTAAACAGCCATTATATATTATGATCCCTATTAATGTATCTCTAACCTTAGTGTATCAATAGGAACTAGATAAAGGGTTAATAGATAGAGTTAATGCCTTGGAAGAAGCTGTACTCTTTATGGGAAATCAGATACACAATATTAAAGTTAGACTGTCAGTGCAATGCCACTCTTCATTTAAATTGATTTGTGTCACTCCTCTACCTTATAATAAAAGTGAACATGAATGGTTTCAAATTCAAAATCATATCCAAGGTTTATGGAACAATTCGGATCTGTCTATAAATTTGGATCAATTACATTATAAAATCTCTGATATCAGCTCCTCCAAATTGGGCTCTGCCTCCATGGACAACGTAGCTGCCTCATTTTCTGAAACAGTACAAAATCTTTTATCATCCACCAAATTTCACAGTCTTGCAATTAATATAGCTATTGCAGTGTTCTTATTTCTGTTATTGGCATGCTCTCTTCCAACAATCATCATCCAGGTCCGAAAAGCCGTGAATGCCCTGATGGTGAACGTACACACCTTACAGCTTAAATAAAGAAAGGAGGAAGGATATCACTAAGGATTGTCTCCTGACTATCCAGTCTCTAGTTCCTGGCCTACCCTGAAGAATTATTCATGAGTTCTCCCCTTTGGAATGAGGTTCTGTCCTTTCATTGTCCCAGTGAGTCCTGTAGGGAGGATGGGTTATAGGTCGAAGGTTTTGTGGCTGGAGTTTGCCTTTCTGGGACTGGGTTACCTCACTCAGAATGACTTTTTCTAGTTCCATCCATTTGCCAGCAAAATTCATATTACTCGTGTGTTTTTTTTGTTGTTGTTGTTGTTGTTTGTTTGTTTGTTTTTAATGGCCGAGTAGTACTCCATTTTCTTTATCCATTCTTCAGTTGATGGGCATCTAGGCTGTTTACAATTGCTGGCTATTATGAATAAAGCTACTATGAACATAGTTGACCAAGTGTCCTTCTTGAAGGAAGGAACCTACTTTGGGTATATACCCAGGGGTGGAATGGCTGGATCTTTAGGTAGGTTGAATTCCAATTTGAGAAGTCACCATATTGATTTCTATAGTGGTTGTTCAAGTTTGCACTCCTACCAGCAATGAAGAAATGTTTCCCTTGCTCTACAACCTTACTACCATGAACTGTCATTTATGTTACTGATCTTAGCAATTCCGACAGGTGTAAGATGGAATCACAGAGTAGTTTTGATTTGTATTTTTGTAATGGCTAAAATTGTTGAACATTTATTTGTTTCTCAGCCATTTGAGAATTCTTTGTTTAGATCTATGCCCCATTTTTTTTATTGGATTATTTGGTTTTTTGATGCCTAGTTTCTTGTGTTCTTTATATATTTTAGATATTAGCCCTCTCTCAGAAGTGGAGTTGGTGAAAATCTTTTCCCATTCTGTGGGCAGCTGTTTTGTCTTATTGACCATGACTTTTGCTTTACAGAAGCTTTCCAATTTCATGAGGTCCCATTTATTAATTGCTGATCTTAGTGCCTGAGCTATCTGTGTTTCATTCAGGTCATGAAGTCCCATTTATTAATTGCTGATCTTAGGGCCTGAGATATCAGTGTTACATTCAGGAAATTGTTGTACCCTGTGCCAATGTGTTCAAGGGTATTCCCAACTTTCTCTTCTACATGTTCAATGTGTCTAGTTTTAAGTTGAGGTCTTTGATCCATTTGGTCTTGAGTTTTGTGCATGGCAATAAATATGAATCAATTTGGACTTTTCTACATGTGGACATCAGGATAGACCAGTGCCATTTGTTAAAGTTGCTTTCTTTGTTCCATTGTATAGTAAGTTCAAGATTCAAGAGTAGCCTGGGCTACATGATATCTTGATATATATATATATATATATATGTGTGTGTGTGTGTGTGTGTGTGTGTGTGTGTGTGTGTGTGTGTAACTTAATTTGAAGAAAAAATCTATTTTGTGAAGAACTTGAAAATACTTCAATTTAATACTACTTGCATTTTTATTGCTCTCATATTACATTTTCATATTAATGAAATATTTCTTTAGACTATTATATATAATACTTATCTACATCACAGGAAAGAAATTTTGTTCTACAATACTGCTACATTGAATAAACATTCTGTTTAAAAAATTCTATGCATGTATAGGCCTTTAGAAGGTCTATAAATCCATGTATGAACTTTCTGCATAGAACTGTGCTGTAGTGATCATCATCATCATCTAAAACTATTCAAAATCTTAACCTAGTCGTGGAGTCAAACTTCCTCACTTCAATAACTTAAAGACCATTATCCTCAGTTTACAATAGCTGTAGTGCTAGTGTCTTTTCTATATACAGTCAAGAGACCCCCTTTGGTCTCAGGATCACAGATAATTATGTTTATCTCAAACAACTACTAAGTTTGGAGATAAATACTGTCATTTTTCATATGTACAAATGATATGCTCAGCCATTTGTGAGTCTCCTGGAAAAATTAGGTTCTCCTAGGCATTATGGACACACATAGCAACATTCTTCCCTTATCAGACCTTAGAATCTAGCACGGAGGACAAGCCAGCAAGTAGCAGAAAATCCCTCAGGATGAAAGTAGGAGAATGTCAGCACAGATTGCTATGGAACCCCTGGAAAGAACATCTAACCTGGTCAGGGAAGGCTTTTCAGGATACAAGTTGCTTATTCTACACCAAGGGTTAGTGGAAGTTATCTGAGGGAAAAGAGAGAATAAGGAAAGAAATTAGAAAGCATGGGCCTCAGAAAGGGTGACTATAGAGGAACACTTGGAAGAAGGTTTTGTTAATTTGGTTTCTTTAAAAACACAAAATGGCATTTGGGTTAGGTTTGTGTGTCCATCCCAGCTGTGGTATAGTTGTTTATGAGTTGGATTTAGAATGCTTGGTGCAGGTGGCTATAATTTGGTTAGGTGCAGTCATTCTGGCACCAGTAGCTTGTTTTGGGGATTGTGCCACATGGGTTTATGGGAAGTTTTGGCTAAGTGAATAAAAAGTCTGAAGCCCTGAGAGTCAGGGTAGGTGGTTGGTGGTTCGTTGGCTGAATTGCTATCATTACTGTGATAATTCCTAGAAGAACAAATGTTGTAAAATAAATAAATCATCCTGCCACAACTTCCCAGTTCCACTAGGCAGCTCCGCTGTCCGAAGGTCTGCAGCAGTGGCAGAGGCTCCCAGACTGCAGGGGAGCATAGCAGTTTCACCCATCTGGTCCCAGATAAAAGACCTGTGAACCAGCAAGACAGGATTCTCGGGAGAGTGTTGTCAATGAAACATCTTGGTTTATTGAAGCAAGGGTGGTTGCATATATAGGATAAAAACAGGGGATGGTCTTTGGTGCTCAGGGATAGAAGCCATTGGTTAAGACAGGAATAGTGGAATACCCCATTTGCATTTTGAGGTGCTTTAGGTATTTCCCGGGGACCAGGGGGATAGAACTTATCTGTAAGAGTTTAGTTGTAACTCTAGATGAGCAATTCTGTCAGATCAAGTGCCCACCTTTGAGAGAGGGTGGTATTTTGCTGTGGCTTGTGGTCTGTCAGCAACTACAGAGAGAAGGGGCCAGATTCCTGCCAGCTCCTCAGAATGACAGTTTGGGGTCATAAGCACCCTCAACCTACTTAGCTGCATGACAATTCCAAGATAGCAACACAAACAAAGGTTGGAGGGATTGAGTTTATAAACCATGAGCTGAGATGCTAGTCTGACTCACTGACAGCTAATCCTCTTCAAGCTTAAGACAACTTAAAAGAGGCTGTGAAGATTTTTACCTCTCTCTCATTCTATATCAAAGCCGCTTGCAAAATCAGTGAAGATTTCTTTCTATCCTCCCTTTCTCTTTCCCTAAATTGAGGGTAAAAGATTATAGTGTACTGCTACAGGTACTGTAGAAAGCAGTGAGAAAGCAATCCCCCTGAACCCAGAACAGAGCTGATCATAGAAATGCATTCACATCTTTCCAAGGCCCAGCACTGTGGCAGAAAGAGCTTCCACATTAACTTTCACATCAAAGGAGGACTTAAAAATCACCCCAGATACCAGTAAGTTTCAACTTTGGGTTCTGTCTATGATTGACTAAATTGTTGCTATTTCCTAAAGTAATATTATAAATAAATTTGAAACAGCCAATGCTTTTTGGAAAGTAGGTTTTACACGTCTTATAACTGCTACAATAACTATAGTATATGTTATATTTTACTCAAAACAAGATGTAGGGATATAACTCCACTAACCAAAGGAAACAGAAGTAAAATATTATATTACAGTCTAACATACCATTCATTAATTTAAAAATGTTTATTGATCAACTGTTATTGGCCAGATATAGTTTTAGATTCTAGAGAAATTGTAGTCAACAAAACAAACAGAAATCACTATTCTTCTTAAATGATCTTTATGATGGGAAAGAGGGACAATAAGTAAGAGAGATATGTAATATTCTAGACAATGTTAACTGAAATTTAACAAGGAGATTTTAGTTAAAGGAATACTGGACATGGGAAGTGCATCCAACACTCTCTTGAGGCCAGTGATACCAGACATCCTGAAATTTAACTAAGCATCTCATTAATCTAAGCATCTCACGTAACTTTCTACACACTCTTGACATGTAGGTTTATAAAATATTGACTCTCAAAACAATTGCAAAAAATGCAGTACTTATAGGAGTATGCCAATTACTTTGAGATTAGACTCAGTATACCACTCAAGATTCTCTTCTCTCCATCTTCCTTTATATTCCCTTCAAATGGTACCTTTTGCCCCTAGACAGTTTCACTTCTATTCTCATGCCATCTGTACTTATACAATTTTATGGATCTATAAAGTTTACAACTTACAAATTGAAGAAAACATGTTGTATTTGTGTATTTGAAGCTGACTTAATTCACTTAATATAATTATCTCAAGTTGCATTCATTTCCCTGCCAATGACATAAAGTTGTTCTTAAAGGTTGAAAAAAATCCAGCTCTGTTTATAGAACATATTTTGTTCTTTTGATTATGTGTGTATGTGCATGTGTGTGTGTGTCTGTCTCTCTATTTATACGCAAGCATGCTATAGTGCATGTGTAGAAATTCAAGGATAACTTGCAAACTTGCAGAGGTTGGTTCTTGCTTTTCATCATCTGAGTCCCAAGGATGACTTGAACTCAAGTCATCAGTCTTGACAGTAAGTGCCTTTATGTGCTGAGCTACCTCACCAACTTCAAATGTATTTTCCTTGTCCACTTCTATGTTGACAGACACTTAGGTTTATTCCACAACTTGGGAATTGTCAATAGTGCTGAGATAAATATTGATGTGCAAGTACCTCTGTGATATATTAACTCGAGTTTTCTTAGGTAAGCAGCAATGCTGTAGCTGAATATTGTATAGTTTACTTTCAGTTTTTTTAAGAAACCTCCACACTCATTTCCATAGTCACTACTCCAGATTACATTCCTACCAGCAGTATGTATAAGATCCCTTTTGAATATATCCTTACTAGGATTTGTTATTTTTCCTTTATTTTTGCTTTTATAGAAGATAGATTATTTTATATAATATTTTCTGAATACAAACAAATATCTAAGGAATAATACTACTAATAAAATAAGACAAAAACAAACAAATGGGAATAGGACAAGACAAACACAGAAGAAAAAGAGTCAAAGAAAAAAAGCACAAAAAAACACCTACAGATTTATACATGCACATATTTGACACAAAGGATCCCATAAAAACACAAAACTGGAAGCTTTAATAAATACATAAAGGACATATAAGGTTAGAAATAAATCCTCTGACACAATATTATGAGACAAAGAACCTCCAAAGATACCATTGAGTTTATTTTGTGTTAGCCTACTGTTGGGCATGGGGCCTTCCCTTAAGAGTGTTTTATTTCTCCAGTAAGACTTCTTTGAAGAAAACTATTTTTTCAATTGAAAGTGGTTTTCAATTGAGCTACTTTCTGGGTTAGGGATGGGGGTGTTCATCTAGTTCTCTCAGCTTTAGGACTCTATCTAGCAAAGACCTGTGTAGACCCTGTGCATTCTGTCACAGTCCCTGTGAGTTCATATGTATGTCAGTAGTGCTATGTTTAGAAGATCTTGCTTCCTTGGTGTCCCCCATCCCCTTTGACTCTTACAATTTTTATACCTCCTCCTCTGTTGAGTTTTCTGAGCACTGAGGGGAGGAATTTGGTGGATATATTACATTTATGGCTATGTGAGTGTTCTAAGTTCTCTAATTCTCTGCATATTGTATGACTGTGTGTCTCTGCATTTTTCCCCATCTGCTGTATGGGAAAACTTCTCTAATGATGGATGAGCAAGACACTGATCTATGTGCATAGCAGAATGTCATTAAAAATCATTTTATTGCTATGTCCCTTAAGCAGAACAGTAGCATTTGGCTTTCCCTTAGATCTGTAGCCTATCTAGTCTCAGATTCTTGGCCACAGAAACACTGTCAGGAATAGTTGGTTGGTTACTCCACAAGCCTTGTGCTACTATTGTACCATCATATCTTGTGAGAAGGCCATCATTGTATATGGAAAGGTTTGTAGCTGGGCTAGTATTTTCCTTTCTCCTTTGGTAGCAAGCTGAATACCTTGCAGTACCATGAACATTATATTAGGAGTGAAGGTGCTAGGTAAGCACCGGCATGACTTCTCCACATACAATGAATTGTGTAGGTATTGTCTTTAACAGTAGATCCTTATCATCAGTTTGTAAAGAGCCATTAATACTTGAGGCAATAGACTGGGTTGTTTGGGAATCCCTGTAGGACCCATTTTGACCAAAAACTTGATTGGATATAATCCAGTCCCAGTACTGGAAATTTCATTTGGTGATATAAAATGTCCAATTGGGGCTCTCTTTCCATTATTTGGCAATTTTATTTAGACCAAATTCATATATGCATATATTTTAGGAAGCTTCTACTAGTTTCCAAATGACACTTCAAAATGGCCCATAGTTTTTGCTGTCCCTCCCTACATTCCCTCTTTTGTTCCCCTCCTCCTTCCCACTCCCTGTCCAATTTATTCCACCTATTCCAGCCACTACCCTCCAATCCATCCATAAGTATCTATTATATTTTCTCTTCCCAGGAAGAGCCATCCCTTCTGCCTGTGGTTATATGGATTATAGCTTGCTTATCAATGACTTATGAGCTAATATCCACATATAAGTGAACACATACTACATTTGTCTTTCTGAGTCTGTGTTACCTCACTCAAGATAATTCTTATAGCTCTATCCATTCACCTGTGAATTTCATGATTTGACTATTTTTAATGGCTGAGTAAATGCATTATATTTTCTTTATCTGTTTATCCATTGACAGACATGTAGATTGTTTCCAATTTCTGGCTAGTATGAATAGAGTACAATGAATGTGATTGAGCAAGGGTATCTATAGAAGTATGAAGTGATCTTTGGGTATATGCCCAAGAGAGGTATAACTGGATCTTGGGGTAGATTGATTCTCAGTTTCCTGATGAACCACCACACTGATTTCCAGAGTGGTTGTCCAAGTTTGCACTGCTGGTAATAGATGAATGTTCTCCTTACTTCACATCCTTGCCAGCATGAGCTATCACTTGTTTTATTGATCCTGGCCATTCTGGCTGGTGTAAGATGAAATCTATAATGACTAAGGATGTTAAATATTTCTTTAAGTGCTTCTCAGCCATTTGAATTTCCTCTTTTGGAAATTCTCTGCTTAGATCTGTACCGCACTTTTAAATTTGGTTATTTGTTTAGTAAAATAATATCTAGATTTTTAGTTCTTTATATATTTTAGATATTAATGCTATATCGGATATGTAGTTGGTAAAATTATTTTTCCATTCTGTAGCTTTCTGCTTTGTCTGAATAATGGTGCCCTTTGTAATACAGAAGATTTTTAATTTCTTGAGGTCCCATGTACTAAAATTTTTCTTAGTGCATGTGCTCTTAGTGTTCTCTTCAAAAGGTCTTTTCTTGTGACAATGTGTTCAAGATTATTTCCCACTTTCTCTTCTATCAGACTCAGTGTGTCCGGTCTTATATTGAGCTCTTTGGTCCACTTGAGGTTGAGTTTTGTGCAGGGTAATAGGTATGGATATTTGCATTCTTCTACATGCAGCCATCCAGTTTGAATAGCATCATGTGTTTTAGATTTCATTTTTTGCCAGGCAGTGGTGGCAAATGTCTTTAATCTCAGCACTAGGGAGGCAGAGGCAGGTGGATCTCTGTGAGTTCGAGGCCAGCCTGGTCTACAGAGTGAAGTTTTTCCAGTATATGTTTCTTCTTTCTTTATCAAAAATCAGGAGTGCAGAGGTATGTGGACTTTTGTCTGTGTCTTCAATTCTATTCTATTCATCAATATGTCTGTTTTGTGCCAATACCATACTCTTTTATTGCTACTAAAATGCTGTACAATGTGCTATTGGTGATGGTGATACCTCCAGTAGTTTTTTTTATTATTATTTAGGATTGTTTTAACTTATTTATTGAGGATTTTTTGTTTCCATATGAAGCTGAAAATTTTTTTGTTGAGTTTTGTGAAAAAATGTGTTGGAATTTACTATTGTAAAATTTTAGTTTGGTTTTCTTTTTTATATATACTTTTTATTAATAACGAGTTTCATACGATGTATCAATAACACCCTCTTCCCATTCTTCCCTGTTCTATGCTCCCACCCCTGTGCCCTCTTAAAAGAAACAAAAGGAAAATTAAGTCAAGCTTGTGTGGCAGGAACATGGAAAACAGTCTTCACCATGGTCTTTGGAAGAAGGTTGTTCTGATTGTGGACTTTGATCTGGCCCATATTCATTTGAGATGAAGCATTACAAGAGGTTGACCTGAAGTTAGGCCTCACCATCCAAACCTGGGCGCTGAGCAGGCTTCCCGGTATCCTGCAAGCACGGGGCATCCCACAGATTCCCTAACATCCTACAGGAACCAGGCCCTCTCACAGGTAACTGGTCAATCCTCAGTCACCCAGATATCACACAGGCACCCAGTCATCTTGCAGTCACCTGGACCTTCCACAGCCATCAGTGCCTTCCACACGTACAAGGGCATTCCACAAAGACCCAGATATTCCACAAGTACCAGACATCCTGCAGGCACTAGAGTCCCCCTCGTAGGCACCAGAACCTCCCACAGGCACCAGGGAATCCTGCAGACATCCAAGTACCATGCAGGTACCTGGCCAATCTGCAGACACCTGGACATCATGCAGTCACCCATCTTCCCCCAGTCAACTATGGTCATCTGGTCATCCTGAAGGCATATGGAAATCCCACAGGCAGCAGGTTCAGGGCATCCCACTGGTTACTTGACATTCATCAGTCACCCAGACATTGTGCAGGCACACAGAACCACACAGGCATCTGGTCATCCCCCAGGCACCCAGATATCACACAGGCATCCAGACATCTGGCTGGCACCAGGACCTCCCACAGGCACCAGAGCCTCCTGCAGGCATCTAGACATTCTGCAGGAACCTGGGACATCCTGCAGGCACCAAGACCTCCCATGGGCACCAGGTTAGTTTGGTTTTCTCAATGAATATCATTTTGACTAGTATGAAATAGATCTCAATGTAGTGTATATTGGCATTTTTTATTAATAAAAGAAAAATTTGTACATTCTTACTGCCATTTATATTCTATCTTTTGAGAATTGGCTCCTCTTTTAATTAGACCATTTATTGACTGGGATGTTTTAGTGTTTAACTTTTTGTTGTTCTACTTTGCATATTCCAATGATTAATTCTCTTTCCTATTTGTAGCTGTATAGCTCTTCATAATAAAATTAAATAGAAACTATGGTATATGGATGAACACATATTAGTATTTAAAGAAATACTTGCTGAACATTGGTAAAATGATGAAAACACCATACTTATTCAAAAATTTAGATAATCACAAATAAGATGAAACCAAACTAATTAAGGCCAATGCATATCCAAATTAAAGTTTTGATGACTGAAGAATATGGACATTAAATAATTTTTTAAAGAAGAAGAAAAAATAGCCTACTCATATGAATCCTAGATATGTGGTAATTAACTCATGAATACTTGCAGAGCAGTGAACTAGTGCCTGCAATGATAGAACTCTTAAAGGACAAACTATAAAGCATGTCTACAATGTGATAACATTTAACCAGTCTAGATAGCTCCTCATATAGCATGTATGATTAATGGTCATTAAATATTGACAGGAGTTTTGGTTGGACCACTTAAGATACAGTGCACGTTCTGCTTATATTTAGGAAACAAGATTTATTGTGATGAAAAAGTTTATGTGAAAATCTAGAGGAAACAAAGGTTCTGGAAAAGTGAGTATTTGACAGTGAGCAGAAAAATGAGGACAGTGTCACCACCACTAAGGGACACTGGTCCTCTCAAAACAACAATTTCTTTCAATTAATAAAGCAGTATGATAAATATAAGCAGAGAAATGAGAAGGATGGGGGTCAAGAAGGGCATGTTCTCCACAGCCCAAGGGCTGGAGGTATCTAGTTGTTCTTAAGTTTTTGAAAGTCTGCACTTAATCTGGAGTCTGTTTGGCCTGTGCAAGGTAGATTCAGGTCTCATAACATCCTGAAGCTTATAAGAATTTTTTAAGTTTCTAAAAGATATAAAAATTTTAGTTATGTTAGCATTACCAATTATAATTGGTGCTGAAAATCACATTGTAGAGAGAGCAATAAACTCATATCTTTGAGTCACAGTAAAAGCTTGGGGACCCAAAAATGATTTTTGGTTAAAAGCATTAACACATTTTCCAGAGGGCTTGATATAAAGATTTAGCAGAGATGGTTTTAGCACAATGAGAAGATTTTTTAAGACTATACTTAAAACACTTATTTAGACCCTTACAGCTTATTTAAAACACTTTCATAAAACCCTCGGAACTTACATTAACATTAAACTTTTTCTATCTAATCATTTATCATGAGATACAGGTACAATCATTGTAAGGCAAGCTCCTTTAAATAAAGAAACAGTAAAAGTTACCTTGAACCCTGTTTTGGAAGTATATCTCTTCAAAGTTTGGTTGCCAGGTACATTGTCTTTCTCAGCTAGAGGCCTAGCAGTTCTAGCAAAGTGAAGTCTGAGGCCTGATTTTATATATCAAGAGAACTATGAGGGAAGAACTGAGAAGGCAGCTAAAGCCTTAGTAGGGGTAGGGAGCTGGTAGATTCTTGCTGCTCTTAAAACTACAGTTAACTTAATCATCAAGTCATCAGAGATCTGAGTAAGGATAAATTATAGAATCCAAATGGCCTATATATCAGTTAAAATGAAAGAGACTCATCACCTAGACACTTACCTGAGGCTCCTGCAGTTCACTCAGGGGCAGAAGTAGTCAGTTTTCAGCTGTTATACAAAACAGCATTTGATTACCAGTTGTCATACAGAACAGCACAGACCTTTGGCTACCCAGGTCTGAAACATTTTTCCTATGAAAGGAAATTGGGAAAACTGACCTTACTTTGACAAGGCAGAGTACAAGAGTCAACCCCAAAGTGTCCACAGGTTGTATAGAATCTTGGTGGCAGGTGAGGCATGGGGCAGTTTTGCCTAGTGGTTAGCATTATCACAATCCAGGTAAATTAATCCTTGCAAGGCCCTCTTCTTGCTATTATATAGTACAGGCATACCAAAACTGCCAGGGTCCTTCTCCTAGACTCTCTTTAGTAATTCCAACCTTGCTGTATAGTGACAAGTCTCTGTTCTTTTTTCATAACCTTTTAATATCTTTAAAATCAATATCATTTGAGTGACTCTTGCATTAAAAAGTTTGGCTTCCAGTATAATGTACATTCCTACATATGAACACATGGAGGTTCAGCTTTAATATTGTATCAAACAAGCGTTGTTTTAAAATCCTATCTTTTATAAACCTTGTTTGTATAGGACACTATGGTTAGAACTAAAAGGAGAGGTGGATAGCAATGTATAATATCAGACTACTCAACAACCCAATTTCAGACATGGACAGGTCATCCAAAGAGAAAGTAAACAGTTATGGGATTCAATCTATACTCTATTACAAACAGACCTGACAGATACTTAACATTCCATGCAAACCTGCAAAGTATAGGTCCTCTTCTCAGTACAATGATCATTCTCAGGATAGGTCATATGTTAGGCTACGGAATGAGCCATAACAATTTTAACTTTAAAAATCAAAGTTGCCAGGTATGGTGTGCATGCATTTAATGCTAGTACTTTGGAGGCAGATGCAGGCAGATCTCTGTGAGCTCCAGGCCAGCCTTATCTACATAGCAAGCTCTAACCAGATAGGGATAAATATTAACATGAAAATCATTTTAAGTGTCTTTTTTGACCATAATGGTAGAAAACCACAAGAAGAAACTTAGAAACTTTGCAAACACATGGAAATTAACCAATTCTCTCTTGAAAGAAACAGGTCAATGAAAAATTTAAGAGGGGCAAATAACACAAGAGAGAAAAAGGGTATATAGTTGGATTGGTGGGGATGTAAAGAGATCTGGAAGAAAATGAGTGAAGGAGAACTATAATCAGAATATATTGCACAAAAATCTATTTTCAATAATAAAAGATAAAAAGAGAAGCAAACAAAATAGAAATAACAAAACACATATAAAACCTAGTAACAAATGATACTGAAAGTGAAGCTTGGAGCAACATGGAGAATGAACCTGGAAGATATTATGTTAAACAAAATAAGCCAGACATATGTAAATATCATATTATTTCATTCTTGAATGTAATCTGAAAATAGTAATCTTATGGAAATAGAAAATGGAACAGTGTCTACAAAAGAATGGGTTGTGGACAGAGAATGTAGAAAATGTGGTACTCAGCGGCAAAATTACAATCACGTAGAAGATAGAAGGTCTAGTATTCTACAGCACAATATGATGATCACAGTTAATAATAATATGTAATAATATATTGTTCATTTCAAATATGTAGAGTGATGATTTTGAAGGTTTATATTACAAAGAAAGGAAAAATGTTGAGGTGACAGACAGTCTAATTGCATTGATTGGATCATTATATGATATATACATATATTAAAACATTACACAATACTCCAGAAATATATGCAACTGTTCTGTGTCAATTAAAACTTTAAAATATAGGTTTTTAAAATAATAAAAGTAGTTTGAGATAAAATAGAGTGAAAATATAAAAGCTGTGAAGGAAAACATGATACAACATTGGAAAAAAAGAGTAACAGAGGCCATAGTTTAAATAGGTATAGAAGATCTATGTGAGAAGATTAGACACACCTATTCAGACACTGGAATAAAGTAGAAAGGGACATATAGATACCCGGACAAGGGTTGTTCATCGAATGAAAAGAGCAAACAGAAGATGAGATGGATGGAGCCTTGGTTTCTTTAAGAAAAGCTCAGAATTCAGCACCTTGTGGCAAGATTATAAAAAACAAAGAAGGGGAAGAATAAAAAGAAAGTGAGTTCACACGGAAAACTATGAGATGTTGAAAGAGATTTGGGTTTTCATTCTTGAGATGGGAAGCCAGTGGAAGCTTGGAAAACATAGTCAAATAATTTAAGGGGTTTAAAAATAATCACTACAACTGCTGTGTAGAGAAGAAACTATAAGAAAGGCTTAAAGACAAAATAGTGGTATGGATTAGAAGATACAGATATGCTCTAGCTGAAATATCCTCGCATAAGGAATAATAATGGTGGTGTCATTCTGATACATTTTACAAGTAAAGCTGATGAGATTTGCTATTGGGATTGCTATGAGATATGAAAGAAAGAATGGAATTGACAATCAGCTCAAATTTTGACTCAAGTGACTGAGCAAATAAAAATCTTATTTACTGTAACAGGGAAGATGCATAAGGAGCAGGTGTGAGGTAGGAGTTAGACCAGGAATTAAATATTCAATTAAAATAGGAAGTAGGCAGGAAGACATATGTGTCAGATACATCAACCTCATGGAAGAAGACATAGCCTGGAGTTATACATTCAAGAGCCATTAGCATATGTTGAAAGGTCCTCTGGGATGTGATGAAATTACTGAACTATGAATACAAGCAGTGGTGACTAAAGTGCTTCTAAGTCCTTTAAGATTTAGAGACTGCAAAGATGGGAGATTCAGCAAAAGAAATAAAGACAACCATCTAACAAAATGCAAATGCAAATAATTAAACACAAAAAAGCAGCTAACAAAATGCAAAATAAATAAAATTTTAAGAAATTCAGTCAAGTTGATGTAAGGACTGAAGAGGATGGAGATTAATAGCATTATGGGATTAATTGCATGCCACAGACAAAGTCCTGACACATGATTTTAGAACATTACATATTTGAAATGAGAATCTTTAATGAAGAATGCTATTAAACTTGCATGGCGTTCTCATTGGGCATTATCAAATACCACTTGTGTCATACACTAAGGAAACACAAGTATAAACAGGAACAAAGGGAAAAATCATAGAAACACTAGAAAGATAGTCATTCATAGAAAAGTCTCAGGGAAGCATTTATTCCTGTTCCTCCATCTCCTACTTATAGTTTTCAGAACAGTGAGACATTCAGCACCCAAGTAAAGAATTTGCCTTGAAAATTTAAGGACCTACATTTAATTCCCAGGACCTATGTAAAATAAATAGGAATGTAGATAAGTAGGTAGATAAATGATAGATAGATGATAGATAGATCGATGATAGATAGATAGATAGATAGATATAGATAGATGATAGATAGATAGATGATTGATAGTCTGGCATGATATACTCACTTATAATCTCAGTACTGGGGAGGATGAAAGAGCCAGATACCTTGGAAGACAGGAGCCCAGCCAGCCTAACCTATTTGGTGAGTTCCAGGACATTTCCCAAACAAAACAAAACAAAACATAACAACAAAACAAAAGTTTCAAAGTCAAACAAACAAGCAAAATCCAAAACTAGGTGGAAAGCCCTGAAGATAACACTTGAGTATGCCCTCTAGTTTCTGCATACACATAAATCAACACATACAAATGCACATAAAAAAGTGGAAATATTTCTATGATTTATTATACCAATAATCATTTTTATCCTGAAATGCCCTCAGTACTTGTCTATTTATTCAACAGGCATGAAGGCTGTGAGTTAATACAGGAAATATTCTTTTTAACTGAGTTCAGGTTGGTGAGTATCCTTACATTCTGTGAAAAACAAGAGGCATTTCAAAGCCTAGTACTGAATTGTGAAGGTTCCATGCTGACTTGAAAAAGATTTGAAAATACTATTTCCTGATTTACTCCATCCTTTCAAGAGTCCAGAGGTTCATTTGTTTAAGATTCTTGCCTGTTACTCTGAAGTTTTTCTGATGAATTTGGCTGAAGAGCATAGTTTATGTAGATGTATCAACAATGTCTTAGAACTAGAAGAACATTCAGTTGCTTTAACCATTCTAATAAGGCATATTTGTTGACTTTAATTCCTTAGAAGCAAAAGTAGAGATCTGAGAGATCCTTCAGTTTTGCCTCAAGAGGTTCAACTGGGTAATATGCTAGGAAATCTTTAGGCAATGATGGTGATCTACCCCCAAATAACCTCTTTTAGAGGGCTTTTTGAGGCAAAGAAGAATGTTCTCTGAGTTCAAAGAGGACTATTCTCTAAGTGCAGCTCAAATATCACACCTCTATCTCACAGCAAAATGTGATAATAGTGAAAACAATAACAACTTAAAATTTTTAAGTAGCAATCCACATTTGCAGAGAATTTTCAGAAGACTATATAGGAGAGACTTTAAAAGGATGAAAGAAGGTATGTTGCTTGGGTAATCACAGTAAAGAATTGAGGTCTGAAATTATTTCAGCCTTTCCTTGTCCTGAATTTTCTTCTTTTGAAGCTTAGGAGAGTGCTCTTACAGCACTCAAAAAAGACACTTTTACTACCTATAGATAGAATCATTTGGTACATCTTACATTTCCTTTTATCTTAGGGCATTTGACAGACTCTTATCTGGAACTCTTAGGATTTCATGTGCTTTCAGTGGTGGTGATTTACTGGAAAAGATCTATAGATCTAAATAATATAGTTGTCAGGTAAATGGTTGGAATATCCTGATCCATGAGAAAATGTTTCAAATGCTGGTTGTCCTGTGTCTTAGAAGTTCACAATGCCATCAAAGAGACATGGGAGATACATACTGGGGACACAAATTGAATATACTTTCTCCTTCATTATCCTAAACCTTGACTGCAAACTGACTCTGGTGTTTTGTTCTGGAATTGAATCATTATGATGAACACAAAAAGTAAGACTGAAAGAGGATGTAATAATTTGGAAGATCTCAGATTGCCTTGATCTTATGACAATAGTTTGTATATTTGACTTCTTAGAGCTTGCCTTGAGATATCATAGCTCATTTTTCAGTGAGTCATGGCTTCCATAAAATCTTATGAATGTATAAGCTCAGTGGGGATCTGGAATTCCTTAAAAGTCATAACTGCAAGAAGGAGTGATGGTGGTGGTAGAGCACAGCCAAATACCTGCACTCAAAAAAAAGCAAGAATAAATTAAGTTATCTAATATTCCAACTGCAATTCTTTCCTTTCCCTGACACTGACAGAGGTGATATTAACTCAGAACATCTTGTTCAGTATTATCTAGGTAATGTGTGTTCAATGTACAGTGTCAAATTAAAAACCCGAACTCTAACCCAACTCTACTAATTATTGACTGAGCAATGTATCAACTTATAAAAATATGTACTTAAAGTTTCAGGTTTTTATCTTCAAAGTGAAGATAATGGTGAAATTAAATATTTATGGAACAGTTGATATAAACGACATGCAGGCATCATGTACTCGAGACTCCAGGGAAGAAGCTGTGGATAGTTGAATAGTAGTGACTATAAGAGGCAAATAATATCAGAATATCTCTAGTTTCAGTAGCAAGTTAAAATGTGAAAATTTTCAGCAAAAAAAGGAAAAACAGAAGAAAAAATACAAAGTCAGCCCTGGAAAGATTTGCTTGTTTGGAGAGTGGTAGTATAATGTATGGCCATACTGGATTAACAGACAGCTTCCAAAAATCTGAATTGACTCTTTAGTAGCAAGCATTTTAAGAATAGTAAAAAATAAAGGGCAGAAGAGTTAGTTGTATATGGAAGCAGTAGCAGCTTAAGGAAGAGAGATGAGGCAAACCCTTTTCCTCCAGTAGTCCACTGGCTTAGTGATGAGAACCCATTTTGAAAAGATTCCTCCTCATGGGCTGGTCAGATTGCTCAGTGAGTAAAGGTACCTACTTCCAAGCTTCACAAGCTGAATCCAAACCTCAGGATCCACATGTTGAAAAGCAGGAACCAATTTCCGTAGTTGTCCTCTGATATTTACACATACTGCATGCTTCATGTACATAAAACACAAAGTTATTGAGTTGGAAGTGAGGCGCCTTGGAAGAAAATACCATCCCTGAACCATACACTCTTTGAGTGTCTTGAGACTGTACTTTATAACTTCAGCCATCAGAATAAAAAGAACATGAGTCAGACCCCTATAATATTGAACAAGGTATAGGTCTGGTCCCAGACATAATCTATAGTAGAACAAAGGTACAATTTCAAATGCATGCCTAGACATCAGGAAGAACTATCATGTAGTGATCAACATTCACAACAAGGCCCATGAAGGAAACCAAAAAACATGATTAGCATATCTATTCCAACCACATATATGTAAACTGTCCAGAAGTATGATAAGTAATTACAACCTAACCAATGAAAAACCACTCATGGATGTGAACAGCATCTGTCAGTTGACCCAAGAAAGACCATCATAGATAATGGTGGCATCAGTGAACTGGCTAAGGAGTGTTTAGAGGCAAGACTGAAATCAGTACCTAACTGAGAGATTGCACAGATATTCTGTATACCCACTTACCCCTCTTCCTCACTTTCATACCTCCCTAGTGTCAGTTTATTAGTCCATTTTTTTCTGTTGTTCTTTCCTCATCCTTTATTTCATTATCTGTTTTATTCTCTCTTTTTTTCCTTTTAATATGCTTTCTAAAAGAATACAGGCCATACCCAATGTTTACGCCCCCCTGTCTCACTAAAATATGGGATTATTTTTGGCTTGCCTGATGGCATTTTTTTAACTTTGTTTTTTCATTGTACCTTCAGCTAGAGCTGCCCTATTTCCTCCCTTTATCCACTCTGTTTTCTGCTTGTATTTATTTTTCCTTTTATCTCTACAACTATAATGCTAACTCTAGTATGTTTACTTTTACCACTAATATCAATAGCAAATATCTTAACAAACAAGTAATATTAACATTCCTTTATTTCATAAAACTATTGTAATTGAAGGGAAAATTGCTTTTTAACTATTTCTGCAGAAAATATTCTACTATTGGGTAATTGAGGGGATCAAGGACAGCACTCTGAGCTATATACAATGTTCATTGAAGAGAAACAATAACTCAAACATATACAACCTAATCCCTCTTGAACATTGCAAACAATTCCACTAAATGTGTATGATTAATTTAAAAAAATACTCTGACTAATGCCCCAATCCTGGATATGAAAGTCTCAGTTACAAACACAAGAAGCCATGAAGACCAAGGACGAATGAATGAATCCTCTGAAAATAATTAACAGTTATGTTTCTAAAGAGAGTAAAGCTAATAAATTAGACCCTCTACAAATAATCCAAAAGAATAACTCTGAGTACAATCAAAGCAATCAAAGAGAGCATAAAATTCTGAATGAGTTCAGAGAAAATAAATAACTGATAAATGAGGAAATCATAATTTCCTTGTTCATAAAAGTGAAATTCACTAAAGAAATGGAAATATTGAAGAAAATCCAACTGAAATACATACTAAAAATGAAAAACTCAATAAAGCAAATAGAACATTCACTGGAAGGACTCAATAATTGCATGAGTCAAATAAGGGACAGAAGTATCAGGAGTTGGTGACAAAATAGATGAACTGAACATTCAGCAAATTAACTGTAAGTTAATAAGGAAGTATGAATAACATACATGATTTCTATAGGACTCTTCGAAAAGACAAATCTTCAAATCATGTGTATAGAAAAAAAATATCATGCTAAATTCATATAAAATATTTAATAAAATAGTAGCATAAATTCTCTAAACCTAGAAAAAGAGATTTACATAATATATAGTTAAAACATAAAATACAGAGTACTAAGAAAGCCACATAAAGACAGTCACACCAGAATAATGGCAGATTTTTCAACAGAAACTTTAAAAATCCAGAAAGCATGAATTGATGTATTTCAAGCTGTATAAGATAGTAGCTGCCAACACAGATTTCTATACCCAGTAAAATAATTCTTTATAATTAAGTAAGAAATAAAAATTTTCATGGTAAGCCAAAACTCAAAGAATTAATGACCACTAAGTCAACATTATGGAAGATATTTGAAGAAATTCTACACACAGAAAAAAAAGAGTTAAATGTACCTGTGAGGCCACAGGAAAGAATAAAGCATCTTACAACAGTAAGTAAGATACATAGTGTTTTAGGAGAACAGTCTATTGAGATAATTTTATACCTAAATGTATCTGCATCATTATTGGCATACCAGGTTTCAAAAAACAAATACTACTGGATGTAAAGACAGAGACTAAACTCAACACAATAATAATAATAATATAAACCAGAGTCCACATCTGAGTTTATTTGCCTGGCTTTTTTATAGACTTTCACTTCTTAGCAGCAGTTAACTAGAAGCATCCATTGCTTACCAAGTGAGTGACTTCAATATCACTCTCCCACCAATATACAGGTCATCCAGACAAAAATATCAACCAAAAAATCAAAACAAAACCATCAATTAAATTATAGATTTAAGTTATAAGTCAAATAATACACATTTTTCTCAGTAGCTTGAGGAACTTTCTCCAAAGTAGGCCATATTGTAGAGTGCAAAGTGAATCATAACAAATATAAGAAAACTGAAATAATCTCTTGTATTCTATCTGACAACTCCATGTGTCTGGTGTGATCAAACAAATCCATAGCAAAGTCTTGCTTCTGTATGCCACAGAGCAGTTAACAGAGCTCTTTTAAATGTGATTTTCTTAAAATATTCTTTAAAAATTTCTAAAGTAATCAAGCCAAATGATATATGCCCTAGTCTCAGTTCTGTTGCTTTAATAAATACCTTGACACAAAGCAACATAGGTGAGAAAGAGTTTAATTTAGATCAGTTTAGGTTACCGTTCACTGTAGCAGGGACGTCAAGGTATCAGATACTTAAAAATGCAATGATATTTCCAAAGACTTTTTTTAAGCAAGCCCATGGTGTAGGAAGATTCCTTCTTTGTCCTTCCTTCTGATCTATAGACTCTATACCTTGCACCTCAAGCTCTGTTTCAGTATCTGCTTCTTCAGAACCCATTCTGAGACAAACCATACCATTAAATGTGTATCTAGAATTGTTATTTTGTCTTTGTTTTATCAGTTCTGCTTCTTATTAAACCAATTAATGAGTACATAAATAAAGAATAATATTTTTGTTTAACGTGATTTGTGTTCAGCAATCATATTTGTTGCCTAAAAGTAATCATTTTTTCATCAAAGAACTAACAGTATAATTGAATGCTTTTTATGTCTACCCTTCCTTCCCTTTCCCCCTCACTGCTCCAGTTGATGTCTTCATCCTTTAATTACTTTCCAGGACTGCAATAACAAAATAAAAATCTGTCTTTCAGTTTAAAAGGCTTAAGTTCAAGATCAAGGTATCAGCAGGACTTTTTCTGTGTCTGAGTAGTACCCCCAACACATCCCCTGCCAAAAACCTTGTCTAGTCAATGCCTGTCTTTCCCTTGTTTTCATAAGATCTCTGTGTGTATCTGTGTCATCTTCTCTTTTGATAAAGAAACCAGTTATATTGTATCAAGGCTTACCCACATAACCTCCCTTTACTTTAATTCCTTCGCTAAAAGTTCTTTGTTCAAACACAATCACATTCTGAAGCACTGGGACTCTGGACTTCAAAATCATGGAGGACCTCCATAGATCCTAGAAACTCAGGAGATGCACAAACATACATGTGATCAAAACACTCATAAATATAAAATAAATATTTAAAAACTTTAAAAGACAGTCCAATTTCCAATTTTTGGGAACTGCTGGGTCATATGGTAATTTTACTTTTATGAAATTATTTTACAAAATGGTATATTGCTTTACATTGCAACTAAGTCATGCTATGTTCTCATCAACCATGCACACATGGTTGTTTGTTTCAGTTACTGCCCAAGTTGGTGAGGATTTGTTATTTTCTGGATTGTTTTATTCAGTAGCTCTCCTAATAGGTATAGATACACTCTCACTGTGATTTAGATTAGTATTTTCCTAATAATAAGAGTAGTTGAACATTTTTTCATGTGTTTATTAATCATTTGTAGTCTTTGGAAAATATCTATTTTTGTCCTTCATCCATTTTAAATGAATTCTCCTAATTTACAATATTAATTTTAATTCTTTATAGTACATATAATTGCAAATATTTTTCTTCCTATTTAGGTTACCTTTTACTCTGCTCATTTTATCCATCTTTTCTGTGCTGAGGAGCAAACCCAGGGCCTTACCCACGATGTATGAGAACTTCTGTACTGAGATACATCTCTAGCTCTCATATTGTCTTTGTATAGGTATATACATGTTTATGTGTGTTTTATGTATGTGTGCTTGTATGCCTGCAAGTACATGTGCATGCATAAGGAGGCAAGAGGTCAATATCAGGTATCTTCTTCAATGATTGTCCAAATAGGATTATAGATTTCTGATTCTTACTACCTGTGCTATCACCTTGCTATAATCCTCTCCCAAATATAGAATTGAAAAGAATGTATTAAGCTAAAATAACAGCATCGAGATACAACAGGAAAACATCTTGCTACCTGTGGGAAGAAGTCCCTCTGTACATGCTGGCTTGAGATACAAAGGCACCCCATTTTTGTTTAAAGGCTCCGTTTTGCTCTGGTCCTAACGGACAGAATTTGGACAAAGGTCAGATAGCCTGAAGCCACCCAGTTCTGGGAAACTGCCTGCTTGACTAACTCAACTCTATTGCTTCCTCATTCCATGGGACATTCCCACCCTTATAGATTACACAGGAAGCCCTGGAGAAATCTTACAGCTGCACGTACTTCCTTATTGCTCTGGGGCATCTTGACACTATGATTTCTTAACTTAGTGATATCAGATAAACAAGACCAGCCTGCCTGCCAGATAGGTTACCATAGCAACCTGCTTACACATTCCCCACTCCCCTCCCCACCTACAGACCACTTATATACCATGCATTTGTATTCAATAAATGGAGGCTTGATCAGAATTTTGTCTTGCCTTCCATCTCTTGCGTCCCTGACCCATATCCCCATTCCCACGCCCTCTCCTAGAGTCTTTGTTTCAGAACCCGTGGGCCAGGGCAGCTACCTTGAAACTTAATGTGTTACCTTTTTAATCAATATATTTAAAGAAAATTGCCAAGTGTGTGATTAACATATTTCACCTGTTCCAGTTACAAGGATAGTATCTCATATATCTCATTTTCGATCCTTCATTCATGACTTGAATCAAGTCATGATTGACTATTTATTTCAAATGTCTTGAGACTTATTATTACTGAATTACATAAAACCATGAAATTTCAAGAGTTGCTTTGCATATGTTCTATATAATCTAGCTTCTCAACATGACAAGGTCATTGTCTTTAGTTGATGTTCAAAATATTTATCACCTTTTATGAGCTAAAATTTACTATGGCATTCTTAACACACCCATTTTTCAAGGTTCAATAATAGTGGGGTATAGTAATATATGTTTATAATTGTAGAACTCTGGAGGTGGAAAAAGGAGAATTGAAAATTTCAAGTCAATTTCAGCCACATAGCAATTTTGGAGCTGGCATGGGTTACAAGAGACTATCTTAATTAATTAATTGATTGATTGGTTGATTAATTAACTAAGGTTCAGTGAACTCAGTCATATCACATGACTAGAGCAAATAGGAGCTCTAATGATGAGATCTACTGTACAACTAAAGCAATAGTTATGAACTTTACAAGATTTTTGAAAAAAAATGAAGATATTGTCAAGTATTTATTATTTATATTTTAGAAGACTTATATGTAGATAAATTATAATCTAAGCTTAGTTTAGTACTAGTTTTGTTTACATATCATTTACTACTTCATTTCCCAAAATCAGATATAAAATTCTTAGACACTCCTTCTCCCACTGAGAACTGCCATCCATATATATATAGCCTTAAACCTCCACTTCATTGTCTTTCTGATAATATCTATTGTACATTTCCTTGCAATTTCTACCAATTTTCTAAACTATTTTACACATTGCACCCAGAGTTAATTTTATAAAACTTAGCTATGTAGTACTTCCAGACATTAAATATGTTTTGGATCTTTATATCAAAGTCTTTGAGTTGTAAAGTTCACAGTATGTTTCTACTCCAACAGGTAATTATTAACTTATTTGTCCTAGTTTGGTTTCTGTTGTTATGAAAAAGCATTGACAAAAATCATTTTAGGGAGAAGAGAGTTTATTTTATCTTACAGCTTATAGTTCACCATCAAGAGAAACCAAGGCAAGAACTTGAGGCAGAAGGAACCTGGAGCTAGGAACTGAAGCAGAAACCATGTATTAACATTACTTACATGGCTTGCTCAGTTTGATCATTTTTATTCTTTTATTTTTTTAAATTATAATTCAATTGCATCATTTCCTCCTTCCATTTCTTCTCTTCACACTCTCATGTTGACTTCTCCTTGCTGTCTTTAAATTCATAGCCTTTTTAATCATGAATTGTTGTTATATGACTATATATAGATACTATATATTATATATTTAGTATATAAGCATATATATATATATATATATATATATATATATTATATATATATATATATTTCCATCCACCTTAACATGTACATTGTTGAAGTCCTTCTTCAACTCATGTTTAGGCAGTCATATAATAGGTGTAGCTTCTAATACTACTAGGAAACAATATCACATAGCAAACTCCCTGATCCTCTGAGTACCATAAAAGGTAGTCCTCAGAATGTAGACATTTGTCAGTTTCACCTCAAGGACCTCTGGGCCCTGTGTCTGAAGTGCATGGTGTTCTTAGTAATACTTACCTTTCACTTCTGCTGGACAACAAAAGGCAGTATCAATAGTCTATAATGTTTTGAGAGTTTCATGGACAAACTTGAACAACAACTCAAAAGAGAGTTGTTTTGTTTTTGAGTTGTTTTTGTTAAGTGTTGTTTGTTTGTTGTTGTTTTTGCTGGGTGATATTGGATCTTGGAGGGATCATTGTCAACACAGATGAGGACATTTCGCTTAAACTATGTATATTTTTATAGGATATTTATATATTTATACATATAGACTACCATGTATTATAGGTCTTTTTAAGATAGATAGTTAATGGTAGGAGTCTTTACAACTTTTTCAGAAATTTTAGTGTTATTTTACCCCCTTCTCACCTTCTATTTTCTTTTGATACAATCTGAGACCACCTGACTATGGGGGGCACTGCCCCCAGTGTGCTGGGATCTCCTGCATCAATCATTAATCAAGAAAATACCCCACAGACTTGTCTACTGGGCATTTGGATGGGAGTATTTTTTTCAATCAATGTTCTTCCTTCCCATACATCTCTAAATTGTATAACATTTAGAAAAAATAAGCAGCTCAATATTCTAAAAGGTTTCATGTTTCTTTTTCCCTTTGAGTCATTAAAAGTTCAGTCCTGGGAAAGACTCTACTTGGTTTAATACTATGCTGTTGTTGTCCTAAATGTTCTAATCTTTTCTTTAAAGTGTGGTTTGTAAGTGAGTTCCCTGGAACCATGCAACCAAACACTGCACAGTGAGTAGTTAAACCCTGCATATCATATTTTGTGGTTGTATTTGCAGACAGCATGTATGATACTCTGCAAATGCAGAATTTCAGTGTACCCACAATGCATAGTATTTTGGCAAGACTCAAAGCACTAATATTTACCATATAAGTGGGTACTGAAAATTGTTTATTGAAATTGTGATCAAAGAAGCTGAGTAGAAAGAATTTTGTTCTGAAATTTGCCTTAGAAACATTCATCTAGATGATGGAACTCTTGTCACAGGACTCAACCTTGTCTAAATGAAAGTACTTACAATTTAAAACAGTTTTCTGCTTTCTGGGTAAAGATTTCTTTATCTTTTCTTTTTGGATATGACAATATGATTGGCACAGCTAAGGTGGTTTTATTTGCAGCCATTACACAATGCTAATTTCATGGGCCACGGAAAGAAGCAGCTTATGCAAATGATCATGATTTTGCCTAGACATGGCTTATCAATATTAAGAAGTTAGCAATTCATGATCCATAACCATCTGCAACAGGCCTCTCTCAGAAAGTCAAGGTTAGTTTTACCCTGAAAAGATATTCATATTAGTATGCAGATCATTTCTCTGGCATAGGCTCAGGATCACTCACATTCTAACTAACTCCTTCTACTATATAAAAGTCAGTGGACTGCAGAGAAAAATATGAGAGAAGTCTGAATGGCTATGTCATTATGCAGAATTCATAGCAACAAAAGGATATTACCAGAGCTTGATCCAAAACTTTTACTCATTCAAAAATGTTCCAGATGTGTCCACTCTAAAGACTAACAGTTCTTAGAATGGAAATGTCATTCTTCACAGAGAAAGATGATAATGTACTTTTGGGAACAAGAGAAACTTTAGTAGTTTACTTGCATTGGTGATATACATAGGTTATGGAAAATATGTGCTAATCTCTGGGAAGTAGTACCTGTTTCATGCTTGCTACTTGAAATATACATATTATGAAAGCTTGCCAGAATTTTACTGGTGGTGTCTTGAAGTCCAAGCTAGGTGTTTGTTTTTTATTTCCTAAGGAATGGAAAATAATGATATTTTGAGCATAGAAATGATAGGAGGAATAAGACATGTTGTTTAGCCATGCAAATCTAACTGATTTCTAGGCAAGGACTATAGACAGAATTATTAAGAAAATTTTCATTTTAGTGAGTAGTGGTCTGAAAATGAGAGTGGCATGAAAGCTAAGATGTCACCAATATCCCAGTGTGGTTTATATGTGCTCCTTTAATTATTTATGACACTTCATTTTTATATATAACGTGAAGCTCAAGTATAATTATAGGTATAAAAGAAGATTTTAATGAGCCATTCAGAAATGTGCTTGGCAGAGTAACAAAAGAAAACATTTTATCTTCCTTCTCCACTGATCTTTTATTTGCTATAGCTATGTTTAGACATGCATTTTCATTTAAAATATTCCAATACTCCTTCCTGTGCTCAGTGTTTCCATCACATAAGAGGCTAAATATCAATGTACATATCTTTCACTCTCTATTAGACTATTTTCAACTGTTAGAGCAAAATATCTGAGGATTAATACTTATAAAGGAAAGAGGCTCAATTGACTCACAGCCAAAAGAGTCTAACTAAACATATGATCAGCACTCTTCTCTGGATACATGAGGACCAAGGGCAGATATTATGACAAGGAACACAGACAAAGGGAAGAGTCATATGGGAGCCAAAACCAAGAAAAACTAGCATTGCTCTGTATAGCACCATTTCTTATGAAGACTAACTCATTATCTCACAAAACTGCCTTAAATATTTTTTGAAGGCAGTGCCCCAGTGACTCTGGTATCTTTCACTAGGCTCTACCCATTAAAGATCCCACCATTGCCATCTAGGACCTGGTTTCCAAAACATGACCTAACCTGGGAGACAAGTCACATCCCAACAATACACTTCTCATAGACCAATGAGTCTTCAATATTTTACTATATTTTCCAATACTGTCAGACCTAAATGCTCAACTGTCACCATTCAAGATACCTCACCATTACCCTAACCCAGCATCCTGATTTTATCTATTACCATTATCAGACAAAACTATTCCTAAGGCCTTCCTTCTCCTAAATTTTCCAAGGAGTGGATTCCTGTTACCACGGTGATGGTGACTTTCATGAAATTTTCTATTTGATTTCAGATTCATCATCTCTAACATTAACCTCTAGGCTTAAGTCTAAGTGAGAAGTTCCAATGCTACTTATATCTCCCCAAAAATGTCTTGTTTCTGACCTTACCAAAAGCCATTTCATTTATTCTGAGGATATATTTAGTAAACAGGTGTGCTCATTATTCCTGTAACATGTATCCAGCCTCAAAATCATGTTAACTCTACTTTCTAAATAGTATTCCATTTTCTTATAGCAATGTATCTCATCTCATCTCACTTAGACAGTACCAATGCTTTTCCAAATGGTCTCTCATATCAAATTTCTTTCTCCCCACCCATCTTTTCCATTCTCTCCCAATTTCCTTTGATCTACAATTATAGAATTATAAAACTATTTGGATCTTTGTAGACTCTAGCACAATAGTTTGTATACCAATTCCTAAGGTTCTTGTAAATCCATTTCTGTGTAGGTTCTCTTGTGCCTCACTGCCACCACTGTCTACTCCAGGCCAGACATCATAGGTACAATAGATATAGTGCTTTACCCATTTATGAATTCATAAGGCTACATTTTAGAAATTCTGTATATTTTACTTCTAGTAATAAAAATATGAATATACCCAGAGCAGAGTGATTGATTAGATTGCCTGGCCGATGAGCTCTGAGGGCTCACCTATTTCTGTCCTCAGTTGTAGGGTTATATGAACTCCACCAACCCAGGATTTTATTGGGTATTGGGAATATTAACTCAGATCCTTATGCTTTGGAGGGAGGAATTTTACTGACTGAGCATCTCAAAAGACAAAGTGGAAACTATATGAGAAGACACCCAAAGTCAACCCCTGATCTCTACATGCATGTACACATACATGTACATGCATACACTACACACACACACACACAGAGGATAAATAGGGAGAGAGATGGGGGGAGAAGGGGAAGAGAGACTTTTAAAAATATCAATTAATAATACCATATGAGGGAAAAGAGCTTCAAAATTATTTCTTTTAAAAAATCAATGTTGAATGACATCTGGCTTTGTCAACATAGCCAGCTAAATTCAATACCAATCTTTGAGAAAAGATGTACCGGTTGGTGAATAGTACCATAAATGTTATGGGGTAATCAATAACCTTCTGATTAGATTTTGGTCATGCTTCACAAGAAGAAACTCATGCTTGGTATTGTAAAGCTGGCCAGGAGCCTGTAGCTGAGGAGGTCAAAGACCCTAGGAGACAACCTACTACTGTTATTTTGATACATGAGCATGATGTCAAACTGTGGTCTTTTGTGGGTGCAGGGGATCCCCAAGGTGGCAAGTGGCATCAAGTCACTAACCTAAGAAGCTCAGACTCTGGGGAAATACCTTCATGATGCAAATCCAGTTTATTATGAAAGGTGCTGGCTTTTATGGAGGAAGCAGGGTGTTGCAGGTGGGAGAGGTCTAATAGCTTTGGTCTATGCTTACTAGATACTTTAATCAGCCTACCTAAAGCTTGCTGTAGTGAGGGAGGATATGCCATGGGCCTGAGGTAGTGACCTAGTGCAGGTGCTGATACCTGCCTCTCTTACCATTAGGATCCAGTTGTCACCAACATCAAACTACCTTCTAAATGTTTACATTTTTGTCCATAGACTCTCACTTTAATCAGAGAAGCTTCTTATTGCAGTGATCAATCATTAATCAGACCCACAACTGGTCAATGTACTGAAAATAAATAATGATGCTTACTCATATCAATTAGTAATATCATATAAGGAAAAACTTCCACTAATTTGAAGTTTATATCATTCTCAACATGGCTCATAGAACACTGCAGAAGATGTGTCCAAAAGAATTTAAGAGCCAGAAGATGGGGGGGACATGTTTCAAAAATGTCTTCTAGAAATTATATGACCACTGTGATGTGAATTCACTGCAGCTATTGCGACCTGCATCAGATCAGCAGAAATCTGGGACTGTCAACAATTTATCATGGATGAGGGAGATGTTTGTGAAGCCCTACCTCTTCCTGAGAAACTATTGGCAGTTAAATGATTGCTAGGAAAAAGGGATATAATTTTCTTTGGAGATTAGTATTAGTATTAGTAGCCACTAATGAGTTGCTCATGCTCCAGTAAATAAGCCTATCACCACCAATCTCATGCAATCAGCCTAATTAAGCTCAGTGGATCACACACATAAAAAGATTAATTTAAAAAATGAAAGTAGGAGGGTGTGGTGGTTTGGTAGAGACTGGCCTCCATAGGCTCATACATTTGAATACTGGGTTTCCAGTTGGTAGAACTTTTCAGGAAGGATTTGGAGGTATGACCTTGTTGGAAGAGGTGTGCCACTTTGAGGTTTCAAAAGCCCATACAAGGCCCAGTCTTATCCTTTCATTCTGTGTCTCCTATCTATGGATCGAGATATAAGAGCTCACCTATTTTTTCAGCTATTTGACTGCCATCATCCTCTCTGCTATGATAAACATGGACTAACACTATAAAATCATAAGATCGCCAATTAAATGTTTTTTCTATTAAAGAAGGAAGAAAGTGTGTGTGAGTGCGTGTAGTGGAAAGGTTAAGGAGGCTTTTGAATTTGAACTGATATAGTTAGTATTGGATATTTTGGTACATTCTGTCATAAATTACATTTCAATCCCACCTTCTAACTGAAGAAAAGAGTTATTAAAAAGCAGAAACATACTTAGTATTTGCTCTAAAATTCTAAATGCAAAAACATAATAATCCTTCTGAGCTGAATGTAGAAAAGCTGATAGCTTAAAATCTAAAAAGTATTCCCTAAAATAAATCTGTTTCAATGCGATTTTAAATGCTTCCAATATTCTTAATAGAATATAAATGGAAGCCCCAATATTTCTAACTTACTAATGAATTAAAAATACTCAGAGTAACCAGATAGCTGGTGCTGGTACATGGTAAATTAGAAAAATGATAAAAGATAGGAGTTGATTTATTTTCAAAACAGTACAGAACTCATAGGAATGTCATTTTTCAAGGTTTTGATCACAATAAATTCTTGATCAAATGGTGCTTATGCCTAAGAAAACATGCCAGCATATGTTTCTCCATTTAAAAAAAATCTAAATGGGTATATATAACATCTGGCCTTTTTCATGCTTTGTAACTTCCATATAACCTATACAGTGTAATTTAAAAAAAAAAATAACTGGTACAGAATGACTTGGAGTTGTAATTAGGTACTCAATAGATGCTTGCCAGTTGAAAGAGACTCCATCTTCACATAGTTATAGTTGACTCCTTATAGAACAGTCCTTCGGGTTCATTCACTCCATACAATATCTCACTTTAATACTACAGGTCATGTTCTTAGCCTGGCTGTAGCTGTGTAGGCAGACTCAATATTCTCTGTCCACACTTCTGGACTTGATTTTTTTTCTTTTTCTCAGTGTGTATGTGGTTTTCTCATTTGCAGATTTCATGTGTGTGAGCAAATATGGGCTCTCTGTGTATGCATATGAGGCTATGTAGGGAAATTTCCTTGATCACTTTCAATTTATACTATCAGGCAGGTCCTCTCAGTTGATCTCAGAGATGGCTGATATGGCTGGTCTAGCTAACCATCTTGGTCTGAAGACCCTCAGTCAAAGCCCTCTAAATGCAAGAATTACAGGCTGGCTGCCATGTCTACATCACATTTACACATGTGCTGCAGATCTAAACTTTTAGCCTTCAAGATCACATGTCAAATGTTACCCACTAAGCCATTGCCTCTGGGTTTGCTTTATGCTACCTTCAAGACTTTCTAAAGTTTACTTCTGTGGCAATTGATTTGCAATTCATGTATAATCTGCATGCTTCTGTCATTGGGAGACCTTTCTTTTTCTGTTCTCCAAATACATATTTCATTTGTATTTCTCATATGATTCTGTTCTTTTGTTTTGCATTCTAAGTTTTACAGCTCATCATTCCATTTTGGGATGCATTTTTAAAGGCATGATCCACTTGTGGTTATTTTTACCTCACAAGTATTTTGTTCTGTTTACTAATAAATATATATTTTATATAGTACTTTCCACAGGTATGATGTTAATTGTCATTTAAGTCTTTTAGCTGATGATTTAAATATAATTTAAACAAATTTGATAAGAAAAAATAAAGCAATCATTAGTCTCTCTTGACCACAGCTCACTAGGATCATTTTTGGAAATAAGCCCTGGTGCCTGTGTTAGTTACCTTTTCAGTGTTTTGACAAAGTAGTTGACAAATTAAACATAAGGGAGGGTTTATTTTATCTTACAGTTTCTAAGGATGTAGTCATCATGATGGAATAGTATCACAACAAGAATGCAAGATATTGTATCCTCAGTTGAGAAGCTGAGAAAGACAAATGTTGATGTTCAGTCTACTTCCTCCTATATACGGTCTGGTACAAATCTATAAGGCATTTTCTAAAGTAGTGATTGATGTGGAAGGTCTTAGTCCATTGTGGGTGGTGCCATCCCTGGGATGGTGGTCCTATAAGAAAGCAGGCTAAGAAAGCCATACAAAGCAAGCCAGTAAACAGCATACCTCCAAGGCCTTTGCATCATCTTCTTCCTCTGTGTTTTTGTCCTGTTTGAGTTCTTGCCTTGAAATCCATTGGTGATAAACAGTTGTATGGAAGCATAAGCTAAATAAGCCCTTTCTTCCCCATGCTGCTTTGGTCATGATGTTTTATCACATCAGTAGTAACCTTATCTAAGACAACCATCATGCCAATCTGACTTAAACCTGCTTACCTCTCTGTTCATCTTTACATTCTAAACCTACCTCATTCCTAGCTCTAGACAACCACTAGTCTCCTTTCTATCCACAGCCTGTTTTATTCTTTCATAGCATTTTATTTGAATGTAATTATCCATTCAACATGCAACCAGAACATGTTTGGATTCCTTCACAGATCATAGTGTTTTTGAACTCTGAAATTATAAACTGGTTCTCTGTTATCTTACAGAGAGATGTTCCATTAGGTGTATTGCTAATTTTCTGAAATATAGTCAAAGTTGATGAACATTTCTCCAAGACAAATATGTCTCTCTGTTATAAGAAAAGAATGCTGCCATGGACATTCATGCACAGTTCTCCATGACATATGCTTTCAAGTGTCCCAGGATACCTAGGCATGGGGTTGCTAGGTACTCTAACTTGTCATCTTTCTTTAATTTGTGTACATTTTGTGTACAAATCACACATTTCATCATTTGTATGCTGTTTTTTTTTTCTCCTTGTTTTTACACATCTGTCTCCATCTATTGAGCTGTGAGCATAATTACAACAGTTAGCTTTGTTCAACAACACTGGTAGTGTTACAGGTTAAAAACAAGTACTACTACTAATAATAATAACAAATACTAATAATAATCAGGGTTTCTGAACCCTGATTCCAGCCTTCCCTTCTTCCAATATAATCGTTAATTCCCAAAGCTCTGGATAGTGCTGCCTGTTGAGGTTTAAAAACAAGTCCTTTCCAAGGGATTGTCTTTCTTCAAGTAGCCCAAGGTTTGCCCTCTTTCCAGTGGAAGCCTGAATCCAAGGACTGAACCTGGTAAATATGCCAAGGCCTGGGTACTTGCCTCTGTTCAGGATATCTCCTAAATAAAAGATAATTTGAAGGTACCTGTGATTGTCTAAGGTTGTTGGTATACTTACATCCTTGTTTACAACTTTCTTCTGTCCAGTTCTACTCTCCTGGTCCCCACCTCATTGTATTTCTGATGAATGTGTTCCCAAACAAATCTTTTACAAGAAAATCACAGACACAGATCTGTTTTCAGGTGAACTTGACCTCCTTGTGATATTTAATAGCATGCTCTCCACCTTACCCTACTCAGCACTTAACCATGGTCATGACACTGCTTCACAGTTTCTATAACAAATTATCACAGACTTAGTGACCTAACACCACAGGTTTATTTTCTTATATTAATGTATTCAAAAGTCTAAAAGTATTCACTGGGATACAGTAAAATTATTGGTATGATTGTACTTCTAATGGCCATGTTTTTCCCCCAGCTTCTCTGTAGGCTACCTGCATCATTAGCCTTGTTTCCTCATCTCCAAAGCCAGCTACAGAACATTTTAAGCACACCCATATTCATTATCGTAATTCCTTTGATCATAAGGACAATGGTGCTTACAATAGCCTATCCACATGGTTCAGCATAATCTCTTCTCTGTAGAATCTTGGTCTAACTACAACTACCAATTCTGCCATACCTTCAAGATAGCCTATACAAGTTTTGTACATGGAAACCATTATTCTGTTCACTGCAGTTATAAAGAGTTTTTCTCTGGAGCCACTTAGACATTCTTGTACTTCATGTTTTTGAAATACTTTCTTCTGATTCTCTACCATGTAGAACAGTGACAGGCATGGCCTGAGGGTTTTTATTTGTTATTTTTTGTTTGTTTGTTTGTTTGTTTCCCTGTTTTGTTATCCTTGCTAACATCATTGTGTACCCCTCACAAGGAACCAACAGGAGGGCTCCAGTCCTTGCATATATTGCCCTACCTTACGGCTCTAGCTGACATAGGGAAGACAGTGGCTTTCTCCACCAGCATTGAGATATCCTACACTAATGCTAGTCAGGGTTGCACTACAGTCAATTATAACACTACAAGTACTCCTGTACTTTCAGCTTTCATTTGCAATCTAAGGTAGGTTAATTTTAATCTTGGATATTCCATGGACATATTGTTTGAGTTACAAATGAACTATCTTTTCTGTGCCTCATTTGCCCTCATCTGTAAATTGGGGTTATTATATCAATTTCTTGTAGAAAATCAACCAAGGCAACACTTGGAATGCCCTTTAAAACATATGAAGTAGAGACTGAAGGAGTTATGTATATTATTAACATATACATTTGGAAGAAAACATGAAGCACTGTTTTCATAGAAAAATAAAGTAAAACAAGATTGTGAAAGTCTGGAGTAGCTACACCAGTATTTATGTTGTAAATGGTACCAAATGCTGACCCTTTATTCAGGTTGCCCCATCTCAAGTTCCTAAAAGCCTGGTCTTGGAGGATTATTTCCCTTCTTTGTTTCAAACTATTTTTGGAACTCCACATATGACAGTGTATTTGGTAAACATTGAAAAAACATTGGCCAGTCATACTGAACATTTTACAGATTGGTACTTTCTGATTCTCTCAGTTTTGTATACCTGTTTTCTCAGGTTTGAATATGACAAACACCATTTTGAATCAGAGGAGACTGTATCACCTTCAGGAGATTCTCACAAGATTGAGCCATATGGCTCCATATTCCCTTGAAGAGGGAAAGGAGTAGTTCATGAGGATCATGAAATTCCAATAAAACCCACAAGACAAGGATCTCCAGAGGTCACATTATCAGGAAGTAGATAAATCACTGCTAGGGGAGAGGAGACTGTGGTGCAGCTGCCTGCAAGTTGCTCAAAGATCTCCACAAATGAAGCCTGCATGAGATAACAAGGTGGAAAGAACTTTCAGAAACGTAGCTGTCTGATGCACCTGTGCTCCTATATGTAACTCCTCATATATGCTCATGTGACCAATCTAAAGAAATTCTTTGGATTGTGTATTTGGCCTGTCATTGTCCTCTCTGTGTAGGATGTGTAGAAATAATTTCCCCAGGAACTGCCACAGAAAATTCAATATAATCTGCAGTATTTCCTGGTGTTTTTCTCTTCTGATTAATGCCAAACATTTCGATGTAAGTAAATCATTGATTTTCCATCCAACTAACAGCCTCTAAGCCACAAGGAGCACTCTTATCTTACACAATGAGTCAATTCTGTGTATATTTAGGTATTAGCATTGTCTAAGTGTTCATTCATTGGTCTTGTCATCTGCCAGCTGCAGGATACTTCTAGAAGTCTCTACCCCAATCTCTATTCCTTTCTAGTACATACTCTATTTCCAAAGTGTAGGATTTCTTTGTGGCAGTTTCCATTCCAGTAGCTCTGCTGTGACCAGTGGCTCAGCTCTGGGGAAGGAAGTTTAGGGTGTGGGTCTACAGATCCATGAGGTTTGCTGAGGTTCTCTGAGAGACAGGGGGAACATATAGGATTCCCAGGAGAATGTGGCAGAGGGTGTAACTCGATTTATTGTGGGAAAAGAGTCACATTTATAGCAAGAGGAAAGGTCTCTCGTATCCAGGGATGTCAGGGTAAGCTCTGTCCGAACATCGGTTAGGATAACATAGGTATGACAGCCCCATTTGCATGTTGGGACTCACAGCTTGGACCTAGGTATTTTCCTGGGGACCAGAGGGAGAAACTTTATATGGTCATATAGTGAGAAATAAGTCCCCGCTTCAAGTAAACAATCCGCCAGAACATATACCTCTGAGGCGGTGGTGCCTTGCTGTGAAAGCAGGCAGCATAGCTTGTGGTTTGTTAAAGTAGGAGGTGGAGGAGCAGCCACAGGCCTTTAGCCCTCAGAATGAGAGTTCCAGGGTTCTAAGCGTACATCTACACCACCTCAGCTCCAGGACAGCCCCAAACCAAAGTTAGAACAATGAATCTGGAATGTTTTCTGAGAACAGTGGTTCTCAGAGAACACTGTTCTCTGTGCCTCCTTCATAGCTCTAATCTCAAATATAATCAGCTTGCAAGTTAAAACAAGATTTTGGTAACTGCAAATTCATCTTGGCATATGATAAACTCAAGCTGTGTTTTGTATTTGATCCATAAATTAAAACCAGAAATAAGGGCCTTGGAGCCAAAGTCTGAGTGGCAACAATTTTATCAAACAGAATGCATTGACAGTGTTACCTTGGCAGGGCAAGAAACAGAAGGGGATTTTCTACATGGGATTCTAGTTATTTGGTCTGTAAAGGGCTGGTAATTATGTGCTTGCTAAGCTAAAGAGAGAATTTTCATAGCTATTTATACTCTTAATATTAGTGAGCATGGACAAAATTATAGTTAAAATTTCCATGTTGGCATTCTATGGTGATTTAAATGAGAAATGTCTAAAATAGGCTTACATACTCCTCAGGTGGTACCCTATTTGGCAGAATATATAACCTTTAGTAGGTACAACTTTGCTGGAGGAAGTGGATTACTGGAGACGGGCTTTGAAGATTTACAGCTTTGTCCCACTTCTTGCTCTTTCTCTCTGTCTTCTGCTCTTGATGCATAGACTCTAGGCCTCTGGGCCCATAAGCAAAAATAAACTTTTAAACTCTTCCTTAAGTTGTTTTTGGTTATGGTATTTTATCAGAACAACAGAAAAATAAAAAAATATACATTCCTAGTTTCTTCGACTACTGACAGACTCTCTAGATCAATATCAGAAAAAGTATTAATATTAAACTAAAAGAGATAGCTGATGCTTTCTATGCTCTGTGACTTTAAGTAATGTGGTGGTTTGAGTGGGAATGGCCCCCTAGGCTCATATATTTGAATACTTGGTCTCCAGTTACTAAATCTTTGGGGGAAGGATTAAGAGATATTGCTTTGTTGGAGGAGCTGTACCACTGGGGAGAGGCTTTGAGGTTTCAAAAGCTCATGCCATTCCTAGTTAGCTTTCTCTCTCTTGTAGATCAGAAGTAAGCTCTCAGATACTACCCCAATGCCATATATGGCTGCCTGTTGTTGTGTTCTCCACCATAATGGTCATGAACTCTGTGGTGGTTTGAATTAGAATGGTCTCCACAGGCTCATATATTGAATGCTTAGTCATCAGGAAGTGACACTACTTGAGAAGGATTTGAAGGTGTGCCCTCATTGGAGTAGGTGTGATCTTGTTGGAGGAAGTGTGTCACTAGGAGTGGGCTTTGATGGGCTTTGAGGTTTCAGAAGCCCAAGTGAGGCCCAGTGGTTCTCTCTTCTTATTGCCTGAAGATCCAGATGTAGTACACTTAGCTACTTCTTCAACACTATGTCTGCCTGCATGTCTCCATGTTTTGCTCCATAATGATAATGAACTAAAGCTCTGAAAGTATAAGCGAGTCACAATTAAATGTTTTCTTTTATAGGAGTTGCCATGGTGTCTCTTCACAGCAATAGAATATTGACAAAGACAAATTCTAAATCCTTTGAAACCAGAGACACCCAAATAAATGTTTTCATTTCTAAATTGCTTTGGTCATGGTGTTTTGTCATGGAAAAGTAGAAAAAATAGAAAAGTAACTAATGTAGTATATGGACAGACTATAGGAACATTCAGCTATATTGGATAAATCTTTGTGCCATCATGGAGTTAAGGGAAAAAGTTGATGGGAACTGTCCTCAACTTCATATTGGCAAGACATCCAAAGAATCAGAACTCAGCCCCACAGGAATGAAACACTCATCTTCTTGACAGAATCCTCCTCCAACTAAGGTATTGTTTGAAGACTAAAAAGCCAGTAGGATGTGTATAGCAATGAAAGGTTTCAATCTCCATTTCTTTTCTGTTTAAAAACAAAAAAAAAATGTAGTTAACAATAATACAATGATCTCTCCCCACCCCCAAATTTGTATAGTAGATGTGTTATTAGAAGTACAGATGGAAATACTAATATATTATGTGGGTTCATTCAGGGAACAGGAAACAATTACAGTGTATAAACCTGTGGTACTGCAGCAGTGCCGAGTCTCTCTAATGGATTGACCCAGAGCATATGGCCTCTAGGTATTTTATTTAGGAAAAGCACCAATACAAAAGTCTTAATTGCTTAATGAATAGAAATTCCACAGTGCACCAACTCCCAACTTCAGCTGACTGACATGATGCGTTTTCATTGACCAATCAAGATCCTGGGCAAGGTATTCCTTGAGTATTGCTTAGGTTGAGGGAGTAGAGTATAATGCTCCTCTATTTAGCATTAATACAATAGGATGCTCTCAAGGCAAAGATCTCAGTGGGCAAAGTCAGATCTGTAAAGCAATTGTTCCATTCATGGGCCATTGAGAAGACAAATGTTGATGTTCCACACTAGCATTCTTTTTGCATTAAAAAAATTCGCCCCCAAGAAAGTAGTTCAAACAGCTAAGGAAGGTAACTTTCTGGCAATAGTGTTGGCTGCCAGATATAGAAGCTATTCACAATTCTTATTACTGCACAGAACTGTATGTAGCTTTATAATATTTGAGAATAAGTTTAAATATTATATTACAAGTAGTTATTAGTACCACTTAATTTATATGCTGTGAAATGACGTGCAGTAAAGCCTAGCTAGAAGTACCACAAGTAAGAATAAGTACTAGAATCATCTGAGCTTGTGTATGTCACAGTTAAAGTCTTCTAGTGGCCTTTATAATTATATAATAATAATATATATAATATTATATACATATTATATATCATGTAATATATAATGTATATTATTTATATTATATAATTATAATCATTGAATGCAGCACCTTTCTAGGACATTGAGTTTCTATGGGTAAGGTGAACACAGGATCATAGGTAGTGGTTACACCTGTAGACACATCGAAAGAAAAAAGTGCAGAAAGGTTTTAAAAATATCACAGTTCTGACATCATATTATATCTATATCCAAGTCCTGACTGCTAGTACTGAAAAAATAAAAGTAGTAACATCATACTAATCATAAATATCCTATAGATTTTAAATGTGTGCACATTTATATTCACACATCTCTGTGGTCATCATTTTATATATTCAATTATGAGGTTGAAAGTATTGTAGACTGACTCAAAAGTCATTATGATGCACAGGTATATTAAGTGATTTTTTGTAGAGCAAGGAACAGTCATTGGAATAGAGATGTGGCTTAGCCAAATTTTGCTCAGTGTTTAACAGAAGTTCAGTTTTGAGTGAGTTACTTGACTTTTCTTGTTGTTTGTGGTCTTTTGTGGGAGAGAGATCCCTGAGGTGGTAAGTAGCATGGAGTGGCTAATCCAATAAGTTCAGACTCCAAGAAAAGCTTCATGGGGCAAATCTACTTTATTTCAAAAGAAGCAGGACTTTTATAGAGGAAGTAGGATGTTGCATAAAGGAGCGGTCCAATGGCTTTGATTCATGCTCACCAGACACTTCAATCAGCCTATCTAAAGCTTTCTGTAGCAGGGGAGATTGGGCAAGGTTAAGAAAGGTCCAAACAATTTTAGGCTTATATGTTAGTGAACAAGGTTTCCATAAAGACAAATGAAGTGGGCACCACCCTGGCAGGGCTTTCCCAATCTGAGGCTCAACCAGTAGGCCAGGTTGTGCCACTTAAAGGGCCACATGATGTGCCTCAGCTGAGGTACTGGCCTAGCACAAGTGCAGGTGCCCACCTCTCTCTCCCACAATTGTGATCCAGTTACCATCAAGAGTTGTTCATAGGGACAATGAAACTCATTATAATACTGAATTTGTAGAGATAAATTGAAGACTGGGGAAAATATTTACACAATTTCTGACATAAAAGAATATCTCAGCTGGCACACTGTGGTCATAAGCAGGGGTATTGACATATACAAACAGGCTGCATGATGCCCTAACTATTCCTACAGACCTGAGGTGATTGGAAAACACATTGTGTTAAGGTCAACCAGGTGACCTGTTGCATTCAATAATATTTAATAAACACTCATTTAATCAGTTAATGAACAGACACTCTAAGACAGCATCTTATCTCAGAGGAAATGCGCATTAGAACATGCAGCTGTGTAAAGAAGATAAAAGCAAACATTGTTTAAATGTCATTAATTATGCATTCTGAATATAAATATACATTCTGAAATTTAAAGCACTGTTTTCTGTTCAGGAATGTTTCTGATTAACAGTATTATTGTAAGCCAGGCTTTATTATGAAAAAAGTAGGTTTAGAAAGCTCATCTAAAAGATAAGGAAAATAATTAGCTTTGTGTGTACCTTCCTTTCCAAGAGTAGCAAGACTGTGACTGAGGAAGAGGACTTGGAGTCTGTATCACTCCTTTTTTAATAGTCACCAATTTCCATTCCCACAAACCTCCACCCCAAAATCCAACCTCTTACAACATCCCTCTTCTACCACATTCCCCACACCAAGATTCTCTCACACAAAGAGTGCTCAGGTCTTACTGTTTCTACTATAATGGTTAAATTTTTGCTTGTTTGTCTGGTTTCATCTTTGTTTTGTTTTAAATATCAACTTATTTTATGTGTATATGTGTTTGTCTGAGTGTAGTATTGAATCACATGTATACAGGCGACCACAGAGGTAAGAAGAAGTATCTGATCCCCTGGAACTAGAGTTGCAGGTGATCACCATGTGGGTGCTGAAAACCAAACCTAATTCCTCTGCAGGAGTAGTAAGTGATTAACAATACAGTAATTTTTTTCTAGTCATATGATGATTAATTTTAATTGTCAACTTTACACAATTTAGAATCACTTCGGAAGAAAATCTCAATGAGGAATTGCCAACATTGGATTGTCCTGTAGGCATGTCTGTATGTAATTGTCTTAAGTTAATTGATTCGAAAAGAACCAGTCCATTGTGGAGAGCAACATTCCCAAATCAGAGGTCCTGAACAATATATGAGTGGAGAAATTGAGCTGAATACAGGCAAGCAGGCATGCATGAATTTGTTTCCCTCTGTTCCTCACTGAAGATGTTTAAGTTCCTGCATTTACTTCTCTTCTATGATAGATTGTAACCTGTAAATGCAAACTTAGTGCTTTTTGTCAAGGTATTTAAATCACAGCAACAAAAATACAACTAGAATACCTGCTGTAGTCCCTGTGCTGTGCACAAAAAACAAACTCACAGAAAACAAGAATAACAACAACAATAACAAAAGGCTAATTTACTCCATAATCTATTCTACCATGGTAAGAACTCTATTTGTATGGACCAGAAAAGAAGCCAGGACTGTTAAGTGGTGTTAGTCATTTTATACTCAAAAACATGTTTGTCCATGACTTTGAGACATTATCTATAGACCAACAAGAGTGACATGACTGTCTCTTAATGGATCTTATTTTTTTCTTCAATGACCTTTCCCAATTAAAGCGACTTGCAGAAAGAAAGAACAGGTTATAAAGAAATAACGTATTTCCAAATCTGACTCTCAGTAGAGACGAGATACACACTGAGCTGCACCATGATGCTACCTGATTCAGGGCACCTATCTCTGGCATTAACTACAGAGACATACTCATTTTTGTTCTAAGGATTGTAGATTTGAGTTCCTTCAATATGTGTAAAATTCAGTTTCAACTGATTTGACATATATTTTTTCTTTTTTCTTTTAGAAAAGCTCATCACAGAGCAGTTATATGACTTTTTCAGTCTCATATCCACTCAAAAGGATTTAGGAGAGTGTGCAAAAGTCTAAACATTGGATTAAAATGTACAAAGAAAAGAGTTTAGAGTCGTTTCCATAAAATCCATTTTTAAAGATTTTCCTGTAGGATTTGCACCATGTTAAAGCCATTATCTAAGTCAACCTCCCTAGGCTCATGGCAGCTTGTATTTTTGTTTCATTCCAAGAGGAACTGGGACATGACACATTGTCTGAAGTAAATATGAGTCAGCATTACAACAAAAACTAAAAAGCCTTAATGTTTTATCTAGAAAGTCAACTACAAAGTTTTAGGTAAAGTTGCTCTTAGTGTCCCATCTGAATGATCCAACCTCAAAGTACAGAGACACATTGTTCTATGATCAAGAAAGTTCAGCTTTGTATTTAGTGAATAGAAAAGGTTCTGTAAGCCCTTAGCCAGTTAAAAGTTAGCTGTAGACATAACAAAGGCAGTTTACAGCAAAGCCATAGCCAACATCAACTTAAATGGAGAGAAACTCTAAGCAGTTCCACTAAAATCAGAAACAAGACAAGGTTGTCTTCTCCATACCTATTCAATATAGTCCTTGAAGTCTTAGCTAGATATTACTAAAGGATATTAAGTGGATTCAAATTGGAAAGGAATAAGTCAAAATATCTTTATGTGCAGTTATAATAGTGGTACGCTAAAATCTTTTACCATTTAGCGAAGGAGAAAGGAAAGATAGAAAGATAACTTCACCGCTTTTACAAGCAGCCTTGATATAGAATGAGAAAAAAGTAGAGATCTTCACATCTTCTTTTTAGGCTGTCCTAAGCTTGAAGAGGGCTAGCTGACGTCAAGTCAGACTAGCATCTCAGTTCATGGTCTATAAATGTAACCTCTCCAACCTTTGTTCTTTTAGGAATTATCACACTAATGACAGCAACCCAACCAACAAATCACCAACCAATTCCCGCCCCGACTCTCTGGGCTTCAGACATTTTTATACCATAAGCCAAAAGTTCCCATATACCCATGCATCACACAATCTCAAAAACAAGCTACAGGTGCCAGAACAACTGCACCCAACCAAATTACAGCCACCTGCATCAAGCCTTTCAAATCCACCTTGTAAACAACTATACCACAGCTAGGGTGGGCACGCAAACCCTAATCCAAACACCATTTTGTGTTTTTAAAGAAACCAAAATAACAAAAACTTCTTCCAAGTGTTCCTCTACAATAGTACACATAAGTGACCCTAAAGTTTCTACCTAGAAAGTCCTACACCTTGATAAACACTTTCAGCAAAGTAGCTGGATACAAAATTAACTCACAAAGTCAGTAGCCCTCCTCTATACACATGACAAAGGGACTGAGAATGAAATTATGGAAACCACACCTTGAAAAATAAACTCAAATAATATAAAATATACTGGAGTAACTCTAACCAAGCAAGTTAAAGACTTATAAGATAAAAACTTCAAGTCTTTGAAGAAAGAAACTGAAAAAGATATCAGAAGATGGAAAGATTTTCCCATGCTCATGGATCAGTAGGATTAACATAGTAAAAATTGTGATTCTAAAAAGCAATCTACAGGTTCAAAATTATAATACACTTTTTCACAGATCTTGAATGGACAATTTTTAGCCTCGTATGGAAACAAAAAAATTGAGGATAGATAAAACAATCCTGAATAAGAAAAGAACTGCTAGAGATATCACCATTCCCAATTTCAAGCTATGTTATAACTATAAAAATAAAAACAGCATGGTATTGGCATGAAGATCCAGACATAAATACACATACTTATAACACCTGATTTTTGATAGAGGCCAGAAATGCATACTGGAAAAATGAAAGCATCTTCAACAAATGCTGCTAGTCAAACTTGTGGTCAAATGTAGAAAATTCCAAATAGATCCATATTTTATCACCCTGCATAAAACTCAACTACAAATGGATCAAAGACTTCAACATAAAACCAGACACACTGAACCAGATAGAAGAGAAAATGAGGAATAACCATAAACTCATTGACACAGGAAAAGTCTTTCTGAACTGTTAGTATAGGCACTAAGATCAACAATTAATAAATGGGACCTGATGAATCTGAAAAGTGACACTATCATTCAGACAGAGCTGCAGCCTACAGAACAGGAAAACATTTTCACCAACTACACATTCAGTACAGAGCAATGTCCAAAATATATAAGGAACTCAAGAAATTAGATATCAAGAAAATAAATAACCCAATTCACAAAAAGGGTACAGATATAAACAGAAAAATCTCAGTAGTGGAGACTCAAAGAGTTAAGAAACTTAAAAAAATAAATGTTCAATATCCTAAGCCATCAGGAAAATACAAACCAATACTAATTTGCAATTCCATTTTATACCTGTCAGAATGGCTTAAGATCAATAAAAGAAGTGACAGCTCATTTTGACAAGGATGTGGTATAAGTGGAATACTCATATATTGCTAGTAGGAGTAAAATTTGTACAGAACTATGAAAATCAGTGTGACAGTTTTTCAGGAAGATGCAAATCAATCTACCCAATGATCCAGCTATACCACTCTTGGACATATACCCAAAGCTTGCATTATCCTACCATAGAGAAACATACTCAGCCATATTTATTGCTGCTTTATTCATAATAGCCAAAAATTGGATACAGCCTAGATGTCCCTCAACAAAAGAATGGATAAAGATAATTTGATACACTTGTACACTGGAGTATTACTCAATCCTTTAAAAAATAACATTATGAGTATCCTCACTCGACAACTCTTCCTCTGATTTGTCACTTTGCCTGCCCTTCACTCTGACTTATCTCAGACATCACTTCCAGTCTGATACTGACTCCTACAGAGATGTGTTTCCTATCTGCTTTGACTTGATGCTGTCTTATGAATTAAAGGTATGTTGTATCACTGCCTTCTGAATACTGGGATCAAAGGTGTGTACCAACATTCTTTCTACATTCCATCCTGACCACACAGGCCTCTAAATGTGATCCCTTCATGTAAACCCTTGGATTTGATTCCTTCATATAAACCCTTGGGTTTGATCCCTTCCTATAGACCCCTGGATATGATCTTTTCCCAAAGAAGCCACATTTCTGGGTTAAATGATTAAATATTCTGCTACAGTTTCTTGTATAATTTAAAATAAACCATTTTGAAAGAAAGAAAATTAGTTGTAGAGATAAGGAACTGTATAACATGGTGCTTAAGGAGTATATTCTAAAAATCTCCCAAATGTTGCTGCCACAGAGAATTAGTATACAAATGGAGAAATGAATATTCTCTGTCCTTTGGTATATGTATCTTAACATGCAAAGCATTTTTTGAGAGGGCTGGAGGGATGGCTCAGCAGTTCATAATACTTTCTACTATTTCAGAGAATCCAGATTCAGTTCCCAGTATCCATATCAAGTGGCTCAAAAACACCCGTAATTCAAGTTCCAGGAGACCCAACTCCCTTTTCTGGTCTCTACAGGCTCATGCACATATATGGTTGACATATGAATAAGCAGGCCAACACACATATGTATCCAAAAATATATTTTAAAAAAAGAAAATTCACACATTGGATAGTATAAAAATATGTCAAAAGATGCTTTGATTTTTTTTTTCAATTCTTTGAAAGTGAAAGAAAGACTCTGGTTAACACAATCTAACATGAATTTCTGTGAATGAAGGAATCCTCTAGAAAGGCAAGGGTTGGACATTGATTATTTGGGTATTTTTACCAGCTGGGCTGAATGTTTTTCAAGCCAAGTTCTTATCTCCAGATTTCTTTTTCTTCTCTTCCTGTGTTTCTCTTTCCTTCAGTGGAAGTCTGTTTGGCTTAGGTAGGATTAGAACACCTCTAACTTGCAGTATGACTACAGGCACATCACTAAGTAAAATGATAAGCACAGAAGACAGACAAAGCTCTTCTAGTGGCTATTTATGACTGCAATGCTATAATCTAATTAATGTTATAATTTAATTAAAACCTTAGGCTTTTTCACTTCTTGGTGGTCTTACAAAACTTCTTGAACATTTCTTTGGTTATTTTCAAGATACTAAACTGTATCAAAACAGTTTGGTCTTTGTCTTAATTAGCAGTGCTATTTCTGTGATTAAACACCATGACCAAAGAAACTTGGGGAGGAAAGGATTTATTGGGCTGACATTTCCGTAGTGTACTCCATAATTGAAGGTAGCCAGGAGAGGAGCTCAAATAGGGCAGGCACATGGAGGCAGTAGCCATAAAGGAATGCTGCTTACTGGCTTGTTCCTATGACTTGTTCTTATATAACCTAGGAATACCAGCCCAGGGGTGGCACCACTTGCAAGGGGCTGGGAGTTTCCCCATAATCACTAATTTAAAAATGCCCTAAAATCTTACATACAACATGATCTTATGGAGGCATTTTCTTAATTGAGGTTCTCTCCATTCGGATGACTTTAGCTTGTTTCTAGTTGACTAAAACTATCCATCACAGCCTTAAATTTCTCTGCAAAGTTTTTCTTTGTGAAATCTAAAATAGGGTCAAATAAATCAAAGTGGGACTTCACTGAAGTCTGATATGGTAACTCTTATTCAAAAATCACTTTTACTGTAGAGAACAATAGCAACAATAACAAAAACGAGTAGGAATAAAAAAAAGTGGAATCATATCTGCTATCTAGATTCTAGGTCCCCAAATCTCAACATCACTGTCATATGTAGGCAAGTGAGGCTTAATCTTTCCAATAAAAATATGCTGAAAAATATCTACCAGCCAGAAGGAAAACTCTAACCTCTCTTTCTTCTCTACCCAGAGAAATGAAGTATGTATGTGGGGAGGGGGAGATACCTCAGCGGATAAAAAGGTACTGCACAAGTAGTGAGGGCTAGAGATCAGATCTAATTACCCTCATAAATACTAGGTGGTATAGTAGCCATCTGTAATTCTAGTTCTCAGAAGATGGAGTCAAGGGATCTCCAGAGCAAGCTGGCCAGCTAGATCGACCAAATTACTGAGCTATGGATTCAAGTGAGAGACTCTGTCTCAATATACAAGATAGAACATGATTGAGTGTCGGCTTGGTCCTAGCCTGCTCTGGCCAGGGGCGGGAAAACTCATGCTGGGAGCGGCAGAAAAGCACTGGGAGGACAGATGTGGGTTTCTGAAACCCATCACAGACTCTGACCCCTGTGCAGAGAATGAACAAAGGAGACCAATAAAAAAGTCCTGGAAGAACTTCTGGTTTAAGTAGTACTCTCTTTAATGCAGAAAATCTCCTCCCTTTATCTCCCCAGAGGGGGAGGCTCCAGGTACTCAGGGTGTGGAGTCTTATTTGCATGTGGGTTGGGCACCTGGCCTTGTACTATAGCAGAGACAAAGAGGGAGGTGTCCTATCAGCCACATGGCAGACAAGCACTTGCCAAGTTATTTTCCTTTTGCTTCTGTGAAACAGGCAATATTTAATATTTAGCTGAGATCTCACCAGGTAAAATAAGGAGCAGCTGAATGCCTGCTGTTCTCATCCCCTAGGATGTCGTGGGGTTCCAAGCCAGCTTCAACCCACTCTTAGATCTACAGTAGGCCCCCAATTGAGGAAGACACTTAAAGTCAACCTTTGCCCTCCAAGTGTATGTGCACATATGTACACATGTACTAACACACATAAATACATCTACACATATGCAAGCACAAATATACACCATATGCATAACACACACACACACACACACACACACACACACGTCTATTAGAGTCTAAATTACTAATTGAAAGAACTCATAGATGGGATGAGATGAGATACATATACCTGACTAACCTTTTCTGTTTCTCTGCATAACCATCACAGTAAAATGATACTCCACATGTGGGAACAGAGAAGGCAGACTCCCTGTAACCCTTTCTGCACCTTTCTGTGGATACTGAGTGTCCCTGGCTCCCATACATATATTTATGACCTCCTGGTCCCAGGCAGCTAAACAAAAGACAATGACTTTACACTATTAACAAACGACATGGAGAAAAAAAAACTTCATGATATTAAAAGATACGGAAGAATAGGTATATTCCAGATAAGCTACCTACTCTAGCCATACAATGTTGTAACATTACTTTTCAGTGGACTAGGAACTTAGAAGCACTGTTTCCCCTTTACTCTGATTGCAGTTGCATATTCATTTCTTTAGTAGTACTTATTAATCAATAGCACTAATATTGGCAGTGGTGTGTAATACTAGTAAGGGTTCTCTAAAGTAACAGAACTTACAGAATGATCTCTCTCTCTATCTCTATTTCTCTTATTTTTATGTTATTTAATAGAATTAATTATAGGCTGTGGTTCAGCTAATCCAACAATGGCTGCCTTTGAACACAGACATTCTAAGAATCCAGTAGTTATTCATTCCATGAAGCTAGGTGTCTTAGCTGGTTGTCAGTATGCATTGGAATCCTGAAGAAATAGGCTCTAATGCCTGTGAATATTTGCTACTGAGGACAAGAGCAAGTAGGCAAAAAGCAAGTCTTTCTTCTTCCTGTCTTTATATAGATTTTCAGCAAAGATGTGGCTCAGATTAGAGGTATGACTTTCCACCTCAAAGGCGCAGATTAGAAGCAGATCTTTCCACTTGAAATTACTTAATTAGGCAAAAATCTCTCACAGATGTGACCAGCCATTTTTGGGGTTTTAGTTAATCCCAGATATAGTCAAGTTGACAACAAAAATAGCCATTGCAAATATCAAGAATATGAGTCAACTTTGGGGAGTTGTAATTCTATGGAAATACAAAAATCAACAATATTTCATAAGATAACTTACTCATTATAATAACAAAATGCCTAAAAAAGTATTTAAGGAAGGAAAGTTCATTTTTGCTGAGAATTTTAGGGTACACTAAATCTTGCCTGGGAACATATGGCAACAGAAATGTAAAACAGCAAGATATGAATGCTACAATCCACTTGTTTTCTACTTTCTATTCAATGTGAGACTCCAGTCCATGTAGTGTTATCCCCCACATTCAGAGTATGTCTTTCAATTTCTGTTAACCCAATGTAAAAATCACCTCACAGACATACCCACAGATTTGTCTACTGGGTGAGTATAGATCTCATGTTGACTGTCATTCTTATCCTCCATAATAATCAGTCATTTTCTTCTTAAGAATTTCTCATTTTCCTAGAAGGAGTAAGTCAGCTTATAATTATAATTTAATTGAATTTCTCAATATAATTTTAATATGCTATAATTTTTATTGAAAATTCCAAAAATTAACTTTCCATGTAGGGCTCTCATTCATTGGAAGCCAAGGAGAGAACAAAATCAAAACTTGGCTTTGAATATCAAGATGAGAAAGACAGTGAGGAAGTAGCTGCAACATCCATCCATAGTTCTGTATTAGAAGGGTATTCAATGAAGAACCTCTCTACTTCTCAACTAGAGATAAGATCCTCAGAATTGGGATACAAAACAAAGATTAAACCTGTAGTTTATACTCATTGTCAAGGAAAGGATTCTGGCCTCCACCTCCTCATAGCACAATTTGGATTAGAGTTAAGCTTTATCATCCTGTGAAGAAGGCACGTGTTATGAGAAAATGACACTCCATTGTGGTACTGTACACTCATAGTCACTGGGATTGGAGATATCTAGGCATAGTTGCTTGAGGCAGGTCCTGGAATACAGAATCCAGTGGGTGATGTCTCAGTCCATTCTGTCTTTCATGATGAAGCACCACAGCCTAGGGATTTTACATTGGACAAAATTTATTTCTCACTCTTCTAGAGACTGGAATGTCCAAGTTCAAGGCAGACTGTTTGGGTAAAGTCTACTTTCTAGTTCACAGATGATGTCTATCTAGCATATCCTCATATGAGAAGAGATGAGGGCTCTTTAGAGATGGGAAGGGGGTCTCCTGTATAAAGACCACTAAATTCATTCTTAATGTCTTAATCTCCTTGTTAAAAAAAAATAACCTTGCTCCTTGAACCATCACTTTGTAAGGAATGACAGAGGTACAGAGTTTTAACATATGTTGAAGGAACAAAAATATTCAGATCTTACCAGCTTCAGTAGGCACAGAGAAACCAACTGAGTTTGAAGTCTTCTCCACCAATAAGCCTCTGTCCCTGCCAACAAATAAAAAACAGCACCAACAGTCAGGCTAACAAGTCTCTGGACAGGATTAGGATAAGACAGGCAACATTTATGTCACAGACAGAGATCACTGCATGGTTTAGCCTGACAATAACAAATGCTAACTTCAGGAATTTCAATACCTCCTGAGAGAAAAGAGGTGGAACTTTGATAAGTGCTTGATTGAAAGAATAGTAATTATCTGAAAGAGACTCAAAAAATATCTGAGAATGATTTCAAAGAAGGTTTTATTTACCTCAGATAAAAAAGAAATATCAGTAGTTGAATCTTTTTGGATAGACACGAAAGAAAGTAACCTTTGTATATATACTTGTGCTGTGTGATGATGAATATTTAAATTGTTCAGTTTAAAATTACAACCTGTAAAAGGTATTATAAAGAAAAGGTCACACAGCGCAGGCTAAGTCCAGTCTAAAGTTTTTGAAATGGTTTCCCAGGGAACAGATATCTGAGACGAGATCTAAAGGATGTAGCAGGTAGTAGAAGAGAACATTCCACACTCAGAACAATAAAAGACAAGTCTATGAGACAGAAAGATCTAAACTATCTGTGGAAGTGAAGATTGACCACAGTCACCAGGCTACATAATGAATGAGGAGTATGTAGAAGCACATGGAAAAAAAAAAAAAAAAACTGGGCATGACTGTCAGGAGAGGATAAGTGTGAGTCAAATCCTGTGGGAACTTGCAGACTGTATTTTTTCATCTCTTCATGCTAATGAGTAGCCCCCTTAGAACCAATCTAAGCACTTGTATGATTGGGATTTTTAACCTTCACTATCAGGTTGACTAGAATTAGAATCACTTAGGAAACACACTTCTTGCCATTTCTAGGAGGATATTTCCAGAGAGAGGTTTCAATGAGCAGAGAAGACCCATCCTGAACACCAGCAAGGCCATACCATGAACTGGGGTTCTAGACAGAATAAAAAGGGAAAAATGAGAATGTGAGCTGATCACCAGAATTCCTCTCCTTGCTTCTTGACTGCAGATGCAGTGAGACAAACCTGTTCATGCTCATGCTACCATGATGGACTGTACCCACAAACTGACACAAAATAAACCCTGCCTTCCTTATCTTGCTTTTGTTAGGTGTTTTGTCACTAAAACAAAGAAAGTAGCTAACATTACCGTGTAATGTGATCATATCTTCATCTTGTAAATCACACTCTTTTACATGGAAATGCAGTGGAATGGAGAAATAGCAAAGACATAGAGATCCCTGAGGTGGGCAGTGTGGTGGGCAGGGACAGATTACAGAAATGTGGCATACAGGTAGGAAAGACATGTGAGAAAAAAATAAAATGTTATTGGAAGTGGAGTAAATTTGGACTAGGCAGAGTGGATGAAGGGCAAGAAGATTCACCAATTTGACACACACAGGCTTGCAAAGCATCCTTTGTGATTGACATCACTTCTCCTAGATCCCATGATTCCTTTTCACTCATATAACATTAAGCTTTAAGAGATCATAGAATATGGTTCATATGACTTCTTAAAGACAAAACCTTAAGGTTCAAAGTTTTAAAAAGAGTTTATATAAAAGTGTGCATGAAGGCACACAGGCACACATACATACATTCACACATTTGCAACATGATCCTATAATGCTAAGGCTGGCCTTGTATTCAAGATCCTCTTTTTCCAGTAATTCCTAACCCTTAGTGTTCAGATTACAAGTGTATAGCACTATACCAGGCAAGAATGCTTTGAAACAATCAGTCATCCTATAGTCAAGCAAGCCATTTTGACTAGTTTTTAATCTGTTTTTAAGATGTAAAAGTGCCTGTTTGGCTTTCTTTCCTGTTCAACAAAGAGCACAGTACCCAAATATGCATAGTACTCACACAGATGAATTCAACAATCGAAGTATTTTATTACTCTTTCTATGACATCTCTATGTTTTTACCTAGCACTCTTATTTGTTTACTCAAACTTTAAAATGTAAATATGTTTAAGAGGAGTGTAACAGCCTCATCATTTTTCAGGAAACAGACTCAATGCCTGTAGATCTTATTTCTTTGACAAGTGAAAAACTCAAGACACATCTGTGAGGTAACAAAGGTACACATTACAAATTCTATACTTGTCTAGACATAATCAAACTCATTTCACAGTAGATGTTAAATGCTTCTAATTAAAGTAATTTAAGAAATTTATAAAACTTCAAGAATGATAACAAAATATTAACATTTAAAATCAAAATTCTTGTTCTTAATAGGCTCAACTTGGGACTCCATAGAAACCAGAATACTCATTGGTCTCATTCTCTTTGCTAATTGATAATGTTCATTTATATAAAATAAAATACTATTTACATATATATATATATGAACTGAAAAATACAACACTAGCTGTCTTCCTTCAGGCTTGTTGCCCAAGTGTTTTTTCTTCTCAGTGCTTCCTCCTCTTATCTATTCTTTCTTTCTGTCTCCTAACCAAAAATTATGGATCTTCAACAAAGGATTTGACATTCCAGGGAATGTTTCAATGGACACAATGGACTAGGAAGAGAAGTTGAGCTGTTTTTTTCACACAGGGGTAAGCCACCAAATTTGACATATGATTCTGTCACCTGCCAAAAGGGAATACATTGCATGATTCCATTAGACAGGGTAGACACTCTTTATCTTAACTGGTCTGAAGCACTGCCATCTAGAAGCAATTATCTGAAGATAGCAGTGTGGAGAACACAAAAACAACCCCACAACAGAGCTCTATCTACCACTCACAGGACTACTTAGGACTTAGAAATTAATCTGATTATAGAGTTTTCCCAGTTTAGGCCATCTATACTTTTTCACTGCAGTGCCTTTCATGGTTATACAAAGAAACATCCTTTGAAGTCTTTCTCCACTTTATTTTTCTTGACATCAAAACAGTGTGTGTGTGTATGTGTGTGTGTGTGTGAGTGCGCGCGCACATGCGCTTATTTCCCTTTGTACTATTGAGACCTCATGAACAATTGTTAATAATGTAAACAAAACAAAAAATAAATAAAAAAGATAAAGGAAAGGAAGGGAGAAAGTAAAAAAGAGACAGAGACTGAATAAGAGCAGCATTAAAAATAAACATTTAATAAAAAGGAAGGCTTCAGGCAACACAGTATGGCACAAAACTAGTTCCTGAGAAGTATTCATTTCATAGCTCTTGTGAATTTTCTAAGCCTGTCTTATATAGTTTCCTCACAGCATTATCATAGTCTTTAATAACTACAAGGATTGGTATGTTTATATAAACTATTTGTCACAGTAACCTTTGAGAAACACATCTCATTTTCCTCTGAAGTTCAGGTCATTTCACTCATCTCATTTAAGGTCTATCATATAAACTTCTGACACTAACTAAGAGTATGAAGAAGCAGCCATATTCCTTTATAATTCTGTGCTAATATATGCAAGTACTTTAACTTTTATCATTTAGATTTTAACTGTCCAAGTTTATTATCAGTATGAGACTTTTCTACCCTATTCCTCTTTTCATTTGAAGTTCCACTGGTATTATAATTAACAGTTATAAAATGTTAGTGGCTTGAAATATTATAGATTGGCTTGCTGTTCATGGTGTGTGCTTAATGTGAGTTGGAAGGGAGGATCTGCCTATGGCAATTATTCAGGGGCCAAGGACAGTAGACTTCACCATATAAGACATTACTCTTTGACAAGAGATTTAGGAGTTCGCAGTGCCAACAAAAAGTAAGCTGCAGGCTCATCACCAGCATTAAAAAGCTACTAAGCACTTCTGCTCCAATTCCATTGCTGGGATATGAGGAAATATGATCCTCTATGAACTGAAATTAGGAGAGTCTAAACTTAAGGAGCACCACTGTAGAACACCAGCACTAGGGTTACACCCATGATTTCTGCCCTGGGGTTCAAATTTAGTGTAAGTCTTAGCCTTGAGCCTGAACTGAACCTATACATTACTCTTAAAGGAATCTTGTCACAAAGTTTTGGAGCTGAGGTGTTTAAACAATATGAATAAACTTTCCTATTTATTCCAGTAGAAATCCAAGGAGAAGGGGGTAGTTTCACTTAAGAATTTTCTCATTGGGTTGTCAGTGCTTGTTTTTCCCCAGTCTCTGTAAGGTGCATCTCTAAATCCTATATGCAGATGTTTTATAAGGATAGTAGTCATATTGTATCAGAGCCTACTCTAATAATTCAGTTAAACCTAATTAAAGGCTGTAGTCCCATTTACTACTATATTCTAGGGTATCTTAGTCCATGTAGGTACTATAACAAAATACATCAAACTTGGAAATTTATAAATAACACAAACTTATTTTTTGCATAACTCTGATGAATGAGAAGTTGGAATGTAAAGTCTTCACAGGTTATGTTGTCCAAAAAGTTCTCATGCTCTGGAGGACAGAGCTCTAAATCATTATGTGACAGAAGGAAGAAGGAAAGGAAGCAGATTCCCTGATCCTTTTAAAATGAAGGCCTGATCCTTTGTAACATGACAAAGCTCTCCTCACCTTCTCATACCTTAAAGGCCTCAATTCTATCCCCTTAGCAAACCCTGAAATTTGTTGAAGACACATTTTAACCATAGGATTAATGTTAAGACTTCAAAACATAAGACTGAGGAGGAAAACTCCCTAGCAAACTTTGACTTTCTTCAAGTTAACAGACAAATGTCAGGATTTTGTGGATGTATCAAGGTCCCAGGTCAGTTGATTCTGATTTTCTCAAAAGATGCTGATGGGACTGAACTGAGGCCTAAGGTGTCCTGGTGTCAGAGAGAGAGACATTCTTAGAGACTCCATGATGTAAGCAGCTACCTTGTCTGAGAATATGAAGAAAACCTCTGAGATCAGTCATATGTCAGAGTATCAATCACACAATTGTCAACATAAGCTGCCTTGGGATTCAGATGAAAATGCAGCCTAACCATATTTTTATCACAACCTTGTAAGATCCTGAACATGATAGAGAGGTTACCCAGGTTCCAGATTCATGTTTCTTGTGGCATTATAAATATGCAGCCTATTGGCTGCAAACTTGATCACTTTTACTTAGTGTAGCAACTTTGTAATATGGAATTGTACTTTCAGATAATAATTCAGTCCTTAAAGAATTCTAGTGCTGTGTATACCTCTGTATACAAACATATATATATATACACATATATGTATGTGTGTGTGTATGTATGTATGTTTTAGACAAAAAAGAATAACTTCTTAACTAAAGTTATTCACTAATTTCCACATAACTTAAAGGCAATTCTCTTTCGCTATTATCCTGCATAACTAGCAGAAGACGGCTAGTTAACACTTGGGAAAAGGATATTTTTCAGAGTTGTGATCCTGCTGTGGAATAGAGGTATCTTTGCATATCCCTAGAGTGATGTAAATTGGTACAGTCATTATGGAGACAGACTTAGTTATGATGTAGAAATCCCATTCCTAAATGTGTACCCAAAGTAAAAAATCAGTATGTTAAAATATATTTATATTTCTATATTTATTGAAGCATTGTTTACTATTCTTCCATATTTACAATATTAAAAGTGTAATTTTATGAATGGTAAATGCACAGTCTTATCCATAAATTAAGTTTACAAAATATTTTCATCTTGCTGACTAATTAAAATTCTGAATCTGGAATAGAATATAACCAACATGTGTTCATTAATAGATATATTGATAAAGAAAATATAGAATACATACACAATGAAATACTATTACATAAAAAGAAGGAAATCTGTCATTCATAACAGCATAGATAAATTTGAAGGATATACTAAGTTAATAAGCCAGGTAATACCAAGTTCTCTCTCACATGTGGAACCTAAAAAGTTGATTTTAAGGGAACACAGAGTATAATTTGTTTATTAGGGGCTGAGATAGTTGGGGTACAGAAAAAAATGAATAGAAATGATGACTAAAGAATATAATATTTTACTTAGACCAGAGGACTATGTTAAAGAGACCTGTCACACAACACAATGACTGCAGTTAATAATATTTTGTATTCTGGAAAAATGCTGAAAGAATCATTGCAGCACAGAAATGGTACCTACCTATATGAGCAATGACCATATTAATTAACTAAGATAATTAATTAATTAATTAAGATAAAGAATGGGGCTAAAAAAGAAGAAAGAATTCAGTTTAAAGACTATCCCAGAAACCCAGAGGTATGTGAATAACTTGTTAACTATGAAGTAAGGAATAATTTAATATGTTGGCAGAATTGCCTAGCAGAAGAAGCCAGAAGCTGGAAGCTTATAGATGAAATTTTATTTACAGATGTGTTGTTTATTACTGTACATTGACTGTTAAAATGTCAAATTGTCTACTACTTTAGTCTGTTTTTACTTTCTTAACAAATATTATCAACTAGGTTACTTATAAATAATAGAAATTTATTTCCTACAGTGCTGGAGGTTGAATATCCAAGATGTAATTGTAGCATATTTGTTTTCTAAAGAGCGTTTGTTTCTTCTTACAGTATCCTCACAAAGCAGAAACAGAACCAAGCAGTATCTGTCAATCTCTATTAACCTACATACCTTCATGGCCTAGTCATTACCAAAGTCCCTGCTCTTATCAAAGCTGTATTGGAGATTAGGTTCCAAAATGGACATAAATGTAGCAATTGGTCACAATAAAATGGTCTCATAATAATGCATAGGCTACAACACATGTTACAAATCTGCCTGCTGTTAGAAATAGAACTATTACCAAAAAAATCTTAAACTCCAGCTTCTTGAAAATCATAAATGAGGAACTATAGATGCCTTCTGCTGAAGAAGAGCTCTTAGGGATGCCTTGCTGCTTAAAATCTGTGCAAATTCTCAAGCATATCCCAAGACTGACCATGCACTCACTCTGTTTAGGTGTATGAACACCTGAGTTTTCAAGCCCTAGTCCAGCACTTCATTCAAAGTCAGTTGTCAACACAATGTGGTCCTGTGCAGCACACTGAGGAGTTTTGGATTTTCATAAAATAATAAAGAACCATTGAATGATTTTGAGCCAAGAAATGACTCAATTTTTATCTCTATTATATTAGTGTGAGTTTGTGAAAGTCTTTTGTTTTCTCCAATTAAAAAATGGTTAAATATCATCAATTTCCTTTGCTTCTACATAATAGACTCATCATTCTACTAATATATGGTAAACAGTCTAGAGAGGAGAATAGGGGGAAAACAAAAGGAAGACAAATAACGTAGAAAGTGATAATAAGCATCTTAAAGAATAATGAATCTCTAGACTATGCTATTTTGAGGAAATGGTAGAGAAAATGAAACAAGAGAGCTGGTGACTGTGTGAGCACAATCAAGTAATGATCATATTTTGTTCCATGAGGCTAGAAGTTGACAGAAGGTAAAGAATGTCCACAGTTGAGGTTTCTCCTTACACTGCAAAGCAATTCTTCATTTAAGATGGCTAATCCTAAAATCAGAAGCAATTTGTTGCGTGAAGTTGGATTATCATTCCCAGGATAAATTTAATAAAACAACAGAAATTGTCTATATGTCACACTTTGAATCAGGATAATTCTATACCTCATAACATGTTTGCTGCTGGATTTTTTTGTTGTTGTTGTTGCTGCTGTTGTTTGTTTTGTTTGTTTGTTTTTTATGATATAGGTTCTCCTTATGGAGCCCAGGTTAGCTCAATCTTCATGCTTCACCTTTTGAGTATAATCCTCCTCAGACTAGGATTACAGGTTCAAACCTCCATGACCTGCTACTCGATCATCCATTTTCTTAAAGAGCCAATATATGCAATCTTCCACACATTTTATGGGAGAATTCTTTGAGCAAGGCATCTCTGACCAGATTTCATTACCAAACACCTCAACAATTACCAGGATTTCTAAAGGTCATATGGACAGAGGATTCACACTTGGAACACAGTGATTTTCTTCTCTCAACCTTTGGGTATCTAGCAGTTTTCAGTTGTCTGTAATCAAAGAGCTACCTTCTGAACACTAGAACTGAAGCATATTAAGCCTCTCAATTCAATTACCTACTTATAGGAAAAACAAGAGGAAGTTATATTTTATACAGTACCATCATAGTTCTATCTTCAAAATCTACAGTGTAAAAAAATCTAGAGGATCGAAGATCCTGTTCACTACATAAATCTGAAAGGATGACACAGAGAATGAAAGACATCATCTACAGATTAATTTTGAGATATTTCAGACCATCCAGAATGCAACCATTAGATACATTCTGCCTTAAACAAGCAAACTACTAAAAACAGACAACAAAAGAATCCCACAATTATGAAAATTTAAATCCTGAATACTTATTTGATAATATAAAGAAGTGATAAATTCAAGGGAGGTAAGAATGATATTATTACATTTGAAACTTCTGGAGTGCCAAATTACTTATTAATTAAATGATACATGGATTATTATCAGAATCCCTAGTGGTAAGAAGAATTACAAATTGCTAACCAACTATGGAATAAAATGCTGAAGCTGTCCAAAAATAAAATCTACCTTAAAAAAATAACTGTGTATTCATTTAAAACACACTGAACCAACTCCACTCAAAAACATGTTTTTCCCAGATAAATGAGTCAGATTATTGAAACTTTTGAAATAATAGAGGTAAATTTTAAGTAGTTTGGACAGGAGATATTCAGTGAGTAAGCAATAATGGGCAGTAGCTTCACCACTTGGAACTGGTGATATGCAGGATCCAAAATTCCACCTACCTACTACACCAGGATCTTCATTTAACAGCCTTTTCAGTGATTGAATATGCTGGAGGCCAGGGAGGATTCTCGAGCATGGCTTTAAACTAAAGTCACAGTGAGAGAAGAGTAGGCAAAGGAATTGTTATTCATGAAACTAAATGTACATACAAGAAACAAATCTATTTGTTTATTCTATGTGTTTAGTGAGGATGTCTTAAGTAAGTCACCACTCTATAGACCATGGATAGTACAGTGTATAAAATAACAAAATCATGACCTCATGGTATTTAGAGTCTAACAGGGGCTAGGTACTTCATACTGAGTGCTTTTGAGTATTAAGAATTTTTATAAGTGCTTTATATACATAATTCATAAGAAAAGGAGATTAGCAGCTAAATCAAATGTTCAGAATTCATGATATTAAATATTAAGCAGGTCAGCCTAACCTCACCAACAGAGCAGACAAGTGTTCCAATCTGTTATTCCCTGCATCTCTTATGCTTGGTGGTATTATCACTACCACACCACAAGCACAATCTTCCCCAGGTCATAGAATTCTTACTGTGGCCTAATTTCATCTGAAGGCACAGAAGTGAGGAGTGTTTTGCTACCATGCTGAATTCATTTTTAAAAAATGCTCACTCAAACTCTCCAAACCCAAGCACAAAATCAATAGTATCTCTTTTGTGTATTCTGTGTGCATATGCATATATATATGAGGCATGTCTATGTGATGATGTGGGTGTGCACATGTATTGTGTGTGTCTATGGGGGGTGCATACTTGTATGCATGTGTGTGTGTGAAAGAGAGAGAAACAGATAGAAAGAGAGATAGAGACAGTGACAGAGAGAGATTCAAGAAATCACAATAAAATCACAAAGCTTCCTACAGACTCAAAGTCCTGTGGCTCTCTAGCTGACAAGCTATCAATGTCAAATTTGCCTGGAGAGCTTGTTGATGCACAACCTGTAACTTGTCCCCAGGCCTTCTGTTTCTTTCAGATTTGAACAGAGGTCTTATCATTTACAGTTTTAACAAGCTTCCAAGGATAGTATACTTGCCACTATCACTTTAGCTCAAATTTGACTACTTCACAGAATAAGTCCACTCCTTCAAACCATTCTTTAAATATTTTCTAAAAGCTGTCTTATTGGTTAGTGTGACATTGTATATGCATTGTCTTATTATCAGGCTTTCTACTCTATTCTGTTGACTTCTGTGTCTACTTTTTCCAATGTTACTCAGTCTGTTTGCTGTAACTTGATATTGTAGCTTCATAAATTTTGACATCAGTTAGTACATATGCTTCAACTTTAGTTTTCCTTTTCAATTGTTTGTGGAGCTCAAATGCCTTTTCATTTATACATAAAATTTAGATTTCAGTTTGTGAAGTTTTAAGAAGATAACCTGCTGAGATGGTGATTGGCACTACATTGAATTTATAGATGACTTAAGAGTAAAATTGACATTCTGACAGTATGTTTTCTGATGCCTGAACATAATATACTTCTTGATTTATTCATGTCATCTTGAATTCCTTTCAATAGCACTCTGACTTTTTATGGAGAAGTCTACACACCATTAAATTTACTACAAAGTATATATCATTTAATGTCAAAAAAGCATATTTTCACCATATATTACAGTGAAATTATAGTAGTTTGGTCTTTTTCTATAATAATACAATTGATCTCTGACTATTGATCTTGTATTCTACAAATATGTCCAAAATAATTATCAATCCTAGTAGTATGTCCTTTGTTATGTCCAAAACAGGCTAAATGACAGACTGGGCCCAGCTCAGGCTGAAGTCTGACTGAGGATAAGAAGGATTGCTACCTAAAATCAGCATTCCACAGAGATTTTGTAGAATTGGTTTCTGTTTGTCAAGAAAAGCTATTACCTCCCCTATCTGTCCCCTATAGCCAACAACTATAAATCCCAAATTAGTTGAGAAAAAAACTATGACACAAAGTTTGCAAGGATTTTAAGCAAGCTCCTAATAGTAGCTAATAATGGTGGAAGCCAGCCAGGATCATGAGGAGGTTCCTCCCCTTGGGTAGCTTGTGGGGGGTTTTAAAGGCAGATTCCATTAGGCTATGCTTCCATCAGGCCCAATCAGGGGTGAGCACACATCCTGATGTGTAGCAAGATGTTTTGCCAAAGAGTTTTCTGTCCTGTGCAGGTCTTCTTATGGTTACATGTCACTTGAACTTCTGGGAACAGCTTAGGATATGAAGTAGAGTGTTGGCAGTTGGAGTGATAGTTGGTGGGATGGTTTGAGAGGTGATTGTTCAGTTCCCAATGAGCTCCAGTTCTCCAAGCTTCAAACAGATAATGACAGCCAAAAAGGGCAGTGAGTGACTTTTTCTCTCTTTCTATCTTTAATGGCCACCTGCAAGAGTGGTGAAGATTTTTCTCTTTCTTTTCTATTTTTTTTAGAGCTAGAAGGTAAAAGGGACAGTGAGAATCTGTTACAAGTTGGGAATCAATTACAAGTTATGAATCTGTCACAGTAGCAGTTGGGACAAGAGAATAGGAGTATTCAGAATTCAGTTATAAATGGTGTCAAAATGAGGGGCAAGAAAATAAAGATAATGGGAAATTTGATTTCAAATGCAGTAGGCAGTAGAGGAAGAAGGGATGAATGTTTGTGTTCAAGAGACCAGAAAAATATTTATGGTGGCTGTTACCACTGGGATATGTATCACTTTGCTTTCAGTGGTGATTTGCCTTTTCTTTTTCTTATTTTGCTTCTATTTCATTTGAAAAAGGGTTAAGGTGGCTATGCAACTAGAAGAGTTGCCAGGGAAATTGAAAAGGGCCAAGATAGGAAAAGGGAGATCAAAAGGGTTTAAACTTTTATTTCTTTTCTAAAAAGGAAATTATATTTAAAAAATTGGTGGTGCTAGTAACAGAAATAAATGGAGAATTAGAAAAAAGGGAATTGGTGGTGCTACTAAAAGAAATATGGGGGGTAATTATAAAAGGTGGGGAAAAGGAAAACTGAAGAACTGGGAGCACAAACTGAGGAACAGGAAACACCACTGGATTCATCCCCAGTGACAGAAGGATTTTCCCCTGGGTAGATAAAAGAGAGGAGATTGTTTAGGATGCTGGTCCTGTTAGGAATATAAGGGAAGAGTCTGTACAGGAAAATGGTCAGATAAAGCAGCACTTCTCAAAAGAGGTGTCAAATTGTGGATCCTCAATACCACCTCAGGTGGAAGAAAAGCAGCCTAGGGTCATGAAATCACCCTCAGTACTTTGAAGTAGTGAGCCAGCATATTTCAGCTGATGAGGACAATCCCCAAGGTTATAATAAAACAAGATGGCATCCGATAGAAATGAGTGATTTAATGAAATTGAAGGAAGCTGTGGTGTCCTGTGGCTTGCATTAGTCCTTGTAAAGAGGGTCATGAATAACTGGGTACTGCATTATCAGATAGTCCCATTTAATTGGAAAGGATTAATATCAGCTAAACTAGAGGTAGGTCTTCAGCTTCAATGATTAACTTGGTAGAGAGAAGCAGCAGCAAACATGGAATAGCAGAAAAGGGCTAGAGGAATAAATATAATCTAAAACTGGCTCCTTGGTGAAGGTCTGAATTATAAGAACAGATTCAGTTTGATGACATGACCATAGAACAATGTCATTTAGCAGCTTTATGAGCTTAAGAAAAAGAGGAACCAAGAAAAACATCCACCTCATTCACAAAAATTATACAAGACTCAAGTGAACCTTTACAGATTTTTTGCAGCAGTAAATACAGTCATTTATCCAAGAGTTAAGGCCAACAATTTATAAGTCGGACTTCATAAAACTAAAAATCTTCTGCATACAGAGATAAATAATCCAGTGAAGTATATGGTTTAGAATAGGAGAGTATCTTTGCCAGCTGTACATCTGAGAGAGGATTAATATCCAGAATACATAAAGAACTCAGAAAAACAGAGACAAAAGAAAAAATTGGCCTTGGACCTGAACATTGAGAAAAAAACTGACTAATAAATATCTATAATTTTCTTTTACCTCTTTTCACTTTTTTATTACTGATATTTCATTCCAGTGTTTCATAGATGCTAGAGCTAAGCAAGCTCACAGTACCAAGATACATCCTGATCTTCACCTTTTATTTCCGTATATTTTTGTTTTTCTCTTTAAAGTCAGTGTTTTAAATGCAGCATATACTTTAGTCTTGCTTTCTATTGAGTATAGCAATAACTACCTTTGGAGTACTAGGCAATTCACATTTTATGATAATATTGATGTTTGGTTTTAAAATATATATTAAATTAACCTACATAATTCCTAATAGGAAATTGCTGCTTCATTGTTTCTCAGTAAAAAGGCTTAGCTTATGCAATAAGAAAATGAGAAATGACATTCAGAAAGATCATCTATTCCAAAGAGTCTGACACACCCACACCAATCTATGATTTGAGATACACACCAAGTGCACAATAAAAGACTATAGCTGTAGACTATAACTAAACTTACAGGAGCTGGCAGCAATTTTAAGGCACTGAAGACTTGCCTTAAGACAGAAGGAATTTAGAAATGATAAAACAAGTGCTCTTCTGAACAGGTATACTGACTCTAACAATGTATCTTACATTTGCACAGCAATAAATGTGAATTTTTAAAAATGCAGATGAGACATAAAAGAAATCTTATACCTTTTGGTACCATATAATAGTGAGGACTGGTCATACTTTCCCAGTAAGTTGATTCTGCAAAGCAAAGCTCTCACAGATAACATTCATCTTGTTTTTCTATAAATTCTAGTATGCACATGCACATACCTTATGATTTTATAAAGCAATGGTGATACTTAAGAGATGTCATAAGATAAAAATCACTCAGAACATCTTCTTTCAGAGAACAACTGGTGTGAAGCAGATGTACTGAAATAAGCATTTGTTTCAATGCCAGAGATTAGAGAGAGAGGAGATTGGAAAGAATCAGGCCCTGCTGGCCATACCCCAAAGATGATTCTTTTTGATAAAGTTATAAAGATGGTTTTACATTGCAATGTGCAGCAGGTAGAGTTTGTGTATGTGTGTGTGTGTGTGTGTGTGTGTGTGTGTGTGTGTGTGTGCACGCACGCATGCGAACTACTGTGCAAGCAGTGATACATGAAACACATTGAAGCAGCAGCTTGAAAAATATTCAGCTATAAAGAAGGAAGACCATTTTTCTTCATTGTAACATAGATAAAACACGCACAAATGGTAGTCAAGTAATTCTATAAACAAGATAAACCTATTTGAGGAGTTGTAATATGCCTAACTTGTAGCAAGTAAGTATAGTGTCAAAATAAAGTAACACCAGATCAAATCAAACAAGCAAAACTGCATGATAATAGTTTCTACCCTAGACACCCCATACAACTGTACATATTCTGTCTCTAAATTATTTCCTTAGTATTAGAAGCCTTTATTGCTACAGTTTGCTCAGGAACTTATTCAATACATAAGCACCAAGGTAAGGGAAGATACCCTGATTCTGACTCCTTACTTGATTTAGTACTGTAAAGTTAAGAAGGAGCCACTCAAGCTGCTCAAATCTTGTTTCACTTCTCTTACCAATTCTAAACTTCACATCTGCTTCAACATAGCTAGGTTCCAAGTGCAAATACTATCATGCCTTTTGATCTTCAGAGCCCTCTAAGCCTAGTACTACCCATACAGCTTACCTGCTGCATCCTCCCTGGCAAGTCGTCTTTCCCCTCTGTCACTGCTGAGTTCTCCTCAGCTACAGAGCACTAAGGAGTTGCTTTTTCTAGAAACCTAAATTATGTAGATGGATTTTATAGCAAGTTATTCCCTTTTAAATTGAATTTTATGTAAGATATTTATGTTTATTGTAAAATTAAATCCTTCTACAAAGATCATGTAGCGGCTTATAACAAAAGGCACTGAAATTAAATGCATAAATGGAAATAGAAGGACCAAGGAGAAGAATATTAAAATGCCAAACATCAAGGACAATGAATTCACCCTGCTGAGGCTTCAAATCCTTTCTGAGCTTCTTGATATAAAAACATTCTCACAGAAAAACATAAGGAAAATGTACCATTCAGAAAAACAAGCTTCTTTTCAGCAAGGAATTCTAAAATCAAATGTATTGTAGGAGACTCTATACAGAAGACCCTAGTGCATGTAGAAGACAATGCTCTTAACACAGTGGGCCACAATATCCCAAATAAACTGCAAACGTCTGCTTCTAATTGCTATCATTGCGTAAGTAGAGCCCATAGTACATTCACTGCAACTTAATATTTGTACTTTGTCCGTGAAAAATCAAGAATAAGTTCAGCAAATGACCTCTTGGTGATTCAGTCTGTTACAAAGACAGGATTTCTATAAGTCCTATACTTAAAAACAAGCTTTCTTAACTACTTTTTCAGGTGGACTTTTAATAGTAGAAATTAGATCCTACTTGTATCACTTTTTTAGCTCTGAGACAGAATAGCTGAGCAAAGCAATTTAGGGGAAGGGTTCATTTTGGTTCCATCACAGTTTCATAACAAGGGAGACATAATATCTGAAGAGGCTCAATCTAGTGGTAGGTGCTTTTGGTATGGTTGATCACAAGATTGCAGATCAAGAAACAAGGATATTGGGCTACAACCTTCAAATCTGCTGCCAGTGATCTACCTCTACCAGGTGTGCTTCCCATGCCAAGTTTTCCACAGCCACTCAAACAGCACTACCAACTGGGGATCAAGTAGCAAACATATGAAGCTATGGATACATTTCACGTGCATGGCACTTTACAGGTTCATTGTCATTTGCTGAACTCTAATTCACAATTAATGAGCCTCGTGTATCAGGATAGCTATGAATGCAGCCCAACACAACACTGTAAACTTTCTTAAAACATTATATTTTGTGTGTGATTTTTTAAACCTAATTAGAGGGTTCTTGAGAATGAACTTTATAGGTGAAAATGTTGTGTCATATTGTCAAAAAGTGAGATACACTTGATGCCACCAGCAATGGAGGAACTGAAGAAAATAATAAACTAAGGCAGAAAGAGAGGGGAGAATAATCTAGATGCATGAGAGATTTTTCAGTGATCATGGAAGATTTTGGGACTCTGAGGTTCAGAGAAAATCCTAATATGAGGAAAAACTGGCTTAGCAGCTCAGGTTTGGCTTCAGGTTTGCACATGTGCATACCACCAAAGCTCATATATTCAGGGACTATTCTTTATATAAAATGATTGTAGTCCACTATGCTTTAGCAAGGGAGTGAACTTTAACAAGCAAAATAAAATAACCCTGAACAACACAATTTTAAATATGTAGCAGTAGTCTTGAAGTTGTTAAATTATTATTTTCACATTAATTCATTACTTGGTTTCAACAACAACATTGCTACAAATGTAAGGAAAAATCAGGGTCTTTTCTACTTGGTCCAGAATTTTAAAGGTAGTCTATGGAATATTGCTTCCCCCTCTAACCTGTGCTCCCTGCCAGTTTCTATCCTTGCAATTGTCACAGTGTTTATATATTTTTTTTGGAAAATTATACATCCATTTATTCCCAGATCATCATTACTAGCAATAAGAATCATAATGTGCACACTAATTATATCATTTTTTCCTCTTTTTATAAAATCCTGAAGGTTTAGAATACTCATTTCTAAGTTTACAACAGTCAATGCTGAGACATATCATGGGGGGGGAGCATTTTCAACAATGCTAGTCTAATTGGATGTCTGCCTGCAGAAGAATGCAAATCGACCCATATCTTTCACCCTGCACAAAACTCAAGTACAGGTGAAACAAAGACCTCAACATAAAACCAGATGCACTGAACCTGATAGAAGAAAAAATGGGGGATAGCCTTGAGTCCATTGACACAGCAGACAACTTCCTTGACAGAACACTGAAAGTGCAGGTACTAAAATCAATGATTAATAAATGGAATCTCATGAAACTGAAAAGTTTCTATAAGGCAAAGGACACTGTCAATAAGACAAAACAACAGCCTACAGAATGGGAAAAGAATTTCATGAACTCTACTTCTGATAGAGGCCTAATCTCCCAAATATATAAAGAACTCAAGAAACTAGACATCAACAAAGCAAATAATCCAATTTAAAAATTGAGTATATATCTAAACAGAGAATTCTCAAAACAGTGCTTATATTTTAGAAAATATATTTTAATGCAGTCTGGGGGAATCAACTTCTCTGTATTCATACAGTTCTGATCTGCCACCCTTTTGCCCTAACTTCAGTGAGAAAGCCACACACTATAATACAGAAATGTTCCTGAAGCATGCATTGCTTTAGGCTGGAAGTATTTGCATGGTAAAGTCAATATGTGCTGAGAAATCACTAACGTGCTTGAGAAGTTCCTAAACAACTCATGCATTATACGATTCTATACATTTCAGACCAGATAGACAGAAAGAAACAAAGGGACTGATATAATTATATAATTAGCAAGGGTGAACTGGGCAATTGATATTTTAAAGGCCCAGAAAGCTAAAGTCAAACAAGTGAGAACTAATCAGTGTCTTTGGTCTGACTTTCAAAAGTGGTAAGGAAAGAGAAAGGCCAAGATTTAATTTGTGAATTATTTTTAATAGATTTCATGATGATATGGAAAATTTACTGGCCCTAAGCAATTAAATTGCATTTATTCTTTTAACAATACTGCTGATAAAATACCCTGGGCCTGTTTATAAAGCAGGCTAAAGGAAGCTGGCTTTCCATTTCTAAAAGTCCATTATTAAATATCAGCCATTAGAAAAAAATACTGTAAAATTACTGTTTATCTGAAAAAAATACATGAGATAAGTTCTGGGAAGGCACACAGATCAGCTGTATCCTCCTAACTTGCCAAATCTATTCATTTTTGTTCTTTCAAGAAAAAATTGTTTCCACATATAAAAACAAAGGGCATTGGACTTACTCCCTTTTGCTAAATAAGGTCATAGGTATTTCTTTTCTTATTTCTTTTTTTTTTCAGAAATAAATTTTAACATTTGGGATAATTTTTTTCTCAGCATTTTTATACAATCACATCTGCAAATATAAAAATATTATTAAGAAAGTCACACATAAAATACATAATAAATTATTGGTATTAACATAACCCAACTGATACTTTTTGTATACATCCAACGACATCATCGGTCCCAAGACAGTTCTGTTAAAATAATGTGATCTTTCTGAATTTCTTGGATGGGGATCTACAACTCTATCTTTCAGGCAACTCTGGATAAAAAGTGAGATAATTTTCTCCAGGTATTTATTTCATTTGTGACACACTTCAAGCAAATTGTGCTCATTTCCTCCCTTTTCTCTTTGTATCTCAATATTTAATGTAGAAAGAGAAGGTAGACCCAGGCTGAGTATAGATACTACCATGTGAGTCCTTTTTAAATATGAGTTGACACATCTAAAGTATAGGTCCCAAAATTCAGCATCTTCCACTCCCTCATTTAGCAAGTATATCCATCTTATGAAGAGCAGTTATCTCAAACCCTCCAAAACTACCTGCATTTTAAAAGAAAGGGAAAAGCCCCCAAGCTGTTTCCTAATTAAATAGTTCTGTTATGAACAGTAGAGTTAAGAGCAAATTCTGTGGCATGAGCTTCTGGACACTCCTTTGTCACTGTGTTGCATGAGTTCCCTCTTTTAGCTTAAGTGTGACAAATGAGAGTAAGACCACATAAATGCAGTCAGAGTAAGTGAAGGGATCTGTGTGCTTGATACAGGCTGTCCTTCTAAGAATGCCATCAAAACCTCTCAGAAACTCTCCTACAGCCCAAAAATTTGGGTGGCAAAAAGATATGCTATATGGCTGATTTTTGTGATGTGGAAACTGCCCTGTTAGTCAATTTAGGAAGCACACTAATGCTAATAGATGCTCATATTATGAAACAAATCCAGGTCTTTATCCCACATATTTAGAGAGACAGCTGAAGGAAATAAGAACAATTTCATCAATACCATCCATGCTTTCTTGCTCAGCCCATCTCCTTCCAATTCCACCAAGCAATAGTTGCAGAAAACAGAAGATTCCATCTTCCAGGGGCCGTGGCTCTTAAAAGAAACCATGCTTTATTCCTCCAGAAACTTCTCCATGCCTATCATGCAGAAAAGCATTTTCTGAAGCTTTCCACTCAGATGCCAGATGTTGGCAGCATAGAGCCCCTCCAAGACTCACTGATTCCTTCCAGGGAGGGTCCCTGGAACTCAGCACCTCTTCTCAGCTAACAGAAAAAAAAAGATGTAGCCTTCTTTCATCCTGCCCCATGGTTTCCAAGTTACATGTTTTCTACCTTCATTGGAAGGGTGTAAAGCTCCTGTACTCATTATAATGTAGGGAACAGATGGAGCTGGCTTGTTTTGCAAAAACAAATAGCTATCTTATAAGTACAAATGGAGTAAGCAGCACAATTACTACCAAAGAACTGGGCTTTGAGACTGCCAGATGGTTTGGTTAGAAGGAAAAAAAACAAGGCCGTCTGCCAGATTCACAGCAGGGACTGCCCTCTTCTTTGGAATATGAAGAATCACAAAGAACTAAGTAACCCTGATACTCATTTCGTATTCTACCTCTCCAAAACATAGCTCTTCTCTCTGGCTACAAAAGGGAGAATGGAGGAAGACTAAGGCTACCAGTAAGTTTTTCCAAGGTAAAAACAGAGAATTGAGAAGAACTACTTGTCCATAATACAGCATCTATCAGAAATCCACTTTTTAAAAGTAAGAATTTAATTTTGAAGAACACTGATACAAAGTGAACAGATGTTCTCTGTTTGTTTGTTGCCTAAGACCAACACTGGCATTCGGATCCTTCCTTGCCACTCTGCCTGAGAAGCTGAACTGATGTGGGCTAATCTCACTCTGGCTCAACATTCACATCTATATTATAGATCTCTATAAGTAACGTTCACTCAAAGTACCAAGTTAATTGATCTGGCAAAGTAAAGAAAATTTTTAAAAGAAAATCAGGTTGCTCAAACTCCATATGGTTTATTAAGAAATCTGAGCCTGGTGGCTAATTTTATTAATCAAGGAAGGCAGACATCTTCTGAATGCTCTGCAGGTAAGTACCTTAAGGGTGACACTGGAGACATATATCCAAGCACCAACATCCCTAGACTAAATAATCCATATGGCTTCTCCTCATCATAAGTGTCATTGCTTTCCTTAACTTCTGTCTCAAAGAGCTAACTCCACTTATTTTAAAGTTTGAAAGAATATTCTATCCAGTGGGCAGAATCCATAAAAACCAGAATGTGAATGGATGGAGAGTGTCTTAGCATATGCTAGAATAGAGGCATAATAGCCATGTTTTAGAATAGTCACCAAAGATAGCTTCCATACAACCATCCCCTTCCTTCCTTTCTTGACTTTGTAGGCTCATTTAAAGACAGTGTTTTAGAATCAACACATGAGCATCTATATTGTGCCTCTAGAGCTCCACATGGTGGACTAAATCATTCCATTAGCAAATGTTTAGGAAATCTTACCCTATTCGAGGGACTTTTACCTTGATACAGTTATGGGTGGTTGTCAATTCTAAAGGCAGATCCCATATATGAATCTCAAATCTACATCACTTAATGAATAAGGAAGGTAGCTTGTAGTTGTTGTCTTAATTGTCTTTAGTTATGAGATGAAGGTTATTATAATACCTACTATCTAGAGCTACTATTATGATTTATTGATTTTTATAAAAATAAATAATATAAGGCTATATTATAATTTGTTCTGTAAGTAAAGAGAACAAGCAAAAAGCAGACACTGACCAAATGAAGAATACACTTAAAACGTCTAAATTGTTTCAGAGAGGGGACAGTGGACAAAATAGAATTTTAAAACTATTGAATAATATGTTTCATAGTCAAACCCATTTTATAATAATAAAATTTGATTTCAATGTCCTTATTACATTTCAGTCTTGCTATACAAAAACTACAATGCATGGAGGAATTATTGTGATCCATTTCATTTAAGTTCTGGAATAACAGCATTCTTGTAGTGCCTTGAGGAAAGCTCATCCCATCTTATGGTTGAGAAAACTAATATCATAGTACAAAACAACAGGACCTGAACTGAACCCCTAGGGTTCCACCCTGGGATATCTGTGTCTTTTTTATCATTGTCACGTTGGTTCACTGCTAGCCAGCTACTCAAATTTGCCTATAGTAGACATATCACAATAAGCAATTTATCTTTTCTGCATTTCCTAAGAGGCTGTTCCCATTACCTACCATGTTACTATCCCTTTCACCCTGCCCCATACACTTCAACAGTAAAATATTCCATTTCCTCTCTTCTAATCTCATGCCTCAAATTCATGCCCCAAATTCATCCCTCAAATACCATTCTCCTATGGAGTTGATGCTACCTGGTGGATCACCCCAACTCCTATGACCACAAACCCCAGTGGTTTTTCTGACACACTCCCCACATTCTCAGTATAGCTGTACATTCCTATGACCTGTTTCTCTTATTTATGTACTGTGTACAGGCTTCTAATTCATTTCTATAAGACTAAAACTGGCACAGGCCAAATGTAGAAGCCAATTGGAATGTTAGGATTTTAGAAATTTATAAAATGAAGAAAGTTGTAAAATTGATAGTTTTCCATCCCAGATTTTGGAAAGAGAAAGTGACATTTAATTCCAAAAGCTCCTGTTAAACATGAAGACTCATAGCCAGGTTAACATAGGGCCTTCTAACTTGGAGATGGTACCACAAACTAGTACAGAAGCTGAGAGGTGATCTTTAAAAAGTAAAGATATCTTGTGGATAAGTCCCAAGAAGAAAACAAAGCTTCTACAGAGCATCAAACTTGCCCAATCTAACCTGTGCAGACAGAAAAGGCACACCTCAACTCACAACGTCTGTTAGCTATTTTCTTTCTGACACAGGTTATTTCTGAATATTTCTTATTTGATAACTCATGTCACATTAAAAATAAGAATTTTTTAATCAGCATTTTTAGTTGTTTAGACTGGGAAGACCAATCACAGTATCTAACTGCCAAACTTGCATAAACAGAAGTCAATCTACTCATTTGGAAAATTGGATTTATTTTCTTCAAGTAGATTGAGTCAGTGCATTTATTTAATTTATTTACTTGGTTAGTCATGGAGTTAAAATAAAAATTATCCAATAAGTTTTCAACTAACAAAAGAAAAAGTGATGGTAAGTAAACAAATGTTTGGAATTTGGACTCAGTTTTGACCATCTTAAAACAATGCTGGAACATCACTATGAGTGGCAAGTTACTGAATCTGCTTAGCAAAGTTCATTCCATAAATAAGCATATCATGGTGTAAGAGCTTTATTTTTCATGGATAAAGAAATTAGAAGATAAAGATTCAGACTAATTTATTCTATAAACACTAATTAAAGGCTGCTCCATGTAGACCAGGGATCCTCCTGTATGTGAAGGATTTTCAAGAAAAAAAAAAGAAAAATGTCCCTCTTTCCCTTTAGAGTTTTCTAAGGAAAATGGTTTAAGTTGGCCTTTGGCTCTGAATGGACCATGGATGAACATGTCCTCTAAAAATGTGAAACTTCATGGGTTTGTAGGTGTAGATCATATAGCCTAAAAAACCTCAGGCTGAGAATTTAGCGGTAATCAGTCTGATATATGCATGTCTTCAGCACCTGAGATGAGAAACTGTGTATAGTTAGAAGAACACACTTCCATCACAGACTTCAAAGAACCATCTTGAGTACAGCTATAAGAAGTAAGACTATAGTCTAAGTCATCTGACAAGACATAATATACCAGGGAGGAGAATCATCAAAAAACAAACACAATAAAATCAGTCCTAAAAATTCATGAATTGAAACTATAAAATATAGGTTATAAAATATACAATTATGAATATAAAATATTAAACACAGAAAGTAAAACACTAAGTGAATATGGTAAACCAATACTTTGAAAGTCCTTAAAGCAAAACAAAAACAAAAACAAAACATAAAAATACAACTTTTATGTATTCCAAGAATGCAAAAGCATCAGAAAATTATAAAGAAAAAATAGCCAACAATTATGAATTAAGACAATAGATACTAGAGCTGGAGAGATGGCCAATGGTTAAGACTGCTTGCTGCTTGAAGACCAGAGCTCAGATCTCAGCTTCATCAGGCTGTTCACAACTAACTGTTACTCTAGCTCCAATGGTATGATGCCCTTTCCCGGCTTACTTAAATACTCAAGTACACACACACACACACACACACACACACACACACACACACACACTAAAATAAATCTTTTTAAAAATAGCTATTATTGGTAATATGAACAAAAATGTAGTGAACTTATAATGCTAAACACAGGTTGTGGGTTATGACAGCCAAAAGAAACAGAGAGAAACTGAAGACAGGTTGCTGTCATTGATTTAAGTGACCATTAATGTCCCGTGTGAAGTAATAATTAATGTTAGCATCTATGTATATCTCAGATTAAAATGAGACAAGAGCAGCCTCAAAATCAAACACAAAATATACATGAAGATAATAGATAATAGTTAGAAAAAAATCATCAAATGTGATCTTAGAAAAGCATAAGATATTTAATAACTGTGACTCAGACATTCAAAGCAATAAATGGTAGAACAAAATTGAAAATAACTACCCAAATGATTTACAAAATCACCAGGGCTTTCATAAAATAAAAACACAATTGTTCATTTCCTTAATGGATGATATTGAAGTGATCATTATCTACAGTCGAAGAGAAAATCAGAAGCAATAGCTGAAAAATTACAATGTAGCCAGAAAATGGAAAGCATAGAAGAGAGATTAGGTAACATGGAAGACAAAATAAACATATCTAAATGAAATTTCTTTGAAATTTTCAAAAGAAAGAATAAATGAAATAAAGAAGACAGGATACATGGAGAATTATAATATGTGACTTAGAATGTTCTGGAACTGACAAAAGGCATGACTTCAAAAATACATAACGCACAGATTAACTATGAAGAATAAAGAGAAATACATGTGTAGACAATTTATCTTGTAACTGTAGAAAACCCAAAACACAGAGATTTTAAAAAGAATCAGGTAAAAGAAGAAAAAGAATAATTCACTTGAAAAGGAAAATCAATTAAATTGATACTGTGATCCTTGATATCTACCATGCAGATCAAAGACAGAAAAATGCTGTGTTCAAATGCTGAAAATAACTATTCAATATTCTTGGATTTTTGTTTGTTTGTTTTCTGGTTTCTGAACTCTGTCCATTAAGGCCAGAGAGGAACGGAACCTTAAAACAAAATGGGGTGCCTTTGTGTTTCAAACCAGTGTATCCAGAAGGTCCGCTTCCCACAGGAGAAAAAAAAAGAAAATTGCTTAAAGTTCTACATATGAAAACAAAAGAAAGGTAGATTTTAAGGAAAAAACAGCTTTGGGGGTTTAGCAAAACACTACATAAAAGTAAATGATTTAATTCACCAAGAAAAATATAATAACAGTGTACTGGATTTATATAACAAATAGCCTCAAACTAAAAATTATTGATGAACTTAAGGAAAATGGACAAATAGTAGCATTATGAAAGAAAATTCTAACACATTAATCACAACAATTCAATTCAAGACACTAAAATGTGAGTGAAGTATAAGACAATTCAACACAATTAGCAAGGTTCATTGGCTAATCATAAGATCTTTAATATATGTCAGTTAAAGAATATTCAGATTTCTAAGTGAACTTCAATACTTTCATCTGACTACTATCTGAGTGGCATAAAACAAGTATTTAAGAATTAAAATCATACAACTTTCTTGCTAATAGAGCAAAAAGTAACAATATTTTTTTAAATCTATAATTATTCTATGTTGGAACACTAAATCCCACTGTAAAATCAATTATGAATTAGTGAAGAAGACATAACTAAAAATGTATAAAAACTGAATAAAATGAAAATATGACAAATTAAAACTTATTAAATACAATAATATATTAGGAATTTGTAGACATTAGAAGAAGATTTGTAATTAGAAGATTTGTAGCAATAGGAAAATGAAATAAATTTATGTGGTCAGACTGTTGCTAAAGGATAATTTACAATAAAAATTAATATAAATGACATCATAGAAATTGGTAATTTTACCTATTGATCATTTCAGATACAATGAAGTCAAGTTACTTAGGACATTTTCTAGAGGCATATCTTTAAAATTCAAAAATGTGAAAACTCAGGAAACTCAAATAATCTTAACAATCAATCTGTGTATAATGGTCATACTAAAGGCAATCAACCATAAAATTTTTTTTTTAAAGTATAGATTTTTTTAAAAGTATCAGGACTCACTTATTTGAGTACTGGCTGTACAAAGTCATTACTACTGATTACAACTAATATGAAGAGCAGTAACACAGTTGCCTTAAAAACAGCATTAAAAGGTTGGATGTAGTAACTCAAACCTGTAATCTTAACACTTGGGTGGCTGTGGCAGGAGGATTGATATGAGTTCAAGGCCACCCTGAAGATAAAAATAAAAAATAAAATGCAATTTAAAAAAATTACTGATTTTAGATTTTAGAATAGTTAAAATACCTGAATAGACCCTACAAAATCAAACTTCCTGAGAGTAGCAACTAGAAACTCTGATGAAAAAATATATTAAAATGAAACTGAAACTGCCTAGAGGTACTTACTGCCATTTACTTAAAAGAAAGTATAAAAAGCTTGAGAACAATGCACTGTCTGATTGATATGGTTGCCAGGTTTGTGAAGTCTTCAGCTTAATAGCAAACAGTGGCCCTTCAAATCCAAGAGAATTAATTGTCCCTTTTAAAGTGGAAAAGGTAAAAGAAATGATTATACAAATATCATTTATTCAAGAATTAATATCAAGGACTCAACATGTAGTAAGCCTGGTAGGGAGAAAAACTGCCAACATCAATCCCATACTGGTTTTTCTTCAAGCAGTTTGGGGTTACATTAATTAATTACCAAACAGATAGTTAATCTGTATCATCCATAAGATACAGATAAAATCTGTCAGCTCTGGGCAAAGGGGTCACGGAAGAGACTGGGCAGAAACTCAATTGAGAATGAGAAGTTTGAGGTTTTGCTTTTAAAAAAGGTAAAGAAGAAATGGATAGGGCCAAAACTGAACCACAGAAGGGAAAGATGGCTGATAGATAGCACAGCTGAAGTGAGGATTGTCTGCATCAGGCTTTTGTTTTAGAAAAGCGACCTGAGAAAGAGCTTTTAATGACAATGACAACAAAATGACTTAGAAGTTTCTACCTATTGTAAACCAGAGAGATTTAAAAAAAATACAGTTTAGGATAACCTTAATACCTTTTCAAGGAACTCTTATTCTCTGTAGAAGAAAGTAAAAGAGCAGCTGTAGTTTAAATCCAAATGTAAAAGAAGCAAATTGTTATGAAATTGATCATATAAAATATAATCTAGTGATAGTGATGTTAGAAAGAGCTACAGAAGTACAGAGAAGGAAAATTAATAAATTTAAGGTATAAACTATATCATACATGTCTCTTCGTAATACTTATCAGACACATCAGTTGAAAGAGAAATACTGTCAACTATTCCCATAAGACTTGGTCAGCTTATGACAGAAGTATATAACATGCTTCAAGAACCTCTGTTAGAAGAGGTTAAGATTAACAATTAGTAATTGGAACTTCATGAAGCTGAACAGCTTCTGCAAGGCAGAGGACACTGTTAATAAGACAAAACAGCAGCCCACAGAATGGAAAAAAGATTTTACCATTCTGATAGAGGGCTAATATCAAAAATATTTAAAAATCTCAAGAAACTATACACCAACAAAACAAATAATCTGATTTTGAAAAATGAGGTATAAATCTAAACAGAAAATTCTCAAAAGAGGAATATCAAATGACTGAGAAACTTAAAGAAATGTTCCACATCCTTAGCCATTTGGGAAATCCAAATCAAAACCACTTTGAGATTCCATCTTACACCTGTCAGAATGGCTAAGATCAATAACACAAAGAACAGTCATGCTGGCAAGGGTGTGGAGCAAGGGAAACACTCATTTACTACTGGTGGAAATGCAAACTTGTACAGTCACTATGGAAATTCATACGGTTATTCCTCAGGAAACTGGAAATAAATCAACCTCAAGACCCAACTATACCAACTCCCAGAAATATACCCAAAGGATACTTCATCGTACCACAAGGACACTTGCTCAACTGTGTTCACAGTAGCTTTAAAGAAATTGTAGTACATTTATACAATGGAATATTACTCAGCTATTAAAAACAATAACCTCATGAATTTTGCAGGCAAATGGATGGAACTAGAAAAAAATCATCCTGAGTGAAGTAACCCAGTCCAAAAAAGACAAGCATAGTATGTATTCACTTATATGTGGATGTTAATTGTTAAGTGAAGGAGAAATGACTAATATCCACAGACTCAGAGAGACTATGCAACAAGGAGGGCCCCAATGGGAACACAAGGATCAACTGGTGAAGTAGAAATTGAACAGTTGGTGCTGCTAAACTGGGGGGCGGGGTGTAGGCGACCAGGAGTGGGGGAGGTTTGGAGGGAGAGAACATATGGAGGGACAACCAGAATCAGGAATAATTACAGGGTAATCAGGAGACTAGTGCAGTGGAAACTTACCAGAATCTATGAAGGAGACTCTAGCAAGAACAGCTGAACCTGAACAGGCCACCTCCTGGCTTCCAGTGGTGGAACTGGGATACAATCCCAGCCACAAAACCCCCAACCTATAGCCTATCTGCCCAAAAATATATGCTGAGACAATAGGAGGGCAGAACCACATGCCAAAGGAGGGAAGCCCTGCCTGATACTGCAGATTAACCCAGGAACCAGAGACTGGATAGCCTGGAGATAATTTCTAATAATGTCATGTTCTACTCATAGATTGGTACCTAGCCCAGTCTTCATCAGAGAAGCCCCACCGGCAGCTGATGGGAGCATATACAAAGGCCCAGGGCCAAACATTGTGCAGAGCTCAGGGAACCCCATGGAAGAGAGGGATGAGGGATTGCAGGGACCAGAAGGTTCAAAGATACCAGGAGAACAGTGTCAACTGACCAGTACTCTCAGGGGCTCACAGAAACTGAAGCAGCAGACACAGAACCTGCAGGGTCCCCTAAACACATCTTATGTTGTCTGGTTTGGTGTTCTTGAAAACTCCCACAGGCTGGATTGGGGGAGACTCTGGCCGTTTTACCTGCCCTTGGGACCCTTTTGCTCAGGCAGGATTGCCTAATCCACTCTTGATATAGGGGACTAGTGGGTTAACTCATGCCTTGTTTAAGTGGTAACTCTGAGAAGATTGTTCTTTTCTAGGGAGAAGTGGGGGTTGGAAGGTTTGGCTGGTGTTTAGTGGCTTGGGGCAGGGGGTAGATCTGAGGGAGAGGGGAGATGGGGGGAGCTGGGAGGAGTGGAAGAAGGGGAGGAGGGAAGTCAGAATGCATTATATGAGAGAAGAAAAATAAATTAAAAAAAAGAGAAGTGGATATGAGAAAGAGGGAAAGGAAATGCTCTAAGGCACCAGAATATGTTATTTCTCAGAAAGTGTCAAATAAATATGGAGAGAAACCTCTTTTGGAAAACTTATGAAACAGTGCACAACTGAGGTCAGCCATACAATAGAAGGATGCACACTTGTCATTTTCAGACAGTTTCTGGTTACTGCTGTAAATCTGGAGCTTGAGTCAGAAACTCCACAGTAATATTTTTGAGGTGGAGGTAGTTCTGTTGTTTGATAGCTGACTAGTCTCTTTCCTCACTTTACTGAGGAAGTCTCTTCTTTAAGACATGACAGGCAATTTTAATTTTACATACATACACACATGTATGTATGCACACGAACACACATGCACATGTGCACACAATTCTGCCCACATTGTTTTGGGGATGCCACTGTTTCTGAACAGGGCAGTAATGACAAGCAAGGTATACAATAGCTAATAAACATAATCTAATGGGATTACCTTTCAAGACATGGGGGGGCAATCTAATAAAAGTGTCATTTAAAAATGATCCAGGACCTCTGTAATGGCACCGTGCCCAGTTTATTTATTACCAGAAATCATGGATTCTTAGTGGACCAAGGAAAGGAACTCATGTTTAATAGGGTCAGCTGATTTTCTTTCCTGTGCCAAATGCTTACCTGTCACATGAGTATTTTTGAACCTTCAGAGATGCCTTTAGGAAACAAGTTCTCTATCTAAGGAAGTCTGTGTACTAGGTGTTTATTTTCTTCTACATGTAGTGTTAACATAAAATGACTAGCTTTCTATTTTAGTATTTAATTTTGGAAATAACTTTTTTGCTTCCAAGATCTTAGGGTCTAGAGTTCTCTATTCATTGTTCCTAAAACCTCTGGGCTGGAAGCAGATAGATTGTGCATTTAAATGTGGTTCTCTGTACATGAACTCCTCTTAACTGTCTTTTTGTTGTCAATTACCTTCCTGTTTATTTGCATAAGAGTGTTGCTCACACTTTAAAAACATGAAACAAATACAAGAAAGGTATTCTAATAATAAATTTATGTGTGTTCTAACTACAGACTAGCCAATCTTCCTCTCCTCAGGCTTTCTATTCCCAGATGTACATAAATATTGAAATCAAAACAACTGTTAATGCTACAATGATCTCTATGTGTTAAAGTAAAAAGGAAGAATCACTCATCCTTCACTTTCAGTCAAAAGAGAAATTATTAACTAGTAAATGTAATGAATCTTGACAGCCAAAACAACATAAAGTTAACCTTTTGTGCCAGTTAGCTAAGATGTAAATGCAAATTAAAAGTTCTTGAAGGAGCTGGGCGGTGGTGACACACACCTTTAAACCCAGCACTCAGGAGGCAGAAGAAGATAGATCTCTGTGAGTTTGAGGCCAGCCTGGTGTACAGAGTGAGTTCCAGAACAGCCAGAATTACAACATAGAAACCTGTCTCGGGGGGGAAAAAAAAGTTCTTGAAGAAAGTTAAAACATTTCTTCAAGGAACACATAAATATTAAATATTAAAATGAAATAACCTTACTGTTAACACACACAAAAAAATTCGTGATTTGGATGAAATCAGATTCAGCCTTCCCTCAAGTCAAAGCCTCATTCAAAGTGGGATTCTTCAGGTCTATGAAAGCTAACAGAAATATTAATGGTTCAGAGAAAAGGCAGAAGCTAGCAGAGTGTGGCTCATGAAGCTTAAGGACACCCACCATCTCCATAACATGAAGCATGAAGTGAATTAGAAGGTGGTGATGTTGAAGCTGCAGCAAGTGATCCAGAGATTGAGGAGGATGACTAATTGCATAAAATAAAACACAAACAGCCATCTAGAACTTTTATACCTGGGGAGAAATCCATACCTGCCTTCAAAACTTCTATAGCTTGCATTATGGACTGACACAACTAGTCACTTTAGTTGAAAACCAGTGCTCATTATTATTCTCAGCTTTCTAGAGCTATTAATAATTAGGCTAAATCTGCCCTCTCCATGAGCTATAAATGCAAAAACAAAGCTTGCATAGTGATGCATCTGTTTACTACATGATTTATTAAGAATTTCAAATTGATGTTGATAACTACTGTTCAAAAACAGGATCTTTTAAAAGTATCACTGTATGTAGATGATGCATTTAGCTACTCATGAGCTTTGATGGAGACATACTTTGTAGATAAAATTATTTTCATAACGTTAACATAACATCCACTCTGCAGCCGAAGCATCAAGGAGTAATTTCAACTTTTAAGTTTTATTATTTACCAAATGCAATTTTTAAGAATGTGGCTACCACAGATAGTGATTTCTCTGGGCAAATCTGAGCAAAGCAAGTTGCAAACTTTTGTAAAGTTCTTACAAACCTAGATTCATTGAAAACATTTGTGATTCCTGAAAGGTAGTCACAATATCAACATAAAGAGGGGTTTGGGAAAATGCTTACTCTAGCCTTTATGAATGACTTTGAAGGCTTCAGCATTTCAGTGGTAGAAGTATCTGCAGGTGCAGTGGCTACTAAGAGATCTAAAATTAGAAAATGAGCTTGAACCAATAAATATGAAAAAAAGAAATGCTAAACATCCTTAGCCATGGAGAAATGCAAATCAAGACTACACTCCATCTCACCTCAGTCAAAATGGCTCTGATTAAGAAGACAAATAGAGGCACAATGATCACAAACATCAACATGTTTTCTGGTGGAAATATGGATCAAGGACATCTACATGCCCTCTGGTGACAGCAATAGTCAACAACAAACAGTCCAGACATGAAGCTATTGAAGAGAGTCCTTTAAAAATTGATAGAGATGCTGAAGTGTAACTCTTTTAGTTGATGGTTTCTGGTGAAGTGGGTAGAGAAGGAGTCAGTTTTCTTAAGGGTCTAATGATTAGGAGTCTGACCATGATCCAGTGAGTATGCGGCAACAGATTACACTTTTTAAAAGAAGGGCACAGGGGTGGGAGGGTCAGCTGGAAGGAATAGTAAGAATGTATGATTGGGATACAGTGCATGAAATTCTCAAATATTTAATAAAAATATTGTGTTAAAAATAAAATAAAAAAGAAGACAAACAGTATAATGTCTGGCCATGAGTCTCTGCAGCTGCTCCCATCTGCTTCTGGAAGAAGGCTCTCTGATGACAACTGGGCAAGGCACTGATCTTAGGTCTCTGGGCTATCCATTCTCTCATTCCTGGACATCTAGGCACTGTCAGATATGGGCTCTCTCTCCTGGCATGGGCCTAAAGTTAAGCCTGTCATTGGTTAGATACTCTTACAAGTTCTGTGCCACCATTGCCACAGCACATCTTACAAGCAGGACAGATTGTAAGCTGAAGGTTTTGTGGGTGGGTTGGTGTTCCAGTACCACCACTGGAAGACTTGCCTGGTTACAGAAGATGGCCAATTCAGGCTCTGTGTCCTCCATTACTAGGAGATCTCAGTAGGGTCACCCTCATAAATTCCAAGAAGTTTCCACAACACTAAGTTTCTACTATGTCTCCCAATTCCAGGCATTTCTCCCTGTCTAACCCTAACACTAACCCTAACCCTAACCCCAACTCTCCATCCCTTCCTCCAACCTTATCCCTTCCATCACTGTCCCTACCTCCCCATTAGCCCCCAGTTCACCTGCAAGCTCTATTCTATTTTCTCTCTTTAGTGGAGATTCATGAATCTGTCCTAGATCCCTCCTTGTTACCTAGCCTTCTGGGTCTGTGAATTGCAGCATTATGCTTTACTTAACAGCTTATATAAACCATGTTTGTCTTTCTAGGTCTGAGTTACCTCACTTTGGATGATTTTCTTTCTATTTCCATCCATTTGCCTGCAAATTTCATGATGTCATTTCTTTTAACAGAAATCTTGAGGGGACCCTACAGAGAGGATGGAGAGGCTGTAAGAGTCAGAGGGTACTGGGGATCAGGAGAACAAGGCCCACTGAATCAACTAAGCAGGGGTCAAATGAGCTCAGAGAAACTGAAGCAGAAAGCAAGTAATCTGCCTGGGTCTGAAATAGGTCCTTGTATATGTGGCCTGACAGACTCCTGCTCTTTTATGAAGAGAAATGGAGGGGGGGTGGATCTAGAGAGAGGAGGTAGGGGAGCTGGGAGGAGTGGAGGGAGGTAAAATTGTGGTTCAATAATAAAAAAGAAAAAGACTAACAGCAACAAGTGCTGATAAGGATACAAGTGACAGGGAACTCTTAAACATGGCTGTTGGGAATATAATTAGACTATCTACTATGGAAATGAGTAAGGTGCTTCCATTTAATCTATTAAACCACACCTAGCTGTATATCTGAAAGAAATGAAGGCAGTATGAAAAAAAAACATTATATACATGGCCACATTTGTCATAACACTCTTCATAACATCTAATTTTTAGAATCAGCCAACATACCTATTAACAAATGAATAGATTACAAAAGAATATATGCCAGGCAGTGGTGGTGCACAACTTTAAACCCAGTACTCAGAAGGCAGAGTCAGGCAGATCTCTGCAAGTTCAAAGCCAGCCTGGTCTACAGAGTGAATTCTGAGACAGTCAGAGTTACCATAGAGAAGCCCTGTCTCAAAAAACAAACAAACAAAAAGAATAGATAACACACATGCACTATGTGATTCAACCATAAATAAGAATGAAATCCTGCCATTTGAAACAAAATGTTTGCAGCAGGAAGTTATCCTGTTAAATGAAGTATAAATAAGCCAGACAGAGAACGATAAGCATTAAATCTTTTTACTTGATATAGAAAAAAAAAACTTTTTTAAATAAGAGAGAGACTAATAGAGAAAGGGACCAGGAAAAGTGGAGAGAGAGAAAGGATAAGAGACAATAAAAAGGAAGGTAGATATGTTCAAAAACTGATTTCCATTGCTAATATACACTAATAGCTATAATAACAAAGAGAAAGAGAACCTGAAATAATCCTTAAGTTGCAATTTTATATAAAATGTTCTCACCCACTTTGTATATTACAGTTTAATATAAATTCAATTTTATATGTACCTAGAAACAAACTAAAAAGTGTGGCTTAAGATAATAGCTTTCTATTAGTGTCTAGAAGTTAACTCACAATATCTATGAAGTCTGTCTATAAAATAAGTTAGCTTCCCTGGAACCACAACACTGATGTAGAGGAAACTGTTATTGACTAATTTTTGCCTATGTATAAGTGGTCTTAAGTTAGGTAATGTGCATACATCATTATTTTTGTATTCATTCACACTTGTGAAAATTGTGGTACAAGTGGGGTAAATGTCCAAAGTCATGCACTGATCTAAGACAGTTGTGAAGGAATGTAGAACCAATACTGTCCCTACTTCCTTACTTTCCTACTGCCTATTACTCCAATGTCCTAAAAACATGAACTGGATTAACCATTTTGCTTCAAAGGTAGTGGGACAGGAATAGAACAATATATAAGAATTGCATTCTAGCATAATCAGAAGGTTATGATTGAATTTTATAAAATAAAAATATAATTGATTATGCTAGAATAATAATAATAAAATGTGTATACAACTTATAAATATGGCCATACTTATCTAAACATATTTTAAAAGGGCACATTACTTGTCTTTGGAGTCACTATTTTATCCTTAATTTGGGTTCCCAACCAGGAAGCTAGCTCAGAACTTAGGATCACAATCGTGAGCTGATGAAACAAATCTCAAGTGCATTGCACTTGTGTAACTATGAAAATCCAGTAGTTCTTGGGCAAACTTGCAGGCATCCTTATAAGCATTATCACTGCAAAAGTAAATGAAAGTAAGTAGTAATTAGGAGAAACAACCCATGATCTGGATAAATCTACTTTATCTTAGGAACATTTGGAAGGAATTTAAGAAAGAATAAAATCACAAGACCAGTGAGGCTAGAAGTAAAAAACACAACTCCATCAGCCTTAATATCTAAAAACTTGCCAAATATGGCACAGACTAATCAGTTTGCTTGTTTGGTTTAAGCTGAAGCAAGGAAGGAAGGATGTTGATCTGCAGAATCTTACTTGGTTACCCATCTGGTTGTCATGGCTCTACAGAAGCTATTCTTGATACAGGAGTACAGAGCTTAGGTCAAATAAAACACGGTTTGGGAGATTTTTCTGGAGATGGTGCCCACTTTTAGGAGCCTTATGCCTGTATCTTGGTTCTGTCCCTTGTTTCTCCCAAGAATGAAGAAGTCCACTTCAATGGCTATATGTTAAAATAAGAATCTCTAAAATGTATCAATATATACCCCTTTTAATAAAAATCTTCTATATTTTTAAGTAATTTATTTCTTCAAAATTCTTCTATCCAATTTAGAAAAGGATTGAGCATTTATCACCCAATTCTCTAAAATTTAAACAAAATCACTGTATATTGGCATTTACATTATTGCCTCATCATATTCATTTTATTCTTGAATAACTATTAAAATCAATACAGAATTACGATAGTCATTGTACATGACATTATTCCAGTAACAGCGGATTAAATTTAAGCTTATTTTCTCTATAGCATTGACCTACACCATCAGTTTAGTAGTGTTAGTTGTGCTTCATCACACAAATACAAGTAATTAAATCTGTGCTTAATTTTATGTTTTTATGATAAAATTTGTGGAATCAGGTGGTATATGCCAATGGTGGTTTAATTATACAACATCACAAGTGCAATGCTTTATATTTATGGATGAATTATGCATTATTAACTGTCAGATAAGTTAATTATTACTATGAAAATAATTTATAATACAGAACCCTCAAAGTCAGTGACTATCAAACAAGGAGCATTTATTACCACTCAGTTGTATGTGTGCTGTGTAGAAATCAACGATGGAGCTGGGCTTTACTAGGTGGTATTTTCTGGCTTAATCACATATCTTTGAGCGTAGCTAGTTGGCTAACAGAATCTCAGCTCACAATACCTACACTGAAATCATGCAATTCTTGACACCTCCATGCATCTATCATCTTCTGCATAGTATTAGGCTAGCCAGGGCTTGTTCTTCTCATAGGCATAAAAAGGAAGGAAGAAAACATACAGGCCCTATTGACAATCACAACGAAGACATCATGTTGCTATCATTCCTCTGGCCCAAACAAATCATATGGTTGAACTCAATATAATAGGGTGAGAAAACAAGTTCATGTGGTAAAAAGTATGCTAAAGAAAGAACTGAGGATGATAATACAGTTACCACCTACACAAGACTACACAAAATCCAAATCCAAAGCTTAGCCAGACATGGGACACAAATCTATAACATAAATGCTTGTGAGGTTGAAGAAATTGGTCTATGAGTCCCAATTCAGACCTTAAAAACACTAAAATTAAAAATAAAACCCAAGTTGAGTTGGGTGATGGTGGCATATGCCTTTAATCACTGCACTTGGGAGGCAAAGGCAGCAAGATCTCTGTGAGTTTGAAACCAGCCTGGTCTATAGAGTAAATTCCAGGACAGCCAGAGTTACAACAGAGAAACCCTATCTCGAAAAACCAAACCAAACAAACAAATAAATAAATAAACCCAAGGCTTTCTACAATTTGAAAGTGCAGCTATAGACAAGCAAAATGTTTTCATTTGTTAACCAAGTCTACTGGTGAATGTAATTTCATCTAACTACACACCACATACTGTAGTAGTTTCTGGATTATCCTAGAGCATGAGGTTGACAAAACACAATTCACATTAAACTTATATTCTAGTAATGGAAAAAAATAACAATAGCCTAAGTCGGAAAGAAAGGGTAGTCTAGCAATGAGAACAACAAAACAGAAGAGACTATTTCAATCCACTAACTCATTATAGTCTTAGTCCCTCAGATGCTTTCAAGTATCATCAGAGTGCTCCCTTTGGATAAATGGCTCTGTGTTCTAGTCTCAGTTCTACCTTTTAGTCATATTCTCTGAGGTGGAAGGGATGGGAGATATAGGTCAGATTCTCTGAAGTAGGAAGAAGGGGTGTGGAGAATAGTAGTGGTAGGTCAGATTCTCTGAAGTGAGAGGTGTGGGAAGATAACTCAAGTGTCTTTAAGCTCCAGAGTTGCAGTTGCTTTTGTAACCTCTATGAAGAAAGGAGGTCATATGGGAAAAAATGTCCTGTGATGTAGTATGTTACATTGTCAGAAGAGATTATGAATACTTCCAGTATGAAACACTACTATGAGAATTGTATAGATTTTCAGTAATCTGGTATTACTACTGCTAATAATAGTTACAGCTGAATTTCAATACCTATAAAGATAATAGAGATGAGCACTTATAGCTGAATACCAGAAATCTCAAAAATTGAATATAAAATTTATAAGCTCAAATATAGTAAAAGAAGACCTTGCTTAGTAGCACAGCTTAATAGTTGATTTTAATATTTCTGTTAGCCTAGTAAATGTTAGACTTCAGTAAAAATGCAAACACTTCCATAAAATAGCAGCCAAAAGATCATTACTATGATATGGAGGCAGAGACTGAGACCAAAGGATTCATCCATTGACTCTGGGTCCAGTTCTCAGCTCCAGTAAGATGTATATGACCTTGGTTAAGAAATAATTAGAACATATAAATTATTGTAAACATGTGATGTGGGCAAAATCACGTTTAGCACAATTTGGCACACAGATGTTCAAAGCACATTACTCATCAGTGCTCATTGCTCTGCTTATTTCCTGGGGACAATCTGATGATATGGCAAAGACCCAGACCCAGGGATAGCATTTGTGGCCTCCAACATAGTATACACTATGTGCAGCTCTCTATATAGATTACCTCAATAAATCTCCAAACAGCCTCATGGGAGCATTGTGGATCAAACCTCCCAGGTCCATCTTGTTGAGATTTACTAACTTGTTCACAAGCCATCAGCCAGTAAATAATGCAGCCAGGCATCTACTCAATTCATCTTGCCTCTGGAGGCCTTGTTCTTTGCCATTATGACACTGTTGATACTTACCTTGAAAACTAGAGTGACATAATTAGCAAAAGGAAGTAATTAAGATGGTAACTCTTATTACATAGACATTTATTCAGTTGTTGTTGTTGTTTTTGTCCTTAAAACATTTATTGTGTCAACATACAGAGATTACCAGCGCTTAATTTATGCCATTGAGCTAATCCCATTCTGGGACATCAATAACAATTCCAAGCTGGCCGGCATAAAATTCAGCAAGGGTTATCACAGGAAAAATGATCTTGAGTGCACAAAAACATTTTCTAACTTACCATAATTCAAGGCTTTTTAACAAAATTGTACCTGAAATGAGCCTTTTCAAGCCTGAAAGAAAAGAATGAGCAAGCTAACTGTGTCCTGTAGTCAGATGCAGAGCTGAAACAGAACACATGCCTAGGTGGTAGTTCTACTCCAAGTACTGGGTCAAAGTGCACAGCTGTGCACATCATTGGTGCACAGCCTTTTCATGGTCATTCCTAAACTTGCCTTTCATACCTGGATTAAAGTTTTGTTATAAAACTCAATTTTTACTCCCCTTTGTGTATTTTGGAATTAATATGTATGGTAAGTCAAACAATTTCAAATGTTGCTACAGAAGGTTCTTTAATAGTCCTTTGAATAGATTATAATTTACCTGACTAATTAATTTATTCAATCAATGAATATTTATTGTTATTATCATGTATAAGACAAAGAGTTAGTCCTACAGACATAACAATGAGTCAAATCACTGTCTATTCCCAAGGAGCTTTCAGTCCATATAGATACATGTAAATAACCAAGAAGTCACATACTATAATACTAAACTCAGTTTGGAGGAATGCACAAGAACCATGTGAGAATGTCACTGTCCAAGAATGTGGAGCTCAGAGATGCTGATGAATTGGGCAAGTATGTTATTGGCCTAGCAGCCATATTAAGGAATATCTTTGTTCCATGGGAAAATTTCTAGGGATTTACTTTGAAGCACCCTGACTGAGCTGAATTTTCATCTTCTTTCCATTTCATTTTCTTCACATATTTATTATCAGTTGACTAGTTCTCCATGGTCTTCTGCTTCCCCCACATCTAGAACAGCACTTAAAAAGAGGAGATACTTGTTTCATAATGGTAAGTGACAGCCTTAGGTCTATCCTCATTTATAAATATAAAATAAGGTACAGAGTTTAGTACCTTGCCCAAAGTTAAAACATTGTATGTGAGAAGTTTGAAATTCAAACTTAGGCAGCTTGCTTTGTAGTTTGTATTCTAAACTATTGTAGTCTACCTCTCATTCTGAAGTATTCATTTTGAATAGAAACAAGAAAGAAAGAAGGAAAGAAATAAGAAAATGTAGAATATAAAGACAGGTGGTGATAATATAACCCTTTAAAATAGACAACGAAGGAAATTATAAATTTAGAAAGTAAATGTTTATTGCAAAGTCGTCAGTCATCTCATAGGAGCTAACATCCAAATGGCAACAATGAAACCCAGGACAAGAAGGGAAACAAACAATTCTCTACACTCTAGTTGAACATATGAACACAGACTCTGAAGTCAAGAGTAGTGCTGTGGGGTGAGAAGGAATGAGATCTCAGAGTTGAAGCTGTAGGTAGAGTATATAGGAACCAAGGGGGAGATTTGCAGAAATACTAACACTCAATCATCAGAAGTACAGAGGACAAAAATAAACAGAGGAAGGATATCAGCAAAAGATTATGTCATGTTAATTATCTAGAAAATTACCAATCACATATTAAAGCATTTTTGTCTATTAAACCAAGTTCACTAAACTCACCAACTAAACATAGTACATTGAAGAAGTTACTAGGGGACAAAGCACTGCAATATAGTTTCAGATGCGGAATATAGGAACATATATGATCTAAGGTTGGAATAATACAATCCAGAATAATTTTAAGATGATAAGAGATGATACAACTTTTAGAAAATCATGGAAGATAGTTTGTAGGACAAAGAGTCTGGGAAAGGACCTTAGCTTTGCATGGAGATGGGGGAGGGGTAATTCTTTCTGTGGCCATGTGGCAAAGTCCTAAAGAAGCACTGTGCCAAACACTGATCTGTCCTTTGTGTGTAGTAATTCATCATATCCTCAAAACAATACTCCAAGAAAATCATATCATTGTCTTTTTATTTTCTAGGAAGACATGGAAGCAATCAATCAGAGAAATCTGGCAGGTAGGCTTCACTTCCAATGGATATATTAAAAAGGTTTTGAACTATGCAGAATGGAAGGTGGTATAAAAAAGTATTTACCTAGGTTGTGTGTAAGATTCTGGTATATATTTTATCACCATAATTTCTAAGAAAAATATAATTGCAAAGGTAGGTACAACAGCAAAGATCATAAGCTCTCAACACTCAGCAAATCTTCCATACCTGCACAAAATTCAACAACATGAACTTGCTCTATGATCCATAAAAAAGTATTAAAAATGTGAATTTATTTGCTATTAAAGCATGTGGATGTACACAAATATGTAACATAAAAATATAAAAGTGAAGCCGGACAGTGTTGGCACATGCATTTAATCCCAGCACTCAGGAGGCAGAAGCAGGCAGATCTCTGTGGGTTCAAGGCCAGCCTGATCTATAGAGTGAGAGTGAATTCCAGGACAGCCAGAATTACAACAGAAAAACCTTGTCTCAAAAAAAAAAAAAAAGAAATACACACACACACATATGTGTGTGTGTGTGTATATATATATATATATATATATATATATATATATATATATATATATATGGAGAGAGAGAGAGAGAAAGAGAGAGAGAGAGAGAGAGGAGGTACGTGCATCAACTGAGTTAAATACCATAACCTGTACACTTGAGTGGATCCTAGATTGTTCTGCTTGAAGCAATCATTTTGACCACCATTGGTGTTCAATTCAAAATAGAACATAGTACCAATTTTTAAGTACAACATTAAAAGTCTTAAATTTGTTTTATTTTTAAGAAAACCAGATAAGATAGAAAAGATAGGTTGGGCCTTTCCAACAGTTTTACATTTCTGAAGACACTCAGTTTTCTGGGATAAAGATTTGCAGCTGGAGTAGCAATTAAAGGAAGGTTTCATATCATCTTTATCTTTCTCTTCCTTTTGGAGGATCAGATTACAAGAACAATTAAAGGTGGTCTAAGAGAAAGCTATTTTGCAGTATTACCTCTCCGTCATTTTTGAACACAGAGAAGCTTAGGCAAAACCATCCCAGATCCACAGATTTGCATTCAGTAAGACTAAGAATGCATTACTCTTAGACAAGATATCTGTCTTAGGGTTTTTACTACTGTAATGAAACAGCATAACAAAGACAACTTGGGGAGGAAAGAGTTTGATTTCAGCTTACACTTACAGGTGAATATCTCTCACTGAGGAAAGTCAAGGGAGGAACTGAAGCAGGACAAGCACCTGCAGGCAGAAGCTAATGCAGAGGCCATGGAGGGGTGCTGCATATTGGCTTTCTCCTCATGGTTTGCTCAGCCTGCTTTCTTATAGAACTCAGGAGGCCCAGCTGAGGTACGGCACTACCTACAGTGGGCTTGGCCCTCCCAAGTAAATCACTAATTAAGAAAATGCCTTACAGTTGGATCTTGTGGAGGTATTTTCTCCATTGAGTTTCCCTCCTTTCACATAACTCTAGCTTGTGTCAAGTTGACATAAGACTAGCCAGCACAACTGACCCCTTGTCAACTTGGTTCACAAACATATCACTACTAAGCTACAACCTTTCCTTTTTCATCCTCAAGATCTCACATTAAAGTCATAAATAACTTTAAAAGTCCTACACTCATTATAAATTCAAACACATTATAACCCCAGACTCTTTAAATTATCCCATCTCTTTAAAAATCAAGACTTTTTAAAATTCAAAGTCTCTAAACTGTGGGCTCTAGTAAAATAAAAAATAAATTAAACACTTTCTTACCTCAAGAGGGAAGAACCAGGGTACAATCAAATCAAAGCAAAACCAAACTCCAAAATTGTAAATTACTCAGTGTCCAATATCTGGGGTTCACTCATGTTCTTCTGGGCTTCTACAAAGCACTTGGGTCCCTTCTCTTGCCCTCTGCAGCACGTATAGCTTATCTTCTATGCTCTGGATGACTCCACTCCACTGCTGCTGCTATTCTTAGTTGTCATCCCATGGTACTGGCATCTCCAAAATACTGGGGTCTTCTGTTACAACTGTGTGGCATTTTTACTGATAGCCCATCATATGTTCTTTTCACAGTGACAAGCCTCATCTTCTCTGCACAAACCCTTCAAATCTGGGGCTTTCAACTACCACCAAGGCTACACCTTCACCAACGGTCTCTCCTGGCCTTTCACAGTGCCAACTCTCAGCTGCTCTCCATGACTCCTTCATGCCTTCAAAACCAACATCCGTCCACAAGGCTCCATGACCAATAGCACTACTGTGAGAAAGATACCAGGCACTACTGGAACAAGAAGTTGTCTTAGCCCTGAAAAAAGTCAGGTATTAACCAAGTAGAAACTACAAGACCTAGTAGGAGGAGTGGATCCCAATGAGTAGTTAGATGAAAATGTGAAGGAGATGCTGCTGTAGATTACTAATGACTTCATCAAAAGTGTGGTGACAGCATCCTGAAAGCTCACTCAGCATCACAAGTCCAGTGCCCTGAAGGTAAAAGATGTCCAGCTGCATCTAGAGTACCAATGGAATACATGGATCCCAGGATTTGGCTTTGCGGAAATCTGACCCTACAAAAAAGTTTGTACCAGAGAAGTTCAGAAATATGGCATTGATACCAAAAATAACCAAGAAATAACACAGGAAAAAGTCAGGAAATAAACAACATGTATTTGGAGATACTTTAGCTGATTGACTTTGGGTAGAACATTATGGTCATGTTGAGTGAGACAGTGTTAGCAGGTTTGTAGAAGGTGTGTCTCCTCCTTTCCTGTGTCCCTGTACTTTGTAATGTCTGTGTTTATATGAATATGAAATTGATTTTCTTTTCCAGAATAAAGAAGCTATTAATTAAAGACAAAAATATAAGTAAAGTGCCTTCTTTTAAGCATTCAATTTTTGCTGTGATTAGGAATATTTAAATTACTGCCTTGAGGATGAATAGCATTAGATGGGGTGAGAAAAGAAACTGGGTCTGATGGGTCTAGATTGTGTCACCAAAATGATACAAGCATCAGAGTGAAAGACAGAATCTGAATTCACAAATTTCTAAGATGTATAATTCCTTTCAGATGGATTAGGGTATTCAAACTTTCCTGCTGTGGCCATGATAAAGAGGCTAGGAAAGAGCCACTAAACTATATTTTAAACAACTCTGTATAGATTACATCTCCATTTCACAGAGATATGGTAAAGTTACTCTCTGAGACCCAGTTACAACAGTTCTAGAAAGAAATTCTAGAAAAATGCAAGGGCTCCTTCTCGATGGTTGTTTGCCCTAAGTTCTTTAGAGCTGACAAAGCAAGCCTGATCAATTCAGGCTTAGAGTTACAGAGATTCTTGGAGGAAGCTAGCATTGTATATTCACAGATGAGAAGTGTTTGACACGACAGAGTGTCATACGTTGCATGCCATTCAGTGTTACTTCAGATAATCCGTCCCTTTGTCTCCTTAAGCATATTCATCATTCCGAACCCATAGGTTTTGGATTAACTTTTTAATACCTTCAGGGAAAAAAACTGCATTTCTCTTACAACAGCTTCCAGTCAGAAGATTCTCCCAGGGACTGTCAGTCATATGAAATGCAATTATTTATATTTGCAGTCAGGCACTCCATCCTCAAGGCTTAGCCCTTAAATGAACAATAGACTAGAACACATTGCTAGGTATAGGGAAGCCCTTGTTTCATGTCAGGTGCTAAATGAGTATCAACAATGCAGTTATAACTGAAACTTGGGCTCTGCCCCAAGAAAGTTTTGGTCCAAGAAATACAGAGGTCAAGACTTTATGGAACATCAGTCTGAAAACTGCCTCCCTGGACTATACAAGGTTTCAGGGAAAATTACATGTGAACTGATGTTTGTAAGGTGACAAAAGTTAGGAGGGGTGGTGAAAAATAAGTGTAAGGGAACAAGAGAAAAGAAAGAGAAGTTCTAGGTAGATGGTAGGACCCTGGCAAAGTCTCAGTTGTGGGATATAAGAAGTTAGAGAAGAATGACTAGAGAATGGAATAATATGAAGAATTAGACAGAAGAAAGAGAGAAAGCCAGCAAGGGAAACTTCCCAAGCTACACTAAAAAAGATTTGTGTTTTGTTTGTTTGCATTTCTGGATATGGAACCCAGCTCTCATGCACTCTAAGCATAAGTTCTACTACTGAGCTACATTCCTGCTACTGACACCTTTCTCCCCACCCCTGCCACCTAGGATAATGCAATCCATGAAATATTTTAATCTGGAGAATAGCAAAGGTTTTTATTTATAACAAATGTTCTCCTAATGTAACTAAAGAAGTAGAATGAAAATTGGGCTGGATCCAAGGTATTGTACATGAACTAGTGTTTTAATGTGGGCCAAAGGTTGTATGTACCTAATGTGAGAGATATGGAAGAGGAGAAACCACTGTTAAGTCAGAACAATAAAAAGAGGGAAGGTATAACAGAGGTGAAGCACGAAGCTGTAAAATGGCTATCTTCAGCAAGCCAGAGATAATAGACCTGCCAAGATTGAGAACAAAAAATAAAGAGATGGTGCAGTCATTAGTCCTGGTTCAAATCCAATCAGCTTAGCAACTTTTTAAGAACATGATGTTTGGATGTTCACTCAAGGGAGCTGTCCAAACACAGCTGTGGAGACAGAGGTAAAGCCATCATGCTGGCATCTAGCTCTAGAACTTCCAGCATCTATAACTGCAAGAATACATTTCTATTGTTTAAATCACGTTGTCAGTGGTATTATTTTGTTACAGCAACCCTGAAAAGCAAATACATCAAGTCATGAAGTGCAACCTATTATCTGGGAATCTTGCTAAAACCAGAGATTCTGATTAGAAGGTTAGTGAATTGGTCTACAATTATGCAGTCTTACCAACTCTCAGCACTACCCCTAATGATGGTCAGAATCACACTTTGAGGACCAAGATTCTAAATGATATTTCACAAAATTCAGTATAAGAAGTCCTTGTTACCAAATTAACCAGGCTACTTCTAAGTCAATTTCTAAGAATAGGCTTTCTGTCTTTAGGTAGCTGACTTTACATAGGTCTCACAGAAGCATGTGTTTCACATTCACTCTCTGAATGATTTTTAAGTATATGAGGCAAATTCACTATCCTGTCCATTTCTTTTTTTTTCAGAATTCAGGAGGAAATCTAGGAGTCTGAGGCTGGTGTTCAAAATTAAAAGCAGCCCACAGATGCAAAAGTAATTTGGAGAGAGGTTTCCAAGCTTCTAAGCACGTTGGTGCAAATATAAACTCTTTTATTTGTGTGGGCAATTTAGCTGAACCTGTTTCTTCTTTTGTAAAAATGGAACTACTCTACTTTAGAATCACCAAAAGAATTACTTGAATTTATATAAATCCATCACTAGCATCTAAGGAGAAAATAGTATAAAACAAAAGGCATCAGTTTACTGATCATAAAAGAAAGCTAAGAATGATGATTAATCCTGATTATCAATTTCATAGAATTTATACTCATCTAAGAGATAGGCAAGTGTAAATGTCTATAAGGGTTTATCTAGATTAGGCTAATTGAAGTGGGAAGATATACCCTTAATGTAAATGACATCATTTTCTTGGCCTAGGGTTCCTGATGAACACACGTATTCATTGCTCCCTGATTCTTTATTACTAATGCAATGTGACATTATATGCCTTCCTACTTCTGTTATTATGGACTATGTCCCCTGGAACTCCGAACCAAAATAATTCTTCCTAAGTTGCTTTTGTCAGGTATATTGTCAGTTAGGGAGTTAAGTAACTAATACACCACTCTAAAATGCCAGCTTGTTTAAAGGGAGTTGACCAAAATAGCAGTTTCCAGCAAAGTGATAGCTTATAGTTTTTCATTGTGAGGCTAGCCTAATTTAACAACTGAACCATCTCTCCAACCCCAGTAGATGATATCTTAGCACTTCAGAGAATAGACTTGACCAAAGTGCATTCTACAAATGGAATACATACCCAGAATCCTGGCATGGACATTCTACAGCTGGCTGTGTGTCCTTCTTAGAGAGAGGAGTAATTTTCCTTTAATAAGCCTTTCCACAGTCTGGAGATTCTGGAAATATTAAAATTTTCCTCTGCAGAGTAAACAGGGCTTGTGGTTCCATAGTAACCACAGCTGAATCATTCAAACTGAGAAGCTTGCAAAAATCACAATTTACCTAAGAATATTTTTAAAACCCTTATGCTATAATCCTAATGAAAGGACTTCTCATCAAGACTATTATTATTTCAGGAACATGCACACACACACACACACACATGCACATGCACATGCACACATGCACACACACACACACACACACACACACACACACACACACACACACATACTTTTCAGTATTTTATCAGAGTACTACAGGCAACAAAAGAAAAGAATAATATGCATAATTGGCCAACACTGTGTTCCCTTTCAATACTTGCAATAGAGCTTCATTTTTAATTCTAATACACCTGAGGTATAGTCAGAGAAAGAACATTCCAATTAAGAGAAACACTAAACCTGCAACGCCCTTCAGACATGTTCCTGCACACAAAGAACATTCAAATCAACACAAGATATACACAGCTTTCTGCAAGAACTCAGAAGCATGTTCACAGTCCTTATATACCACAGTCAGCTGGAGATTTCTTAAGTTGCAGAGTTGAAGATTCTACCACTATTTTTCATTCTGTATATCTGAGATGGAGCTCAGGAATAGGTACTATTTTAAGCTTCTCTTGGATGATGTTCAGTAAAATGTGGAATCATTGCTTTCATAGTTCATGTAGCACAGCCTGAACTAAAAGTGACATCCAGGCTAGGAGAAATTCACTCTGCACCTAAAGTGCCTGCCATCCAATACACAGCTGAAGTTGAGAGGAGAGAAATGTATCTACATATTAATAATTTTCATTTTAAATGTCAAGATCAACTCAAAACATGATTTTGTGCTTAATAGCTCACCCTTAGAAAGGCTCGGAGCTATACTGGGATCCTGAACACCCAGTGTAATCACCAGCTGACTAATAAAGATTTACTATTTATTGGCTTAGATCCATGTCCCAGCATTCTTCTCTGCTGAATACCTCACAACAAATCTATTGTTGTTTTATATTTTTACCAAAACTTTTCTTCTTTAGATTTTCTGAAGATTCTTCCATATAGTACTAAAGAATTACCATGGCAAGATGCTTCTGCTAGTTGATTTCATTCTTAGCTCCTCCTTCTAGACTTAAGTGTTCTGTTATCTTCATGAAAATGTTACTGGGGTTCTTACTCAGGCTTCCTCTTTCAAGTACATCATTTTATGTTTGTGCTTCAGACACTGTATCTCCATTCTGCCCAGGTAAATCAAAAGACAGAAACATACCTTGGTATTTTGTTTCTTTTTGTGGCCAACCACAATCAGAAGAGTTGCTATTCCATCTATGTTGGCTTCCACTGCTTCTAGCACTCAGCAAACAATAAAACTCTGGCTAAAGACATAGATAATGTGAAGATTTGACTTACTTGTTCTCAATATTGTATGTGATTTCATAGAGACATGGTATTTCTAAAATCCTTTGTGTTTCCATAGAAGTTTGGAGATGTTAATTTTTACCTTTCTGTTTTTAAATCACTTATGTTCATATTTTCAAATGTATTCTCTCAAGTTGGTTACCTAATTAAATGTTCTAATATGTGTACATACATGAAACACATGGTAATTTCACTTGGCATAGTGTGAGCTTTATATACTACTCAGAAAATTTAAACTTTGTATGCACATGCAGGTTTGTATATGTATTCATATGTATGGGTGCTTGTTTATGTATACATGCATATGAAGGCCAGAGTCAACTTATAGTATCATTCTCTAGAAACTGTGTACCTTGTTTTTAAGATAGGGTCTCTCAATAATTTAGAATTCTCCAAGAAGCAGAGAGTAGCCAGCCCACAAGCCCCCCGGTATCTTCCTATCTCTGCCACCCCAGATCTGGAATTATAAGTGTACAGTCAACACACTCAGCTTTTTTCATGTGTTCTGGAGATCAAACTCATGTCTTCATAGTTGTGTGGGAGGCACTTTACCAACTGTACTATCTCCCCAGCCCTATAGCCCATATTTTTGTGCTCCTGTGATGGTAAATTCTCTACTTGTGATGATGCAGGAGTATGTGAGGGGAGGGTTGCAGGCGAAGGGACAAGGGAAAGATCATTCCATTACTTGAAAACTATACCATACTGATCTTTAAATGACAGGAAACTGCAAAGTTCCAGGCCCACTAGTGCAATGCACTGATAGACGACTTTCTGAAACTCTGTATCTTACTGTACATTTCCTCTGGTTACTTGGAGCCCAGGAACAAAGTGTAGCCAAAATGGCTGTTTAACTCTCTTCTCTGCTCAATATGGTTCATAATAACTTTAATATTCAACTCCCAAGCTGGCTATTAAGTAAATCAACAGCATTTTCTGATGATGATGTCAGTCTAAAAAAAGCAAGGTACCACAGGAGACAGGAAGGGATGACATTGTAGGAATTCAGGAAAATTCAGTAACCTTTTAGCTGTCAACCTCCTTCACAGGAAATAAAAATGATAATCAATTCCTGAGAAAGGGTATAATTTCCCAAACCAGATAAAAAGACAATGCTGAACTGCAAACTGCAGTGAAGTCTCAGAAGATCGCTCTCTTACTTTGTCTCCCTTCCCCTCTTTTCTTTTCCCTTTTCCTTACTCTCTTCTCTTCTATGCCAATTGGAGTCCTCTCTGACTAACATGCTGCCATGAGTTGCAAGTGAATGAGTTAAAAAATATCTTCTAACAGAAATGAAAGATTTCAAAAGGAGGGCTTTTTTTTTCCTTTGTCCTTTCTTTCTTCTCTTTTTTCAAAGGTTTTTGGTTTTTAAGAACCCCTCTTGGCTTCCAGTTACTAAAGAATAGTTCTAGTAAACTCCCAACAACCCTAATCTTTGGAAGCTACTATAATAGCTACAGTAGGATCAAGGGCAATCATTTACATCTGCTTCTTCAGCTCTGGTGCAAAACTGGGCATAAAGAGGCAGAAGTTGTTAGGTGAGGAGTTGAGAAGATGGACAGTTTGTAAAATGCCTGCCAAACAACATAAGAATTTGAGTTCTATCACCAGAAATCATGTTTAAAAAAGAAAAAAGAAAAAAGATCCTTGAGCATGATTGTATATGCTTACAATCATAGTGCTGAGAAACAGAGACAGAGATCCCTGGACACACTGGCTGGCCAGCATAGCCTACTTGGTTAGCCCAAATCTCAGTGAGTGACTCTTTCTAAGAAAACCAGCCACAAGCCTTTAATCCCAGCACTCTGGAGGCAGAGGCAGGTGGATCTCTGTGAGTTTGAGGCCAACCTGGTCTACAGAGTGAGTTCCAGGACAGCCAGTGTTACAATAGAGAAACCCTGTCTCAAAAATAATTTAAAAATTAAAAAAAAAAGAAAACCAAGCCAGAACAGCCCCTAAGGAACAGCACTCAAAGTTGTTCTTTTGTCTGTACACATAGTGAACATGCAAACATGTGAACATACACACATACAAATCTGCCCACACTTGTACATGCACGCACACAGCTATATGTGCACAGATACTAATGCACGTGCACACATCCATGCATGCATCCATACATACACACAAAATTAATTAGGTAAATGAATAGGGAAGACTATATTTGATCTCTCCCTAAGAGGTAAGTGAGGATTATGTTTTAGTGATGGTCTTAGGTCCATAAAGTATTCTTCAAATTTTCAATTCATTCCTAGATGATAGTGTTAAGTAACTGTTTGAGAACTGCTGGGGGAAAATTATAATTTTTTCAATCAAAAAAACCTAGTTCTAGGCCAGGATTTATAAAGTATAAGATGTCTGACTATAGGCCATCCCCTTAATCTGACTCTAGGTAAAGAGGTTGTAGTTATTGCAATATTTAGTCACCATGTATATGAAATACTGGGGGTGAGATACAGTATACAATAAGCACTGTATGAATGTCATCTATTATCAGAAGGCCCAAAGAAGTGCCTGATACACAGAAGGGGCTAGAAGAGGCATAGCTTCTATCACCATAATCATATATATATATATATATATATATATATATATATATATATATATATTTATATATTCATATATATATATGAAAAATGAAAGTCAGAGATATTTTCTTTTAGAAATATTTGTTATCGTGGAAATGGAATATTTGATTTATAAATCAAATATCAGCCAGTGATAGTGGCTGTAATCAGTAAATATGGCCTAGCAGTGCTCTGTCACTGCTCACCACCCAGTGAAGTTAGATTTAATTTGATGTATAAAAAGAAAATTTTTTACAACTTTCTTTGAGGCAAATATTTAATGTAAGCCTTATTCCATTTGTGCCTGTTGAGATTTATACTCTGCTTCTAAAATCATTTGGAATCAACTTAATTGCATACATTAAGAAATAAATTCAGCATAAACTTATACCTATCCAGCTCCCTGGAAGTAAGAAATAGCCATGAGTTTTTGTTGTACCTTTCATTTTTAGAAATGGCACACATAATAAATAAATAAATACTTGGAAGATAGATCAATATGATACAATCTTGTTATGAGAGACTCCCTCTTTCCCCTTTTAAATACATAAATACATAAATACAGAATTTCCATTTCCTTCTGCCCTCAGTGGAGATTGTTGCATGATCACAGGAACTTAAATTTTGCACAAGAAGCCAATGAGACACCACATCCACTCTTTAAGCAATCTCCACTACAAATGAAATATGCTTCTGTTCTAATTAAGACATAAAAGACATAAAGAGTTAATATACATATGATCTGTGCTAATAACACATAAAAAAAAGAATCACAATTTATACAAGACTCAAATCAACAGATTTTAATGCCAACATTGGTGACACAACTTGTTTGTTAATAGTGTCAGAAACTATGTTAGGTGCCTGTTTGGTTTGAATGTGAACTGTCTTTCATGGGTTTATGTTTTTGAACACTTGATCCCAAGTGGGTGGCATTGTTTTGGAAGGTTGTAGAACCTCTAGAAGATGGAGTTTTCCTGGGGATGTGAGTCATTGGGGATGGGCTCTGAAGTTTTGTATCTTCTCTTCTTCCTGATTGTGGGTATAATGTGCATAACTGTTTCATGTGTCTCATGCTTCCCTTACCATTTGTGGATTGCATCCCATCAAACAGTATGCCAAAATTCTTCCTTCTGTAAGTTTCTTCTTGTCAGGTTTAAGTCAAAGCAATGAGAAAGAGCAACTAATATTGTGCTCTATAATGAATACCTCTGAGGCTGTAAGATTATTTGATCCATGGAGCATTGTGGTTTCTAATGTCATATATGTAATTATAGAGAACTGAACATTTTTGCTATCTTTCAAATGATTCTTCATAATAGTCAGGTATAAAAATATATATGAAAAAAATCCTAAACCATCACTAACAGTCAGAAGAACAGCATTGTGACTGATTTGCAGATTATTCTTCATTTTATATTTTTTTTCCTGTATGATTGTTCACATTTTTTATCTTGTTGTTTCACTATATAGCCCAGGCTCACCTTGGGATCATGATCCTTCTGCAATACTGTGATGGGTTAACAATAAATGTTTAAGGCTTCTTGTTTTCTAAGCGACCTCAGTCCCTTTCCACCACTGTCTTATGCTCAATCTTATTTCAGTGATGTTCTAGCCCCTCATAATCACTTTATCACTTAGCATTCATGACTAAACACTTTGAAAGGCCTTGTCCTCTGATTCTACTTACAAACATCCATTCTGCCATGTTCTTAGCACAAACTACATGCAGTCCCACCAGAAATGACTATGGGTAAAGGATAGTTGTAAATGTTAACTCACTTAGCCCTCATTCAACTCCTGAAAAAATTACCACTATCCATATCTCAGAGGAAGAGTAAAAGGAAACAGTGTCAAACAGTGAGTGGACCGACTCAGCTACTAAGCTGCACTGTCTTCCTGATATCTTTAACTTCCCCTGTTACCTAAGGTCTCTCTTTACCTCTGTTGTCTCCCCTCTGTTCTTTTGTACAAGACTATCTCCTATTGTTCTCTCAGTGTATTTCTCATTGTGTGTTTTCTCTGTCTACCCTCATTGATCCTCTTATTCCTTAACCTCACTGTTTTCTGGAGAGAAAAGAAAGAAGGGACCAGAAAGAGGAATTGAGCTGGTAAAGGAAAAAAGAAAGAAAAAATACTTCCATCTTCTATCTCATAGTGTTATTAAGTTTACTCCATTTTATTATAGTTTTCAAGAGAGAGTTCTGCTATATATCCCAGGTGGGCCTTGAACTTACAATCCTCTGTCTTCAAAGGCTGGAATTGCAGGTCTATACCAGAGTACTAGCACTAAATCTATCCTCTTTGAACTAATTTGCCTTACCTTGCCTCTGTGCCATCTACTCTGATGATCACAGCTCCTTTAACAATCTCCATAGCCTTAATTCCTTCTATCGCTGACCCTCCCTCTCTTCTCATCTGCCCTTCTTTCTACTTCTCTGGTTCTTTATTCTAACAATGCCATTTAAAATAAGCATTTCTTAATATTGTATTCTTAACTTTCTTTTCTTTTTTTCATTCTGTCCCTTGGCATTTTCAGCCACTGAAAAAGTTTTCAGGGTTTCTTCTGTACTACAAAACTCATTCTTGAAAGTTGTAACTGGATAGGGCCATTTCTTTATTGTCAAAAGTAAGATGTTAGAGTGTGTTGAACACAGTGAAATAAGAAACAACAGATCCCCTTACAGTCAGTCTACCCAGAACTAAAAGAGTGGAAAAACAACACTGAGAATAGTATCCCAAAAAGAAGTGAGGAAGGACATCCCCTGGGAGAACTCATAAGATTAGAAAGAGAGAGATGTATAGAGATGAGATGTAATATAGCATGAATTTCCAAACCAATATATAACATAAATGTGAGCCTTATATTCCTATCAATGCTTACATCTTTGACTACCCTGAACATACAATAAAGTGAATTATTTATGTTTTCCTGAATTAAAGTTGGAGAAATCAAGAGGTTTATAGTCAAACTTTGTAATCCAAAATTATATTATGTCTTTAGCAAAAAATTTCAGTAACTGGATATAGGGAAAATCTGAGAAAAAATTTACAAAAATATATTATCCTATACAAAAACATTTTAAAAGTTGGACATAAAACAAAAAAGTTGGATCTAAGATAGAGAAACTCAAGTAAAATAAATAAAAAATATGCATGATATACAATGCTTATTTATGTGACATTGTTTAAATATAATAGGTATTATATTTAATGCATATTTATTATTTCCATAAGCTGCAGTAATGTAAGAATTTAACGTCTCTAGGTTGAAGTTTTCCTTCTAGAACCTTTTGTAGGACTGCGTTTGTAGACAAATATTGTTGGAATTTGGATTTATCGTGAAATATTTTGTTTTGTCCATCTATGGTAATTTAAAGTTTTGTTGGGCATAGTAGTAGGGGCTGGCATCTGTGCTTCCTTAGAACCTGCAATAGATCTGCCCAGCCCCTTCTGCTGTGTCAGAGTGTTCAGGGCTTTTGTAGTAAGATCATTGGACTATGGTGGTGGCATATTGCCCTGGTTGTTGATTGTGTTCTTATGCTGGCATTTAGGCATATGGGTTTGGGTAATTATAGGTTTAGGTGCAGAATTCCTGAGTTTATCTTTGTTGGATGAATGTTTTGTGCCTTGGTTTCTTTGTTGTTGTTGTTTTTTTTTTTTTTTTTTTTTTTGTGACTTCTCGTCCAGCAGCATGTCTCCATCCAAGTTGGGAGTTGGGGCTCTGGTGACTGGCTTGGCCTGTTGTCTAGCAATGAATCTCTGCTCAGGTCATGGCTGGGACTTGGAGACTGTTCTTCTGACTGGCTTTCCTGCCATGTTCTTCTATTGTCTGTTCTGGTCTGCTCTTTTGCAAGCAAGGGTGGCCTGCAGTGGGGCAGAAAGTTATCTATCCTGATCTTCTGGCTGGCTGGAGAGGCCAGCACTATACCAGGAGCTCTCTGCCTGAGTTGGTATCTGGGAGTGAGCTGCAATGGAAGGAAAAGGTAAGGTGGTGTGGTGCTGATCTAGAGGGAGGGTTCAGCAAGCAGATTTCCTACCTGGTCTTCTGGCTGGCTGCAGAGGTCAGTGCTGCAGCAGGTGCTCTCTGCCAAAGTTAGTATCAGGAAATTGGTGGTGGTGGCAGTGACAGTGGGAGGATGGAGACTGTACATTTTCAGCAAATGAGTTCTTACTTTTGTTAAACTTGTTTTTCAGATGTGTGGGTTAATAGGAAGATAGCAGCACACTGCTGTGGCAGCTCAGCAAAGAAGACAAGGAGGCATATTCATAGGTGCAAACCCTTCCAGACCTCAGCAGAGGGAACCATTCTCTTGCAGGGGATTCTGAGCTGTCCAAGAGTGAAAACATGAGCTGACATTAATTCACTGATTTCAATTCTTAACATCTGTGCCCCCAATATAAGGGCTCCCACACTTATAAAAGAACATTACTAAAACTTAAAACACACATTTTGCCACACACATTGATAGTGGGAGACTTCAATACCCTACTCTCACCAACTGACAGGTCATCTAGACCAAAACTAAATAGAGAAATACTGGAGCTAACAGATGTTATAAACCAAATGGACCTAAAGGATATCTACAGAACATTTCACCACACACAAAACAATGTACCTTTTTCTCACCACCTTGTGGAAGTTTCTCCAAAATTGACCACATATTCAGCCACAAAGCAAGTATCAACAGATACAAGAAAATTTAACTAACCCCTTGCATCTATCAGCAACATAGATTAAAGCTGGATTTCAATGACAGCGACAACAGAAGACCTACAAATTTATGGAAACTGAACAACTATCTACTGAATGACTACTGTGTCAAGACAGAAATAAAGACATTAAAGACTTTCTAGATGTCAATGAAAATGAATCCATGACATACCCAAACGTATGGGACACAATGAAAGTGGTGCTAAGAGGAAAATTCATAGCACAAAATTTTACTGTAAGGACTTTCAGACTGTTATGTTTTGGGGATTGATAATTGTTCTTATTGTAATACTCAACCTGTATTATAGTTATTTTTACAGCATGATTTACATCTTAAGCAGAAAGGGGGACTATTTAGAGGAATAGCCCTGTGTGAAAGCTAGAATCTATATTTCAGGGGTCAACATCCAGAGGCCTGTGTGATCTGGATGGAATGTAAACACCTTTAATCCCAGAATTTAAAGGCAGTGGTAGTCTATGCCTTTAATTTCTAAGGCAGAAACAATGTAGAAGCAGGCACAGGAAGCAGAACTCAGAAGGAGTTAGTGTCACACAGGGAATGATGTTGGAGATGAGTCAGAGTAGAAGACAGACAAAGTGACTACTCAGATGAAGAGTTAGCAAAGTGAGTGTGAGTAAGGACATGCCAACTCTCATGAAAGAAAGGAAAACTCTCAGCTCAGAGGCAGAAGAGTGATCTCAGTGAGCTACAGAGAGAGTTACAGAGTCAGTTACATAGTCAGTTAAAGAGTCAGTCAGTTACAGAAGAGGCAGTTATAGAGTTAGTCACAGCAGAGATGAACCAGAAGGGTCAGAATTCAGAAGGAGTTAGTCAGAGTGGTTCAGTCAACAGTAGGTCTCAGAGGTTGAAGCTGAAGCCTTATATGTCCAGGCTATCAGTTTAAATGTTCTAACTGAAGCCTTCCAGTTCTAGGTTTAAGACTAGATTGTAAAGAGGACAATATAGGACTCCAGGACTCCTGGCTAGAAATGGGCTAGTGATTTAACTAGCCAAGGAATAAACTGTCCTCTTCCTTGAATCAATGTCTACGACTGGTGAATAGACAACTACAACCTACCAAAATAGAATAGAGAGATCACACACTAGCAAATTAACAGCACATCTGAAAGCTCTAGAACAAAAAGAAGTAAGCACACCCAGAAATAGATGACAGGAAATGACCAAATTGAGGGCTAAAATCAATAAAATAGAAATAAAGAGAACAATACAAAGAATCAATAAGACAAAGCATTGGTACTTTGATAAAGCCAAAAAGGTAGACAAACCCTTATCCAAACTAATTAAAAAACAGAGTATATCCAAATCAACAAAATCAGAAACTAAAAGGGAGTTATAACTACAGAGACCAAGGAAATCCAATGAATCATTAGATCATATTTTAAAAACATGTACTCTGCCAAATGGAAAAAAAAATCTAAAGAAATGGATAATTTTCTCAATAGATACCACTTACCAAGGTTAAACTAAGATCAGATAGACAATTTAAACAGATCTATAATTCCAAAGGAGATAGAAGCAGTCATTAAAAGTCTCCCACCCAAAAATGCCCAGGGCCAGATGTAGACAAATGCAAATAGAATAATATTTATCACCTTGCACAAAACTCAAGTCCAAGTGGATTATCATCCTTGGCCATTAGAAAAATACACATAAAAAATACTCTGAGATTCAATTTTAGACCTGTCAGAATGGCTAAGTTCAATAACACAAAGGACAGATCCCACTGGCAAAGATGTAGAGCAAGGGAACACTACTTCATTTCTAGTGGGAATGCAAGCTTGTATGGCCACTATGGAAATCAATATAGTGATTTCTCAGTAAATTGGAAATTGACCTACCTCAAGAACCAGCTATACCTATCTTGAGCATAACCCCAAATTGTTCCAACCTACCACAAGGACACTTGTTCAACTATGTTCCTAGCAACTTTATTCATAATAGCCAGAAACTGGAAACAACCTAGATGCCCATCAACTGAAGAATCTATAAAGAAATTGTGGTACATTTAAACAATGGAGTATCACTCAGCTATTTTAATAAAATGACTTCATGAATTTTGCAGGCAATGGATGGAACTAGAAAAAAACAATCCTGATGTCATAACCAAGTCCCATAAAGACAAACAAGTTATATATTCACTTCCATGTGGATATTAAATGTTAAGTAAAAAACAGAGGTCCTACAGTCCACAGGCCCAGAGAAACTATGTAACAAGGAGGACACAGAGAGGACTCAGAAATCTTCCTGTTAAAGGAGAAGTGTAGGTGGGCTGGCAGAGGAAGGCAATGGGATCAGAAGGGACCAGGATGGTGAGAGGGATGGAGGGAGAGAATATATGGAGAGATGACCAGATTTGGAGGACATTTCTGGGAGACATGGTGTAGTAGAAACTCACTGGAATCTGTGAGGAAGACCCTAGCACTGACCTCTAGTAATGGAGATAGGAAGCCTGATCAGGCTATCTCCTGTAACCAGGCAAGGCTTCTAGTAATGGGACTAGGATACCATCCCAGTCACAAAATCTTCAACCTATAATCTATCCTCCCTGCAGGATCTGCTGGGGCAATGAGAGGGCAGAACCCATTCCAAAGGAGGAAAGTCATGCTTGATACTGCAGGGCAGGCCAGGAACTAGAGCCTGTACAGCCAGGAGATGATTTCTGATATTCTGCTCTGCTAATAGATCAGTGCCTACTCCTATCTTCATTAAAGAAGCCCCATTCTGCAGTTGATGAGAACAGATACAGAGACCCAGGGCCAAATGTCTCACAGAGTCCTGGGAACCCCGCAGAATCGGGGAGGAGGGATTGCTGGGACCAGAGAGGTCAAGGACACTAGATGAACAAGCCCCATGGAGTCAACTGACACTTAGGAGTTCACAGAAACTGAAGCAGCAGACACAGAATCTGCCAGGTGCCTTAAACATATCTTATGGTTGTCTGGCTTGGTGTTCTTGCAAAACTCCTACAAGTTGGAATGGGAAGGTCTCTGAACCTTTTACCTGTCCTTGGAACCCTTTTCCTCCTGCTGGATTGCCTAGTCCACCTTGATATAGGGATGTAGGGATTAGTGCCTGGCCTTTTTCTATCTTCTTATGCCCTGTTTGAGTGGTAATTCTGGGAGGATTGCTCTTTTCTGAGGAGAAGTCGGGGGTGGGGAGCTGGAAGCTAGTGGATCTTAGGGAGAAGGTAGATCTTATGAGAAGGGAGATGGTGGGATCTGGGAGCAGTAGACGAAAAGAAGAAAGGGGGTTGGGATGTATTATAGGAGAGAAGAAAAATAAATTTACAAAAAGAAGAAAAAATATCAGAGAAAGTTAAAGAAAAAGAAGTTTCACTAACTTTGTTATATTATAGATATAGGCAATGAAGTTTAGTGAAAAGTCATTATTTAGAAAATGTTTAGAAAAAAATTCAGACAGCAGAGATCCAAATAAGATTTACAATTTGAAATGTATTTCCATTCTGATATAACTATTTTAATAAAGATTCAACATTTAGAGATAATGTTAAGTAAATAAAACTCTTAACTGGACAAGTAGCATTCTGTGATGGGTAGATCCTATGGATTTCAGAGCCACATTTCATTCTTCTATTCTTATGTACTTAACAAAGACACAATAAGACAAACACAATGTTTCCTATCCTGGAAAGACAAAAATTTAGGACATGAGTAGTCATGATGCTTCCAGTCAGTCAATAAAGTAGCTAGAGCTTAATTACATCCAGTGCACTTGTTAAGTCAACAAATTTTTTGGAACTACCTTTCTAGACAGAAATAATTCAACATTGAGCTATTCCAAAAAAGTGCCTCCCCTTAGACAACTGCTCCTTGAGAAACTATCCTCTGAAGCCACTAGCATCAGATAACACTGTGAATACCTCTGCTTGAGATAACATTGTGCTCAACTGGCAGTTTTCTGCCATTTTCCATCTTTATGTGCTGTGTTTATGGGAAACCTCCTCCCTACAAACTGTATCTTACTGAAAGTGAGAGCCTGCAACTTACTATATTTTACACCCAGGCTCTAACCATAATGGTTTCCACATAAGGGGAGGTCAATAGATATTTGTAAAATGTAAAATGGTTGAAAAGAAAAGATATTGGATTTCCAATTTTAAATTGTGATGTTATAAGGACCTGAACATAACATCTTATTGCAATAAATTTATATGAGCAGAAATATTTTAAATTCTTTTATATATAAATTTTGTATGTTTATAAGTACTCATAATTTATATATGTTAACAGAAGCATTAAAAATATTTGTCTTAAACTCAAAATAAGGCAAGACTCTAAGGAAAGAAGATTATTTAAAACATGCTGAGAGCATTTACAAACTAGGTAAAATAGCCATGTCTTTTCAGCCTACAAAGCATGTAACAGAAATAAAGCCAGGGATCCATTTCAAAGAGAAGATTTCAATAGATCATTTCCCTTAAGAGAGTCTTTACCAAAGGACAAGCTTAAACAATATGTTTTTCTAATCTGGAATGGATAACACAACTTGTACCTTGATCCAAGGTCATATACTTGAGAACTCAGCAAAACAAATCTGCAAATGTCAGCTACAAACAATAACACGTTTTTCCTCAGAAGTAAGCAAATCTCATCTGCAGTGTGGGAACTTAGTTTTCCACCATGAAACACCATGGCCAAAAACAACTTGGAGAGAAAAGGGTTTATTTGGCTTATGCTACCAAATTGCTGTTCACCACTGAAGGAAGTCAGGGCAGGAACTCAAACAGGGCAGGAACCTGGAGGCAGAAGCTGATGCAGAGGTCATGGAGGAGGGTAGCTTACTGACTTGTTCTACTTGGATTGCTTAGCTTGCTTTCTTACAGAACCCAAAGCCATCAGCCCAGAGATGGCCCCACCTACGATGGGTTCTCACACATCAATTACTAACTAAGAAAAATACTCTACAGGCTTACCTATAGCTAGATCTGATTCAGGCATTATCTCAACTGAGGCTCCCTCCTCTCTGATGTCTCTAGCTTATGTCAAGTTGACATCAAACTAGCCAGCGCAGGAAACAAAAAAATCCAGAAATAGACTCATGCAAATTTACTCCCTTATTCTTGATAAATGTGCATAAATAATTCAGTGGAACAAAGATAGCATTTTTAAAAAGTGATCCTAGAAAAATAAAATATACACAGAAATAAAATTAACCTGACCCAACTCTCACAAGTTTACATGTAAATTAACTCTAGATGGATCACTGGTTTAAATGTAAAACTATATTTTTTTCACAAAAATCATACGTATTATCTAAGGCTAAATATTGTAGAGAGCTACTTCCATTAGGTATGAAATGATTATGACTAGTGATTATCATGAGGGACAGCAGCTGTGGTGACTTATATAAGACCTTGACCTGCAGTCATGACAAGGAAACACACATAACAGAACAATAGCCAAACATCATATAATGGTTGATAAAGCTGTCCGCATAGCACCGGAAGGGAAATAAAAGCATCCCTGTACCCTAACCTGGGATTTCAGTCACTACCATACCTTGCTCATTACCACATCCCTTATCGTCTAGTTCTATCCCTTCCCTAGTTGCATGTGGTGTTGGGTTGCTAGAGTATACAAAAAGAAAAAGAAGGTTGCCTGAAAATGGAGATTTCAGTTGTATAGATACCTTTGAGTCACTTGTACTTCTGTAAATGACCCCAACAGACTCACTGAATCATCAAGCAGAACTAGTGGTATCCTACCTGTGTAAAGAACGTTTCACTTTTGTCTTCCCAGGAGAAGTCACACAATACTAAACAAAATTCTTAAGAGTTGACATCAAAACCACAATCCATAAAGGGAAAAAAAAAAACCAAATAAATTGAAAATCATTAAAACTAAATATTTGGAGTTTTTGGTATATTTATGTTGTCAAGTGCTTGCCTAGCACATGTGAAGCCCCAGGTTCAAACCCCAGAACCACATACCACATTAAATAGTGGATAAATTGTAAGATACATGGCCTGAGAAATTTATATTTGTTAAAAAGATAAAAACAAGTTATAACATTGGACAAAGTATTCACAAACTATATGTCCTACAAAAGGATTATCTCCAAATATAGAAACTCTCAACCCCCTCCAAATAAATAAATATTCCAACTACAAACTAATGAAAGAAACCACTGCACATGAGGAAAAGCTCAATATAACCAGATATTTAGAGAAATACAAAGTAAAAACACTATGAAATATCACTATAAACCTATCACAATGACTAAAATAAAGATATTTGTAAGGATGTGGAGAAAATGGAATATTAAGACATTGCTGGTCTTAATCTAAAATTTTAAGGTTATTCTGGGAAGTTCAACTGTTTCTATAAAAATACATATGAAAGTGCTATATTAACCAGTTGCTCTAATCATCATTTATCTCAAAGGAATACAAATTTAATTTCACCTAGAAAATTGTACAAAAATGTTTGTAACAGCTTTATTTGCAATAGAAATAAGTTGGAACCTATCCAAATAATTTTTCAGGTGAATAGTTAACAAACTGGTTCGTCAGTATTATAAAATATTGATACATAGAAATGCATCCAAAATATAATAGAACAAACTACTAAAATATGTGAATCTAGATGAATCTCTAGAGAACTACATTAATTTAAAAAGCAAGTTTCAAAAGGTCACCCTTTGTGAATACTGTTTATAAAAATTTCTTGAGATGACCAGATGCTAAATACAGGAATGCTAGAGGGTAAAGGCAGAGGGAAACAGTACATGACAACACTGTGATCTAAAGAATCTTGTGGGAATGGAAGTTCTCCATGAGATAATTTTTATTTCTCTTTTATAGATGATATAGTTAGGTTTTGAGAGGTGAACTTGCATCAGACTATGTATAGCCAATAAATGGTGGTTTATATGCTTCAATCTAATCAGCTTTGCACATATATGGTATTCTGTAGGTATCTGAGGATGATAATGATGTCAATGGTATCAGAGAATCAACAAACACAAATAACTTCTTTCAAAGGTACAAAATCAACTTTAATCTATTTTGTATACAATCCAATTATTTATAAGTGATATAGTTATAAATCTGGAAAATGAATAGTACAGGGAAGGTAATCAAGAGATCTTCATTATTCAGATACCAGAGATAATATTGTTTCTTTATATTTCCTGTGGATATGCAGCATACTTTTTTTACAGATCGCAGGCATGCTTGCAGCATATTTATAAAAGATAATGGGGAACACTCTGGATTGCAGTCTGCATGTATAACAAAAGCAAATAGGAGAACATTTGCCAAACACACACACACACACACACACACACACACACACACACACACACACACATCCCTACTAAATGAATGGAAACTACCTCCTGACACTCAACACCAAAACATAATGGATAATGAATTAGATGCCTCTTTCCCAGGAAACATTTTTGAAATGGGAGAGATTTCCAGCTTTTCTAGGTATGCAGATCACTTAAAAGATTAGAATCATGTTCAATATAAGTTTATGGCTTTTAGAAAGTATTAATGACTTGTGAAAGATGTTGTTTACCTGATTTCTTTCTCATTGTATTTGTCTCTTTTTTTTTTTTTTTTTTTGAGACAAGATTTCACTGTTGTAATTCTGGCTGTCCTGGAACTCATTCTGTAGACCAGGCTGGCCTTGAACTTACAGAGATAGACCTGCCTCTGTCTCCTGAGTGCTGGGTGTAAAGGTATGCCCTACAATCTCCCAATCTCTGTTTGTCATTTTTATACATTTCATACAAAATAAACATTTTATACAATTACTAATTTTTTTTTCTTTTGGAAGATCTCCTATGCATATAGATCCATAGGATTAGCATAGTAAAAGATGGCCATCCTACTAAAAGCATTCTACATATTCCACACAATCCCCATCCAAATTCCAGCATAATCTTTTATAGACTTTGAAAGGAGAAAACTCAACTTCATTCCCAACAATAACAACAAATCCCAGGATGCCTGAATAATAAAAGATCTTCTGCAGGTATTATCATCCCTAATTTCAAGCCATACTACAAAGCTATAGTAACAAAACCACAAACAGGCACAATTAATGGAATCAAACTGAAGTTCCAGACATAAATCCACACACCTATAGACACCTGTTTTATTGTTGCTGTTGTTTTCATAAAGAGGCCAGAAATGCACAGTGGGGGGGGGACCTTCAACAAATGGTGCTACTCAAAATGGATGTCTGTATGTAGAAGAGTGCAAATACATCCATATTTATCACCCTGCATAAAATTCAAGTCCATGTAGATCAAAGACCTCAACATAAAACCAGATACACTGAACTTGATAGAAGAGAAAGTGGGAAATAGCCTTGAACTCACTGGCATAAGAGAAGACTTTCTAAATAGAACATCACTGCCACAGGTACTAATATCAGCAATTAATAAATGGGACCTCTCATGAAACTGAAAATCTTCTGCACAGGAAAGAACACGGTGGTTCAGACAAAGTGGAATCCTACAGAATTGAAAAAGAGTTTTACCAACTACACACACAAAAGAGGGATAATATCCAAAATATATAAAGAACTATAAAACTGGAAATCAAGAAACAAATAACCCAGTTAAATTGGGGTACAGATCTAAACAGAATTCTCAATAGAGGAAATTCAAACAGCTAAGAAACACTTAAAGAAATGTTCAAAATACTTAGACATCAGGGAAATACAAAATAATACTACTTTGAGATTTCATCTTACACCTGACAGAATGGTTAAGACCAATAAAACAAGTGACAGCTCATGCTAGCAAGAATGTAGAAGAAGGGCAATACTCATCCATTTCCACAGAGAGCACAAACTTGTACAGTCACAATGGAAATCAGTGTGGCAGTTCCTCAGAAGTATGAGAATCAACCTACTTTGATATTCAGTTATACCACTCTTGGGCATATACCCAAAGAACACTCCATCCTACCACAAGGACACTTACATAATTATGTTCACTACAGCTTTATTTATAATAGCCAGACTGTGGAAATCACCTAGATGTCACTCAACCAAACAATGGATTAAAAAAAAAAAAGTGGTATATATTCATAATGGAGTATTTCTCAGCTTTAAAAAAAATTGACATCACGAAATTTGCAGGCAAATGGATGGAACTAGGGAAAAAAAATCCAGAGTTAGGTAACCCAGACTCAGAAAGACAAATATGGCATGTATTCACTTATAAGTGGGTATTATCTGTTAAGTAAAAGATAATCATGCTACAGTTCACAGACCCAGAGAGGCTAAGTAACAAAGAGGGCCCTAGGTAGGATGCATTGATCTCTCTGGAAAGAGGAAATAGGGTGGACTTGAGGCAGGTGGAGATAGGGAAAGGCAAGATCATGGTGGGGGTGGTGAGAGTATGGAGAGAAATACTGGAATTGGGGGGGCATTTGGGGGATGATGCAGGAACATAGTGCAATGGAAACTCCCTGTAATCTTCAAGAGTGACCATAGCAAGGACTCCTAGTAATAGAGGGTGTAGAGTCAGAACTGACCATCTTCTGAAACCAGGCAAGGCTTCCAGTGGTGGGACTTGATTACCAACCCAACCACAAAACTTTTTACCTACAATCTTTACTGCCTGCAAGAAGTGCTGGGGCAATGATGGCACAGAATTAGTAGGAGTGGCCAACCAATGACTAGCCTAGATTGAGGCTCACATCACGAGAGGGAGAGGAAACCTACATGAGTGTGAAATGACAACTTATCCAAGTATACTTAGTTCATAATAGACAAATCTAGGAGAGGCTTATTCCAACATCCTTATTCTAATCATATACCAGAAATGATGACATTGCAGGTCAGCTATGAAGGAGACACACTTGGAGAGTCTGATGATGGTAGAAACACCCAAGTTTCACTTGATTCTTAAGAGAAGGGATGTAGAGCCCTTAGCACTCACACCAAAACCAGCCTTTTCCCATCTCCTTGAACATCTTATGATCCATTTAACTTGACATACACAATTAGTGATCACAAAATTGCAGGTAGCTGCTGAATATTATGCCCTAAGGAAAATCAGGTTTTGTTGGACTTCAGGGATCCAAACTGGGACCCCCAGGGTCCAAACCGGAACGCCACATCCCCAAAGAGACTCACAGACGGGATATCGATGCAAATAGCAAGAGGATTTATTCCAGTGCACTGGGATCGTTCTAACACGCAGGATAGAAGCCGGCCCCAAGGAGCAAATGGTGAAGCTTTTTATACAGTTGTTGGGCATAAACCGAATTGGTACAAGTTGATTGGTCCCCAAATTGTTTTCTCATTTTGATAGATAGGGGCCAGTTAACCTTTAAGTTGATGATAGCAAGGTCACGGGCACCAGGAAATGTACACTTAGGGTAAAGTCCCTTGCCCAAGGCTATTAGGCGGTGCCTGTAGCCACCGCTCATTTTAGGAATGTGGGCTGGGTCACAGTGCTCTTGAATTAAGCCTGACAATAATTGTTTTGTGGTTTCTGGGGTGGGCTAGTTCCTGGAACAGGGAGTTCTGGAATGACCTGTTAAGAGTTTAGGATTAATGACCAGGGCCTGGGGTCTCCGGCCTCACATAAACCCTTTCACTCCCCACTTTTTCTTTTTGCACTGCTCCAATCATGGAGCAGCTGTTTCTAGCTCCTGATCACTAGCATTGATTAATTTATAGTCAACCCCTGTAGGATTCCTAAGAAACTGGTACTGCTGTCTGGGAACCATAATCTGTACTGCACTGATTTCATATTGTCAACTTAATGAATCTGAGTCTATCTGGCCTCAACAGGGTAATGTTCTGGTGTGCCAATAGGCACTATACATGCCATGTCCCCAGTCTTAGGGAGTTTTCTTTTGACTAAAAGTTCCAGCCTGTGGAAATGGGACGTTGTAATCTCTTAGACTGCTTCCTGCTGAGAGGGGACGTAGTCAGGGGCCCCAAACAGGCTGGTATTAGTCAAAAGCTTGGGGCGGGGGGCTAGGCAGTGGGGTACATCTGGTTCGCTGATCCAGCGGAGTGGTCACATCAGCTGTACTGGTCATCAGCTGTCAGCAGGTCAGGTCCAGGACTCACATAAACCCACATAAACAGAAGGTTGAGATCGGACTCTAACAGTTTGACTTTCTTCCTTTGCTCTTATTTTCTTCTTAATTTCATATTAGATCATGAACCTGTCATTCCTAGATAAATGTTAGGTGAATTTCAATTCTAATCTCATCTAAAACAACCTCATTCACACATCCAGAATCAGCCTTTTCCCATCTCCCCAAACACCCTATGATCCATTTAACTTGACAAATATAATTAGTGATCACAGTCAATGATTTTTCAGAAAACATCCACAGCATGTAACCTACCTTAGAACTAATAAGGGGACAAAATAGCTAGTCATTATTTCTGCATTAAATTATGCATAATTTAGTAGAAGGGATATGACATTAAAAATAATTTGAAAGAAATAATAATAAGAGTTTATACATTCCAGTTATGGTACTCATCAGTCATGTGAGATTAACTTCCTAACTCATGATAGTTAATTAAAGATATATAGATATTAAGAACAAATCCACTGAATAAAAAAATAATTTACGGTTTCTGTCTCCCACAAGCTCTTAAAAATGAACAAGTAACTGGCTTTCTATATCTTGGTTTCTTCTTGTGTACTCTAAGGACATTAGGTGTCCACCAGATGGAGATTAAATGAAATAATGTAAATGAAATGTTTCACATATTGTTCATGCTTGTTTCATGTGGATAGCAGTGAGCAAACGATAGCTGTTATTAGTCCCTATCAAATATTTATTGGGATTTAATAATTTAATCCATAACAGATAATATATTCCAGAAATGAATTATCTGCCAATAATTTCACCAAGGTACTATTTAAAGCACAAGTAATATGTACATTCAGGACGTCATGACTTATAAGTTAATTATGATTCCTGCCAAATTTCTCTAGTATTGAGTATAAAAATGATTTGATGTTAGAAAAGCAAGTGAAAGAACAGCCTTAAATTAGACCTTTTCAAGGAGCTGAATTTCAAGTCTCCATTGTTCATATTAAAAATAGGAAGCAATCTCTCCTTGCCACTCATACAAAATCTCTCACAACTGATAGCTTCTGCTAGTTGGAAAATTATTGCTTGAGTTTAAACTGTTCAAGCAAGACTAGACCTTGTGATAATGTGTTTGAGCAAAGAATAGGAAACTCCCTTGAACTAAAAATTCAATTGTAATACAATAGCATTAAGGGCTTTGGTACTACACAATTTACCTCTGTAAAAACACATGGTGATGTGAAACTGCCAATGGTCAGTCCCAGCAGAGTGTTCAGTGATCCAAGAGAGATGGGTGGATGAGGTGAATGATGTAAATAATCACAACTCTTATAGATGGGATCAGACTTCTCTTTTTATTCAGGCTTTTTCTCTCTTCCTGTCTCTTCTCTCTCCTGATGTTACCTGTCCTGGTCCTGCGGAGTTCTGCAACAAAAGCCCTAGGAGAGGGAGCGAGGATTGGGGGAAACAAGGAGATGTGAAGAACGAAGGCAAGTCTGATTTTTGATCAAGCCTCAAATTTATTGAACACATAGTACCAGTATTTAAAGGCAGTTTCGAGGTGGGGAGGGGAGTGGGGAATGCATAAGCAGGTTGCTGTGGTAACTATCTGGCAGATGGACTGGTCTTGTTTATCTGGTATTACTAGGTTGAGAAACCAAAGTGTTAAGATGCCCTACAGCAATGTAAGATTTCCCCAGGGCTTTCTGTGTAATCTATAAGGGTGGAAACGCGGAATGAGGAAGCAATAAAGTTGAGTTAGTTAAACAGGCAGTTTCCCAGAACTCGGTGGCTTCAGGCTATCTGGCCTTTGTCCTAACTCTCTCTGTCCATTAGGACCAGAGGAAAAACGGAGTCTTTAGACAAAAGTGGAGTGCCTTTGTGTTTCAAGCCAGCGTATCCAGAGGGACCGCTTCCCACAGTTACCAAATTTCTTTTCTCTGTATTTTCCCCATAAAATCACACACACTTCTTACACACATACATACACCTCTTCTGGGTTAAGGAAAACTTCAACACACATACATCTTAACCCATACATCTTATATATTTTTTAAAAAAAGCCCTTTACATAAGAAAAAAAATCTCATCATGATCACAAATCCTATTTTTCCCAGTGAATGACTGCAAGTTACATATTTAAAAACAAGTTGTTTCTAAATACACACATGATTATACATGAACATCCTGTTTTACCTGTACTTTTTCCCAACACATCTATACTTCCCCCCAAAACAATAATTTTTCTATTATAGATTAACAAAGTTTAAGCAAGCCAAGTATTCTAATGACCTGCTTCTATTGTAGCTGGCAGGTAGCAGTATTAGACTGCAGGAAACACTAATATATTATAGTATCCTAGGTTAACACAATTCTTATTTAGTTAATAGAGTGAAACAAGTTTGTTATTAGAAACATAGAAAACTTTAAGTCAAGGGTCTTTTTGCTTTTCTTAGTTAAAAGGAGAATCTATTCAATCTAAATGCCACATAGCCCTATGTCCCTAAGGTGCACACAAAAACTCATTAGTAATTTCATAATTGTAAAACCTAGGAAAAAATCAAAATTGTGGTCAAGGAAGTCCAAACTTAACAGTGGGTGCTGAAACTCATTTGTTATTCTTAATCATAGGGCTAAAACTCGTAGGCCCTAGCAATCAGGCTTTCTTTGTTCTTGTTCTCTGTGGTGAGCCCCCTAGACTCTGGGCCTAGATTTTGCTGTGAGCCTCTGGCTATATGCTTATTTTGTTATTGGGAAATATTCTGAGCAAAACTGAGTCACAAAACAAGTTGCCTAAGAGCTGCTAGTTTTGAGGAAGTCAAAGATTATCTAAGAAAACATTCCTTCTGTGGCTAAGCATCTAACTCCCTGAGAGAGGTTATCTCCTGGGGTAAACATCATGCCCCAGCAGGGAAGATGTTTTGTTCTGTTACTTATTGGCTTTAGGATGTTTTCACTATGCATTGACTTACCCTGTGATTGACACCCTCATTGTATTTTCATAACCTCTGCAGCTGCACGTAGCCCCTTGAGGAAAGGTGTATAAAAATTGAGACAAAAATTAAACACTAGCTCTTTTCCACCTGAGCTCAATGATACTGTGTGTGTCTGGCCCATTCCCTTCCCTTTTCTTCTCTTTTCCCCTCTCCACATAAGGCCCTTCAGTCCCACCCCCTATTCAGATATTTTCTGACTTGTCAGGCCGGACCTGACAGTTCTCTAACTCTGACCAAAACAAGTCCCTAACAAAAATATGTTTTCTTACTATTATATTATTTCCTAGATTACTAATGTTTCCTAGGTTAGTAGTTAATCTGATCCTGATACGTAAAAAACACCCAATTTTCTTAACTATACATGTTTTTAGTTATTCTTTCTGAAATTGCAATTGAACCATTAATTTACCTGAGTGACATTGCCTTACCCAAATGGCATTGCTTGAGGGAAAGTCATCACTATTACTATGTGTGCCAGTAACACTGCCCCATGAGGGATTAGAGACTCCCATAGAACTTTCACACCATAAGAGAAACAAGGAGACCACGGTAGCAACAAGCACAATAAGGCCCAGCAATGGCAAAGGGCGTTCAGGAGACGATCCCCCATGGCTTTGCCAAACTGTGGTATACTCAACAGTAGTTGTGCTGAGCTGCACACTTGAAGTTCTAATGCTGGCTGCTGTTCTCCTGCATTGTCCCTAAAAGATGTTCCTTTCCTAAGAAATAATCAAATATTCTGTTTACATGTCTCAATCTCTGGGAAAGTGCCTTTGCTTGCTGGTTTCCATTCATGAAACATTACTTGACAAGCGTGCGCACGTGAGACACACACACACTAAACTTAATAGATTTCATAAATCTTGAGGCAGGATGTCAACATAGGAAACTAAGTGTCAGGATAATTTTCTAACATGTATTTCACTTATCTATCCTTTCAGGCCTATCCTAAAAGTGCTAATCAAAAACTTTAACAAAAATATCACAATTTCTTAACAATACTCTCAGATACCTTTGAAATTAGGCATTGATTATTTTACAAAAATTTGTTGAATGAGTATGAAATTTAACTAACTTTACCTGTATGCATTACTTAGAGGTGCCTTGCTAGACATGCACACATTTTAGCTCATTTCATCTTTGTAACTGCCCTGTAGCTATGCTTGGTAGTCAGCCATACTTTACAAATGCGGAATAATCAGGAAAGGAATAATTTGCCCAAAATCATGAACGAGAATTCAACTTCTTCATTTATAGGTAATGAGGATAACAAACATGTTAGCTGTGCTTTGGTGTTTAGCACATGGTCTTGCATGTGTTTTTCTACTTATGAGCCTGAAAAACATTGAATTTGGTGATCCAATTAGGTATGATTTACAGATGAGATCACTTTAGAAGTGTCAAATCTTTGCTCAAGGCCAGAACATATTTTCATTTTCTTTCCATTCTGACTTCAAAATTTTCTTTCACTTCTTTTGTTCTATAATTCTATAAAATGATAGAGCCCTTTCATATACAAATATGGATAAAGCTTATTGTGCACTCAATTTAATATCAAACCTCTTGTAAGTATATTACATATATATTTGAACTATTTTGTGTTTCAGTGCTAGAGATTGAGCCCAGTCCCCATGCATACTAGGCAAATACTCTACCACTGAGTTATAGTTCCAGCTCTTATTTTAACTCATTTAATCATCACAAATCTATAAGTAAGCACTATTGATGCCTTCACTTTAAAAGTGAAGAACATGAAAATCAAGAGCAAATTATTTGCAGAGCTATCAAATGTCAGAGCTGGGATTCAGATTCAGGTGTCTCGATTCCAAAGATTGTTTCTTACATTAGGCACATGGCCTTAAGGGGAAAAGTCTATTTGAAATAGTACTCTTTAAAAATAAATGAAATTATCTGGTAGTAGTGCCACATGCCTTTAATTACAGCACTCTGGAGGCAGAGGTAGGTGGATCTTTGTGAATTTGAGGCCAACCTGTTCTACAAAGTAAGTTCCTGGACAGCCAGAGTTACAACAGAGAAACCCTGTCTTGAAAAAATTTTTTTTAAAAAAAGGAAAGAAAAAAAGAAAAAAAAAAAGAAAGAAAGAAAGAAAGAAGAAAGGAAGGAAGGAAAGAAATTAAATAATGTGTGACAAGAAATATCTTTATAAGGTGAGAAGAAGAAATTACCATAGAGCAGGCAATGTGAAAAGCACTTTGTACAGGTGATGTGATAAGCACTGCAGAAAATACAGTCAATTGTCAGCTGCCTTCTTGTTCTCCAAGGTGCTTGTAACACAGCTGAGAACAGGTTTTAGTACATGAAAACAGAATAATTTTATGATTACCTGATACATAAATAAATGTAAGGAAAAAATTGCTTCAGAAAACTGCTCAAATGAGGAACATACAACCAACTGTATGCAGCAAACTCCTATTGTAGCTTCAGAAAATAAAAATAAAATATATGGGAATAATTTGGAGATAAATATAATTCTATCCATGCATAAATATGAAAACATTTTATAATAGTTTTCCACTGACTCTCATCAATCATTTTTAAAAGATATATTACTTTGCATTTTAGAACAATATTGAAAACAATTGATAAAACTGTTGTAAAATATGACTGATATCTTTTACAGAGATCCAATTTCTTTAAAATGTGTGATGCTAAAAATGAAGAGGTAGCCCATAGAATGCAAAAAAAAAATCTGTACTCACTAAATATCTGACAGGAGATTAGTATTGAGAATGCATAAAGAATTCAGCAAACTATACATCAAGAAACCAAACAACCCAGTTAAAAATGTGCTGTGCAACTAAAAGGAGAATTTTCAAAAGGGAAAATACAAATGACTGAGAAATTCAGTCTGGGAAATTCAAATTCATATCTGGGAAATTCAAATTAAAGCTACTTTGAGATTTCATCTTAACCAAGTCAGAAGGACTAAAAATTGGTGACTAATACTGGCAAAGATCTAGGGGAATGAGAAGACTTACTTACTGCTGATGGGAGTGCAAACTTGTACAGCCTCTATGGAAACCTGTGTGCTACTTCTTCAAAAATTTGGAAATAGATATACCAAATGATACAGCAACAGCACTCTTGGGCATATACTCAAAAGATTTTATATCCTATTATAGAGATACTTTCTCATCCATGCTTATAAAACTCTATTCCCAATAGTAAGGAAATGGAAACACCCTAGATGTCCATCAACAACTGAATGAATAGTAAAAGTTTGTTACAATCATACTATATAATATTATCCAGCTGTTAAGATAAAATAAAATTCACAGGTAAATAAATAGAGCAGGAAGCAGTCATTCTGAGTGAGATCATCCAAACTCACATGTTTTCTCTCATTTATGGATGTCAATTTTGAATTTTTAGACACATGTATTTCATTTGGAATGAAAATGAAAGGTTGGGAAATTAATACAGACTATAAGGAGGGAAGACATAACACAGTAATATACAGTGTTGGAATAATGGGACAAGAAGTGTTAAGTGGTTTGAGGATAGGAATGCAAGGCAAAGAAGGAAATATTTGTAGGGATAATGAGCATTAAAGATTCACTTTAGAGATCACTTTAGAAGTGTCAAATCTTTGCTCAAGGCCAGAACATATTTTCATTTTCTTTCCATTCTGACTTCAAAATTTTCTTTCACTTCTTTTGTTCTATAATTCTATAAAATGATAGAGCCCTTTCATATACAAATATGGATAAAGCTTATTGTGCACTCAATTTAATATCAAACCTCTTGTAAGTATATTACATATATATTTGAACTATTTTGTGTTTCAGTGCTAGAGATTGAGCCCAGTCCCCATGCATACTAGGCAAATACTCTACCACTGAGTTATAGTTCCAGCTCTTATTTTAACTCATTTAATCATCACAAATCTATAAGTAAGCACTATTGATGCCTTCACTTTAAAAGTGAAGAACATGAAAATCAAGAGCAAATTATTTGCAGAGCTATCAAATGTCAGAGCTGGGATTCAGATTCAGGTGTCTCGATTCCAAAGATTGTTTCTTACATTAGGCACATGGCCTTAAGGGGAAAAGTCTATTTGAAATAGTACTCTTTAAAAATAAATGAAATTATCTGGTAGTAGTGCCACATGCCTTTAATTACAGCACTCTGGAGGCAGAGGTAGGTGGATCTTTGTGAATTTGAGGCCAACCTGTTCTACAAAGTAAGTTCCTGGACAGCCAGAGTTACAACAGAGAAACCCTGTCTTGAAAAAATTTTTTTTAAAAAAAGGAAAGAAAAAAAAGAAAAAAAAAAAGAAAGAAAGAAAGAAAGAAAGAAAGAAGAAAGGAAGGAAGGAAAGAAATTAAATAATGTGTGACAAGAAATATCTTTATAAGGTGAGAAGAAGAAATTACCATAGAGCAGGCAATGTGAAAAGCACTTTGTACAGGTGATGTGATAAGCACTGCAGAAAATACAGTCAATTGTCAGCTGCCTTCTTGTTCTCCAAGGTGCTTGTAACACAGCTGAGAACAGGTTTTAGTACATGAAAACAGAATAATTTTATGATTACCTGATACATAAATAAATGTAAGGAAAAAATTGCTTCAGAAAACTGCTCAAATGAGGAACATACAACCAACTGTATGCAGCAAACTCCTATTGTAGCTTCAGAAAATAAAAATAAAATATATGGGAATAATTTGGAGATAAATATAATTCTATCCATGCATAAATATGAAAACATTTTATAATAGTTTTCCACTGACTCTCATCAATCATTTTTAAAAGATATATTACTTTGCATTTTAGAACAATATTGAAAACAATTGATAAAACTGTTGTAAAATATGACTGATATCTTTTACAGAGATCCAATTTCTTTAAAATGTGTGATGCTAAAAATGAAGAGGTAGCCCATAGAATGCAAAAAAAAAATCTGTACTCACTAAATATCTGACAGGAGATTAGTATTGAGAATGCATAAAGAATTCAGCAAACTATACATCAAGAAACCAAACAACCCAGTTAAAAATGTGCTGTGCAACTAAAAGGAGAATTTTCAAAAGGGAAAATACAAATGACTGAGAAATTCAGTCTGGGAAATTCAAATTCATATCTGGGAAATTCAAATTAAAGCTACTTTGAGATTTCATCTTAACCAAGTCAGAAGGACTAAAAATTGGTGACTAATACTGGCAAAGATCTAGGGGAATGAGAAGACTTACTTACTGCTGATGGGAGTGCAAACTTGTACAGCCTCTATGGAAACCTGTGTGCTACTTCTTCAAAAATTTGGAAATAGATATACCAAATGATACAGCAACAGCACTCTTGGGCATATACTCAAAAGATTTTATATCCTATTATAGAGATACTTTCTCATCCATGCTTATAAAACTCTATTCCCAATAGTAAGGAAATGGAAACACCCTAGATGTCCATCAACAACTGAATGAATAGTAAAAGTTTGTTACAATCATACTATATAATATTATCCAGCTGTTAAGATAAAATAAAATTCACAGGTAAATAAATAGAGCAGGAAGCAGTCATTCTGAGTGAGATCATCCAAACTCACATGTTTTCTCTCATTTATGGATGTCAATTTTGAATTTTTAGACACATGTATTTCATTTGGAATGAAAATGAAAGGTTGGGAAATTAATACAGACTATAAGGAGGGAAGACATAACACAGTAATATACAGTGTTGGAATAATGGGACAAGAAGTGTTAAGTGGTTTGAGGATAGGAATGCAAGGCAAAGAAGGAAATATTTGTAGGGATAATGAGCATTAAAGATTCTTTTTAAAAGTCACATAAAAACATTACTGCAGAAGTTTCTTAAAATATAAACACATATAAATATAAAGATTGTAAATGAAGTTATCCTATAATAGAGCAATAATCTCCCTACAAGATACTACACTGTCTAACAAAAAAGCCCAATGTCAAGAATGAATTACTTCTATTGTAGTTGCTGGCCCAGTGGAATCCCATAGAGTCCTAAATATTATTGAATATTGTCATTGTTGTTGACTATCCTGTGAAACTTGACAGTTAACACCTTATTGCTGAAATTATCACATATTTGATCCACAGGACATGGAGAAATCAAGCTGGTATTTATGTGGAAGCTGCAATCCTACAGTGTAGCTTTTACAATGCTGGCAAGTTCTATGCATACAACAAAGGGAGAGAAATAATCATCAGTCTTATCCAGTTGTGAAGCTTGTGAGCCTGTGACATGCCTGACAAGATATGCCCACTGCTAAAATAGACACAGGAATGTCAAGAGGATAACCAACCACATTTTAATAGAGTTTAAAGTGGTTCTTCATGATAAAACTCATACCTGGCTCAGTTATCAAGGCTAAGAATCTGGACCTCAGGGGAGGTCATGGAACTCAGAGGAGAATTTTTTGCTATTTCTCTAATGGGTCATATCACTTAATGATATGACTCTTAATGATTTCTTGACATACCCACTGATTGATTAATGCACCTCTCAATACCTTCTAGAATTGAGAAGCTACTTTTTAAATTAGATGGTAACTAACACAGAGACTCACAACTAGTCAATGTGCAGAGAATAAGTGACTTCCGATTACTCAGACTTAAATGGGACATTTATATCACAATTCCTTCTCTCAAGGCACAGAAGTCTTTGTAGAAGGAAAAGCAGAGAGAATATAAAAGCCTGAGATGGTGGATGACTACAAAGAAACAGTGTTTTCCTGGGACATGGAAATTGCACATATGAACTCACAGTTGTTGAGTCAGCATGTACATTATCTGAGCAAGCTCAAACCAGACAAAATTCCAACATGGGGTGAAGAGGTGGGCATTATGACCCACTAATAGTTAAGGAGCTACAGATGACTGATAGCTACTGAGATAGGGCTAGTTAGTTTTCTTTAATATCTAATAAGCTCCAGTGGATTGCTACATACCTGAGTATATATGCAGATTTAATTGGACTTGGTTAGTTTAAGAAAAAAATGAATAAGGATACAAAGTTAAATGGGCATGGAATAAGATGTGGATCTGGAAGATGAAGGAGGGGATGAATATAAACAAAAGATATAAAATATTCAAAAATGTAATAATTACTTTAAATGTCTGACATCTTCTATTATAGACCCAGATTCTTTTAAACATGTGAAGAGTCATCTAAAGAATTTAATGAAAAAAATTGCCAGATATATTGTATGATTTTTAAATATCTACATTATTGTTGGGTACATAATACAGTATCAAATGTTAGTCTTTAACATTTTGTTCATAATTATTGAGAAAAATAAGCGATAACATAATTGCATATGTCAAGCATTACGAAGATATTGGTTTCTCAGAGCAGAACATGTAGAATTAGAGGGAAGCAAGTAACCCTCTAGAGAAATTGGAAAAAGAATGAATGTGTGAGGCATACTGAAGAGTGAAAATAACTACACAGAAAGTAAGAAGATAAGAAAAATTAAATTCTGGGATTGCACTAGACTTTTCCCTATAAAGGGAAAAACAAGAGAGATGTTTTCTTCAAGAGGAAAAAAAATCCCCACAAAGGCTGATTCATCTTGAGCCTGCCTCTCAAATATCTTTGTTGTGGGAGATATTAGTTATGGATAATGTTCTAGTAAGCTGTCCTTGAACCAAGTAAAGGATACACTGCCTACCAGTAAACAAAGGAGTGGCTATATGGCTGTCCACAAGAATGGGACATTCCTTAGCCTTAAGGCAGATGAAGGTTAGGCTCCATTGATTTGTATATTGGAAGGCTGGGTGGAGACAGAGAGGATTTGGAATAAAAAAGAACTAGGGCAAGGGCAGAGAAGGAAGGAGACAGACAGACAGCAAAGAACAAGGAAGAAGAAGCTAGGAGCAGGAGGAGAACCAAGAGGAGAGCATGGGGTGAAGAAGCCTTGGAGTGAGCTCTCTGCCTAGCTGCCTGTGTATTAGAATTCCCTGAGATTTAACATGGTTTGTGATTAATAAAGAACATTGGAAAATTCAAAGCTGGACTCTCCGTTAAGCGCAATAAATTTATTTTAACATATCTTCATATTAGAAAAATCTCTAGTCTGTATGAAAATGGAAAAGATAAAAGCATGCTATCAGAAAACTTACAGAATGATAAATAGCAGTCTCTGATGCATTTGTATTCTATGCTGAAGGTATTGTAATGCAGATCTCACCCTCATCCTCACTAAAGGACAATTGGTAACAGGTGAGAAGCTTGATTTTTTCTTTAAGTGATAAATGTTTACTGGCAATCCTTAGGTTTATAGTTTTCCTTAAAAAGGAATGCAGGTGTAGTGAATAAGAATAATATGATAGAATGTAGTGAATAAGAATAACATAATAGAATTTAGTGAATAAGAATAATATAATGGGATATAGTGAATAAGATTGTAATAGAATGTAATAGATGAGAATAATGTAGTAGCATAATAATGTAAAATGTGATGATAAATAATATTGAAAAGCCAAATGTAAGTAAACAATATTAAAGTCCAGAAAGTGGGAACTGGACACACCCTGAGGTACCCCTAGTGCCTATGTGCACATCTGGACAATACTGATAAAATTGACCATGCCCATGCATCCACAGTGTGATTGGCTGAATTTAGCTTAAAAACCCTAGTCTGGCCTCGCTAAGGATGCCACTCTAGAGTGCCTCTGGAGATGCTGGCTCTCTGGTGACAGATCGAGGCTGTGTCCTGCTAACTGAAGACCACAGGACAGTGCTCCAGTCTTGCTGAACCAAAAGAGGAAGTCGGCTGCAGACCACACAGAGCTGCCAGACAGATCACGAGGCTTGCCTGCATCTGAGACCAGACTAGGAGAGGTATTGGTGTGACTGTGTGAGTGAATGTGTGAGATAAGCATAGAATAAAAATCCTTTGTGGAACCAATACCGCCTCTGAGGCTTCTTCCTACCTGATAAGAATTCACTCCCGACAGCGGGGAACTCTCAAGGCAAAGACTTGTTTGCCTTATCAGAATGGCTGACATTGCTTCAAAGCCAGGAAGGCTGGCAACATGCCCAAGGCAAGAAACAAGTTTGAGCTAGGGACAAAGCTATAAAGTCATTGTGGTATACAGTCACCTGTGCCTATATATACCATGAATTCACTAGCACTCCTCCACCAAGCATGAGTCAGAGATCTGCTGCAGAGGTTCTCAGACTCTTGAGAATAGTACCTTGAGCAGCTCTGATCCAACAGAGGATGCCACAGACATATTTATTGACATTTTTAACTGACCAGATGGTGCTCCTGTTGCTAAAAGCAAATGATCCAATGATTGAATCTAATATATATGCTTTCCCTGCCCTCTTTCTACTGCCCCTGGTACCCTGCTAATGAGAATAAGATAAACAAGGATAAACAACTTAAATAATGTTCTCCGTGGCTTTAGAATCTACTCAAGAAGAATAAAAGACACTAAGAGACATATGACAAGTTGACAATCTAGAAATGAAGAAAAATGTATAAGTGTTAAAGTATTATTTATTAAAACATCGGCAATATATTAATAAAAAAACATAACAACTCTCAGGTATCCAATACCCCAGTGGCTTAGGCAGAGAACTCACTCCATTGCTCCTCACACTGCACTCCTCTTGGTTCTCCTCATCTCTCTTCTCTCTGCTCCTTCCTGTCTGCCTCAGCCCCCCAGGTGCTTTATACATTCAAAACTCCTCCCTGTCTCCACATACACCTTCAATATACTAATGAATGGAACCTAACACTTCTTAAGGTCTGCCACACACCTATCCAAGCTTGTGGTGAGTCAGAGTCTTCTGTGATCACCTGGCTGCAGACCATTGTGGTGATAGGGACCGCACATCTGCATTAAGGTAAACAAATGGCCTGTTCATATGCAGATCTGGGTGGCTATTCCATTGTTTTTAGCACAGAGGTGTAAACAGGTAGGAAGCAAATCCTTTACATGCTGCAAGTATCAGGAAGCACCCTTCCCCCTAAACAGCATACAGGAATAAGATCCCATATCTATAAAATATCCCACAACATACAAGAATCTTTATTTTATCTTTAAAATTTTAAGTGGAAAGTGCCTTTCAGAAAAAAAAAAAAAAGTTCAAGAAGACGGATTGTTGGCTGAATGTCATTGTTTTCATTCTATTGCAATGAAAATAGCAAATAACCTTAATTTTGGAGAGGCTTTCTACTCCAATATTCATTTACTTTAATATAGAATAGGCAGGTCTCTAAACAGATGCCATCTTTTCTGCCAGCAGCAACATAATCAGACAACTACAAGGGAAAGAAATGCTTTAGGTGAAATGATATCTTGACTTCTTTCAAATCTATTCTATTCAATAAAACAGAAATTATCAAAATTTCTGCTTGATCCTCGACCTTCATGTCTCTGAAAAGCAAAAGAGAGAGGTCATTTATAAATTATGACACTTCCTACAACTCTAAGAGAAGACTTCATTTTTGTTTTAGATGAAACAATTTGTTTGGATAAAAGTGTCTTCACTTACTTTTAGCCCATAAAGTACTGGAAATAGGTAAAATGATGAGGGGTGCAGGTACTCTCCACAGAGTATTGATGGCTAGGGATACATTACATGTGAAATCATAAATGTCTATAATTTAACACTTCTTTGAGATATTGTTTTTTTCCATCCTGATGGTCTCGAAAGTCATGCCTGAATCAAGAGCAATGCTATAGGACCTCTTTAAGACATCCTAACTAAGTAGAAGAGCAGTCACTATAACATACTAGCCTCTAGAACAGCAGTTCTCAACCTATGGATTGTAACCACTTTAGGGATTGAACAACCCTTTTACATGGGTTGTCTAAGACCATCTGTATATCATATTTTTAGATTATGATTCTTAACAGTAGCAAAATTACAGTTATGAAATAGCAACAAAATAATTTGATGATTGTGGTTCCCCACAACATTAGGAACCATATTAAGGGGTCACAGTGGGAACCACTGATCTAAAACCAGAGGAGACAGAGGATTATGAGGGATTTGTGTAGTACAGGGTCTTGGTGTGTGAATCTTAGAATAGCAGTATGTAGTTGAGCTGCTATTTTAAAATAGTATCTTTTCCAGTCATTATGACTATAAAACATATAAATCTAGAAGTTAATGATCTTTTGAATTGCAAAACAATAGAATAGTTATTATTTACCTACAGTTAGTTGATGTGTAGTTTGTCAGAAAATTCAAAGAAAAAGATCCCAAACCATCTAAAGGTGGTATCCTCACATGCCAAGTGGTTGAAAACTATTCCTGGATAGTCATCTCTCCTCTCCAAATAACCCACTACATGGAGTTTCTCCAGAATAGTGTCTGGGGTTTGCAGAATATCCTGAGAGAGATATACAGAGATATAAAAGAGATTACCTCTATGTCTCCATTTCAGCAGTCATGTAGTGTAACCTCCTGTGTTCTTCATGACAGAAGTAAGTCACAGTGAAGGACTCATTCAAGGGAAAGAAACATGACAGCAAATCTCTTGGTAAAATAATATATCAATGTCACTAAATCAGACACTCTAAGGTGAGACACATTTGTGTAATTCCTTTTTCTGAAAGACAGAACTTGAAACTAGCTTCAAATCAACCAAATATAACAAACGTAGCCTATATTACACCATTGAATAGATATCAAAGTTATTTTATGTTAATCCCTTGTTTAGACTATGTGTTATGTGATAAAAAATGCTTGTGTTCCCTCAAATTTCATACATTGGATCCCTATCCATATGTGTGATGCATTTAGATATGGGTTTTGGGGGAAGTAATTAGTTATTGAGGTTGGTAGCATCATAATCATATTAAAAACCAGATAAGAAGAGGCACTGAAGCAAACAAAATGGTTCAGTGGGTAAAAGGCCTTGTGAGATAAGTCCCTGGGACTCACATGGTAGAAAGAAAGCATTGACTCCCATAAATTATCCTCTGACTTTCACACGTGTGATCTACATATGCCCAACCCATCAATTCATATAAAATAAATAAATGTAATCCATTTTAAAGAGAAGAAACAACAGAGATCTTGCTCTTTTTCTCTCTACCATAGAGTACACAACAAATTAGTGATTACCTTTCAGCAATGGAGACTACTAGAAACCAGCCCTTCTGGCACCCTGCCTGAATTTGAACTTCCATCCTTTAGGACTTTGCAGAAATGCATGTATGTTGTAAAAGTCACCCAGGCTTGTTATGTAGGCTAAGAAGACTAATGTTATATGGTAATAAAGGCAGAAATTCATTCCTGGGTATGATATTTTGCTATTAAGGCTCTGTCTTGGAATACTAGAAATAAATTCACCTACTAATCTTGAAGAAGCAAGTTCCCATGATATAAACTGTCTATCAACAGCTCACATGGCAAAGCCTGCAAATGGCCTAGATAAGATTATGAGTTACTAAGGAACAGTATGAGTTACTAAGGAGCAACTCAAGTAAGCTTGGAAGTACATAATTTCTAGCCCAGCCCTAAAGATGAAATCACAATATAGTTAGTCAGCACATTATTATAGCCTAGTACAACTCTTAGGCAGAAAACCAATTGAGCTATGCCTGAACTTTAATGTCTTAGTCACTGTTGCATTGCTGTGAAGAGATACTATGACCAAGCCAACTCTTTTAAAAGACAAATAATTGGGGGCTTGCTTACCATTTCAAAAGTTTAGTCCATTATCACCATGTTAGGGAGCATAAAGGGATGTAGGCAGTTACTGTAGCAGTAGTCAAGACCTTTATATCCTGATCCACAAGAAGGGGATGGTGGGGACTGGGCCTGGCATGGGCTTTTAAAACTTCAAAACCTATGTCTAGTGACAAACTTCCTCCAATAAGGCCACCCTTACTTTAACCCATACCTCCTGGTCTTTCTAATCATTTCAAATAGTTCCACTCTCTGGAGACTAAGTATTAAAATATATGAACCTACCTTATGCAAACCATCATATATAATAGATGAGCATTGTTAAGAATCACTAAATTTCCAGTAAATTGTGTAACAATAGAAAAATAACGTGATCTTTTTTAAGAAGAGATAGAATAGTGTACTTATGTTTGAAGATGGTATTTGCATTTTGGAAATGCAATCTGTAGTTATCATTCATTCTTTTATGTCACACATAAACCTTCAGTAATTTTAGTTAGATATAACAGCCTAGAGTCAAATAAGCCTTAGGAAATTAGGAATAGACTTGTTTCTTATGGTTTCAATATGGTTTAGAGGAAAGTAGTGACATACAGAGAATTATTCCCAAGGCCCAGCAAGTGGTTTACAAAAGCTAAAGCAAACCTGGATAAAAAAGCAAATTATTTCTAGGACAGCAGTGAGAAATATGCGATCGTATTCTTTAAATTTTTCAGAAAATGATAGACTTTTTATTTCCAGTGAGTTTAAGAGGCAGATTTGTTATCTGAGCACAAAAGAGAAGGATGATTCCCAGACTGTGGCAAAATCAGTGATTTAAGGGTTATATGTGTGCAACATATCTGCAATAGACATATTGGAATGGATTGTTACTTGCATAAATCATATGTATCTCTCGTTTTTAACTTTTTAAATTTATTTCATCCTTTATTTGGAGTTAATTAACTACCAAGTAATTCAAATACTTTTACTATAATGCTTATATCAATCAACAAGTATGTAATAAACAGCTATAATATGCTAAGCTACAAATAAATGTAAAAGACTATTTTCATTGGTATATTACTTGTCCTCTTTTGTTACTGTGAAAAACTGCCTACCAAACACTTAAAAGAGGAAGTTTATCTTAGCTTATTGTTTCTATTTCAGTCTATCTTAGTAAAAAGGGCATAGTAGCAGGAACTACTCCATTTGTGGTAGTAGAAAGTACAAGGTAGTATCTGCTGACATTGTGGCAGACAGAAAGTAGAACTTGTCTACATCCATGTGCTGCTAGTTTTTCAGGCATTCAGGATTGGAGGTTGCATCAAGGTTCCAGAGAACAACCTGAATCAGGTTTTTATGTAGCAGTGTTGGATTTAATGCTGGAAGCATAAGATTAAGCTATGAATAAAATTATGAAGTTGAAGCCTAAGTTGCTATGGGGTCTTCAGGATGTTGAAGATGCCAAAATGTGAACTATTTGCCAAGGAAAGCTTCAAGTATCAAATGCAATTCCTATAAGAATGAGACTGTAAAGTAAGGCTGCCTAGGTCTGTTGGAGCTCAGACAATGGAAAGACATGCCTCCAGTGCTGACATAGATGCTGCATTGCTTACTTTGGTCCAGTCTTAATTTACTATACACCCAATCCTCCGTTATGGAATGAAAATATTTCCTCTCTACCATTGTACATTCAATATAGATAACTTTTCTTTTTTATTTTACAAAAGTGTACCTCTAAGTATTCCCCTTAAATCAGGGGAGGTAGTTAAAACTTTGAACTTTTAGCTGTGTTAGGACTGTGAAAACCATGGAGACTTTTGAAGATGGACTGGATTTATTTTGCATTATGAGAAGACTGTGTGATTTTCAGAGAGAGGGTAGAATACTACATTTTGAATCTGAGATATCCTCCACAGGTCTATGTTTTGAATGATTGGTTCCCAGTATATAATGCTATTTTAAAGATCAGAGCATTTAAGAGATGGGCTATTGCTAGTAAAAAATAAGTGACCAGAGAAAGTATTAAGTAATTAACCCTTCTCTGCTTCTGGCCATAGAATCTGCTTTCTGACTGCTTCCATGTGAGCAGCCATCATCACAACCAGCCATCCACCACACACTAATACCCTTCTGTCACACTTTTCCTACCATGAACAACTAAAATCTCTAAAGCTACGAGCCAAAAATAAATCTTTCTTGCCTGAAATTTCATTTTTTTTAAAAATGGAAATGTATACAATATATTCTGATCATAATTTCCCTCCCAGATCCTCCCTACCACCCAACCCATCCAAATGCATTCTCTCTCATTCTCCCCAACCCCAACAAACAGGCAAGTAAACAAGAAAAAAGGACAAGAAACATACATACACACAACCAACATAAAAACGCAAATTTAGAAACTATAATATACAAACTACCACCAAGAAAAAAATGCTAAATAATAAAATATGAGACAGAAAACACCCTTGAATTTGCTTGTGTTGGACATCTACTGATGGTCATGGATCCTGCTCTTGAATATGATTAATATACCCACTGAGAATTCATTGGAGAAAACTAGATTTTTCCTTTGTAAGCAGTTGTCATCTGGCAATAGCTTCTTGATTAGAGATGAGAGATCATGTCCATTTCCCCTTCTCATTTTTGGAATCCCATCAGGCTTGAACCTGTGCAAGCCCTGTGAATGGTACCACCAGCTCTATAAGTTCCTTCACATATGCACCTGTCCTGTTATGTCTGAAGACATTGTTTTCTTGGTGCACTCTGGCTCTTATACTCTTTCTGCCTCCATAGCTCCCTGAACCATGATAGGAGGGATTTCATGAACACATCCCATTTATCATCTGAAAATTTTTTTATGTTTTTTTTTTTTTGTCAGTAACAGGAAAGTAATTTACACAAATGGGGAAATCAAATGTGTTTATCAAATGCAATATTATGCAAGTGTATATTTTTCATAGTTCTTATTACCTTACCTAAACAGTTTTCGTGTTGTCTTAAAAATAAATAAAAGTCATCACCTATATTCTCTTGTAGAAGATACAGTTATGATGATAATACTACTAAGGACATCTGTTATTGAACATATGTTATGGTCAGACACTGCACTAATAACTTATACACATAACCTATTTTAATACACACAATTTTAAGCAGATACTACTAATTTGCCTACTTTACTTATGAAGAAGTTGGAAATTAGAGAGACTAAAATTATCCAAGAGGCACAATTATATGAGAGATAGAGCTGAGGCTCAAGTATGCTTAATTTCAAAAATTTAACTCAGCAATGCTAACTTCTTTTCTTTCTTAGACTCATGGACTAATAAGAAATTTTACAAGTTAATTAATTTTACTGTTCTTCTAAGTAGTTTTCAGGAAACATGCTCAGAAAAAGCCATAAAGTTGTAAGAGAAACAGAAGACGGTAGAGGGGAAAAAAGAGGTGCATGTGTGATTTCAAGATCATTCCAGGATCTGCCTCACCCCGGAAGCATTTAGATCAGAGAGTTGGAGAGCTTAGCTGTTGGAGGCTCTCATTAGTTTGGAGGACTCATCAAAAGGAGATACAGGTATTGATACTGATACTGGTATCAGTAGCCAGTCCCTATGGCAGTCAGAGACAGGTACAAGACCAGCTAAAGGGGATCTGGGAAAATCTCCAGCTCTACCCATCACTTCTTAGCCAATCTTTGTTCAAATAATTCAAAGGAAGAAAGAACTCAGTATTACACTTCTTCAGTTTACAATGTTACCTATCACAATCAGGGCATTTTTTTTGTTTGTTTTTTGTTTTTTGTTTTTTTTTTGAAGAACTCTTATTATTTTTTGGACATGGGAGAAGCTAGGAAAGTCATTTTGGACTGTATGCAGACACAGAATGTGAAGAATGTACTGGCATTGCAATTGCTGTAGCTATTACTACCCATAACTTTTAGTATCTAGAACTTAGGACACATTAGTAGAAAGTGAAAGCAATGAATCTAAGGCTCTGGTAAAATATAGTTCACGTGATCATCAAAGAGCTTTAGTGATGTCATAACATACCACTGTATATCTTTGGTCAGAAAAAAAAGAAATGGTTATCTTTCATAGAGTCCATTCTGGAACCAGTGAAAAGAACAAGTCTAACCTACCACAACAAGGCCATGAGTTTTACATTATTACTCTGGACTATCAGCTCACCAAGGACAGTAGTAGCCTTGCCTTATTTATTATAAATTCAATTATGGAACTAATGTGAACTGAGATCACAAGAAAGAAAGACCATTACATCTCTGGTGAACAATATTAAAGATCTCAATTAGAAAGCTGTTTACCATGGACTTAACACAGTCCCCATCTGTTTATGCAAATAGAACCATAGAGATATGCAACTATGATTAAAGCTAAACTATACCAGCACAGCTGAATTCTGACAGAAGTTACTTTTATAAGAAAGTTCACAAACCTTCTTGACCAAATAATTAAAACCCTAGAAATGAATAAGTAAGATGAATTAAAATGTCAAGGAGACAAACTCAATTGGAGTAACTCATTCTTCCTTGCTCCATCTTGGTGGCATGCACACATTAGAGGTCAGCATTACAAATATATATAAAAACCACTTAAATGTTCTAAAGCATCTTTTGAGAATTATCTCCCTGTTCATGTTTAAATTTATCCTTCATTTTCATATAGATCCTTACACTATGAAAAAGACAACCTGGCATCACTTACTACCACAAGTTTAGAGAATGAAACAGAAAGCCGGCCCCCTGAAATCCATTTAGAACAATATCCTTTATTAAAGGACTGGTATTAGCCCTGAAGAACCTTACACAAATTAATTAAAAGTCTCCTGAGATCTAAGTAATTGCCACACACTTGTTTTCACTGCAGGACTTCAGAGATGGCCTAAATCTTTTCTCCTCATTAAGCTACTGTGCATCAAAATACTCTAAAACTTTTAATCTGAAAAGTCTCCATAAGGCTCGAAACTTATTTCCCCTTCTTGGTCTGCTAGAACATAAAACATTACAATTCAAAGAAACAACAAAATTGTCATGATCGTTTTTAAAAGTTAGTCTTCATCTCTGAATAGCAGATATAAAATGATTTATTTTTCCATTGATTCTCTACTTCCTGTTTGAATATACACTACAAAGTGTGGGTGAAATGTATTTACAGTGGACAGTGAGCCAGTTGCTGGATCTTTTGTACGGAACTTAAAAGATACAGACAAGTTCCTATCTCTTAAAAAAAACAAAACAAACAAACAAAAAAAAAAGACCAGATGATCTGCAGTCATAGAGACGTCTAATTTGAGTCACATCATCAATACCCCCAGATAGGCCAAAAATATAATTTAGAATAAAAGCTACTTATAAGAAATGGATTTTTAAAAGTCACACCTTGTTGAGAACTTTTTCTATTTTCCAGGAAATAACATTAAGGAAAACAAATGGCTTATCGTTACTTTTTCTTTTATTTGAAAGCTATTTGCTTCAAATATTTTGCTGCTATCACTGTCTTTACAAAAGTAAGGTGCTGTTTACCATATAGAAAAATGATCTTATGGTCAAAAGAAATTAAATATAAAGCAAGCACAAAATATAGAACATAGTATTCCTCTTCTTTTTAAGTAGAAAATGATTCTTTAAAGCTATGAATAAGCAGAGTCTGCTAAATTCAAAATGACATATTTTAAACTAAAAAAAAGATAAAAAACCACAACAAAAAGGCTTAATATTTCTGATGTGTTAGCACAGAATATTTGGAATTTAAGAGCAAGCATGGGTATATTTCAGTAAATGTTACTAAGAACTTCTTTTATTTTGTTCCACAAAAAAGCTATTCATAAAGATAAAATTTAAAATGACTGTAGAAAATTGGGTTGTTCACAGAGTCAGAAACAAAAACCAATAAATAAATGGAAATTTCTCAGTTTTATGCATAATCAAATTTACACTAAAAGAGCAATATGCTATCCTTTTGCTTTTATACTAATAAAAAATTGGTGATCAAATGAAATTAATTAGTGTTACTAGGAAGATCCTGGATGATTTACTGATAAAGGAATTTTATTTAAAACTCATATTATTTGAAAATAACAAAAAATAAATTCAACAATAACTTCATGAGAGAATAGGGGACTCTCACATGTTTTAATTACAGAGGCTTGTGTTCAGGCATGACTATACAATGATGGAGCCACAATTCAGCACTCTTTTTTCTCAATACTCAGCTGAAGCTAGCCACCACCATCAGGCCAACGAGGCTGCAGAATTCCAGAGGCTGTCATTCTACCACACTAGTCACAGAAAGATTGTTTTTTCTCAACCCACTCTATTCTCTTATTCATTCTTATTTGACAGATTCCAGTCGTGGATGAGTTCTTAACTAATCAGGATAGCCAGGAAGTAATCTTCCTGGTGAATTAGAAGTTCTTATTCCTGAACAAGTCTTTAGTCTGGGAGATAGTTTAGTATTTGGCATAATGTTTTCTGGGCTTTCCTGCGTATGTTCCTTTTTGTACATCACTCATTCACACCAGAAAGAGACAGACAATGCTCCAGGGCCAGACCAAGAAACAACATCCATGGTTGAAAAGCAAAGCATCCTTAAATTAATGGAAAAATTGGACTCTACATAGTAAAGCTTTAAAAATTGTATCACATATTAGATCTTGAAATTTATCCTCACTGAATAGTAAAAATTCAACTAAAAAAATATCTGTTAAGATAACTGAGAAATCAATAATCAGAGTCCATCAATGTACAATTAAATAAATATTATTACACATGAATAAAATGATATATAACATATGATACAGCTTTCAAATGTAATATTGAAGAAAATTTTACTAACATAAGCAATTATTCTAGATATACATGCTTAAAATCAACTCACATAAAAAATTGTTCACTGAAAAATACACCAAAATACAAAGACTTTACTTCTGAAAAGAAGTATGGATAGTATTTTTCTCTGCTATGATACTTTGTCTTTTTATTATGTGTCATATTTCCTATTTTCCTCACATTTAAGAGTTATTCTAATAATTGGAAACTTTCATGTTTACTTAAAAATAATAAATAAAATCCATATCTTTAAAATTTATTGGAGACTGACTTTAAGAATGTGTCTAAGAATTCCATGTGCCATCAGCTACAAACTGAGAATAAGTTTCTATAAACAGTTCTAGGGATGGCATCTTCAAACATTCTGTGTCATCTCTGGAAAGCAGCATTCACACCAACTTTCAGTTAAGCAATATTAAGTTCACAGAGACCCAAAGTGTCATATTTTCTATTATGTAACCTGCTGAGGAAGGATGTTGAGTAAATGAGAAAATATCAAACCTCCCAAGAGTATGTGCCCTCCCCTCAAGACCTCACATTTAGAGAACAGATGCAAATACAAATGGTCCCAATGTGTACTGTATGTGGCTTAAACTACTTCCTTTGTGCACATTCATTGCACAAAGCAATGTTTCATAATGACATTATCACTTAGGTACATCGTGCATTTTGATCATACTTATACACACCCACTGTGTTCTTCTGTTCCAATAAGCCTCTTCCTCTTCCCAATAACTTCACATAATGATCCTAAGTGCAAATGTTGGTCTTACCTACGTGGAAACACATATACACTGACTATATAGGACTAACAACTTCAATTGAACTGAATAATTTTTATACGATTAAAAGACCCGTTTTAAAATATTTTATTTTATGTAGATTAGTGTTTTGTCTGCATTGGTGTATGTCTGTGTGAGGATGTCAGATCCCCTGTAACAGGGGTTAGAGACAGTTGTAAGGTGCCATGTGGGTGCTGGGTAATGGCTTAATAAGTACAAAGGTAAGTGAGAGACAAAGTAAAATAAAATAAATGAATGAGATGTGATCCCAGAAAGGTTACACAAGCTCTAGTAAATGGTCCTATATCCGTGTCTACACAGGCTGCTCAGTGGGTTTAAAAACAAAGCATACAAAGTTGGAAGACAAAAATGGAGGAGGAATAGAGCAGAAATGTGGAGGGGGTGTTTAATCAATAAAAAGAACTTAAACAATAAGTGAATGAATTTGAAAATAAATAATTTGCTTAAACAGAAGAAAGACTTAAAGATGCTGATAAGATGCTTGTAAAAATGAATAATGAGAACATAATCACAGCACAAAGATGTGACTGAATCGGGGAAATTAACAGACAGTAAATAATATTACACAACTATGTCCCAAGAGAAGGGATCACAATATATCCTTAGAATGGACAGAGCAACCACAGGGAATTAGAGAGGACCTGCTTTGCCTTGACTCTTTAGTAATGGAGAAAATTTGGTATTGGCAAAGAGCATATACTGTGAGCAGGAGTTAGGCATTCATACCAATAAGTATTAGATGTAGGCCCAGGCTTAAACACTGCACTTCCACTGAGATGAACTGTAATCATTTAGAGATCTTCCAATTCTTTGATACAAATATATATTATTAAAATTTGAAAAGAAGAGGTAAAAATTCTCCAATATTCATGATCCAAGATGAGAATTTTATACTTGTTAATATATATAGTTGTGTATGTGTGTAGTGTGTGTGCGTGTGTGTGTGTGTGTGTGTGAATATGTGTGGTAGAGTCTAATTATATTGATTCCATATAATATATTTAATATTTTGTCTATACTATTTTAAGAATTTATTAATGTATTAATGTATTAATTATTAATACATATTTCTAATTTGTAGATGCAAAAATATATAGACATGTAGACACTATTTTACTTTATGGATGTACTATAGCTTGTCAATCAAATCCCTCACATAGTTACTTTTTTATTATTGTAATAAAACACCCTGACAAAATAACTTGAAGGACAAAGAGTTTATTTTTGGCTTAAAGTTCCAGAGGGATACAATTCATCGTGGTGGAGAAGAGATGACTGCAGAGCAGGAAGGAATGGTGACAACAGCAGGAGGCTATAGCAGGTTATGTTTCATTTACATTCAGGAAGCAGAAAGTGAATAGGTAGGTGAGGGAGAAGGTTATAAGTCTCAAAACCTATTTCCAATGAAATACTTCCTCTAGTGAGGTTCTATCTCCTTTCTTACAAGTGTCATCAGCTGGGAATCAAACATTCCATCACCTGAGCCTAGAGGGGACATTTTATATTCAAACTATAATGCCCCACTTTTGTTGGAAGTTTAGTTTTGTCTTCCTATCTCTTGCTATTTATGAAAAAGTTATTTATTCTTTCATACTCTTCCATTACATGAAACCATGTAATCTGATCTTATAGTTATATCACCGGGCATATCTCTGAATCTTTCATTATTATAAAATATCTGTGTTAGAAATGTTATGTCAAGTCAGATTATACAGGTTTTGTTTTGTTTTTAAGAAAGCATCTTATGTATGTTAGATTGGCTTCAAACTCAATCTCTTTATGAAGGTGATGACACTGAAATGCTAATAATGCTCCTGACTCTACCTCTCAAGTTCTGAAATTACAGGTAAATGCCACCATAACTAGTTTATGTGGCACTGAATTTTAGGTGGTGCTGAAGATTGAACTCAAGAGCTCCCTGCATACTAGACAAGCATACTTACAACTAATCTAAGATCCCATAAATCCTTAGGTTATGGAAACTTGAATCAATTATGTTTCCTTTAGTTATCATCAACAAACAAGTTTGATCATCAGAATTATTGAAATGTTAAGGCCTTTTAATACCTCTCTTACCTAAATAAATAGTTTAGGTTGCAGATTTTGTTTCTTCTCAGAGCTTACAACAGCACAGAAGAACTTTCTTGTCTCTGCTCTACCTTCTATGCTATGAACCCCATACACTGGATACAAATGTCTTCTAACAATTTCTAGGAATGTACTCTTGTATTCAAAATAAGCACCTACACTCAAACCAAAATCCTAAGCAGCACTCTGGATGAATTTGGGTCATGTACCCATTTCTAAACTAATTGGTTAGAAGAACCTCAATAATGTTACCAATATTATCCTTAAATATTCTGAGCTCAGGTTTTCTCCAGCCTTCACTAACATTAAGAAATAACACTAAAACCCACAATACAATCAATGCCACCAACTAGGCAGATAAAGAATAGACCATTCTTCCTCTTCTTTCTTTTTTCTTTCTTCCCTTTCCATCCCTCCTTCTCATTCCCTTCCTTTCCCTTCACTGTCCTTGGTAATGATGAAAAGTTGTATCTTAAATTGGACTATATTGGCATTTAGTTCCTTGTCTGGCTAGAGCTGTTTAGTAGGTAATTTTGGGACAGTGCCTGAAAACAAAGAAGAGTAGTAAGATTACAATAGCCTCCTTTTGGTATTCTCATGAAGATAAAATGAAGTAGTCATTTTATAAAAACTTGCAAATGTTTAGGTTTTTTTAATTTTAATATTGTTTCCTAATTAAATTGTGACTTTCCTATTCATTCTTTGTGTTCAATTTTCTTTTGAAAGAATTCATTTTCATAGTGAAAATGAGCTTTCATTTTGTCATTTGATACACATTTCCTTATTTGAGACATATATTTAGATGTCCCCAGTATGTTCATTAAAAGATAAGTCCTGCAGACATTGTCACATGAGTCAGGAAAGTTGAAGAAGTGACGGCTTCAAACAGAGTGAGCAGTCAAATGTGGATGAAAATGTGAGGAGAGTGTGACTAAACTGTTTTAAAAGGTTTTTTTTCTATCTTTAATAACTTTTTATATAAGGGACTTGTGTTAATGTAAGAGTTTCATGACATCTGCTAAATACCAGGCATCCTTTATCATATGATTTCAGACACAAATGTCTCAGGGAGCAGTAACAAAATGAGTAATACCAAAATGAGTCACTACAAGCATATACAGAGAATGCTCTGATTATACTTTTAAAATAATTTTTTACAAACAATTAGAAGTAAATATCAGCCTCTTGTACTATACTTTCAACAAGTGGAGGGTGTGTGTGAGAATGGATGTACAGAATAAAATAAGATTTTAATTAAAAGTTTTACATAGTTCTGTCCTAATATAGGTCAATATTTTATAGATCCTCATTCCTCTAAGGGGATAGAAGCATACAGAAGGCTCTCATCTGAGTAGTGTTTGCTCAGTAGTGTCTGCTACCCTGATGAACTATTGTTAGGAATGGCCTGACAGAAACCAGGCTCCCTTTCTCCCTTTTAGATTTTGTTTAGTTTTGTTTTGTTTTGACATTGGCTAAGACAAAGGTCCTTTTTTTTTCCTACCTGAAAGTTGATCAGTCCCCTTGAGTGTTGAACAGATGTGTCCTGAAGGAAACAAAACTACTTAAGCTACAATTACAGCATGCCCCACCTCCACCCCATTCTTCCAAAAGCCATAACGAACCTTGCTAATGGGTGGTGTTCAACCATCCTCCTCTTCATTTCTCAGAAGGTATAACTAGTAACAATGAAAAATTCTGTCGAGCAAATGGTCTTTATTATCTTAAACTTTATAAAACATGTTTTAAGAAAGTGGGAAGGCGTTTCCTGTTCTGTAATATTTGGCAATGTTCATTTTAACTGAGTCACTTATTAGGGCAACCTATAATAAATGTTCAGAATGTCAGATGCATGAATGTACTGAATTAATATTTGATGGCTCTTTGGCCTTGTGTGGGCTGTCTGCTCTGCTGGAATGTTCAATCACCATGGGAATGCTGCAATGCATTTTCTGTTAATTGTGTGAATGTTTGGAGATAACAGTATGGTACTATGGAATTAAACCATATTGATGATGAATTCTGATCAATTTATAGCCCATTTTATTCTATTATTTATTCTATTTTAGTGTGCGGTTTTGTTTTATTTTGAAGCACTACAATCTCTGTCCTTGTCCATAATCACCTTTTTCAATCCTCGTTGTCAGTGGGTATTGCATTGTCTATGTAGTTATCATCAGATACAGGAAAGTATCCAGTTTTTTAATTAAAAAATTTCTGGACTTAAAAAATTCTATTCTGTGAACTATTCTTAAATCCTTTTATAAAATGTTCTTTAAAGAAGAATAAAAATATCTAACATCTTTCCATGATTAAATTACAATGTTAGTGACAATTATGCTAGATTTAAATTCCTATGCAAAAAACTATATTGCCACTTACCTAGAAAAAAATTACTGTAATCTTTTTTTTAAAGTGTCCACTGTGTATTATTTGTGTCTAAGAGAAGTCATATTCACCTAGTCCAATGGAATGCAACTGAAAATATTTACTACTTTTTTAAACATATGACCTCTGAACCAGTTGACTAAGGAAAGAAGGGAAGGAGGGAGGGATGGAGGGAGGGGAAGGGAGAAGTGTCATTCTTGCTTTTAATTCTTCTCAGAACTACACTAGAGAGATGTGGGTAACTCTTATTGAACAAAAGAGAGTCTCTCACTTCATCATTTGACTGATACCTTCCTTGAGTAAGCAAGTTTTTCCCACTCCAGTCTTCCCATAGGGTTTGTTTATCCATTGAAGATCTCCTCATTAAAAATGGCTCTATCGTCACAGACATGAACAGTCAGAAACAGTTGAAACAGTGATAGCCAAAATGCTCACTGAACATTGCTACAGGAAGAATGTGAGCATGTTTTAAAAAATTATTTTGCTACAGTGATCTTAGTGAAGATAGAGGACATTCCATGTGGAACCAAATACTGGTAGAGGACCCGAAACTGTACAGTGTCACAATCTAGCATGGATAGACATTCAACAAAATGTGACCCAGAAAAAGGTCCTAAACTGTTCACATTTGAAATCCCTACCATGTGGGACTATCTATAATGGTACCTTCACATACAAAAAGGATTTCATGAATGATATGTGGGAGGCAGTAGTGAGCAGCAGAGAAGTATTGCACTGTAGTAGTGAGATGTAAGCAGTCTTGAAAAGCTAAAGAAACGAGTACAGTGTCCCCCAGTACTTCCAGGAGCAATACCAATAACTTGATTTTAGCCACTGAGATCCATTTTAGATTTCAAACCTTTAGAATTAAACAGATTAAATTGGTTATTATGTGTTACATATACAAATAGAAAACAAATGAGGGAAACATTTCTGTTTGTGAATAATATTAAATACTTCAGAATATACAGTATATCCCATGAAGAAAAAGTATTGCAAACAATAACAAGCATAAAGTTTTGCTTTCTTCTTAAAGTGTTCTCATCCTTTTAAAAATATGGTTCCCCAAACAAACTTTTAATCCAATCATCATAGTATTCGCCAAGAAATAGCTGCATCTCATAGAAATAAATTACTTTGATCAATTTTGCAATTCTGCAAGTGCTTTAATGTTGTTTAAGAGTCTAGTCTGCCACCTTTTACCCCTTTCCACTGTACTACAACACTGCACCAGGCCACTTAATTTTAGAGGTGTGAATGTCAAGCCAAAGTGTATAAAATCTGTTCTCCAGCAATAAAGGTTTTTGAGCATGAGTGACATGATCACTAAATATAACTATTCAAGTGGTTTATGTGGGTGAGAAAAAGAAAGAAAAATCTAGAAGTGGGTTGGAATAATTGTGAGTTCCACAAGCATTAAACAAAGATCTAAACTAAAGCCAGTAGCGCAAACAGAAATACTCTGTTTTATATAAGATATGAGGCAAGGGAGAAAGAAGTAAGAAATTCCTCATTCTGGATTATTACCAGTACAGAAGTCATGATTTCTAATGCTAGATGCATTTAAGTAGCCTTTATAGATGGAGTTGTATTTTTCTAGCTAAAAATTACAGTTTATATCTGTATTATACTATTTGCTTTACATACATATATTATATATGTTTACATCTGCATTTCACTATTTGATAGATAAATTTCAAAAGATAGGACATTTGCTTTAAAATAAATGAATCCTGCTAGGTGGTGGTAGCTCATGCCTTTAATCCTAGCATTTGGGAGGCAGAGGCAGGTGGATCTCCGTGAGTTCGATGCCAGCCTGGTCTACAGAGTGAGTTCCAGGATATACAGAGTTACAGCAGAGAAATCCTAACTCAAAAAACCAAAATAATAATAACGATGATGATGATTGGGATAATAATAATAATAATAATAATAATAAATAATAATAATAATAATAAATAAAATGAATGAATCTCAATGCTGCATTTCTTCCAATAATATCAAGATCTCTTTGTTTCTTTGAGGTCAACTATCTGGCACTGGTGAAAACTGGGAATAAAACGATGTCAACCTAATCTCACTGTAATGGTGATTTTGCTCTCGAAGCCATCATCTTTTCCACAGGTTTTCCTTGACCCATCCATCTCTCACTTTATTACCTGCTTGCTGTTACTTTTTATGTGCTGCTAGCGAGCTACAAAAACATCTCTGAGCGTTTATCCTTGTTATACAACCGAAGCATTGGCTGTTACATTGTGACATGTTATTTATTGCTGTTACTTGCCTGTCAGTTTTCATCACACCCATTTTTTCAATTTTTGATTGCCTTTTATGACCTCAAACCTAGAATTCTTCACTAACTTTTTTCCCTTTTAGCACAAAGAATTCAAAATTCCACTATTGGCCCAGTAAGCTGAATCAAAGGCAACTGCTTTTTAATCTTTAACCCTTCTATGCTAATCAGAATAATCTCTGTTGTAAGCCACTGGGTTGGTGGTATTTAGTTGAAGTACATTGGCCCAACTAAAACCATTTTATCATTCTTACATTTTAAAACTAGATAAGGAGTTAGAATACCTGGAGGGCATGATAACCTACACCTAATCCCCAGCACTAAAAAAGGCTTAGGCAATAGGCAAGAGGACTACATGGAGTGTGAAGATAGCTTGAGCTATTTAGTGATTTCCAGAAAGTCTTGGTGACAAAGAGAGTTCTCTCCCAAAGAGAAGGAAGAAAAAATGAAATCAAAGTGTTGCGATGAAACTAATATTAAATCATACTAATTAGTATCCATTACTAAAAGAAAATGTTCTACTTGTTTCCTACTGAAATGTCAATTTAGAAAATCAAACATGGCTGGGCGGTGGTGGTGCACACCTTTAAACCTAGCACTCAGAGGCAGGTTGATTTCTATGAGTTGGTACCAGCCTGGCCTACAGAGTGAGTTCCAGGACAGCCGGAATTAGAGAAATCCCATCTCAGGGATGAAAAAAAAAAAACATAGTATAATTCATTTTTAATAAATTAAGAAATAAATAATGTAACCATTTGATGCTTCATACCTAGAACCATCAGTTCTATGTAACAGAAATCTCTTTATGTCTTGTGATCCAGAAAAGCCAATTAGAGAACTTATGTATAAAAATAGAAGTATAGCCAACAGACAAGCCTTTTTGTTTAAATGATACTATTACTGAAAACTATCAAAAGATTTTAAATTGTCAAGGTAACATATTAATTATCTTAAATTTGTTTCAACTTTATTTAAATGGAATTCTGTATTCTCTTGATCCTAACTTAAAAGGACAAGCTCCTTAGTTTATTTAGAATCCTCTCCAATTAAAAATTGCTAAGACATGACAAGCAACAGGGACAACAATGGACCAATGGAGGAAGAGAGGTGAAAGAAGGCAAAATATCACCTTTAGGTTCTTAAAAATAATTCTATTTAAAGGAATATCAACTTCTTGCTCATATCTAACCAGCTTAATAGGTGAGAAAGAATAATATCTGCACAAAAAATTAAAGCTACAGGCAAACAATTTGATAAACAGGTCTAGCTTGGGTTAAGTGAGAAATTAGTGTGGGATATGGAACAATTTTCAAAAGCTAAAGAAAATTTTACTAAGAGATTCTTACCATCTCTCTCTTTTATCCCAAGTTCTCCCAGCTTTGCAACATGTTTCCCCACATCTCCCCACTACTCATAATCAGGGTAAAAATAAAAAGGACGATAGGCTGAAAGAAGGCTTAGCAGTTAAAGTATTTAGTGAGACCAAGGAAAATTCCTGGCATCAACCTTGAGCTCCAACACATATCTAAACACACTTATACAGATAAACATGAAAAACTAAAAGAATGAATGATGGTCAAAAGTTTCCATTTTTGAGTACCTGAGCCCTTGGCCTGGGCCTGACACCCAACCAAATGATTTTATATCATTTGTCTCTTCCTGTACTTGCAGGTACTACCTAAGAAGACAGTGTGGTCATCCTCACTTTATAAAACTGAAAACTATTATATAAAGTTAAACTATTTACCCCAAGTCAAATAGCTGGCAAATCATAGGGCTAAGATTCAAATTCATGTCAGTCCATATGAAGCTGTAGCCTAAGTTCTTAATCACTGTTTTTAAAATATGATACTATTCCCTTACTGAATAGATAATAAATTAGTTAATGAGATGTTAAAGAAGTTATATTCATTTGTTTCTAAATCCAAACTTCTGAGGGGCTTTGTCAAAAAAATACATATAAGATACATGGGAAAACAGACAGCCAACTAGAGTAAGAGACAGGAGAGAGAGAAGGGAAAAGAAGGAGAATAGAGAAATAAAAAGGAACAGAAGGAATAAAGAGAGAAGTTTGTTCCATCCATAAGAAGAAGTGTGGTTTTATTCTTATTATTTAACTTGCTCTGCCTCTCCCTCACAGGTTGCTAAATCCATGTCAGAGCTGGATACAGTAACTTTGCTGAAGTTCATATCTGATCTCAAATATAATAGAATATGAACTTTCCTCTCCATTAGAATTTCTGTTATTGTTGAAATTTTTTGAGAATTTTATACACAAGTATTGTATTTAAGTCATTAACACACTTTCCATTCCTCCTTCCAACTCCTGCTATGCTTCCTCACTCCCTCTCAAATATCTTGCTTATTCTTTAATTATTGTTGCCATACACACAATTATATATGTATATATACATATGTATGTATTTATATACATATGTAGGTATAAATAAAATTAGCTGAGCTGTAGGTGTATGTGTTTAGTTCTCACTGATCAGGATTACATTAGATCATTAAGGTTTCTTGATGGGTAAGTGAAGCAAGGCAGAATAGGTGGGTCAACCCAGAGGTACATTCTGGTTTAATAAGGCTTACTAAGGTTTAATAAGGCTCTGCACTTATTAAAACCAGCAGAAGTCAGATGTCCAAGAGCTTGAGAGCATTTCTGTTTAGTTAGCCAAGAAAAGTCTTATGGTTTTTTACTTCATAAAGCTTTTTCAAACACCTAGCAGCTGCCTCTGGTTATCACTTGCCTCATTAACATAGTTTCTTTGAGTTCTGTTACTTCATAGAAGAGAGGTGCTTCAAATTGTCACTCCAAACTGTGTTCTGCACATCCCATAATAATCCCAAGCTTACAGACCATATGGGCAGCTCCCTTAGGAAGTTCAGGCACAACCTCCTTGGCCAGTGTTAAAGGAAGACTAGTAGAGTATTTCTCAGATCTAGTTTACCTCTGACACAGTGCTTCAGACACAGTCATACTCTGGCTCATGTGGTTTGTGGCCATGAGAAAGTATATGCTGTTTAGTCTCTGACCTCCCACAACATCTTGCCAAACTCCCCATGTTCTCCTGAAATTAATGACTTTACACTTCCTTTTGTCTAAGAAAACTGCTTAAAAGAGTAGAGTTCTAATTTTATAGTCTTTTGTCTGTTTATATATTATATTTATATTTTATGTTTAATGTATTATTTATTCTTATCTGTCCTTATTTTTTAGGAAAGAATACTCTTGTTTTGTTCTAAATTTTACTATATTATTTTATGCCATATTCTTTACATTTACTATGTTACTAAATTATATTGATTATGTTATATGTTATTTAAAGTAGCATTCAGAAAATTTTAATTTGTGGTCCAGCAAGATAGTTCACCAGGTAAAGGCTCTGTTTAGCAAGCCTGATAACCTACATTTGACACCTGAAACAAGGTATAAGGAGAGAACCAACCCTTGCAAGCTGTCTTCTGACTATGACATCTACATACACATACCCAGACACACACAGCATGTAAATACACATGGGAGTTGAACAGTGAATAAATTAATTTTTTAAGATGTGTTTAGTTTTGACATTGTTTGCATATGTGACTTTCTTCTCCATGAGTTACAATAGAAAAAAAATCTTCCTTAATATGAAATTTGTAAATATTTTCCTCTGTTCTCCCATGCTTCTTATAATGAACACTTTTTGTTTCCATACATTTAGGATGTAGCTTTTATAAAAGTTTGTGTCTATCTTCCTAAAATAGCCCAGTGATGGTAGAAGAGGCATGTTGGTAAGAAAAGGAGCCACCGGCTGAACTTTAGATGAACAGCTCATATCCACAACCTTCTTGACTGTCTTGATGTTCTGCCTGGACTTTCAGGAATAATTTTTATTTATTCTTTGAAATTTGCATGTATTTATACAAGGTATCTTAATCATATATAGCACCCTCTGTTTGGATTTCTTGTCCAAAGAATACCCAAAGATACAGGATCCAAGTAAGTAACCTAATTCAAAAATCTGGATCAATTCTATATCCTGTCTATTGCTGGATCCAAGTATTCTTCTATGGAATACAACTTTATCTATATGAGCTAGGAAGGGAACTCCATCCACTGTGTCATTAAGCCATTAATTACTTTTTATAGATTACAATTATGCTATTATAGCATTCAACAAGTACTGCTACTCTATTACTCTCCAAATACCTATTAAGTCATACAAGTCTAGTTGTAATGTGTGTTTGTGCTTGCGTGTGTGTGTGTGTGCATGCTTGAAAGTATATAGTATGTATCATATATATGTATATATGTGTCACAAACTAGTTACCATTGGGAAAAAACACAGACATCAGAATACAATTTTCAGAGTTTGTTTCAACTGTGATGATCTAAGAGTTGGGAACTCATGGTTTGCCAGGGCTTGGGCTTTTAGTTTCTATCTACAGAGTCATGATTATCAGATGCTAGTTTGCTAATCTGAGTGAGAATTCATCCAATTTTTTTAAAGATTCTTTGCTTCTATTAAACAAAGCACAAACTTTCAAAATGAATTAGCTCTATCTTTGGTCTTCCATCTTTCCTTAATTTTTATCTCCTTTGTTGTTGTCATGTATAAATTTATAAAAATAAACTTCTATGTCTTCACAAAGTATAAAAACTGTTAATTATATCTATAATAAAATGGTTTGTAGTCAAGTACTAGAATTACAGGATTTAGTAATCCACTCACTTGCCTACACAGAATTCATGATAGGAGACAGACACATTATTTCATAGCAATATAAAAAATTCAACAATTGTGGAAAACAAGAGAGGAAAGGATATCAGAGGTTTCCTAGAGATGGCAGCACTCATGCAGACTCCTAACAGGGCAACTAAAACCTGAAATATAGACACAGAAAGGTGGTCACTCTATGTTGTTGGAAGAAAAAGCAGACTGCATCACTACTGAGAACCTCTATCAAGATTGTGTTCCATTCTATTATATTTAACGGCTTTTGTCAGCAGGAATAAGAGTTTAGCTCAATTGTGTTATTAACTCATGCATATTCCTCTCCTTTCTCCTATCACCCCATGCCCTGCCTTTGCCTGTTTCTCTTTTTATCAGTTATTGTTTGTTTGTTTTCTTAGTTTGTTAATTCTGAGTTTTTCATCAGTTTATTTTGGTTTTACCTTTGCCTTGCAAACACACAGCGCTGTTGATATCCAAAATTTCCTAAAGTGAGCCTTGTTAAACATTTTTACCCCAAACTTTTGATTACAATAGATATGTTAATATATTAATAGATATATTTTCTCTTCTCAACTCAAGTGAATGTATATACCTGATAGGTATGAACCTCTACTTCTGATGAACTATACTTGTCTCTGATAAAGTATTCTTTTTTCTGATGACCATTTAAACTCATATTCTGATTTTCCTGACATACATAGTCATGCCCATAATATTCTGTTCTATCAATTTTAGTGTAGAAAAATTATTATAATAAATGATAATGATAGATTAGTAAATAGATTATTGATAGATGAAAGATAGATAATAGATACATAGTAGAAGACAGACAGATAAATATAGATGGGTAAGAATAAATAATAAATGCAGATGGTAGAAAGATGATAGATATATTAGGCAGTTGAGAGAAATATAGAGACATATATGTATATATATAGATACATATAGATAATACATAGGTAGGTATAACAGTGATTGATGAAAAATAGATAATAACTAAATAGTTTATATATGGATAATGAGTAGATATATAAATAGATGATAAATAATAAAAATGTAATATAGATTAATAGACATACAGATTAGAGAATAGTTTTTATCAAGATATATAAGTAGATAGATATTGTGGATGATATTACATGACAGAGAAAAGTAGATAGGGAGAGAGGTGGAACCTAAAGGAGCTGAAGCAAACTTACCTTCTGATAATGGGCAGTTCTAATCTAAACCAGTGTATAGAGAGGTTCTGCCCTCTGAAGTACAAGATGATCTAATGCTAGAAGATACTTTACTTCTGGGCAATATTCTCTAAGCCTTTGGTTCTTAACCTTCTTGATACTGTGACCCTAATAAAGTTCCTCATGTTGTGTTGACCCCAACCATAAAATTATTTTTGTTGGTACTTCATAACTTTAATTTTGCTATTATTATGAATCATAATATAAACACTTGATATTCAGATGATCTTAGGTAAACCCTGTGAAAAGATCATTTTACCCCTAAAGGGGTCATGACCTACAGGTTGAGAACTTCCACTAAGCCTTAGCATCTTTAATAAGCTTGCCGCTTACAAATCAGTTCTTATTAGATAACTTCTTAATGTGACAATCTATACCAATGTTAGTCATATCAGTGAGAGGCATGAGCAGGCTCACTCTCATGCCATCCTCCTATTGACTTTCCTTAAACTACTTCTTTGGTTGTCATTTCTATGCTGATTGACTTTGTCTTTCAATAACCAAGAAACACCAACAGTAGAAAATACCAGATTGAGCACACAAGAAAAATCCAATAGAAATCCAAAATGAATACATAACTCAAAAAGGGAAGATTTAAGCAAACATGCCCAGAGTCATTTCAGAAAGAGTATTCATGCAGTTGAGAATAAGGCTTTTCAATGAAATCTAGAGAATGATCTAGGGGAAAAGATTTCATGTTATCTTTGCTTCTTTTGTACGTAAAATAATCTATTTAAACCTAACATAGAATAATAGCAATAAATATATTGCATAAAACCTAACAAAGTAGAAAAGTGAAATATTCAGCTAAAGGAAATTTCTAGTTTTTCTGATTTTAGCTGAAATTTTTGTTTTGGTCAATAGCATGAACATTATTGTTTTAGTTTTATGGGTTTGTGTTTATTTGTTTGAGATAGGGCTCACTTTGTTGCCCACACTGGACTGAAATTCATGATTCTGCTGCCTCAGCATCCAGAGTAGCTGGGATTTTGAGGGCGAACCACCAGCTACATTAAAATTCTTGCTTGATTGTTTTGTTGTTTGAACAGTACTGAGGATTTTTTAATATCACTTGCCATTCCCACCTTTATCCATGTTTTAGGTAAGAATTAATCAAGACATTTTGCATGAGGATTCATTTCCCAATAGCTTTAGGACTAGGACTTTTTATTTCAATTAAAATTATGAAGAATTACTACATGTTACATGGTCAGAAAGCATGTTGTTTCTATCTACCACATACCTATTCATCCACTCCCTCAAAATCATTTACACTGTTATAGACACTGGAAATGAAAGAGTTAGGCAAGCCTAAGGATGCTGACATGCAATCATGTCTACTCTCTTTACGGGAGTCTGAGATACAGGTTGTGCAAAGTAGGAGGTTATAGATAGAAACACAGAAGTAGAGATCATGTGTATGGGTATGTGGAACAGGTTCTGTAATCCAGAGTCAAATCCTAATTGAAGCTGTTGGAAGCAAAGTGAAGTCAGAAACAACATGTTCATAAAAAGAATGGAGAACAAAGCAAACATTCCAATAGCAAGTTAAGTTGTGGTCAATATGAGCCCAATGCATACAGATTGTTTTCTTTCATTGTTATCTTTCTTTACTTTACAATCAGATCACAGGCTACAGATTACTTGAACATTTCCTCTACAGAAATACTGGTAAGTTCCTATTAATCAAATGCTATATTTTTCTGGAGAATAACTGTAGTTAATGTAAATCAAATAGAGTCTGGATTTAAAAAAAACTTAATATGGTAAGAATTCACTAAAGAGGGGTTATGAATTAAATGGCATGGCAGCTTTGAAAGACTTCGTGGAAAAGAGGGATGAGAGTCAGGGTTAAAGAGGAGATATAAAAAAGAACCTTTAATATGGTAACGTAAAGCTTGATAAGTTCAATACAAGGTTCAGTGTGGTACTGCACCTTAGGAGACATCTTGATGACTTGCAGCATATTCAGAGGTAGTAACTCCATAAGAAAATGGTTCAAGTATAGTTTCACAGTGAGAATACCTGAGTCATCTGTTTATGTGGTAAAGAGAAGGCTTAGAGGTACTACTGATACCTACAACATATCAAACATCTGTATTTCCCTAAATTCACATATCACTACCTTAATCTTCAATGTAATGGGCAATACAAAATAAGATTAAGAGGAAATTTGTGCATAGAAGTACACCCCTTTATTAAGAGGATTTTTGTCCTAAAGAACATCCATATTGTTTTTGGTCATGTGAAGATATAAGTGGAAAACAAGCACCTGCAACTTGCAAGATGGTCCTCTCCAGAATCATCCACTCCTGATAGCAGAGTGCAAGCCTACCCTCTTGTTTATAAACTATACGATCTAGGAGTTTTGACTTGTTATAAAAGCTAAGAAAGATAAAGTCTATGATGCAGGAGGGAAGGAGCATCTCTATTACACCATTCCCAGGACCTATACTGTTAGTTCTAGTCCGTTCTGAGATCTAAACCATTCAACTCAACTTGAAATTTAAATAGTCTAATAGTACCACTTCTTTTAAACACTCATCTCATCCCATAGCACATATCTTTTTAAAAATATATTTTATTAATTATTTGAGAATTTCATACAATATGTTTTATCACATTCAGCCCTACTTACTCCTACTTCTCCAAGATTCACCCCTTCCTCCCTACCCACTCCACTTATTTATCTATTTATTTATTTATTTGTTTATTTATTTATTCATAGAAGAGACTATTTTATAGCTCTTAAAATCTTTCCAAGCTCATCTTCTGTGATATTCCCTAAGCCTTAAATATAAGAGTCATGATGTAAATGTATTGCCTGAGGATGGATACCCAAGTCTAGGCACTCTCTTTTTCTCTTCCTACAGATCAGGATGTAGCTCTCAGCTACTGCTCCAGCACCTATCTGTTTGCCACCATGCTCCGGGCCATAATGATAATGAATTAAAAAATAGTTTCTTTTTTGAGTTGCCTTGGTCATGGTGTCTTTTCAGAACAATCGAATAGTGTTTAAAACAGTTCTAATCTTAAATTTCTGATTTAAAGTTCTAATTTTAAATAACATTAATGTTCTATAAAATATATTGCAGTAAACACTGTAAATTATTTTACAGCCTACAAAACCATTCATAAGAAGCTTTCAACTTTGTTTTCTAGTGTGTTTTTCAATCATTTCAGGAAATGTTTATAAAATAGCTATTATGCCGTGCATGAAGTAGACAGCAGTGAACAATTATATGTGGCTCCTCTCTACAAGTATTTACTTACAGTTTCTAGAAATTAAATAATTAATTTCTTCAAGTCTTTGAATATGAATGGCTGCTACTCAAAATGTCTTCGTTACTCCTCATCTAACAAACTCCGCAATTTCTCATGGCACAAACTCTCACTGTGTCTGGCACTCCACCTGGCACACAGTTCTCAATAGTGTACTTATAAAATGAATAAGTGAATAAATGCACTGATATTTAAATTACTTTATTTTGATAAATCAGTCTAAATTGTAAGGTAAAAGGTATTTTTGTACAGTGATTTCAACTTTAAAATATTGAAAATTTAAAAATGTTTATACTTGCATTTTTAAATTTTATCTTTTAACTCCATATCATCATTATTTTGCATAAACTACAAACACACATGTCATATTCTTAATTGTATACAAAGTAGTATCATATTCTTAATTAAATATGAAGTACTATTTTGCAAAACTTCCAAATTTTTATTGTAGAGGAATAGCCCTGTAGGGTTAAGGGAGAGTAGTAGAGTAGTAGAGAGAAGGGGAAATGAAAACAGAAAAGAAAGAGAAAGGTGTCGGGGGTAGGGGGGAAGAAAGAGAGAAGGGAGGAGGGAAAAGAGCAAAACACAGAATAGTAATTGAAAGGAAATGGAAAAAGAGAAACAAAGCTCAGGGAAGAATAATATCCTAACAAATATGAACTACACTATGGGAAACATTTTAGTTGACCAGAAATTCAGCATATTTGATCTGGGTCTTTTAAGAACATACCTGCAATTAGTATTGACTAAGCACTTCTGATTGATATACAGAGGGTTTTATATTCCCACAACTGATCATTGCAAGAACTTCATGCCTTTGGTGCTATTTCTATCCACAGAAAATAACTGAAGTTTAGCAAGTGCTGAATTACCCCAGAGTTATCCCTTAACAAGTTTCAGTATGATTCATTAAGCAGCATGAGGACCAGTAATCACATCATTCTGTGGATTATATGTTTGGGTCGTTCATACATCTTCTGGCCTATATTTTTATTCAGGTTGGTCTAAGTCTATCATAGTAAAATGTTCTAGAATAATTGAGGTATATGGAGCCAGAGTGTCAATTAAAGTATTATTCATTATAGAAGTTATTTTTACTTTGAAATGAAGTCTACATATATTTTCATCTACTCATGAGAATATTTTTAAAATTTAAGACCTTATTTGTGCCTATTTTTCATTCCTTGAGCTGTATACGAAGATGAAAGCTTTCTCGAGTGCTTATTTTAAGAAACAGTTATAACATACAATAAGTAGATATTTCAGTTCAACTCTAAAGCATGCAAACATATAACAATGGTCTTATGTAGTACATAGATAACTAGTGCTTCAGACAATATGGGGTTTTCCATCACCAGGGATGTACCTACCTGAAGTATAACACCATGGAAAAAAACTAGGAAAGAACTAACCCTGAATTCCTGCATACCACGCCACACTGACTTCTTTGGGACATTCCTAGGAAACTTTGGTCAGAAACACATGGTCACATCCTCTTTCTCCATGTCCAGCCACAAACAACTCCCTTCCCATGTGCATGTCTAATAAGAAACTCACAGAAACTCTCAAATTTTTTACTGTTAAACCATCAAGTATACAACTCTTATTATTAGATAATTATTATAAGTATACAACTCTTATTATTAGATTATTAGATAATTACATCTTAAGATCTTGTTCTCATTAAAAGAGATAAAGGCTCTCTTATATGTCTGTTATATTAGCCCACTTTCTAATTGTATTAACTTTAAACCTCATACTAATGGCCTGGAAAGAGGTGTTCCCATATTCAGAAGTGCATGTATATATGTGTGAAATATATATATATATATATAAATATATATAATATACAAATATATGTGTGTATATATAATATACATATACATTTCTATGCCTACTGTCCTATAAAACATGTGACTTTTAATTAGAAAAGCAGGATACATTTAAAAAGTATAAAAATACGTCTAAAATTCAAGCAACAATCAATGCTAGATTTTTATGTAAGACTGTAACCAAATCAGAGTCAAATTCCTCAAAGACCATCAAGTAGAATTAAGTTGAAAAAAGGAGCATATAACATTTAATCTTCTAAAAGCTAACACAAAAAGAATATTCTATACTACAGAAAGAGAAAACTTTGTGTACAGAGAAATAAGGAAGAGTAATACAAAAAATGTCTCATCAAAACCAAGCAAATCAGAATACACAGAGTCATCTTTCAGTTTCTGAAAGACAAAATGAATCTATTAATTCAAGATTCTATACCAAAAGAATAAAAACATCTTTAAAATGTAAAAAAGGACAAAAATTTTTTCAAACAAATAAAAATTTAGAGAATTAATCCTCATAAATCATGCCTGCTAAGAAATGTTGCAAGAAATTTTTAGGCAGTTGATTATGATGCCAGACCTGAAATGATAAGCCCAGAGAAATTAAAAATAAATGATTGGAAACAAAAAGTAAAATACTTTACTTATTGATAATTACTCCAAAAATGTGGCTGTTCAAAGAAAAGCAATGTGTTTCATGGTTGTTCAATACATAAAAATAAAATATGTGTCAACAATGTACACAAAGTGGCAGAAACAAGTTAAGTTGTCACGTAGCTGTACAGAAAATAACTTTGAAAAGCCGTTCTTTGACAAAACATTGCAAAACTAAGCATGTAAGAGGCTATACTCATCTTACAGGGGTACGTTGTTCCAACTCTCAAATTACTTATAAATCTGAGGAGATTGCTCAGTGATTAAAAGCTCTTGCTATGAAAACAAGAGGACCCAAGTTCAAATTCATATCACCCACATAGAAGCCAGGTATGGCTGCATATGCCTGTGACCCCAGACTTGGAGAACAGAGACAGGCAGATCCTGAAAACTCACTGACAAGCCTACCTAGAAGAAATGGTAAACTTCAGGTTCAGTGAGAGAACTTGTCTTGAAAGATAAAGTAGATATAGGTAGAAATATAGGAAGATGTCCAATGTCCTCCTCTGGTTTCCTTAAATGTGTGCCCAGGCATGCATCCACATTCACTAGTGCACTAACCGTATATGCACATGCAAATCAAATTATTTGTGTAGAAACACTGAACAAATAAGTAAATACATATATGCAGAACTAGGATTTTTTTTTCTGAGACAGTTTTCACTGTGTATCTCTGGCTGTCCTGGAACTCGCTTTATAGACTATGCTGGCCTCAAGCTTACATAGATCTGCCTGCCTCTGCCTTCAATTTGCTGAGATTAAAGGAACGTGCCACCACTACCTGAGCAGAACTAGGATTTTTAATGTTAAATTAATGACATTGAAAATACAGAAAGAGATCAAGTAAACTACAGGTAATGGTGCTTTCCATGCAAACCTAGCAATGTGAATACAGTCTCTGGAACCTGTATAAAAAGTAGAAGGAGAGATCTTAACTCCACAGAAGTTGTCCTCTGATGACAATATGTGTGATAAGACATGCATACTACATATACATATACCAATAATTGATCAATCAATTAACTAACCAATACATAAAGATAGATGGCAAAAATGAATTCTATGGGTCTGGACTAAAGTTATAAATAACAATATTAAGCCACAACTCTAAAAATTATTGAGAAAAATATAGAAGTAAGTTTGGATATATGACATTTTTTTAGCTAGTAACAGGGCCAATTTGAGTTCTCAGTGGCATAATTTTAAACAATCTGAGCAATTACATCTGTAATGATAACACTGACTTATTACTCAATGAATTTTTTTAAAAATCTATAAGTCTATATGATATAACTGAGTAGCAGGCAAAGGATAACTTATTCTTACTTTTAAAAAAAATCTAGGTAAGAAAGGTAGAAATGAAGAATAGAATCCCCGTCAGAACTCCACATGCTGTTTTCAACAAAGGTTCAACCTGCTGGCTGTTATGAGCCGATTAAAATCAAAAGAAGAGGCTTAAGGAAAAAATAAATATCTGAATACTCTTCAGCCATCTCTCCCACAGTAATTAGAGATTAACAAGGGAAGGAGACAATATCTGACAACCTTGTGAGACAGTACTTAACTCAGAATGGAAGAAGTCTGGGCCCAGTATGCCTTTCAAGGGCACATACCTAATGACCTTCCTTTCTGCTGTGAGGCTCCACCTTCTAAAGGTTCTACCGACTTTCCAGAAACACTATTGGCTAGCAACCAAACATTAAATAAATAAGTCTTTTGAAGACATTTAAGATCAAAATCTAACATTTAGAAATATTTTACCTGAATCATTTTTTGAGTTTGGGTATGCATTCTATAATCATATAAAATGTCAATGTTAAGAGGAAGCTGGCAAAGACACAGGGAACATATACTATTTGTAGAACTCTTCCTGAAATCGTAATCCATCTCAAAATAAAAAAGGTGGGAAAACAGATTGTTGATTAGTCTTAGTCTCAAGGAACTCACAATATACTGAGAAAGAAAACACATAAGCAATTCTATAACATGGTAAGTATTATGACAGCCAAGGAGCAATCCTAAGCAAATCAAAGATTGCCACAGAAGAAAGTAGTCTTGGAGGAAGTACTGATCAGTGTGGAGACCATACAGCTCATGTGGGGAATGACTACAGCCATTATTAAAGATTATGATTTACCAAGTCCCTGATGACCTGGCTCTTAGGCATTTAAACTACAGGGAACTCTGGAATTGCCTAGTGTGTCCAGCATGAAAATCACCATAACCCTGAACAAAAACATCACTTCCCCATTATGATTTCTGTGGAATTTTCCTTAGAGACAGATTTCCACACTCCGCATAGCTGTGGCTAGTCAAGAACATTTTTTTGAGATTTTTTTTCTTATCTTTTTATTGTATCTATTGACGTAAATATTTTTATTAAGTAGATGATGAATAATCACTTTGGATGCCACAAAATATTAGAAGATTTACTACAATGTTAAAAAGCACAGTATTAGAACTTTGAACACTAGAAGATGAGCTGTGATAATTGATTTATAGTGCTAACAAAAATATATATATTTTAGCACACATTTTCCTCTGATTTAATTTTTCAACATATTTTCTTTAATTCTGTACTCTTTTTTATAATTATCTAAGGAACATGATGCTTAGTAACTTGTATAGAACCATCTGCTCTTTATGATTTTTCTTTTAAAGAAGATAGTATTTATATTTATAAGCAATGGGAGTAATTCTTCAGCAAGGAAACATCTTTACAGGGTGATTTAATGAAATCTTCCCTAGTAAAAAAGGAATATGTTTTGTACCAAAGGGGTTAAATATGTGTGTGTGTGTGTGTGTGTGTGTGTGTGTGTGTGTGTGTGTGTGTGTGTGTTTAATAGGTAATGAGTTAGTGCTGTTAGAATTCACTGATGTTTTTCTCTAAACCCAGGAGACTAGAATATAGTTTACATTTTACTACTACATATTTAGTTGGATCACAGTAAGTGTAAGTTGAACAAGAGGAAAGGCTGCCTTCTGTTGGAAACCAGTGACATCAATCTAACATTCATGTGTTTGTCTTGATTTTGTTTATTTCTTTTCATTTTACTTATAGTAATAATCTCTAGATCAAGACTGATTTTCTTTCCTTTGCCCAGGACTGCACTGATACAACTTATTCTCCAGCTCACATTAAGAAACAACTCTGTTTCACAAAGTTATTTCCAAAAGAACCAGACTATAGATGTTCTCTCCTTTATTAATTCATCTCATTTGGGTGGAAATCCTCATGAGATAATGTGTCACAGCACAAATCTGCACACCTGATTTTTTCATGCTTATGAAGAAGCTGAAAGCCTGGGAAGCTGTACTTCACACACCAAGATGATGTAGTCAAGTGCTGGCAAGAGACTGATTGAAGACTTTGTAGATATAGATTCGGGTAAAAAGACTTCTTATTCTTTGGCTAATTCCATGCCCCACCCCTACCCTGTTCTAGTCCTGGAGCCCTGGAGCAGTTTTGGTCTCCATAAAATCTTAAGAGTAGTACTGAAAGGCTTCAGCCTCCATACAATCTTGAACATTTAAGCCTCTGAGACTTACTGCTGACTGAGCCACTCTGACTAGCTCCTTCAGAACTCAAGGCTGTACTTCTGGTGTGCTGATTCAACTCACTCACTGTTCTGACTCAAACTCTTCTCCAAGTTGCTGCTTTAGTTGCTTCTTTAAACTGACTTTCTGAGCCAGCTGACTGTTTCTGACTGAACTCTTCTGACTCTGGCTGTCTCTGGCTGATTCTCTGACTACCTCAGACTAAAATGTTCTGCTCAGCTTCAAACTGACTCACTCTTCCTGTCTGATATAATTTTTCTGTTGAGCTGCCTGTGTGTCACTTCTCAGACTCTCTAGACTCCTCAGACTGCTTCACACTCCTCTGGGTCTTATCCTCTATCTGCCCAACTGAACTAAGAGCCTGTTTTTCTATTGTGAGAGTTGGGCCTGTCCTTATTGTGACTCACTCTGCCAACTCTTACTCTGATATGTCACGTTGCCTGCCCTTCATCCTGACTCATCTCAGATGTCACCTCCTATCTGATACTGATTTCTTCTGAGCCCTGTTTCCTGTGTCTGCTTCCATACTCTGTTTCTGTCTTGCAGATTAAAAGCATGTGCTACCAATGCTTTCTGAATACTGGGATTAAAGGCACGTACCGAATTCTTTCTACATTCCATCTGGACTACACAGGCCTCTGAATGTGATACCTTCATATAGACTTCTGGATGTGGTCCCTTCATATAGATCCTTGGATTTGATCCCTTCATATAGACCCTTGGATTTGATCTCTTCCTAGCTATCACACAGACCTTTAAATGCGTTCATATTCCAGGGTACCCATGTTGCTGGATTTAAATGATTAAATATCCCTCTACAGACTCTCAAATTAACTTCACAGCTATTTGTTCCATCCTAGAATCATATCAAGCAAGTTAAAATAACATCATTCTATCCTTGATGCCTCAGTAAAAGGACAGTGAAAAATGAGTATATCCTCCACCTTCTAACTATAAATGACTTTTTCCTTCATATCTGATAAGTGTTTTACAGTATCATCAGAGAAGTCTAATTACCAGATAAGATGATAAGATAGATACATCAGGGCAGCAGTAATCCAGATGAAACTCATAGGAAATAGGCACTGGCATCTTAGCCATCTGTCAGTGTCACCACCTAAATAGAAAAATAGTACCTGGAAGGTATGTAATGAGCATCCTATTTAGATTATAAATACCTTAAAATTTTAACCACCCAGAAAAAGAATACAAGAGAAGAGTACAAATGTTTGCTGCTAAAAAGAAATGACAGCACAGCTAGAGGGGAAGTAGTAGCAGAAAGGTTCACCATGGTGATGCTACAATCACCACTGAGAGGCCACATGGAGAAGAAGAAAGACTTTTGATTTGATGTACTTCATTACAAAGAATATAATTTTTGTGAACTTGATTTGCATTTGTCTATACAGACATCACATTTTCTGCACTGTTGTCATTTCTGAAATCTCACTTTTCACATTTATAGGTCCTTAGCCATAAGTGTGGTTCTTTCACTAGTGGTGTACTTGGTCAAACTCATTCCTTGCTCAGAATGTCTCCTTGAGCTGAGTAGTCTAGACTCTTATTTCCTGATCTTAGACTAGTCATTCTAATGTCAATAAATATAAACCTCAATAAAAAATTATCATTCAGGAGGTAATGGCCAAAGGTTTAGTTTATTTTTTAAGGAGGATTGAAAACATGGAATACATGGACAGCAAAATAGAAGTTAACATCTACTGGGTTCTTATCAAGAATCAGACACCATCTCAGTACCAAACAAATCACACAATCTCAATTCATCCCACAGAAATTTTATCTTCTTGAAGTAAGCAAACTCATTTTACAAAATAAGGAAATGAAATTCATAAAAACTAAGTAATTTGCCAAAAATCACACTATGACAAAAATTCAAATTTAAACCTAAGTCTATATAAATCCACAGGTTTTGTTCTTTTCATTATATCTCATGGATTTATTTGTATGTATTCAAGTCATTGCAGATAAAAATAAAAATATAATAGTTGCAGAATAGTGAAAGAGAGGTTTTGTTCCCATAGGTATCCTGAGTATAATATGTGCTCATTAGAGATAGAGAAAGAGAACTCCCTGCCCTGTACTTTAAAAATCACTTTTAAGGACTGGAAATGTCATCTCAGAGGTAGAGTATTTATGAAGCATACATGAAAGCTCAAATTAGATCCTTGGCACCACATATATCTCTGAGAAATAAAATACAGTATTTACCAGGGCAAGGAGTACACTTTATCATCTGGTTGGCTGTGTCAAAGTAAGCACTGGTTAGCTCTGCTACAACTTCCTGTAAGCTCTTGTTAGGTTTTATCAACAGAGATAACAGAGGCATCTGTGGCCAGAAGGAAGTGGATATGAGGATAAAGCTCCAGACTACACTGGACTTCTGTCAAATCAACATTTAAAACTCCATCAAATCTCAGAGAGTGATAAGAAAGATATATAAATACTTGGTTTCCTGACGACTGTATATACCATGGTGGTATGGTTCTAAAGTTTTCAATGCTGCCATTGCCAACATACGCTCTAAGGGCGATGTAAGCAAGCACTCTTTGGAGGTGTAGACCATTCCATCCCTGGAATGAATTCTGCAACAAGGACACAGAGCTGGGCTAGAGAGTTTCAATGTGAAGGTCCATGCCCCTCAGACTTTCTACTGACTGAGTCCTGATTCTCAGAGCATTTTTTCCATTGTTCTGGCTCTGAAGGCTTTTCACCCTGAGACTTTTTAGTATGAGTATGGGCAGTAGTACATATTCTTTCAAGGACAGATTTCCCAATGTTTTTGTTTATGCCTTGATGTTATTTTAAGGCTTGTTTCAGAAAACTTTTATGCATTTATTATTAATTTTAAGTTAACATAAAAAATAATGGATTTAATAAAGCCATTTTATATGTGTGTGTGTGTTATTCTACTTTATTATAATAATATCCCTTCCCCTGACCCCTGCTTACTTGATGTTTTTTCTCAGTATCATTTGAAATGAAAAGAGTGAGTCTTTCCTTTGTGTGCCATAGAACTCAGTCCTGGAGGGAGACGCTACTCCTTCACACCTGTTCCCTTAGGGAATGTACAGCTTGTTTCTGGTATGTTGGGGTCCCTTGACAGCTCCCATTTCATTGAGACAATACCTTATTGGGAGGATAAAATATGAGGAGTCTGATGGGATAATAATATATAAGGAAAAAGTGATGATGTCAGCAAAGCCAAGTCATGGGAAAATCACTTTCTATATTAGGACATATTTCTGAGATGAACATTTCTGATACACACATAAAAGGGCAACATATGTTTGTGCCTGGTGTGTTCTGAAGAAGAGCTATGTAAATCATAACATGTGACTAGTGAATATGCCTCCAGATGCTGGCATTATCAGTTTCCTTGTACAAGCAGGTACTGAGGTTTGAATGAAATAAAGTAACATAGTTCAAGGAGTTGACAGTCTCCAGTATTCCAGTAACTTTTCATTGAAGGATTGAAGAGAATATTTTCTTAAATAAAACAGTGAATTAATAATAGAAGAAAGATAGAGGAGGAGCTAGTTCAATAAGTATCATGAAGAGCTGAGTTCAGAGTCCCAGAACCTAGCTGAAAAATAAAGATAGGCATAGTGGTGTATGCATGTACACCAATTGATGGCAAGGTGGGAGACGGAGGTTAGTGATGTGGATTTTAACACTGTTGTTATTCCTACTCTTACCATAGGAGAAACTTCAGTCAGATGGCTTTCAGTGGTAAACAGCAAAGCAGATAATTACAAAACCTTACTGCCAGGCTTCATGATAAAGATTTTGAAGTTAGTACACTGCAGAGCACTGTCACCACAGATGGAAGACATGCTAAGGCAGAATTCACAACAAAATTGAATACTAAGAAAACAGTACTGTAAACTGTTTCTAGATTTTAATTATGCCTTGCTTGATTATTTTGATAACTGTTCTGATTTAAAACTAGGAAAGTTAAATTTGTCAGACATGTTTTTAAAAAGGTAAAGAAGATTGCCTTCAAACTTTAAGATAATTCAAGTTTAATGGCAGAATTTTAGGCAAATGTGGTGACAGTTATCCAGAGAATTGTGAAAATATTTTATAAATTCTGAAGTCTAGACTAAAATGTCAGAAGAGAGGACAAGTAGAAGTGAAGAAAGTCCTTACTGGTACCATGATCCCAATGCAGCCCTTACATAGGTTTACCTTCTAACACAAGTTTAGAAAATCTAACAACGTCAGAAAAAAATGAAGGCTTTTTCATCAAGGTTAATGCCTCCTTTGGCCTCATTATTCAATTTATAAGATGATGCTATAAAACTTGATTTGAAGTCCAGGATTTTAAAAGAAGAAAAACCTGATCTGTACATACTTAAAACCAGAAACAGACTTTCCAGAGCAGTGAGACTCTACTGAACTAGCTGCACTTCTGTGGGAACCTGGTAGACTGAGCTGCTGAACTTCCAAGGAGAGTATGATCTTCTCAAGGAAATGTAGCAGAGGTTGCCCCCTGACACCTTGATTCATCCAACACACACACACATTTCCTATAGATACTATTTTCTGTGAATGGACATAACATAGGATACGGACAGTTTTTGGTGAAGAACATTGAGACTGTTAATGGCAGTTGGAAAAGTGGTTTCTAATTGTAAAATAAGTTTCTAAGTTAGGAGAAAATTTGCAAAGAGCTCGTATTAAAAATTCTTGATAATACTGGTTTTCTTATCTGCTTATTCTTAATTAGATTTAGGAAACCACAGAAGAATTGGCCCCAGTGTAAAGAGCTTTTGAAAATTATTGTAATTTGAAACTGTACTTCAGACACCACATTTCACTGTACCTCTTCTTATTGTGACTTATAACCCAAATTTAATCATTCTTTTGGAACAGTTTCTGTTGATCAAAGAATAGCTGCCTTTTATCTATATCTGTTTAGCCTTAAATGAAAATTGATTTTTTTTATTGAAGAAAAAAATATAAATGTAGCCTCTAATGTGTAGACTCATATCCCAATGGTTTCAAGAGTGGCACTCATGACTAAGCTTGCCACTGTGGCAGTTGCTGGGAACCTGGCTGACCTAGCTGTGCACAAGTTGAGCAACATGGTCACCATTGCTGCATTGTGTTCTTGCCTGGATTACAAACTCAGTGTGATGCATGTTAAATGTGCACTGGTCTGTGGGTGAGAAAAGAGAGGAAAATGTTTTCCAATGCTTGTGGACATTGTTGCACTAAAGAAGGTTTTTAAGGAGATTGATGTAGATTCTTCCAAAGGTAAGGGTGAGGAAGTAAGAGAGAAGAGCTGATTATGTATTCCTTTTAGCACTGCAGCAGCCTGCATTCTTGGAGATTCAGCCAAGCTGACAGACACTGAAATTTTCTGATTAGATTATCTTCACTCATTTGTGATCTTCTCTGTCTTTTCCATCATATCTCAAATTAAAAGCTTTATGAGAAAGAAGTAAGACATAATATGAAATGAACAAATCTGCCAAAGATTTTATTTAAATCACCAAACAATGAGGGGAACTTACAAGATGTTATAACTAGAACAAAATAAAATTGAATGAACCACATACATTTTATGTAGATCATAAATGTTGGATAAATTTTCTAATAAATACAAAACTGATTATTACTGTGTAGTGATAATCAGCTATATTTCTTGAAGACAATTTATATTTATTTAGACAATAAATTACTACCAATATCATCAAGCCCATCGAGATATAAAATAGCTGGAAGACAATGGAAGACAAGCAAACAAAAAATGGTACATTTGGCACCTTTGTTTTTTGTATTTTCATTTGTTTGTTTCTTGTCCATTTCAGTTCTCTAATTTTTTTTATGGGAAGCAATCTAAAAGTTAAAAAATACAGAAAGGAAGAATCCTTTAATTTTATCAAACATTAGCTCTGATGTAGGATTCTGTCAAAGGAGAGCAATGGTTTCTAATCATTAACTTACTAGAAACCATGATGTGAAACAAAATTGTTATTGTATTAATTACTTCGTTAGACTAAATATCTTCTATAGGATGCAACATATGTTTCAAAAGTACTTAGCAACTTGTTGTATGAGAATATTAATGAACATAAGAAAACATTCCCCCTGGTGCATTTAGGCAAGATAGAAAGCATAGCTAATTATGCTACAGAATCTTTCTATTTAGCATGAGTGGTCAAGCTATGGTTGGTCTAATTTTTCTTATTACTTGAGATAATTTTTATTGATCGAGATATGAGAACTATGTAGGAAATAGAAAATCCAGAATTATGTGTGGAACTTCTGTTTATCTGCATCTTATATACAATCTCAAAAAGGACAATTCATGGTCAGGACATGTCAAAATAACTATGACAAACGCATGGCAATTCAAGGACTTTTTGCAGTAGCTAGTAGAATATTTCCCATCTGGTATTCACTATGCTGGTTTTGAAAAGATACTACCTAACTATATTTCAACAATTACATTAGGCTTTTGGTAACATAAGAAGTGTCCTTTCTATCCTGGAAATAAGTCCACAATAGAAAAAAAAAGATCTTATCCCTATTTTACTACAGTACCTTTCTCAGCACAACTCCAGTTTTGTTTTTTTAAGGGTAACTAGTTCTTTGGAAGAAAGCCACTCTGAGTGTTTTAATTACAAAGCAATGTACTTTACATGGGACATTGCATTATAGATTATAAATTAAAACAATGTTTTAAATAATTGAGAACCTAGACGGAAAGTAACAGGCACTGTAGAATAATTTTAAAGATTTATTTTATTTTTATATATGTGGTGTGTGTGTGTGTGTGTGTGTGTGTGTGTGTGTGTGTGTGTGTGAGTGTGTGTGTGTGCTTTTGCATGTGTGTATGAGTACCCTCAGAAACTGGAAGAGGGTGTTGGATCCCCCAAAGCTATAGTTACAGATAGTTGTGAGCTATCTGACATGAGTACTGGTAACCAAGCTTTTGTCCTCTGTAAGAGCAGAGAGTGCTTTAACCATATTTTTTTTAATTACAAAGTGATTTATATCTTAGGTAAGTCCAAAATGCATTCTGAAAGATTAAAAATGAATTCAAATAGCACTGGACTGAATACAAATATCAAATGATCTTCCCTTGAAGAATGAATCAGAAAATAAAAGTTTAAAACTAATTAGATATAGTATTAAACAAAGAAGATAAGAATGAGTGTGATAGTCATTGCTCAGAGATAGAACTAGGGGGATTCGAATAACTGACCAGAATTATGACAGGGGAAGAAAAAGACCAAAGAGAAGAAAGACTTTCCAGACATCTCTAAAAGAAGGTCACTATAATGTTTAGTGTTAATATTAGTGGACAAAATCTAGAATCTTCTGGGAGAAGATTTGGGCATGTCTGTCAGAGATTGTCTTGATTGTGTTAATTGAGGTAAGAGGACACAGCACCATGGTACCATTCCTTGATTGGGATCTTTGTCTGAAATGGTAAAATAGAGCTGAGTAGCAGTGCACATTCCTCACCATTTTAGATTACAGATGGCATATTTAGCTGCTTCAATTTTCTTTTCTCTGTCATAGAGATATATACTCTATGACATATTTATGTCATATGTGACATATTTATGTCATATGTGATATATACACACACACACACACACATATATATATATATATATATATATATATATACACACACACATATATATATATATCATAGTGGACTATACTTTGAACTGTGGGTCAAATAAAACCTTTCACATTTGAATTGTTTTTGTCAGAGTATTTAATCACAGCAACAAAAAAGAAACAGACAAACATGTTGGGAAAATTACTAGTGGTTAGGAATATTAAGAACCAAGAGTATCAGATAGAGAATAGAGTAAAGGAGAATTAGAATAGAAATAGAATCAAATGCAGTATAATGAAGGACACTGAATGTCATGGTAGATACTTTATACTTCACCTACTGGTAACAGGATAGCAAATTGAAAAAGAAAATATTCCTTTACAAGTAAAGAACAGATTTCAAAAAATGATTGACTTATTGTATCATGGCTCCAAAGCCACAGAGTGAATTTCAAGGAATGTAGAGGGATATTTGAACTTACTTTCAGATATTGTGAAACTACATGCACTTTCTACTGCATTTTCTGTGCAGTAAAAATGAACTTTAAAACATTTGCTCTGTCTGGCAGCATAAATTGCTAGAGGAAAGGTCACCTTCTGTAGTCTGTGACCTGGATGTGGATGGGGTATGACTTTCTGGAATGCAGAAAGAATGCTAGTTTGAGGATAAGGTGATTGATGTTCAAATTATCTTGCCTTCTGCAACCTTCATGTTAAAGATACTTCTTTGTTGTACTGCTAATGAAAGGGATTTCTGTGGTTCCTCTTCAGCATCCAAAAAAGTTATATGGGAGCACCCATCAAGGTCGGCCAGCCAGAAATTCGAATCTGGACAACAGGATTCTGTTTATTAATGCACATAAGACCTTTGTATCTGTAGACATTGCCTTTCCTCAATAAATTACCTGAAGATCATGTGGTTGGGGTTCAGTCCATCTCAGATGGACTTCTGCTTATATCATTCAGGCTTACATCTTGGAGATTGTCTTTTTGTTCTTTTCTGGATAGGCTTGAGAATAATTCCATTAATAAGAAAAGATTAGCATTTTGCTTCTCAATAGTTAAATTACTGTTTCCTATCAGAAGGAGGGGATTCTGTTTGTATGAAATGCATTCTACTCTAAAAGCTCAGTAACAATCAGGATTAATCAAAAAGTGAGGTCAAGGCTCAAGAGATCAAATAACCATGACTTTGAGTCCTTATAAAGGATCAAACCTATATACACAGCTGAGAATGCATGATCAGTGATGGTAGACATGTCCAGCGTTACCCAAAGTTAACTGAAATATCACTTCATGAATAAAGTTATTTTTCTCTGCTTCTTGTCCTTCATATAGCCTTTGTTCTCCAACATTATTTTGGTTCTGTTCATTTTTCAAAATATCACCCCAAAATTACCTTATCAGTTTATCTCAATAAGAGAAAATTCATAATGCTTACACCCATTGCAATAGAACGACATAGAATCATAGCAATAGCACAGTTCTGGTAAACAGAGTATTGACATCCTTATTAATTGGTAGTATGTTCAGTAGAATGAAGAATGCAGTAACCAGACTCCTTTGGAGCAAAGACTCAGTGTTAAGTGAGAAAACTGATGAATGCTAAGAAGGAAAAGCTAGTGTTAAAGGAAGTCGTCTTCTTTTTCTTTCCTTAGTTTAAAAAAAAAAAAAAACTTCTGTATATTCATAAGCTGAATCATACACTGGCTAGAAAGGTGTGTATTTTAGGAAAGATAATATCTGATTACGCAAGATTCCAAAGAAAGAGTTGGAAAATGAATAATTAGAAAGTCAGTGTGGAATGGGTAGTTTTTAAAAAGTATGAAACACGAATAAGTGCAGGTTACTTGCCTGCCTTCACCCACAAACAGTTACATGAACACCCCACAGAAGAAAATGAACCAGCGAAAGCAATTTATGGCAAATCAACACAGTAGTTCATTCTTCAATGTGACCCAGATATGGCATGCTTACAAGCTTTAAGAAAGGACACGCACAATCACGCTTTAAGAAATAAAAAAAAAAAAAATTCAGGAGCCTTTTTAATTGGAAAATTTAACAGTGAACATATTGAGGAGAGAAAAAACAAAAGTACACTGCTATGAGGAGAACCAAGCCAACCAAGAGAGAGAGCCACTGTCGGCAGGAAACTTTTAAAGGGCCAGTGTCCGTTTTTGGTGGGCATATGGTGGTCTGTAGGAGCCAGTCATTTCAGCAAGGGCCATCCTGGTATGCAGGTGCGATCCAGGATGGAGCCTCTGTTATTTCTCCTGTGGCCTGCAAACCTTGAGGTGATTACAAAGAACATTTGAAAAAACATTTAAGATAATGATCAGCCAATGGTTAGAAGTTCCTGCTGGCTGAATTCAGCTCTTCTGGTGCGGATTCATTTTTAGGAGTGCTAATTTTCCTTTTTGTTTAAAGGTTTATCTATCTCTTCCTGGAGCATTAACACCTACCCCAGGGATGGCTTTTATGATATGCTTGTAGTATGCAGTAGATAGCTCTTGCATATGCCAGGACTTAAAGAAAAAAGGCCCGCAAGGTTTTCCGGTGAAATGGCTGCATTCCTTTCCCAGCCAACAACTGCCAGGTTGGGCAGGCCATGCAGACAGTCTCATTAAATATGAAATTTCAGCAAAGAAGAGGAGCAATATAGTTGATGGACTAATAGTTCTCTAGCTAAAGAATCCGGAACTTTGTCAACAGACTTTATTTAGCATCAGGGATACTCATAGACCTCAGCAAATAAGGGTAAAGAAAACTTAACAGATTAATGAGAAAGCCTTTGAACATTTTCAAATGTGGTAGGATATATCTGTAAAGTGGATAAAAATGGAATACATATGAATCTTAATTATAGATATATCAGAACCATTAAAAGATCGCTACTTATTGTGGATGTACAGAAAGTTTAAAAATCACCATTTACACAAAAAACTACATACTTCATACATACAAATAAAGATAATTTTATAAATAATACATAGTCATCATGTAGTTTCTTAGGAAAATCTACAATATAATATTAAAACAACTCAGTGAATGATTTTACTAGAAAATAAGATGGTTATAGTTAATCATACAGCTATCAACTAACTTGTCAAAAGACAGTGCAAAACTTTAACAAATGAATCATGTAACTATTATTTCATATACTTACATATTCTAACCACATAGAAAATTTCTATCTATGCTTAACAAATCTGTAGGAATAAGGTCTCTTAAATACTTTCTCTCCACATGAATGGAAGAACTCACCCTTTCTCTTTAAGACTTTGTAGCATTATGTTCAACACATATGTACATTAATCATGTGCATAATTACATTTATCACTTGATCATTGCTAAGTTGGCTGTAGCTGTACACCTACTGTGGCAGCTCAGTCAAGAAGACCCAGAGCTATTTTCATAGATGTAAACCCTGCCAGACTTCAGCAGAGGGAACTACTATCATGGCAAGTACCATATTGGACAATAGAACTCTGAGCATCTTATCTTAGAGGTTTTTATTGATAAATAAGTTCCTCAGGTGTTCTATTGATAGCAGGTGCCATCATGAACAATCAAACACCTTTTATGTAAAGCCGACACCTGCAGACAATACAAAACACCAAGATCTACGCAATCCTTTACCCAACAATGCACACACATAACTAAAAATAAATGTCTGCAATAGCTGGCCTCTCATACTATTAATCTCCTGGAACTAGAAATATCATTATTGGAATCCCAGTATCTAAGACAGCCTCTTGCACATAATGCCTCAGAAAAATACTATTTTGTTAGATTGATGGGTTGGGAAGTGGAAGCAATTTATTTGATTTTATTTCTTCTAGCAAAATAACTGACAGAATCTGATGAGTTCAAGACTATTATCTACTACTAGTCTTAAAAGCAGATATTCTTGGTAGCTCATGAAAGAATCTATAATGGCCAATTTATTTTGTTCTTTGATGTTTTGAAAAATATAAAATAATACATTTATTTAAAAAATATAATCTTGCAACTTAAGTAAGGAATTTGAGAAGGTAATTTTAACATCATACATAATTTCATCATAGATAACAATCATGTGGAAATATGATCTCTATGCTGCTACAGGGACTCCTACTTTCTACTATAAAGAGGTTTCTTTTTTGTAGATTGTGATATTTAGTACAGGGGGAACTTTGCAGTAGTGCCTTAGCTAAATGAATTGGTGGCCAGAATAAAGATTTTCAAAGTATAGCAGAAGTTGTGCCTGAGTTCCAAGTATACTGTTTTAAGTCACTTTTTTGCTTAGCATAAAGTAGTTTAGGAAAGGTATTGACAGTTTAGGCAAGCACTGCTTCAAGTCCATCCCAATCATTTAAAAGATGTCACTGAAGACTACCACTTCCTTAAATAAGAACTAAATTGTACATGTGTGCTATGACATTTTTGTCTTTATGTGCAGTTTATCTGTGTCCTTTAAGGAAAAAAGAAAGACTATATAAAGGAAGAAAAATATTTTTGACTAAAATATTTTTACTGTGTATGATTTACAAATATGGAGGAGACCTACTTGATATATTTTATGTACTTTGATTGCACCTGATATAGCTCGCTCAGTTAATGTTGCCTACCCATTTTTTAGACTATCCCACTATGTTACAAGCTTTTTAAGGAAGACTGTGTCTTTCTTTTCCCGCTCCCAGAGAGTTAACATAATCCCAGCATTAAATACTTTTTGAGTGAACAAATCAAATGTCTGTCAGATACCTTCATCAAACAGAAAAAGAACAGCTTTTACTTTTTTTAAGAAGATGAACATTATGCATATCTTTACTTAGCCTTCTAATTTTCTTCTTTGTTTGATTAGTTTTGGTTTTGGTTTTTGATTTTTGGTTTTGTTCTTTTGAGACAGGGTTTTTCTGCATAGCCTTGGCTGTCTTGGAACTTGTTTTATAGACCAGGCTGGCCTCAATCTCAGATAGATATCTGCCTGCCTTTGCCTCTCAAGCACTGGGATTAAAGATATACACCACCACTACCTGCCTTTTTTTTCTTTTTTTTTTTTTTTGGTATGTGTGTGTTTAGGTTTTTTCTGCAAACACTTTTCAACATACCACACTCCATTTAAAAAGATGCAGAGGAATGTATTTTCTCCACTAAAACTGTTTATTATGAAACTGTGCTTCTCAGGATAATCATATGCATAGTTAAGTTGTGACTTGAGTGTACCCAAGAGTCTACAGGTCTCTGGAATGGTGCTATTTGGAGAGATTAGAAATTTTCTGAGGTGGGGCCCCGTGGGAAGTTTTCAGATCATTGAATATGTGCCTCCAGAATTTATGTCTTGTAGAACTCCTTGATAATTCTCATGAAAGGGTAAAAGCTAAGTTTGGCTCCACCTAGCTCTTCTTGTTGCCTGATGATGATATGCAATGTCATTCCCACTATTGATGTTACAGAGATATGGCATAGCTAAAAAACAAGCAGATGCCAGCATCTTGTTCTTGAGCATCCAGAGCTATGAACTAAATTTATCTCTTCTACACAACTATCCTGATTAGCTATTTCACCACACTGACAAAAAGCTGACTGACACAAAATGGCAAAGGGATTTATTTCTTCCTCTAAACCTGCTAGTGGCAAAACAGTTATTGAAATGTGTACTTCTGCAAACAAAGTAACCAGAAATTCCAAATTTTTTAATAGTTCAGTAAGTCTATGGTTGATATGAGGAAAATAACTATTTCTGACTCATGGAGCATACATAGACAAGTACCTTGCAGTTAGTCTTTTTGGATCTGTGAGACGTGCAACTGAATACAGCAAGCAGCCAACATTGCCATTTCATAATTTCCAAGAAGAAATTCACCTCCAGACAAATAAATTGGCCTTAAATTCAGGAAAACAGATCTACATAGCTTCTAGGCAATGCTGCATTGTCCTGATCATAAAAGCAAACAAGACCCTTTTCTGTAGTCCTATGATGCAAAAGGCTGCTTGTAAAGAGAATGAAGCAGAAATTTGTGTGTGAGAATAGAGAATCACACCAGACAACTTCTAAGTCAGCCTCCAAGTGAGTCTCTGATCCTAAATTTGCTTCAAGATATTACTAGAGTATGTGACCAAGTTTAATGTATTTTAAATTTTTTTTCTTTAAGATAAATATCTACAGTGGCTTAGGAGGAAAAAAAAATATATTTTGAAGCCAATTAAGAGACTTAGTAATTTGAAAGACGGGGCCTAAAATAAGATTCCCTTTGACAGAAGATGAAAAAAAAAAAAAAAAAAAAAAAGCTCTCAATGAGCAATGATCTATTTCCTAAAGAAGAAATAACACTTTTCAGAAAACATTGGCACCAACGTTTTCTGCTCTTTAAAAATAACAAAAATACATAGGAGTGTCTTTTCTTTATGAAATTAATGCTTTATTAAGTCCCCTTGGAATATATATATATATGTACTTTAAAATGCTGGTATCTGAAATTTATTTTTGTGTCTTAATAAGAGAAGCAACACCACCATCATGTGGCAAGAGAGATTATCTTTTAAAGTCAAGGTTGAAATTTAAATTCATACAGTAATGTTCTAGATAAACATATATTATTTGCACAATAATGTTTCATTAAACAACACAGTTTAGCTAAATTATTGTAATATTGGAAAAATTTTATGAACAAAACTGTGATTAGCTTCTTCAAGTTAAATTGTTAACTATTGATTCATGCCTTCTTGCATAATACTAGTAAAAAAATAAAATAGGATAGGAAGCTGGTAAACAATGACCGACTACACTTCAGTAGTGAAGCCAAAGCTAACTGACATATATATTGGTATGCGAAGAAATCTAGCAGTGTACCTTTAAAAGGTAGAACTTTGTAGGTTTAAAGTATATAGTATTTTCACAGGGACTATATTCATTGATTATAACAGTCCTCTGATAGACAGATCATCTGAACAAATAAACAGAAAAAAATCAGAATTAAATGACAATATACATAAATAGATCTACCAGACATCAACAGAATGTTTCACTCAAAACATCAAAGAATTTAAGGTGTATTCAGCAGCCCATGACAAATTCTATAAAATAGACCACGTACTGTGACACAAAACAAATATTAACAAATTCATAAAAACTGAAATAACTTCATGTATACTGTTTGACCTCAGTGTAATAAAACTTAAAATCAATAACAAATGAAACCCAATGATGAACAAGTCAAAGAAGAAATAAACAAAAACATTTTCTTTAACTTATAGAACTGAACTAAAATGAAAACACAACACAACCATAGATAGCTCTGGGACACATTAAAAACAATCTTAAGAGAGAAATTTATTACTCTAAGTGCCTATATTCAAAACTCAGAATGAGAACAAATAAGTGACTTATTGATGCAAGTCCAGAATTTGGAAAAAGAAGAATAAACTAAACACAAGTCCACTATACAAGAAGAAATAATAAAATTGGAGAAGAAATTAATAAAATAATAACAAAGAAAACAATTTATGAATCTAACAACTGATTCTTTGAGAAGATAGTTAATATTGACAGACTCCAAGGCCAATTAATCAAAAGAAAGTGAAGACCCAAATTAACAGAATCAGAGATGACAGGGAAACATTACAACAGACACAAAAGAAATTCAGAATAGTATAAGGTAATACTACAAAAACCTGTACTCCATTATGTTACAAAAATCTTTTAAACACAATTCTAAATTCATCTAAGTGACCAAAGTTAAATCAAAAAAAGATCAACAACTTAAACAGGTTCATAACAAGGAGATTGAAACATTGATAAAAAGTCTTCCTACTAAAAAAAGCCCAGGTCCAGATGGAGTCACAGCAGAATTATAGTAGAATTGAATTTGTAGATCAAAGAAGACGTACAACCAATGTTTCTTAAAGTCTTATAAAAAATAAAAATAAAATATCAAAGACAGATAAGAAAAAGACAGAATAGAAAGAAAAGTATAGGCCAACATCCCTCATGAACATAGGTGTGAAAAATCTTCAATAAAATCCTGAAACACGATACAGGAACATTAAAAAAGACCATCCATCACAATCAATTTGCTTTATCCCAGTGATTCAACATATGTAATTCAGTAAATGTAAGAAATCATATAAATTGACTTAAAGATAAAAATCATATAATCATCTCAATAGATGCAAAAAAGGCTTTTAACAAAATCCAATACCACTTCATGATAAAAGTCCTAGAGAGAGTAGGACTGGAGGAAACACATCTCTACATAATAAAGTCTATATATGACAAACCCACAGCCAACATTACCCTGAATTTAAAAAAAAGAAAAAAAGAAAAAAAAAAAAAAGACCATAAAAAAAACCTCTAAGCAATCTCATTAATTTGGGAACTAGACAGGATTGTCCACTATGCACACTCCTTCTCAAGTTAGCATTTGAAGCACTAGTTAGAACAATGAAAGATGAAAAAGAAATTGAAGTGATATGAACAAAGACAACTTAGCAAAAATCAGAAATAATTAGCAGATAGTAAGGAAAGGGAAATACATAACATTTTCATTTAATGTTAGGAGTTTAAGTGTGCCAATTAAAATGCAGAGATTGCTAGGATCCAGATTTTTTTTCTCTTTTGGTGTTTTGAGGAGGGGTTTCTCTGTTGTAATTCTGGCTGTCTTTGAACTAACTCACTCTGTAAATCAGGCTGGCCTCAACTCACAGAGATCTGCCTGCCTCTGCCTCCTGAATGCCTGCATTAAAATTATGTGCCATCACCACCCAGCAGGATACAGATTCTTAATATAAATAAATTCTTGGTACTTCATTTACATACTTGGTATAACTTTTAATTTATTGATTCAGATCTTTTATTTTGAGAAATTTTTCTTAAAAATATTTCAACCTTTTCAGTTCTGCTCAAGTAAAATATTTGTGAGCAATTAGAATCTTTTTCTTGTATTTCTTTCCAATACAGTATTATTTGTGGTGGCTAAACCATAAGTATTTATTTTCTTGAGGACAAAGATCTGAAGGCATTTCATTGAGCCCTGATCTAGGAGTGTGGGACTGTGAGTCCTCTAGCAACAAGGGAAGGTTCATCCTTCTGCTCTGCTAACTTTTAACACCTGCATTCCTTACTTTCCAAGTCCCTAGTTCCACAGAATAACACTTTCAAATCTGTCTCTTCTTTTGTCTCTGTTGTGAAAAATCTTTCTGCCATCCTTCTATCAGGAACCAATTTTTGCAATTGGGGACCACCAGGATAATCTAGGGTGAACTTCCACCTCAAGATTCCTAATTACTTCTGCAGAGTCACTCCTGCTATATAACTTAATTTATGAAGTCTTCAGGGATTAGGCTCTAAATATTTTTTTTGCCATCATTGAGCTACTTCTTAATTACTTGTTTCTGTTGTTGTTTTGTTTTGTTTTACATTTTGCTTGCTTGCTTCTCCAAATACTACTGTGTGCTATTACAGGGAAAGTTTTATTTATTTATTGATTGATTGATTTTCAGTGTCTGAAACTTGAATTTGTTTTTCACTAATTTGAAACCTTCAAAAATCTTATAGTATAAACATATTTCAAATCATTGGGACCCTTAATGCCATTTAATATTTGACCCTTATATAAATTCCCTTGAGACTTAATGATTCATTTCAGATACCTACAACTACAAAAAATACAGCCAGTTATGGCAGCACTCAAGGCAGGCAGATCCTTGTGAATTTGAGGTCAAGCCAGCCTAGTTTATAGAGCAAGTTTCTGGAACGGCCAAGGCTGCACAGAGAAACCCTGTCTGGAAAAACAGCCGTAACACAAACAGGTGGAGAAACAACATGTAACCATCTTTGAAATGAAGTTTTTCTTTCTTTCTTTCTTTTCCTTCTTTCTTTTCTTTCTTTTTTTTTTTTTAAAAAAAGGCACTGCTTCTTTTGTTTGTTTGGTTTTGGTTTTTTTTTGAATCACTTACTACATAGGGAAGTTAACATACTAGTAAGCTTTGCCCATGGTAGGTGATTCCTGAATACTTGGGCAGTCTGTAAAGGTTCCCCTTGGTGGAGAGAAAGCTAAGCCTGCAACTCACACTCAGTTCTTCTAAGTTGCTGACTATGAAAGCATACTTTCTGGTCCCTCATTGACTCTCAGATGACTATAACCCTGGCTGAAAGCCTACGTGAAAGGTGACCATGAAATCGGCCCCACAGAAGCTGTGGAATAATAATCAGTATTTATTATTGTTATGTGGTGATAGTATGTTAGATACTTAATGCATAAGTATAATGTAAAAATTAGGTATTATGACAATAAAAGCACATGCTTGAAGTTGGGAGTGCATCTTAGTGGAACAGTGTCTGTCTACCATGCACAAATCTCTGAGTTCAATCCCAAGCACTACAAAAAAAGAAGAGAAAGAAAAAAATAATTGAATATTCATTCACCAACTTCAAGCCATAAGATTACCATGGTCATTGAGACATTAACATCAGAACTCTGTCTCTCCTCTCCTGCAATTTTTTCTTAAATTGCAGCACTTTGGATAATTCTGCTCAGTTTTTTCATGTGTGTTTTTCCTCAGTGTTAGTATGAATTCTGGAACACTTATTCATCTAACCCAACCACCCTACTTCTCTTCTTTACAATAGGGACCATAAATATTTTATTTCTGTTTATGGCACAAATTTTAGAAAATTCTTCTCTGCTGATTTTCTTTTCCCTTATTCTGTAAAAATCCAGCCTTTCAAAGCTATTATCTGTGAGTGAGGTTCTAAAGACAATAATATTTTCTCATCTTAAAATATTTTTATCATTCTACCTGTGTATGAAAATTCAAAGTAGAATTTCAGAAGTACTATATCCACTGATTTCCTTTTGTCCACTTGAGACACCAATTATTAGCAATTTGTGGACTTGTGTACTTTCTCCTTATTTTCTGGCTAAAGGACAATTAAGGAAAATAAATAGAACACATTTTCTTTTGAAGTTGCTCTTAATTTAATTTTCTATTTTGGTACTTAATATGCTTTACCTTTAATGACACATTTATTTTAGGATTCAATGTCAGAGGGGATCTTCTGACTGACTGTATATAATCTTTTTTTAAGTGAATGTGAACTATGTGATTTGGAATTTATTACATTGAGATTGTGTGAATATGTTAATATACAAGTACATTACTGTTAGAGGAGAAAAGATTTAAGAATAGAGATATGTAAAAAGGTAATGGATGAAGTGATTTTATACATAAAAGGGATTAGTAATATTTTTCTATTAACTTAGTTTTTATTTTTCCAGAACAGTGTTGCTTACAAAAATGCCAAAAAGCAAGATACAAATATTTAGTTATAAATCTGTACATTATGCTAGTTGTTTTTCACATCCAATATCATGTTCACAAATAATAATGAATAGCAGTAGCTTTAGTATAAATACCATCTACATAGCACAGTGGTAAGGCTTTTCACCTAATGATTTTTTATCTCATGTGTCATTATAGGAGGGTAGGACATAACATGAAAAAACACTACAGCTAGAGATAGTTCAGGAATGGCAAAAATCCTCAAGAACTTGTGTCTTCATAATATTGTAATAATAAGATAAAATGTCAGTAGTTATCTAAACACATTCCACTGTTGCTAGAACTGTACTCCATTTATAGATTAATTTGCATGGCTTTATAATTTTAATTTTATTTTCATTAGCATACAAAGAATTAGGTTTTGTGGTTTTTTTTTTCAAACTAAAATATGTGAGTGTTTTTGAGATTATAATCTAAATAAAACATTTCTTCCTTTTCTTTTCTCCCTCCAAGTCTCCCATTTCTTTCTCCATACTCTCCTTCAAATTTGTGGTGTCTTTTTTTCACTCACTGTGTATATATATATTCATTCCTACATATAACCTGTTCAGTCCATATAATGTTACCTTTGTTTGTTTTCAGAGCACTGGACAATTAATTGATGTGTTCTTCCCCCCAAAAAACCACCTCTCCCACTTCCAGCTTTTCTCAGTTGCCTATTTTTCTTTGTGTAGGATTGAGGCCTCCTGTGCTTATTCACATCTAGTTTAACATGTTCATTGATGTCATTTTTATTAGGCTCACATTTGGGCAGCCATGTTAGTAAGTAAGATTTATGTATGTAGTTTCAGGTGTTTTACTAGGAGACACAATGTCATAGCAAATTTCCTAATCTGTCTCTTACATTCTTTGTACATCCTCTTTTGCAATGTTTCCTAAGCCTTAGGTGTGGAGGTGTTTTGTAAATGTATCCATTGAGACTGGACTCCAAACTGTACTTTGATTGATTATGATTTTCTATTATCTCTGTCTGTTGCAAAGAGAAGTTTCTTGGATGAGGAGATGAAGACTATACTTACACTTATCTGTGGGTATAAGGACAAATGTTGAAGATTATTATTAGGAATTACATTGGTTTAGTAAATTAGTGGTTGTAGATACTCCTCTAATAACTGTGACTTCATTAGCACTGAGAAATTAGCTAGGTTTCTAGTACCAGGCATGGTTGTCCTTTTGTTGAGTGGATCATAAGTTCAAGTAGAGAGCAGTTAGTTAGTATCAACCACTGTGTATGCCACTGACTGCCCCCTTAGGGTTATTGTGCCTTATTTGTTGTTGATGTGGTTCATGGGTGTCATAGCTGGGTAAAACTGTTGATTACTTTCCTTCTTTGGGAGTTTTCATGGGTACCATGAAAGCTATTCCCCAGGAAGGGGGAAAATGTGTTTTCCTTTCTCAAGTCACTACAGGCCCTCCAATCCTCCATAAAATCTATTCATCAGACTATTCAAGAGACCCAACCCCTCCAAGCCCACCACCAATTTTCCTTGTTTCAATTTGGTGATACTGTCTAGGTCGAGCAAGTAGCACTGGAACCAAGTTGGAAAGGACCTCACATAGTGACTCTCTCCACTCCTATGGCCTTGAAGGTAGCTAGCATGACACCATGAATCTACCATACCTAGGTCAAGAAAGCAGAAGCCACAGCTTCCAAAATGATTGTCTTCAGGACCACGGCTCATTAAAATTCAGGTTTCATTGGGCCTCAGATCCTTCCACTCCTTGCCCTTCACCTCTTCCTGAGTCTTATGTTTGACATGAATTCAGGATCATTGTACAACCCCCATTGACCTCAGGTCTGGACCTAGAAACTGAGAAAGACAAATACTAGAGAGGTGATTATCTAATGTGACTACAGACCAGCAGCCCGTATTTCATCTTGATCTTTGCTCACTGTTGCCCACTTTAAGTGTCTGGTGTTTTGGGGAAAAGAAGGGGGAGGGGGGATATGGGAGTTTGTCCTTTGAGGTAGGAATACAGAGTTTACAATTCTATGCATGCCCTGCAGGGGGCCCCCTGGTTTCCAAGAACAGAGACCGTTTCCATTGTGAAAATTGGGGTTGTGAAATAGAGGCTTCCTGGAAACAATTGGGTAAATAAATATTCATAGAGAGTCCCCTCCCAAGGTGTGCATAATTAAAAAATGTAATCAATGGTAATAAAATTAAAGGTCTAGAATGAAGATTATGACCTTTAGGAAACAGGGAAAACCTGGGGAGTTAGATTCTATGTAACAGAAATGAACCTTGGGGATAGGTTTACTATCCAGAAGAAATTGCTCTTTCAGGTACTCACACCTTTGGGTTTTAATAGAGATTTCCTACTGGTACCAAAGCCCTGAACAACTGTCCCCTGCAAAGTACTTGACACACCAAGGGCCAGAGTACCACCTCCTGTCCAGGAAGTGGAGGAATCCCCATCCTTGATTTCCACTCTTGACAAAGTCCATCACTTAGTTTAATCATTCTCAGTTCGAAATTCGTTGGGACTGCTGGTTATGCTTAGACCCATGGCCTCCATATTATTTAAGGGTAGGAACTAGCCAGACTGATAGTCCAGTGACTGATAAAACTCATTGTGCCCAAATTAATGTTAGAGGACTTACAATGTACTGAAACCTGTTTATTATCCAAAGCCTTTAATCTAAGCACCTCTTTATTCTGAGGCATGATATTCTACTTTATGGGTTAATTAATCTGGACAACAATATTACCTAGCCTCTGAGACTACTTGGTGGGTATGTACTAATGGTTTAACAAAATGCATCTCTTCTAGTGCTTTCAAAACTAAGAAGCCCTTTTTATTTATCTTAGTATACATTCTGCCCCAGGTATACTTATACAATGGAACAAACACTACTATAATTTAAATAACACATGGACTCTCACACATTGATAGTAGGTGACTTCAATATCTCACTCTCTCCAACAGGTAGGTCAACCAGATAAAAGTTAAAACAGAAATGGTAGATAACATCATAAATCAAAAGAACCCAGCAGACATCTATAGAACATTTCACTCAAACATGAAACAATGTGCTTTCTTCTCAGCAGCTCATGGAACTTGCTCCAAAATTATTCACATATTGAGACACAAAACAAGTTTCAACAAATACAATAAAATTGAAATAACATCTTGTATCCCATCTGACTGACATGTATTAAAGCTGGATATCAACAACAACAGATTCAACAGAAAGTAAACAAACTCATGGAAACTGAACAACTCATTGCTTAATGAATAATAGGTCATGATACAAATCAGGACATGAAAAATCCTTTTAGAATTGAATGAAAGTAAAACCTCAACATACCCAACCTATGGGATACAATGAATGCAGTTATAAGAGGCAAGTTCATAGCTCTAATTGCCTATATCAAAAAAGATGAGACAGGTGGTAATAGCACACAACTTTAATCCCAGCACTTGGGAGGCAAAAACAAATGGATCTCTGAGAGTTCAAGGTCAGCCTGGTCTACAGAGTTAGTTCCAGGACAGCCAGAGTTGCAACAAAGAAACCCTGCCTCAAAACAATAATAATAATAAATAATAATAATAATAATAATATCTCATATTAGTAATTTAACAGCACATCCAAAAGCTCTAGAACAGAACTGAGAAATAGAAAGAATCAATGAAAAGAAGAGTTGTTTCTTTGAGAAAATCAATAAGATTTAAAACCCTTAGCCAAATTAAATGAAAGATGGGGAGAGAAGATCCAAATTAATAAATTTTGATATGAAAAGAAGAACATTACAACAGACACTAAGGAAATTTGAAGAATTCTAAAGACATACTTTAAAAAATCTGTACCCCACCAAAACTGGAAGACCTAAAAGAAATAGAATTTCTTGATGTACATGAAAGATCTAAAAGAAATTTTTTTGGTGTATATGACCAATCCTGTTATTAATACCACACAAAAACCTAAGAGGAAAAAAAAGAAAATTATAGACCAATATCCCCATGAACATAGATGCAAAAATACTCCATAAAATACTTGCAGACCAAATCTAAGAACATATCAAATAGGCTTCATTGCAGAGATGCTAGGATGTTTCAATATATGTAAAACAATAAACATACTACATCCCATCACATAAAGAGACTGGAAGACAAAATCTACATGATCATCTCATTGGGTCTTTGACGAAATCCAACATCCCTTCATGAATTAAAAGTTCTGGAGAGACTAAGGATACAAGGGACATACCTACAATAATAAAAGCAATTAACAGCAATCCCACAGCCAACAACAACATAAATGGAGAGAAACACAAAACATTTAAATTCTTTCCACATATATTCAATATAATACTTAAATTCTGTTCAGTAGGGGACATAGCTTTGGCTGCTGCCTTCGTTCCTAGTAGTCACAAAGCAAAGAGGAGAAGAAGCTAAGAAAAGAATAAGAAGGGAAGAGCACCTTAGCTTAGTCAGGGATATTTCCCCTCAGAGCTACAAAACTGGGGAAATTTCTCTCCTTGGAGCAGAGCAGAACAGAGTGGAGTTACACTGTAACACTCAGCTGCAGAGACCTTCCCCAGCTCAAAGCTGTGTAGTCCCAGGGCTCCCGAATGCCAGGGCACCTTCCTGTCAGAGTGTGTGGTTCCTGGGATCCCAAATGCTAGGATACTGTTCACTAAGGACACCTTCCCCATCTCAGAGCTGTGTGGTCCCTTGGCTCTAGACTACCAGGGTAACTTCCTCTCAGAGATGTTAACACTTCCACTGGGGCCATCTTCTGCATGTCAGAGCTATGTGGTTCCTTGGCTCCTGACTGCCAGAGCACTTTTCCATTGCCATGCAAGCTAAATAAAAACACTAACAGAGCACACTGGTTAAATTCTCTTCATTGGATCTAATGTTCTAGTAGGAATAAATAAAAGTCCACAGACAAAATAGAGAACACCAACTAGAATCATTTCTAAGTTGAAAAACATTATGTTCTGTCATAAATAAGAGATTAAAAGTTCATGTTTCTTGTGTGTGTATATGTGTATGTGTATATATATGTATGTATGTGTGTGTATACATGAGTTAGAGATGGGGTAGGGTCATTGTATCAATTAATATTGGGTTCAGTTATTAGAGTACATTACAGAGGCTTGTATTTCTTTCTATGTTAGTCCACAGTAAGACAGTGCATGAGGATTGAAGAAGATCAGCTAAGCTCTACAAGATCTTTAGAGTTACAAAATCCTGCATCACTAAGGAATATTCTTTCCCTCATACACATTGTTTGGAGGATCCCAGGAATCAAATTTTTCAGTGATACTGATACATGTAGTCTGTAACTCATTCTGAGACATCCTGATAAAGAGGGATTAAAAAAAAAAAAAGAATGAGTGATTAAAAAAATGTAGTAAAGGAAATTAATACAAAGATTACAACTATGTAATTAGAATGAGTCAGTTTTTCATCACTATGATAAATTTCCAACAGAAATAACTTAAATGGAGGAAACAAAACTTGTTGGATGGTACAACCCCTATTCCAGACTGATCTTCCTTTCAGAGTTACCATTTCACACGTCAATCATCTCTGGAAACACAAACAAAATTTAGAATTGTGCTAGACTAATCTCACAGGCATCTCAATCCAATCAAACTGAAAATCAAAATTTAACTATCCCAACAATTAATTAATAAGTAATTCTTAAGAACAGAAACATGCAGTTAATGTAAAAGAAACTCCAAGCAGTCAACTTTTGTAAAAATCTGACTTTTAGATATTTTTATGTCTACAGAAATTGACAATGTGATATGATAACTGTTGGGAGAATTTTTCTCCCTGTGTGGAAATAACTGTTTCTCATATGGTTCCTCCTCATATGGTTCCAATGACACATTAAAGTTCAGTTCTGCCAAAGTTTGTTCAGATCACTGAGTTTATTAGGCCTACATACAGAACATGGGTACGAAGTTACAGGCAGGAACATGGATGACCTTAAAATACTGGAAGGTCTGCACTCAGCATGGATGAGTGCAAACCTTCCATGGATAGATATAGTTCCTTCCTTAAATCTTCCAAAGCTTGTATACTCTAGATACTCTCTGAAACCTGAAGTCAAGCACAATTAGGACAGAATTGCATGCAACTAGCTTGAAGGAGTAACTGGATACTCAAGTTAGGGTTCAATAACTCTCCCTACTCACTTTTTTTTTCCCCTGAGGGAATGTCAACAATAAGCCCATCTATGATGACCTTTTGCAAGCAAATAGACAATCTTAAGAAGAGGACAGTAGTTTGACTCAGGATAGTCTGAAGCAACCTCTCAGCCACTGTGTTGAACAATTCTTACCACCAAATAGTTATAGAATGGTAACAACATTTTTATTATTTATTAAAGTATGAAGTCTGAAACCTGCCAAGGGATTATAAAACTTGATACAAGTCTCTCCTACTCTTAATCCACTTTTGTTCTTATCATTTGACAAATGATGCTTGTCCCAAATATTTAAAATATCCCAGTGATGTTTGAAGTGTGTGGTTGTGTTTTAAACATAACCAGGCGTTTTTCTTAAGGAAAGCAAGTTTTATACTTTCCCAAGTCCCTCATTTTGTGTACTTAGATCTGCTTATGCTCCATTCCAGTCATGGATGAAGACGAATTGGAGCCAACATTTATTTCACCGGTTAGACCCTAACCGGTTGCTCTTACTAAGGTGTGTGAGAGAAGGAAAGGCGGGGGGGGGGGGGGGGTTGGGGGGGCGTGAGGTGTATTGAAGGGAAATATACACACACATACACAGAAGCCAGCTTTTTAGGTGTAGCCCGGGTGAACCTCTGCCGGGTTTATATTAGCACAGCTGAAGAGCCCCTAGAATCAGGAAGAAAGAAATCATTTTGCTGTGCAGTTCATGAGCTATACAATCCCTTTGAGTAGGCTACATCGCCCCCCTAAGCAACACTTTAACTCACCAGACAAGTCCTAAACCACCCAGACAGGTTGTGCTCACGTCGCTGCACTTTCTCCTAGATTAGGTGTGCGGTGTCACATGACTCAGTGGTGCCGCCAATCAGCTTCTCTCCGAGATATTCAAATCAGCAGCGCGGCAGTTGTTCGGACACAGACACCAAGCTAAGGATTCCAGCTTCAGCGCCGCTTCCTTTGCCTCTATGGACACAGCCCGGCATTGATAGTATGGAGGGACAAGGTGCTCCTCTTGGGCCTTACCGGGCCACCAAGCTGGTAAGAGTGCGGACGAGCCGGTGGAGGAGAGGAACTAGAGACCTGGGTTTCCTGAGGGATCCAGGGAGACTGTGGGGTGTGAATGTATGGGGGACTTAGGTTTTCTGAGGGGACTCAGAGCTGCTAGATTCATGATGACCCAGACGTCTGATATCCCGAGGGACCTAAAGCACCTAGATTTCTAAGAAGGGTTCTGAGCGAAAATTGTTAGTAATGGCACAGCTCCTGTCCTCTTCTTTGAGTCGCACTCCACTCTGATCTCTCTCAGCTTCAGAGCCAAAGGGGCCGTTCTCCAAAACTGCACCACTTTTTTCTAACTTTGCAAGACAACGCTTCAGGTATCATTTTTTTTTCTTGATTATCAAATACCAGTATTTTAGCCTCTTTTCATATGTGATCTGCTGCCCCTCGGAATTAAAGTTTCAAATCTGGAAGCCCAGATATGATTGGCTTAGTGGCTCTATAAAATTTGTTGTAGCATGTACATGCTATGTAGCACTAGAAAAGAGCTGTTAAAACTAAACTCAGGATACTTTTAGTAATTATGAGGGTGGTCACTAGTGCTGTTTGCAGTCTATGTTCCGTGCATTTGGATTTTCTGTCCTACAGCGTAGTATACTTCTGTTTATATGACATTAAGATTGACCTAACCTCAGTTTCCACATTGATACAATGGACCCACATTATGATACACATACCCACATTAAGAGATTTTCTAAAAAATATAGAGAATGTGTGGTGGTCTATAGATAACAAGCAAGATATCCTCTCACAAATACTTGTCCTACTTTACCAGTGTGGAAACCAAGGCTCAAGGGAGTCTCCTAAAGCCACATAAACAAATGAAAAAACTAGAAAATGCATTTTTTTCTAGCATGGTGATCTTGACATATATTCTACTGCTCAACAAGTAGTTGATGGTTATATTTATCAATATAAAGGATAGGATTTAGTTCTGCAAGTTACTTTACTGAGGTAGTCCTGTCACGTTAAAATTTTACTGTCTTAGATGAAAGTAACACAAGTAATTTTTTTTAAGTCCCAAGTACTTACAAATACTTTACATAAAGTAAGTCTTTTTTATTACAGATAGGTATTAGTATAAGGATATTGAGGTACAGAGAAGGAAAAAACAAAGATTCATAAACAGAAAGTATAGCTAAAGCTTAAGCAAATTGTCTTAAATCATTTCTCTGGAACCTTATAAATCCACCCTACTGCACTGCATTTCGAAAATATTTTGTGAAGTCTTTGAGTGTAGAGTCATATGCCATTTTACTACTGTGTACTCAGGACACTGGTTAGTGAAGCAGCTCAATAAACTTTCTTGAATGTAAGCAATGGAGAGGCTTGGGAAGAAAAGAATTACATTTACTGTTTTTCAGCAGTAATTTCAATGTTGTGATGCTCAGGTCAGACATGACACAGTAGTAATATAATTAATAGTCTCAGGCTATAAATCAGGTTAATGATATGATTTCTAATGTATGATTTTTTATTAAAAAGTGATGTATTCATTCTATACCACCACCTTTATGTTCTAGTGTCACAAATCTAGACATTTGAGTGATTTGAGGGTAGTTCAGAAAATAAGTGCTTTTTTTTACATAAATATGCAAAGGTTCATTAAATGTGCAATATTCATATGTCCATTAAATGTACAATTAATTCATTTTACTAATTTATTTTATCTATGTCCATTATACAGATCTTTTTATTTATCTATATTCTACTTATTTCTTCATCCACCTATTTATCTATCTATTTATTTATTTATTTTGAGGCAAGTCTCTATGTGGTCCTGGCTGTTCTGTTTTTCATCATGCAGAAGAAGCTGGCCTTGAACTGACAGCCTTTGTCACTATGCCCAGCACTATAGAGATGTTCATCAGAGATATTATACTAAATACCTAGTATTAAAAGCACTTTGCCATTGTAATTGCTGCATGCCAGGGTTTTATTTAGCTAGTACAGTAATTGAATACAGATTCCAGAGTTGGTTAAACCTGGTCTTTTGTTATTATTGTTTCTTCATTTGTTTGTTTGGATTTTATTTTGTGATAAGAACCTATGGCATTATTTCAACTTTTAATTATGAGATAAGGTTTCACTGAGTTGTGCAGACTGGCCGTGAACTCATTCTGTAGCTCATCTAGGACATAAACATAACAAATCTCATGCCTCAGCTTATGGAATTATAGGCTTGTATAACCAGGCTCACCTAAACCTGGGTTTGAATGTGTATGTTAGATATATGATATTGTCAAGTTATCAATCTGTGTTTCTTTTATCTTATGTGAAAAAATGAGATATTATCTTCATAAAACTGTGAGATTTAAATGATGAACATAAAGCATATTTCCTGGCATAAATGCTATCAGCATATTATTGTTAATAAAGAAAAAACCTATGAGTAAATGCTTTATCAAGGACTAAGAAACAGGTACATTATAGTTCTTTTCACTCCTAATTTTCCTAAGTAAATGGACTGCCCAATGAATTTTTAGTAAAAAGTCTATTATTATGGCACTAGAATTAGTAATAAGAAATCAGTGAATTATAAGATTTTATGTAGCACAGGTAAGATGATTTCTTCAAGAATATTAAAGTATAATCAGCTGTGAAGTAAAGAATTTTCTTCGTCTAATGATTTTGTTTTGATTCCCTTTGGTTATTTTGAAATAGGGCCTTATATAGCCCTAACTAGCCTGGAACTGGCTACATACCCAAATCAATGAGATTTTATTTTTGCCGTAATTTTTAAAACAATATATTGTCTTCTCTTTGCAGTGGAATGAAGTAACCACATCTTTTCGAGTAGGAATGCCTTTAAGAAAACATAGACAACATTTTAAAAAATACAGCAATTGTTTCACTGCAGGAGAAGCAGTAGATTGGCTTTATGGTCTATTAAGAAGTAATAGTAATTTTGGTCCTGAAGTTACAAGACAACAGACTATTCAACTATTGAGAAAATTTCTTAAGAATCATGTGATTGAAGATATCAAAGGCAGATGGGGATCAGAAAACCTTGAAGACAACAATCAACTCTTCAGGTACCGAATAGATATGTCATTACAAAATATATTTCTCCTCTCAGCATTACACTAAAGAAAATTATAAATGGTACTTAAAAAAAAAAACTTATTTAAAATGTATCTAAAATGTAACAGAGGGTGTGGGTTTGGCTGTTTTGCCCTTAAGTCTGGGCTCTCCAAAGCTTCTGTTAACTTTTTTCACTGGCAACTTGACTCTGCCCCTCTGTTCCCAGCTGCTAGATTTCTAACTTGTCACTTTTTAAATCTCAGTTAGTTCATAGGGTTAGGGAGGAAATTAAAGGATAGGAAAGAAAAAGAAATCTTTATAATCCTTTTCTGGCTGTCTTAATCTGTCTATACCTGGGAAACTGAACTAACTCTAACCCAATATGGTTCAGCTTCTCCCAGCACAGCAACTGCTGAGAAGATCTAAATTGTGACTTTTCTAAACCCCCAGTTAGTTCATTTATCTGAGCCTTATTTCTGCCTGCTTCTACTATCATCAGCTTTTGTTTTCTTTCTCTGTACTAGAGCAACTGTGCTGTAACTCTGCTGTAACTCTTAACTCTAACTGCTGTCAACTGCCCTTCTTATATACCTCCCTCCAACCTGTTCCCAGAAGTTCAAGTGGCAGGCAACCACAAGAGGGAGGGCCTTTTCCCTGGCAAAGCTTCACTCTACAGAAAAATAGTCTTCCCTAATAAAGAACCTCAAGTAAGTATCCAATACCAATAGTCATTCCTGGAATCATAAACATATAAGTAATTTTATATGGAATGAGAAGATTTTATTTATATATTTAGGGTATGTATATACAATTGAGAAATTGAGGCCATGAATTTGACAGAGAGAGCAAGAAAGGGGTGCATGGGAAGGGTTGGATGGAGGAAAGAGAAGGGGGAAATCATATAATTACATTTTAATATGAAAAAAAAATAAACATGAAGCAAGAAAAAAAAAAACCCTGAAATTACTATGAGGCTGTAGGTCCACATTTATTATACTTTTACTGCAATAGCAGCTTCTTTCAGAGAAGTAATGTTTTCTTTAGAAAGGTATTGCTGCTTTCTTTTTTTTTTTATTGAAAATAGATCTTTTTCATACAATATATTCTGATTATGGCTTCCCCTCCTTCAACTCATGCCAGTTCCTCTCCACTTCCACTCTCATCCAGACTCACACCCTTTCTTATCTTCTGAGAAGACAAGCAGGTATCTAAGGAATAGTAATAAAATAAGTAAGAAGCAAATAAATCAGACTATGACAAAACAACTGAACAAACAAACAAACAAAAAACAAAGAGCCAAAGAAAAAGCACAAGAAATACATATAGATAAAGAGACACACACACATCCCACACACTAAGGAATCCCATAGAAACTCAAAATTGTCAGGCATAGTATATATGCAAAGGACATGTAAGGTAGGGAAAAAGAAAAAAACAGTGTCCTGACAACATTATGAGACAAAAAACCTCCAAAGATGTCATTGAGTTTGGTTTGTGTCAGCCCTCTACTGCTGAGCATGAGCCTTAACCTTAAGAGCTTTAGTGGGCTGGAGAGACGGCTCAGCAGTTAAGAGCACTGGTTGCTCTTCCAGAGATCCTGAGTTCAATTCCCAGCAACCACATGGTAGCTCAACCATCTATAATGGGGTCTGATGCCCTCTTCTGGCATACAGGTATAGATAGAACCCTCATATCCATAAAATAAATCCATCTTTACAAAAAGAAAAAAAGCTAGGTTAAATTTTAGCTGGGCAGTGGTGGCACACACCTTTAATCCCAGCTCTTAGGAGGCAGAGGTAGGTAGATCTCTGTGAGTTTGAAGCCAACCTGGTCAACAGAGTGAGTTCCAGGACAGTCAGAGTTACAACAGAGAAATCCTGTCTCTAAAAACAAAACAAAAGAAAAAAAAAAAAAAAAGAGTTCTCCCAGTGAGACTCCCTTAGAGAAAACTAATTTTACATTTGTGACTATCAGTTAGAGTTAGCTTCTGGGTTAGGGATGAGTTTGTGTCTATTTCTCCTTTCAGTTCTAGGACCACATCTGGTGCAGACTTGTGTAGATCTTGGCCATTCTGCCACAGTCTTTGTGAATTCTTAGTGGTCCAGAAGGCCTTGATTTCTTGGTGTCCTCCATTCCCTTTTCTCAGAGTTCCCTGTGCCTTGAGGGGAAAGATTTGATCTAAACATACCATTTAGGACTGAGTGTTCCAAGGTCTCTCACTTTCTGCATAAAGTCTGGCTGTGTGGGTCTCTATTTGTTCCTATCTGCTGCAGGAGGAAGCTTCTCTGATGATGGATGAGCATGACATTGATCTATGATTATAACAGAATGTCATTAGTAGTCATTTTATTGCTATGGGTTTTTTTGTGGTTTTTTTTTTTGTTTGTTTGTTTGTTTTGTTTTAAAACAGTAGTATTTAGTTTTACCCTAGGTACCTGGCTTATCTAGTCTTAGTTCATGGTCACTCAAGCAGTATCAGGTATGCGTTCCATTTTATAGAGTGGGCCTTAAGTCAAATCAGATATTGGTTAGTGACCTCCACAAGCTTTGTAACTCCATTGCATTAGCATATCTTGTAGGCAGGACACCGTTGTAGATCAAAAAGGGTTTGAGGCTGGGTTGGTGTTTACTTTTCTCTTGGTAGCCTGCAGAATACTCTCTTGCATTAAAGATGCTAGAATGCAGGGATGAAGGCTCTATGTAGGCACCAGCTCAACTTCTCCGTGTTCAATGAGTTGTGTAGGTGTTGTCCTCAGCAATAAGGCTTTACCATTGGTTTGTGGAGAGCCACCAATAGTCTTGGCACTGGATTAGATGTAACTCATTCCTGGTACTGGAAGCTTCATTTGCTGAAAACAGATATCCAGTTGGGGCTCTGTCTCCCTGGTTATTTGATGATTTCATTTAGATTGCCTTCATATATGTATATATTATAGGAAGCTTCTACTATATTATGTTTCTATATGTTCTTTCAGATAGCCCCTAGTTTTAGAAGTTCCTCCCCGTTTGATCCTCTGTTTCCAGTCCTCATGTGTATTCATCTACCCATAGCTCTCTATCCTATTTTCCCTTCCTTGGGAGATCTGTTTCTCAACCCTAGTCCCTTATTTTCTAGCTCGGTGGTTCTGTGGATTGTAGCTTGGTTCTCAATAACTTAAGGGCTAACATCCACATATAAGTGAATACATACCATATTTGACTTTCTGGGTTTGGGTTACCTCGAGATGATTTTTTTCTAGCTCCATTCATTTACCTGCAAATTTCATAATTCCACATTTTTGAAACAGCTGAGTAAATATATCATATTTTCTTTATTCATTCATCCATTGACAGACATCTAGATTGTTTCCAATTTTTATGAGTAGAGCAGCATTGAACATGGACACGTATCTCTGTAGTAGGATGAAATGAACTTTGGGTATATGCCCAAGAGTGGTATAGCTGAATCTTGAGGTAGTTTGATTCCCATCTCCCTGAGGAACTGCCACGGTTATTTCCATAATGCCTGTACACATTTGGACTCTCACTAGCAATGAATGAGTGTTCTCCTTACTCCACATCCTTGTCAACATGGGCTGTCTTTTGTTTTATTTATGTTGGTCATTCTGACTGGTGCAAGATGAAATCTTATGATTTGCATTTCTCTGATGACTAAGGAAGTTGAACTTGAATATATCTTTAAGTGTTTCTCAGCCATTTGAGTTTCTTCTATTGAGAATTCTATTTAGATCTGTACCCCACTTTTAAATTGGGTTATTTGTTTTCTGGATTCCAGTATTTTGATATTAACCTTCTATCACATGTATAATTGTTAAATAATCTTTTCTCATTCTGTAACCTGATGCTTTGTCAAAATGATAGTGTCCCTTGCCATACAGAAGCTTTTCAGTTTCATGAAGTCCTATTTATTAGTTGTTGCTTAGTGTTTGTGCTAATGGTGTTCTGTTCAGAAAGTCTTTTTCTTGTGCCAAATAGTTCAAGACTACTCTCCACTTTCTCTTCTATTTGATTCAGTATATCTGACCTGATGTTGAGGTCTTTGATCCATTTGGAGTTGAGTTTTGGGCAGGGTAATAAGTATGGATCTATTTGATTCATTTAATGCTATTAAATTTAACCAGCACTTTTTATTGAAGATACTCTCCTTTTTCCACTGTGTGTTTCTAGCTTTTCTAAAAAAAATCAAAAACCATGTGTCCGTAGACTTGTGGATTGATGTCTGGGTCTTTAATTCTATTCCATCAAACATGTCTATACTTGTGCCAATACCAAGCTGTTTTTTATTACTATAGCTTTATTGTACAATTTGAGATAGGGGATGGATACTTCCAGCAGTTCTTTTATCATTCAGAGTGTTTTACCTATACTGTTTTTGTGTTTATTTGTTTTGTCTTTTTGTTTTTTTGTTGTTGGTTGGCTTTGAGTTTCCATATGAAGCTGAAAATTGTCCTTTCATGTTCTGTGAAGAATTGTGTTAGAATTTTGATGAGGTTTGCATTGAATCTGTAGATCGCTTTTGGTAGGATGGCCATTTTTATTATGTTAATCCTACCTTTCCATGAGCATGGGAGATTTTTCCATCTTCTGATATATTTTTCAATTTCTTTCTTCAAAGACTTGGAGTTTTAATTGTACAAGTCTTTCTCTTGCTTGGTTAGAATTATGCCAATATTTGAGGCTATTATAAAAGATGTTGTTTTCCTGATTCTTTTTTCTCAGTCTATTTGTCATTTGTATACGGGAGGGCTGACTGATTTTTGTGAGTTTATCTTGTATCTAGCTACTTTGCCAAAAGTATTAGCTATAGGAATTTCCCAGTGGAATTTTTAGGGTCACTTATACATACTAGAATACCATCTGCAAATAAAGATACTTTTACTTCTTTCTTTCCAATATGTACCCTTTGATCTTTTTCAGTTGTCTTATTGATCTAAGATGTCAAGTACTATATTGAGTAGGTGTGGAGAGAATAGACAACCTTGTCTTGTTCTTGATTTTAGTGAAAAGGCTTTGAGTTTCTCCTCATTTAAGTATATGTTGTCTATGCACTTGCTGTAATTTATCTTTATTATGTTGCCATATGTCCTTGTATCCCTAATTTCTCCAGGACTTTTATCAAGAAGAGGTGTTGAATTTTGTCAAAGGTCTTTTCAGCATCTAATGAGATGATCATGTGGTTTTTGTCTTTCAGTTTGTTTATATGGTGATTTACATTTATTGATTTACATATGCTGAACCATCTCTGCTTCTTTATTTGATAATGGTGGATGATCTTTTTGATGTGTTCTTTGATTTGGTTTGCAAGTATTTTATTGAGAACTTTTGCATCTATATTCATAAGGAAGATTGGTCTGTAATTCTGTTTCTTTGTTAGGTCTTATAGCTAACAAAGCTATATATGTAAGCTCATATAGATTTAGATATCAGCAACAATGGCCTTGTAAAAAGAATTCGTCAGTGTTCCTTCTGTTTCTATTTTGTGAAATAATTTAAGGAGTATTGGGATTATGCTTTCTTAGAAAGTCTGATAGAATTCTGCACTAAAAATTTCTAGCTGTAGCAGTACACCTGCTATGTAAGCTCACCAAAGACAACAAGGAGACATTCTCATATGTGAAAACTCTGCCGGACATCAGCAGAGGGAACCACCATCATGGTCAATGCCACACTTGACAGTGAACCCCCAATAGTGTCCAAGCTCAGGTGTTTTTATTGATTCAGAACTCCTCAGGTGTTCTACTAATAACACATGCAGACCATGTGCAATCGAAGATCCCCCGTGTAAATCCAAAAACCACAGACAATATAAAACCCAAGATCTAGACAACCCTTCCCCAACAGTGTACAAAACAATTATTTTACACATAAAAATAGACTTCTACAACATCTAGCTTTGAATTTCTTTTGGTTAGAATATTTTAATTACTGCTTCTATTTCACTAGGTGTGTTTAAATTGCTTATCTGGCCTCTTTTTTTTTTTTTTTCAAGATTTATTTATTTTACTTATGAGTGCTTTATCTGCATATATACTTAAAAACCAGAAGAGGGCATCTGATCCCATTGTAGATGGTTATGAGCCACAATGTGGTTGCTGGGAATTGAACTCAAGACCTCTGGAACCTCTGGAAGAGCAGTCAATACACGTAACCACTGAGCCATCTCTCCAGCCTGCTTATCTGATCTTAATTTAACTTTTCTCAGTGGTATAAAGCTAGAAAGCTAACCACTTCTTTTAGATTTTCTAATTTGGTGGAGTACAAGTTTTTAAAGTATACCCTTATGATTCTTTAAATTTCCTTGATATCTGTTATGTACCCCTTTTCATCCCTGATTTGTCAGTTTGAATCTTGTCTCCTTAAAGAATCAACTTATTTTATCAATTTTTTGTATTGGTGGGAGTTTTTGTTGTTGTTTTTATTTCAACCCTGGTTTTATTTCTTGCCATCTATTCCTTTTGATATTATTTCTTCTTTTTGTTCTAGAGCTCACAGGTGTGCTGTTTAGCTGCTAGTATGAGATCTCTCTTTCTCTCTTACTCTCTCTCTTTTTTAAATGTAGGTACTTAGTGCTATAAACTTGCCTCTTATAATGCCTTTCGTTGTTGTGTCCCATAGGTTTGGGTATATTGTTTATTCATTTTTATTTGATTCTAGGAAGTTTTAAATTTCTTTCTTAACTGTCTTGACCCATTTTTTATTCAATATAGACTTGTTTAGTTTCCATGAGTTTGTAAGCTTTCTGTTGTTTGTTGTTGATTTCTGGCTTTAATCCTTGATGGTCAGATAGAATGTAAGGTGTTATTTCAATTTTCTTGTATTTGTTGAGATTTGCTTTGTATATATTTGTATGTGTTCACTTTTGGAGAAAATTTCATGAGCTGCTGGGAAGAATGTACATTTTTTGCTTGGGTGAAATGTTCTATAAATATCTGTTAGGTTCATTTGGCTTATGACATCTGTTAGCGCCAGCATTTCTCTCTTTAGTTTTATCTGGATGAGAGCTGTCAATTGACTTGGTGAAAGTGGTGTAATGAAGTCACCCACTATCACTGTATGAGGGTCAATGTGTGATTTAAGCTGTAGTAGTGTTTCTTTTATGAACTTAGGTGTTTGTGTTTGATGTATAGATGTTAATAATTGCAATATCCTCTTGGTGAGTTTTTTTTTCCTTTGATTTCATTCCCTATCTCTTCTGATTAGTTATGGTTTGAAATCTCTTTGTCAGATATTAAAATTGCTAAACCAACTTCCTTAAAATATCTTTTTCTATCCTCTTATCCCAAGGTGATGTCTTATTTTTGATGTTAAGGTATGTTTTATGCATACAGCAGAAGGATGGATCCTGTTTTTGAGTCTATGGTTTGTTGTTTTTTGTTGTTGTTGTTGTTGTTTGTGGAATTGTGTCCATTGATGTGCTGTCAATGAGGAGTGTTTTGATTCTTCTATTTTGTTGTCATGGTATGAGTCATTCCCTCCTCCTTTTTTATTTGTTGTTCTAATATTCTTTGTGTTTCTTCAGTGTGGTTACATTCTTCAGGTTGAAGCTTTCCTCCTAGTGCCTTCTAGGGCTGGATTTGTAAATAAATATTGCTTAAATTTGGTTTTATCACATAATGTCTTTCTCTATTGTGGTTGAAAGTTTTGCATGATATTGTAGTCTGGTCTGGAAACTGTGGTCTCAAAGTTTGTAAAACATCTCTCCAGGTTTTTCTGGCTTTTAGAGTCTCCATTGAAAAGTCAGATCTAATATATAGATATATATAGATATATATATAGATCTGACTTTATATATATTTGGTCTTTTTCCACTGAAGCTCTTAATTTACTCTCTTTGTTCTGTGTATAGTATTTTGATCATTATGTGACACTAGGAATTTCTTTTCTGGTCCAGTCTATTTAGTATTCTGAATGCTTCTTGTACCAAGCTTGATAGGCACTTGAAATCTTTTCTTCTATGATTTTTATTTTTTAATATTATTTGTACCTTTGACTGGGTTTCTTTCCCTTCGTCTGTTACTATTATTCTTATAGTTGATATTTTCATAGTGTCCCAGATTTCCTGAATGTTTTGTGCCTGAATTTTTTTTTCCCTAACATTTTCTTTGACTGAAGTATCCATTTCTTCTATCTTACCTTCAATGGTTGAGATTCTCTCTTGCATCTATTGTATTCTGTTTGTGAGGCATACCTATGAGTTTCCCATTCCATTGCCTAAATTTTTCATTTTCAGTTTTTCTCTGTTTGGATTGTCTTTGTTGATTCTATTTCTACTTGCAAATCTTCAACAGTTTTCTTCATTTCATTCCACTGTTTGAGTTTTCATAGATTTTTCTTTTAAGGGATCTTTATTTCCTCTTTAGGACCTCTGACATATTTACATATTTTACATATTCATAAAGGCTATTTTGAAATTTTTTTTCTTGTGTTTCAGTTATGTTGCATTTCTTAGGGCATACTGTAGTAGTGTTACAGGACTTTAGAGGAGACATAATTGTCCTGGCTGTTATTTATTATTTTTATGCTGGGTCTAGGCATCTAGAATTATTATAGGTGCTAATATGATCTTGTGATTATTGGGTAGGTGTTCTATTCTTTGGTTTCTGTTGCCCTCTCTGGTTTTAGGAGAGTATGGTGGCTGTGAGTTGCCTCATAGGGAATGCTTCTGATATCTTGCTAAGTGTGGCCACTTAGGGTTCCTGTTAGAATGTGTATTTTGGTATTGGGAGCTGACACTTAGGATAGAGATATGCTAAAAATGAGGGATGTTGAGGGGAACCATAGGAAGGATAAAAGCAGGATGTGCCACTAGGATCTCTTAGTTCCCTGGGAATTGGGGCAGAGAGGAAGGAGTGACCACAGCTGGCAGTCTGTTACAGAGCTGGGGATGAGACGGGCTGGGTTTGCAGGAATAGAGGGAGAAGTGAAGATCTGAGGTTAGTCTCCCTGATTAACTGGTAAGTGTGGCCTGCAGGTCCCTGGGAATTGCCTGCTGGGGTTGAGGGCTGGGACAAAGCCATGCGTAAATGGAGGTTTTGAGGGGTAGATCTTTGTGAGCCACTGGAGATGGGGATGAGGGGAGAGAAGGAAGGCTGTAGCAGGTAGTCTGCTGCAGAGCTCAGTGAGACTGGGAGATCCAGTTGAAGGAGAGGAGGGAAAGTGAAGATCTGGAGATTGCCTAGTATTGTTGCTCTTAAGTCAATTAAAACTGTAGAAAAAATAGTATGATTAAAAGTTTGAACTACAAAATGTTAGTGTATGATAAAGTAGGAAGTTGGAAGAATAGCATATACTAGTGTTTTTGTATGTTATGAAAGTCTTATAATGTTTCAATGACATTATTGACTTTAAGTTTCACAAATTCTCTAATTACAAATTCATGGGTCATTGCTCTGTATTAGGTCCACTGCAAAACACACACACACACACACACACACACACACACACACACACGAGAGAGAGAGAGAGAGAGAGAGAGAGAAAACAAGAAATCAGCCACCAGATATAGTTATCATGTATCTGAAACCGCTTAGTTATTATGTGTTTCACAGTTTAGTCCCTAAGAAAGCTGAGGAAGGAATGCATTAAGCCTTATTTACAAATGAGAATACTGAAACCATGCTTTGACAAATGTTGCTTTATTTTTCTGAAAATTTTTTTTCTTCTTAAAGCACCATTTTGTTCTAATAAACATCCACATTTCTTCGATCTCAGCTCCATCTTGTGCAAAATACTAGCCTCAAGCTATGCAAAAAGGAAAACATGCTCATGTTGGTAGTAGTATTTGAGTCCTGCTGGAAACAGAACTCACTCAAAAGAAGCGTTAATCCACCTTAAAGGCCCCACCACCTAAGGATAAAATTTCACGTGAGTTTCAGATAGACCAAACCATAATTTCCTTATATCAAAAGATTCTAAACATACACTTGAATTTCAATAAGAAGCATGTGAATGGTCCATTTGTATAGCATTTTTTTTCCCTTTTAGTTACAGCATGGTGGTTTTTGCAGTATGGAACTTTGTCCTCTCTTTTAGTTTTTTCCTTCCGTGTCTCATTTCATCTTTACTTTCTTACAAGTTTCAAGCTTCCAATATAATGTGCTAGGAGCTTTAGAGTTATTTTTTTAAATTTCCTTCTAAATAAACACTTAAATATAGCATATAGAAAATCACTATCATCCTTAACCTGTTTTTGTCTTATATTCTGTTTCAGAACAACTGATATACTTCTCTATAGTTGCCTTCATTCATTCCATTCCCACTTTAAATATGGCTTAATTATTAAACCCTATCATACTGCCTAACACTCTGATCTGTATACTTCTTCAAATTTGAAGACCTTTTATTAGATTTTTTCTTACTTGAATTTTAAATTTTTATTTTATGTGTACAAGTATTTTCCTGAATATATGTCTATATACCAAATGTGTGCAGTGATGACAAAGGCCAAAGGAGGGCATGGGATCCCCTCAGACTGTGAGCCACAATGTGGGTGCTGGAAATCAAACCCAGTTCCTCTGGAACAGCAGAGTGTTGTTAACCACTGAGCCATCTCTGCAGCCCCCTTAACTGAAATTTTGTAGTCACTCAGTAACTAGTCTCACTGCCTCTAGACTTTCAATGACTTAAAAATATATATTAAAGTGCCTAGAAATAAATTTTAATAAAGATATATAAAACCTTATCAGGGAATATTAAAAAATTGTTACTGAAAAGAAAAAAGGTAGAAAAAGAGACCATGTTTATTACATGCTGAGAAAACAAACAAAAAGCGATAAACTTTATGTGTGACATTGTAATCCCAGCACTTGAGAGACAGAGTCATGAGAATCAGAAATTTAAAATTATTCTTAACCACATAGGTATTCAAGACAGCCTGGGCTTCTAGAGACTCTCAAAAAACAAAAGGTTGAGGCTGGAGAGATAGTTTAGCAGTTAAAATCACATACTGGCCAGGGGTAGTGGCTCATGCCTTTAGTTCTAGCACTTGGGAGGCAGAGCTTGAAGGATCTCTGTGAGTTCAGCTAGCCTGGTCTACAAGGTGAGTTCCAGGACAGCGGAGTTACAACAGAGAACTGGTTTTTTTTTTTGTTTGTTTGTTTTGTTTTGTTTTGCTTTTTGTTTTTGGGTGGAGGGGAATGGATAACATACTGCTCTTTCAGAGAGCTTGAGTCCAATTTTAAGCTCATGATGGATCCTATGTCTCTGGCTTCTGAAGGCACCTACGTTCCGATGTTTATACCCACACACAGAAACATAATTCCAAATTAAATATTTTTAAAAACAAAAAGTTATATCTATTTTAAATCCTCAGTATGTAAAATAAAACTCTTATGAAATAATATGAAAATTATAGCAAAGAAAGAGCTTCTAATGCTACCGAGTTAAGTATAAATTTAGTATATGATAAAAGATATCCAAAAAGAAAAATAAACAAGACTATAATGTTCACATATATTTGTGGAAATCGTAAACACATAAAAACAGGATAAGTAGGAGGGGGTTAAGAATTTAAATAGGCAAATACTTTCTTGTACTTAAAAAAAGGGCAACTATTTGATAAAATATCAACAATTATATTGCTTGATGGTTACATACATGCATATTGGTTTATATTCTGTATTTGTTTGTATTATTAAAGTATTTCATATTTAGATGACAAGCAAAAAACATTATAGTCAATAGCAAGAGATTAAGTCCTAAAATTGGGACAAACTGTCAAAAGGCTGGAAGTATATACAAAGCAAACTATGATTATTTTTCAAAGAGATTTACAAAATAATATTCTATAGCTACTTGTATGTAGGCATTATTTCTTCAACCAAGTTAGTCCTGATTGTAACCCTGTACTATACATAAGCAAAATTGAAATGTTCACAGTACACTAAAGAAAGCAAGAAAAGACTAAAATACTTTAAAGGTTTAATGGTAATATTGATTTATCTAGAATTTTCATTACTTGATAATGTCAGTACATCAGATTCTTTGTGTGACTTTTCAAATATACTCTAAAAGTTTATTTTTTATCACATCCTGTTTAACTCCATATTATTTTTAAACCAGATTTCCTGCAACTTCTCCGCTTAAAACTCTTCCACAAAGACATACAGAGATCAGGAAAAACAACACAGAGTACTTTTCCAAAGATAAGGATAGCATTTTTAAATTACGATATTTATCTCGTAAAACTCCTAAGAAGTGTGGATTACATTTCTCTCAGGTAAATTATCCTTTTATTAACCACTAATTTAAATAGCTTTACCATGTGCATGACAATAAATCATTAAAAGTAAATGATGCTTTAGGTTTTGAAGCCAATACTGAAATTTCCTGCATTATAATCTAAAAAAATTATGTGTGAATGCATTTGGAATCTGCAAAAACAGTGTTGAATACAGTAATGAGGTATACTTGGAAAGAATTTTTGTAATTTAATATTTTGTTATTTGTTATTCTTTCTATTTGATGTGTTAATCGGATTTCTACCACTGTGATAAAATACCTGAAAATCAACCTCCAAGTAGGCAAATTAAACCTCAAATTTTAGAGGTTTCCATCCATATTCTCTAGTCTTCGTTACTTTTGGTCTTATGACAAGGCACTGCAATTATAAGAGGATCATGTGAAAGAGGAAGCTACTTATGGATATTGGAAAGTGAATGAAGGAAAGGGACCTGAATTAGGGTACCAAGAGCTTCCCAAACAGCCAGCTGCCTATGATTCAACTTCTTCCCACCAGGTCTTTCCTCTTAATGGTCCTACCACCTAGCAGGACCAGGTTAAAGGCTTAAGACTTCAATGCGGAGTTATTCACAGTATATTCATGATCTAAACAATAACCTAGTATTATATAATTCTTCAACTCATCTCTCTGTCACTAGTCTTTTATAATGATAATCAGCTATAAAATACCTAGGCTTGAAGTTGATTTGGATGTGTTGGGAAAGCTGCAAAGTGGAAAACTATTGCTACAGTTTCCATTACTTTTCAGATACTTTATAACTCTACAACAGACTTATATTAATAAAATTGTAAGTATGAAAGACCCTGCCTCAATAAAGTGGCGATCTATCAAGAAAGATACCAATGTCAACTTCAGTCCCTACACATACACACACACACACAAATTGTGTTAAAAGTGTTCAACATTCCTTTAGTTTGAATATAGGCTGTAACAAACCAAAGAATTTTATTTTCCTTTCAGGAAAATACAGAAAAGATAAATCATGAAAAAATAACCAATGAAGATAAAGAAAATTCAGCTGACAACAGAAAAATAAGCCAGGAAGATGTTGAAGAAGTTTGGAGATACATTATTATGATTTAGTAAGACAAAATTAAGTTAATTAAGCTATAAGTAAGATTCTAAAGTATATGGATTATTAATTTGATTTTTAAATTCAAGTATAAAAATGAATAAAACATTACTTTTCAAAGCTTAGAATTTAAATTTTCATGTTTGTTTTTTAGTAATTGCTTTTGATATTTATCTAGTACAGTATAAACAGAAAAGTTTCACCTTTTAACTTAAAGTCATCCCTATAGTTTGGAATTTTTGTTGGATTCTTCTGAATTTTGTTGAATAAGTATATGTGTAAAAGTGGATAGTAAATATAATCTTTGAAATTTTGTCAGGAGAAAAATAAAGTGCTCTTCTGGCTTTGTTTGTTGCAAGTTATACTTATATTTATATTCTATTCCTCTTATTTACATTAAAAAATGGTTATACTCTTCTTTTTAGCCTGCAAACCATTTTAGGTGTACCATCCATAGACGAACTCATAAACCCAAACCAAGTAATTCCTCAATATATAATGTACAACATGGCCAACACAAATAAGCATGGAGTGGTTATACTACAAAATAAATCAGGTAGGTGTTAAGAAAAGAATTTCGAATCTTTTCAAACTTGCTAACCAAAGTCGAATTTGTAGGACAGTATAGAGACCTAGATATAGAAAGCAGAATCCTTTTTGAGAGCACATTCATTTAGTAATAACAATGGAATTTTTAAAAGTAAATATTATTCACGCTATCACAAGAAATTATTTAGTTGCTAAAGTAATTTAATGCATGGTCTTAAAAAAAATGACAGGGAAAAATATCCAAAACATAGACAATAAAAACTATTATTAACAACTGTGTTAAGAGCTTATAATGTGCCAGATATTTTGCTAAAGATAATGATGAGCAAGCTGGATATGGTGCCAATTTAAGTATTTTAAGCAGGCCTCAATATAAAAGTATGCTGATGTTCAGGCATAGTTCATTTAAGTCATAGGCTTTACCTAATTCAGTAACGGTCATGTAGCATAACAATAGAACTAAAGTGGGAATAAAGAGAAATAGTGGAATAAATAAAGATGACAATTATATCTAATTTATATCTAAACAACCTCTCCCCAGATAAATAATGCTTGATTTTGGGTAACTACTTGTTTTAAGTATTGTAGATAGAATCATTTTTAAGATCTTTATAACTTTTTAGTTCTTTCGTATTTTAAAATATTGATGTGTCTTGAGCAAGTAGCTGGATGGCTCAGCTGGTAAAAGTCCTTGCTGCTAAACCAAGTATAAAGTTAAAAAAAATACTATCATAAAAACTGTATGACTTAATATTATACATTCTTTACATTTTTGTATCTAGAGGATCTTCCACACTGGGTATTATCTGCTATGAAGTGCCTAGCAAATTGTAAGTTAAACCGTATGTGTGTGTGTGTGTGTGTGTGTGTGTGTGTGTGTGTGTGTGTGTGTGTGTTTTTGATAGTGCTTAAACAAGAATAAAGTATTTAAAATTATGAGTCAAATGATAGTTAAGTATTATAGTTGATCAGGAGCTCATTATTTTCAATGCAAAAAGTGATTTTATAATTAGAACCTATTATTTATGGTTTAATTCAAATAAACCATAAACTCATAGGCTTATATATAGGATTTGAAAGGATTCTTAGCTACAATCTAAACTGCAGTAATTGCCACAGTGAGACACAGAGGCTTAAATGTGGCAGCTTAGAAGTAAAATAGCATATGAGTAGAAGAGGTTAAATCAGAAGAGAAGTTTCATAAGGCCCACATCCATTCTTTTCCATGGCCAATTACTTTATAGGATGTATTAATAGAAAGAGCTATATTAGTAATCTAAAAACTAGTTTTCAGCATTTTAGTGCTAAATCTTTTTCCTAATAATCCATGATAGGTGGTTTATATAATATAAGGAATTGATTCAAGTACAAAATTCATATTGCTTTCAAAATAAATTTTTAAAATTTATTTATTTAATTCCTTATTGTATGTCAAAATGACAGAATAGCAAAACAATAGCAATTAAGTAAATAAGTTACAGAAACTTTTTATTCATGGAATTAAGACAAAGAGCCTGAGTTTAAGCATAGACTTTTGCTTATCTTTTTCCGTCTTTCTGCCCAATTGTCCTTCTCTCTCTCCTATGACTCATGGTTAATAACACATACATGTATACTCATAGATATTTATCTGTCCATCTTTAGTGATTTTTATTTTTCCTCTCTTCCCAGTCCATATTGTACTAAATCATAACAAATTTATAATTCTCTAGATTTCACTTAATAACAATGTGTTTAACTAGAGTCTGTAGGAAGAATAATCTTGTGAATCCGTCTTAAGAATACCATCCACAACTTTTTTTCCCAGAGTTGAAAATCAAGATTTTCACCAGGCAGTGGTGGCATACACCATTAATCTCAGCACTTGGGAGGCAGAGGCAGGTGAATCTCTGTGAGTTCAAGGCTAGCTTGGTTCTACAGAGTGAGTTCCAGGACAGCCAGAGTTACAACAGAGAAACCATGTCTAAAAGAAAGAAAGAAAGGAAGGGAGGAAGAAAGGAAGGAAGGGGAAGAAAAAGGAAGAAAGGAAGGAAAAAAAGAAAGGAAATCAAGACTCTCAGAATCTTCTGTTAATGCAAAGGACCTAGAGCTAAAACCTAAATTATCTAACTATAGATTCTTTGTTTTTATTTCTAGTGAACCTGTGTTTTCTATCATAGAAAACTTCATAATAATTATCTAACATTCTAAATATTGTGTTTTTCATATCTACTTCAGAAAAATATCTACTTTGGTATTCCTAAAAATCAATATTAGCTTTTAAACTATTATGTTTGTGTGTGATTTGCTTTTTCTTTAATCATTTTGCAGTGTGCATGCTTACACTTATAGCCATACAAAAATTTGGAAATAGAAATACATAAAAAAATTTGACCCAGAAAAGAGGCTGTGCTAATAATGACTCTAATATCTGAATGCATATTTCATTCACCAGGTAGATCTCCCCAAGATTCCAGTGTGGTTGAATTTTTTTCTTTTTTTCTTTTTTTTTGTAAACCATATCCCAGAAGATTTTTATAAGAAAGAGTCTCGACAGAGTTTAGCGACCACTAAATTAAAGACCCCAAAGCAAATATTTCTAAGGCAGTAAGGTCCTAACTTCTCCTTGATGGATTCTAGCCTGTGTACAGAAGTTTGTATTTTTAATAACAATGATTAATGATAATAATGTGTTTATTTCAAGAGTAGTATTAAGTTTAAAAAATAACAATGACCAAATATTAAAATCATTAAGAATTTTTAAAGAAGGTAAAATTTATTCATAAAAGTATTGACATTAAGAGATAATTTAGAAGGATTATTTGTATTATTCCAAGTATTCTTGTCTTTACAAAGTAAATTGTAACAAAATTTCATTAAAATAATTGATGCTTTTAAGGTATACTACAATTTTTATGTACAGTTTTTCATATATTAAAATAATATTAAAACAAAATGCTAGCTGAGGTTGCTTACAGTGATTTTCAGTGAAAAGATGAGGCATGAATTGGCAAATTGCATGTATTATAACATGAATTGTTAACCATTCCTCCCACATGAAAATAGGTTTAAGCTCATGTGTACTTTTAATTGTATTTGAACTGAAATATATTTTGCCCATTTCTTTTGTCTTCTGTTTCTTAGGGCCAAGAAGTAATGAAACCAATAATCCAACTTATGTTGGATTTGAACGTGATGTATTCAGAACAATTGCAGATTATTTTCTAGATCTCCCTGAACCTCTACTTACATTTGAATATTATGAATTATTTGTGAATATTTTAGGTATGCAAAAATTTTACTTATCATTTAAACTTACTTTATTAAAGTTTTTAAGTTTCCTTAAAGTTAAAGGTCTAAAAACATGGTAAATATGAATGCAGTAGGATATAAATCATTTCAAAATTTAGTAGTACTATGGTTGTACCAGTTCAAATGGTTCAAAGACACTTTAACTCTAGTTGCCTGGAAATCAACTGTCATATAGTTCTATGTAGTTCTGACACAGCTCCCTAGATTTAGCCCTGATTCTACAGGAGAAAGGCTTAGATCCACAGGACTATCCTTACTTGTAGTGCTGGCAACAAATAAAATTTCTTTTGCTTCACACACTTATGCTCAAGCAACTACAAGTTAAAAGGTTCATTTGAATCCCTCTATAATTCAGTAATTCACTCATGAAACCCTGGAAAGTAATTATGTTTGTTATTTTGTTCTAAAAAGGACAGAGCTTAGGAACAGACAAAAGGAAGTAGAGGTGACACAAAGTCTCCATGCCTTCTCAGGAAAGACATCCAGAACATCTGTGTGTTCATCAACCCAAAACTACCTTAGCTTCATTGTTTCAGAATTTGAAATAGGTTTTATTAGCTAGGTATGACTGATTAAGATAGCTTTTTGGCTACTGAGCTCAATCTCTGTCCCTTTTCCCTTCCCAAGAATGTAGGTAATGCTGACATGTTGCTAGCCGTGAGTTACTTTAGCACAAACTCATGTATGTTGAAATAGCTTCTTATGAATAACAAGATTGACCACTAAGGAATTCTAAGGATCTTAGCTCTATTCCAGTAACCAAGAACAGATACCAAATATAGATCTTCAAGTGCTGTTTTTGCATAGGTGTGGATTCAATCAATCCACAATCAAAAATGTTTTATTTTTAATGTAGCTATACAGAATTTGCAAGTTTCTTTTTCTTGTCATTATTCTATAAACAATAAATATATACATAGTGCTCACTTTGTATTAGTTATATTAGTAATCTAGAAATTATTTTAAATAAATACTTAGGTTATTTATCTGTGTGATACACCGTTTTTTATAAGGGACTTAAATCTGCAGATTTTTTCCATGGGCAACCATGGAACCAGTCTTCCCATAAACACTGAGATGACTATATGTGTGCTGCTATATATAGTTCTCTTATAATTAAAAGGTTCTAAATACTTGTAGGATTAAAAAAATATATTTTTAAGTGTGTCTTGATTCAATCCTTCTAAATAGGTTCCTAATTAATTTTTTAAATGATTTATGTTACAAATGGAAATATCACTACTCAGTCTTGCATGTTAATAACTGTTGCATGTGTCCTATTGAAGAGGCTTCCAAATTAAGCAACTTCTATGTGTTCTCTACTAACAGTGTACATTATTATGCTTTATTTTTTATCTAATTTTTGCTTTGTTTTTTTCTACTGTCTTGCACTTGCATCTTAATTTTTGTTTCATTTTCTGGTAGTTGTTTGTGGCTACATCACAGTTTCAGATAGAACAAGTGGGATACATAAAATCCAAGATGATCCACGGTCTTCAAAAATTCTTCATTTAAGCAATTGGAATTCCTTCAAATCAACTGAGTGTCTTCTTCTAAGTCTGCTTCACAAAGACAAAAGCAGTGAAGAATCAGATTCTGCTGAGAGACTGCAAAGAAGTGATCAAGGATTTCAAGAAAAATGTGGCAAGGAAATGCTGTTAGTTAATTTAAGAAACAGAAGAACTAGTGCTAATGACATAATGGGAGGAAGCTGTCATAATTTAAAACGCTTAAGTAATACACATGTCCTCTCCTCTAGCATCAAACCAAGGTGCTCTTCTTTGGAAGGAATTGTAGATATGACGGGGAATCCAAGTAAAAAGGCATCCAGTGTCTTCTACCAGTCTGTTTTGAACATAGAAGAACAAAGTAGTAAACAATCTTTAGTGCCAATGCCCAAACAGAAATCCCTATTTGATCTTCACTCAGAGGAAAATATTCAGCAGCCACAATGTGTTAGTTTTAAAAGAACCTCTGCTTTAAATGTTCAAGACCAAGGGGAGTTATGTAATGGAAATTACAAATCAAAACAGCTTTGTAGATCTCAGAGTTTGCTTTTAAGAAGTAGTGCAAGACAGAATAGTTATATCAATACACCAGTGGCTGAAATTATAATGAAACCAAATGTTGGACAAGACAGTACAAGTGTGAAAAGTAAACTTGAAGAGTCTAGTACCACAATCAATAAAAGACTGTGCAAAAGTACAGTAGAACTTTCAGAGAATTCTTTACTTCCAGCTGCTTCTGTGTTGACTGCCACACAAAGTAAGGCTGTTTTCATTGCATGCAATGTTAACTTTTAATGTTTACTAACTCTGCTTTGTATTCTTGGCTTTTCTTCTCTGAAATTGCTTTTCTTTTTCCTTGAAAAGAAATTACTGTAAAAGACTTTGGTTATAGCATAACCAACATTTATTCTACCCCACTTAAAGCACTTATTTTTTTGTCCTTTAATTTCACTTATTCTGCATCACTCTATTTATAAGCAAAAGATTTTAATACTTAGAAATAGGTTGCAAAACAATAATGATTATCTTACTATACTTTTAAGGAATGTGGAAATTTGTAACCATAATTAAAAGAAAAATACTAAGATATTATATTACTCTCTTTATATATGTATTCTATTGATTTGAAACCTATTATCATTGATGATTTTTTGGGGGTGGGGCTGACTTTGTCTTCTAGGTTTGCTGCAACCTCATTTAGAGAGAGTTGCCATCAATGCTCTACAGTTATGTTGTTTGTTACTTCCCCCACCAAATCGTAGAAAGCTTCAGCTCTTAATGCGCATGATTTCTCGAATGAGTCAAAATGTTGATATGCCCAAACTTCATGAAGAAATAGGTATAAGATCATTGGTAAGTTGATTTTTTAATATAATTTTTGTTAATTCCTCAAGAGTTTCATTGATATATAAAATGTATTTTGACATATTCACCTCTATTTCTCTATCCCTCCTCCCAACTTTATATCCTCTTTTTAAAAATAATTTATTGAGTCCAATTAATGTTGCTCATATATACATAAATACGGGGCCATTAACTGGAGCATCATTGACCTATCTGGGGCCACAGGCCTAAAGAAACCTGACTCTCCCTTCTCTAATAGTCATCAGTTGTCAGTTTCTCCTCAGCTTTGAATGAGGCTTGTAAATCCGTCCACCTCCATACTGGAATGTTTGATCATGTGCAGGTCTTGGTCAGGCAAACATTGCTGTTGAGTTCATGAGTTCATTAGTCCTGTCATATCCAGAAGACCCTGTTTCATTCAAGTTCTCCCTGATCTCTGCCTCTTTCATGGTGTTTCCTGAACCATGGTGTGTAGGAGGGTAGAGGATATATTTCTTATAATGTAAAGAATAAGCCCTGGTTTGTCAACTAAAAGAAGACCAAGCTATTTGAAAGTACTACTTAAGTGATACTTTTATCTTGTAATGCTTGGGTTAGACAAACTTTCAATAATAAAATAAAATATTTTTAAATCACTTTAAGGAGGACACAGCAACCCCATAAAACTAAAGCCATGTATACAACACACAGAATAGACTTTAGTATTTCTACAATGGTAGACTATTCTGCCAAGATTGACTTCTTAGTTTTTATTTGTTTTGTATGATTTTTCAGTTCATTATTGTTTTATCTTATGCCAAGTATTTGGATTAAAGTTGTTTAAACTTAAAAACAAAAACAAACAACCCTAAAAACTTGGCCTTTTTCTAGCAAAAAAACAGTGTTGCACAAATTCTTTGTACTCAGGCTATTATATATTATAATATAATATAATAATAATTATTATATTAATCTTAGCAGAAGGCTTTGGTTTCTCACCCCTTTTGTACATCTCACAGTATTGATCTAATCAGTCAGACCATTTCACATTGTGTCAGCTCTGTCTGATGGAGAGAGAAGAGGATTTGTAGGTATTGTTAAAATCTAAAAGTACTACAACTCTGAAGTAGAGAGTTAATAAGCAATAATCTGTAATAATTTGCCATAGTGTTTCAGAGAATATAGCAGTGGAAAGTTGTATCTTATGAGTTATGTTAATAAGTCATTGTGGACAAGGAGTTGTTAAAAACAAACAAAACACAAAACAACAACAAACTGTTGTCAAACAATCCCAGATCACAGATTCAGGCTCCTTGGAGAGGGATTTATGTGCAGATATTGGTGGGAAATTAATCTTTGAAATTCTCTCTCTTATTGTTTCTCTTAAGAATTGTCAGATTTTAGACTCCAGCTAAAATCTATAAAAGGTTCTCATGATAAGGATCCTGGAACTCAGTTATTCTGCTCATCACTGTGGAAGTTCATTAACAATAACAGAACAGAAAAAAAAAAATTCTTGGATAATTACAGCATTATTGAAAAGCTTTAAGTAAGCTTTAAAAAGCTTTAGTAAGGAATGATGTTTGAAAGAGTGATAATTTTAGCTTTATACTTTTTGATTTTAAAGTTATTAGGGCATCCAAAAATTTTTATCCAGAAGAATTTTGGAAATGTGAGCCTTGTGAAGGAAAATCAGGGCAGAAGATAGTTTTTTTAGTCATCCACATTGAGATGAAAATGTAAAAAGGTTTCTATGAGAAGAAGAATATAGACAAAGAACAAAAAGCTGAGGACTGAGCCTTAGAACTAAAAGAGGATATTTCAAGTCAATAAATATGCTCATCATGTACTATGTGCAAATATTAAAATAGAATTAAAATATTCTCATTATTGTGTGTTATAGATATGGATTATACCACTATGAGAGTAATGAGTTTTGAGGCAAAAAATTTCCCATAATAAAAATGGAGATGTGTGCATTAACTCACTGCCTAAACACTAATAATTATTAACAGCTATTTTCCAGAGACTCAAAAAACAAATAGTGCTAACTTTTCAACTTTTGCTGAATATGTGTTCCATATGTTATATATTCTCCTGGTTTGTGGTTTTGTAGAATTGGTTTAATGTAATGTCTTAATTTAATGTATTAGGTCCTTGTTCTCTAACAACTTTTGGCATAAGGCTTATATATCTATTAATAGAACCTGTGGTATTTATTAATAAAATTATAACAAAATTAAAGAAAAACCTGTTATACATAATACATTAGAATTTTGTTAACAAAATATATAACAAATGCTTTTAAAAGCACTATAATATAGTAAAATTCTTGCCTTCCTAACTACAATAAATTATTTTCATGTATTATCACTTTACCCCAAACACATCATGTAGTACATATTGGAAATTATTAACATTGTCATTCATATAAGTTCTTAAGTTGGCATTTTTTTGTAGATGATACATACTTTTTCTCGGTGTGTACTGTGTTGTGCTGAAGAAGTGGATCTTGATGAGCTTCTGGCTTCAAGATTAGTTTCTTTCCTAATGGATCATCATCAGGAAATTCTTCAAGTGCCCCTTTATTTGCAGACTGCAGTGGAGAAACATCTTGACTACATTAGAAAGGGCCAAGTAGGTATTTTGAGCCTTTAAAAAATCTCTGCATTAGTTATTTACAAGCAATAGATCATAAAAAAAGATACTTGTTAGCTCATATAAACATTCTCTAAGTCAGGAATATATAGAGCCTGGAGACTCACACAACACTGGACTCTTCTTGGCCTTACCTCTCTTGCAGTTCTGTGTTGACAAATGGTTCCTTTATATCATGAGGGATATGATGGTTAAAATTCCTGCATCACAGCATTGGGTTTCAAATCCAAAGGAAAAAAAGCAATCCCTCTACCTCTATTTAGAAAAAAACTGTGCATATGCAAGCACATGTGGAGCAAGAGATCAACTTCAGATGTCTTCCTCCATTACTCTCTACCTTATCTTTGAAATAGCCTCTTTTTGAACTTGGAATTCATTAGTTTGGCTAGACCAAAATCTCCAACATCCACCCTCAGCTCTGGGATTATAGAAGCATCTTGCTGTGCCCAGTGTAGGTGCTGGGGATCCAAACTCAAGTCCTCATTCCTGCTTGGGAAACACTTTACTCACTGAATCTTCTCTCCAGTTCCTATGTATGGATTCTTGATTGTATGATGCTAAATTAAATGTCCATCCTTTGAAAATCTGAGGGTAAGTAGAATGGAAAGAGTCTTATTCTAATATTTGTTAAAAAAAAAAAAAAAAAAAAAAAAAAAAAGGAAAAAGAAGAGATTTAGAAGTAGAGTGGAAAAAAAGTCATTAGAAAAAGGAGGGAAAAAACCACTAAGCAACAGATGTTGGCTGATCAGCACATTTTGTTTGTGCTTTTTTCCATGCATACTATTGTGATATTGTACTGGCTTACCATAAATATAGCTTCATTATCATTAGATATATGGGCTCTGATAGTGCTCTGGTTCTCAAAAACAATGAGTTGGATTTAGATTCTGCTCATTTACCTCTACTATATAATATTCAATTTTCACAACACACTAATGTTTGGTTGAGGCCAAAGTGATGGATATTATATTCTACCAAAAGTGTTATATAAAGGAAGAACATGACCAGAACTTACAGATTTTCACTGTCTCGTTTTGTTCACTGACAGGTTAAAAACCCTGGAGATGGACTAGTTATTCCTTTGCCAACATATTCTTACTGTAAGCAGATTAGTGCTCAAGAATTTGATGAGCAGAAAATTTCAACTTCTCAAGTAGCAATTGCAGAACTTTTGGAGAATATTGTTAGAAGTAAAAGTTTGCCTTTAAAGGAGAAAAGAAGAAAACTGAGACAGGTGTGAGAATGCACAACTTTTCCATCTTACAAATTTTTTCTAGTGTGTGATCAGTGATGGCTATTTCTTATGACATGTAGAATAAAATTTTTTAACTTTTGCATATATAGATTTTGTATTGCTTTCATTATATACTTAAAATATATAAATGAATATCTATTTGATTTTACTCTATCTTAAATTTAAAATAATTACAGTAATGTTAATTGATTATCTTTTATGTTACTGATATTTTGTATAATTATAACTCGAATTAACCTGGGAAACCATATGTAAAATCTGGATTATAATACCTATCTCTAGTGACTCATCCCTATCACTATTTAGGACTTTAGACTCTAAACAAAATCCAGTAGCTGCATGATTCTAGAAAGAACAAAGCCTGAGAAACTCTAGAGAGAAATACAAACTTCACCAAATCATAGTGGCCTTCATAGGCTTTACCAGTGAGAAAGAAGATTTCGACTTAGGGTGAGAATTAATAGAAGAGAATTCTAGGATTTTTAATGTAGGTAGTAGTTTGAAGGAAATTATAGTGTCCTCTTCACAAATGTAAAGAGAGAAGCAAGAATCAGATAAAAGGATATTTGCCTAGCTTCATGTAGGGAAATAATGTTCAAGAACTAATTCTTCCCCTCATTTTTCAGTTTCAGAAAGAATACCCGTTGATATATCAGAAAAGATTTCCAACCACTGAGAGTGAAGCAGCCGTTTTTGATGACAAATCTACAATCAAGCATCCAGTGCTGAGTTTAAAAAACCCAAAACTTCACAGTCTACGATACTGACTTAAAACTTCAATAAATGAAGCTGGATATGAGAATATTTCCACTTAAAAGGAAGTCTATTAATTTTGTTGTTTACCTTATAAGGACCTTATATAATGAGGTGTCAAAACAGACCTTTTACCTGTGTGAAGCTGCTAAAGCTACTGGACTCAGCTAAGAGTACCTAACAAAAGGTGATACCAAATACTTTAATTAGAAACTATTTTTTAAAATATAATGATCTAGTAAAGCTATCAGGATTATATCATCCAGATAAGTTGTGGTGCTGTTTTAAAAGAAAACATACCTGTGTCTATCTGCGTGCTTATAGGTATTAGCTAAAGAACTGTTTTTTTTAGAATTGCTTCTTTATTTCTAAGTATCAGAATGTGAAGAATATTGTACTTTTTTGTATGATCTTTTTATACTTATGATCTATTTATATGTGTACAAACACACATTTGTAGCTTGATTTTTGTTAGACTTTGGTTTGTTGGGGGCTAAAGTCGGGTAGTTTTTGAGATAGAGTCTCACTATGTACTCTCCTTCTGACCTCAAAGTCACATTCCTCCTGCCTTATACTCCTAAGTTGTAGGATTACATGTGTGTACCACCATTCCTGGCTTATATATATGTTTTAAAGTTTTTTTTTTTGTAAGATTTTTGTTTTCCCCTAAATATTATCTCAACTACTCCAGTCTTTTTTTTTTTTTTCAGAAATATTTTTTGAATTCTTCATTAATTTTCTATTCTAATACTGAAATTGATGTATAATAGTTAGTTAGTAACAGCAATGTGCCTTTCATTGTTTCTTAAATGTAGAGAATATGGTAAATAAAGCAAAATTTCTTCTCTTAAGATTTTTATTTTTTCAATCAAAGGAACTAGATTTTTCAGGCCCTTAAAAACAATGATATACTTGTTGATATCGAGGTATAGGTATTTCTGGCCTTTCTGAGAACAATTCTCTAAGATAGTGATTTAAAGATGGGCACTCCTGGTAAGCCAATCAAGTCTATAGTTTAGAGATGTTACAAAGACATTGGTATTCTTATGGATTTTTGAGACGGGCCTCACAATGTAGCTCAAGCTGACCTAACCTTGTAGTCACCCTGCCTAAGCCCCCGAGTGCTGGGATTACAAGCATATGCCACCACTATTAACTAGACATTGGTACTTTGTAAACTTTAAGGGTTATTACACTACTTAACTAACTTTGAGAATCAATACCCTAAACATTTTTAGCAAAACTTTAATTGTCAGGAAGATGGCCCACTAACAATACTATCACTATAAGAAAATGCCCAGTGTCAATGCCACTTAACATGGGTTCTCCAGAGATTGTTTGATTGGCTTGGTACATCCTGGAACAATTGTCCATTTTCCTTTTCAATTAATGTTTAATATCTAATCCCTTAAGTGTAGAAATAGATATAATACAGGCAATAAATGTTGATGTTTAATGCTTTGTTACTTACTAGCTAATAATCTCAGACAAGTTACTAAATTTAACCCCTGGTTTCCTTGGATCTATAAAGATTATAATAGTGCCTCTCAGGATTATTGTCAAAGTGTTTTACAATGGTATACAATAAGCACCTTAAATTATTAACTATTATTGCTATAATTACAATATTAGAAGATATTAAACTATAGCTGCTTGGTTACTTTGGGTTGACATGAACTAAAGCAAAATTATGAACAATTATTATTATTCAACTTTTTAAGTGGTTGCAGAAGATTCTGATTAGGTTTTCTGGTTGGAAGTTTTTGATCTGATAGAACAGAAAAATATGATGAGGAAAGGAAAAAAATGAATATTTTCAAAGCAATATCTTAGACTTAGAAAACAAATAAGATCGTATGCATAGTTAGGCCAAGCCCAGCTACAGAATGAGCAGATCTCGTAGGCGCAGTTAAACTATGGATGGGTTGACCTGTAGAATCTAATCTTAGTTGCACATAGAAATTTTGATTATAATAGGGTTTTTTTTCTGGACATAAGAATCAAAGTCAAACTTCTGTGAATAAAATAGAGGTAGATTGAATATATATTTTAGAAAGATAATACATGAAATACTCCTTTAAAACCATAGAAATGCATAGGTTCTATTTGATCAAATAATGTCTTATTATTTTATACAGTTTTGGTCCTAGAAGTATTTGCCATTGCCATGCCTAATCCCTCTGTTAACTGGTACCATATAACGATCTATTATCACCTCACTGTTCAGAGATTGGTATTACTTTTAGTTGTGGAAACTGTATGGTATTTCCACTAACTACCTCTTTGTATTTGTGAAACTCAGTATCCTTGTGTATAAAATGTGAATAAAAACATGGTGTATTATACTTTCCTTAAAATTAAAACATTACCTCCTGGAGGGAAGAGGAGGCTCATGATATTCAGGAGTTAAAAAAAAAAAAAAAAAGTCATAAGTCTGGGAGAAAAATCTTAGAAGATTCTCCACAGATCCTCCCCAGCAATACAAAAAAGAAGTAAATAATTCCTGGTGGAGGAGACTGACCAGCCAATCTGCAGTGGGGAGGAATTCTCAGATTGTCCAGCTCCCTGTAAGCAGTACAGAAACTTTTAGGGTTGCAGCTTTTGTGGGTACTCACTCGTGTGAGTACTTTCTTTTGAGTCATTCCTCCTCCTATAGGTAACCTCTTACCATAATCCTGTTAGTAACCATAAAATAAAATAATAAAATAATAATAAAAATACAGCAACTTCACTGGTTCACCAAGTTGGACTTTGATGCAATTGTTACTTTGGTCTAGCATGTGTTTCCTCTCTGACAAGTAGAGTGTTTCTCTTCTGGGAAAGTATGTATGTCATACCACAGAACACCTCATAAATAAACTTAGCTTTTAAAAAGTCCATGGGGTGGTGAGAACTGCTCTTCTAGAGGATCCAGCTTTGAATCCTCTGCAACTCCAGCCCTAGGGTAATTGATGTCCTCTTCTGACCTTTGTGGGCATTGCATGCACATGATGTATAGGCATTCATTCAGGCAAAACACCAAACCCATACAGCAAAAACAAAGGGATTTTTTTTAAAGCAGTGGTTTTGTGTTAGAATTTCATTAATGTAACAAATACCTGAAATAATCAACTTAGAGCCTTCAATTCATGACCAATTGGTATCCCATTGCTTTTCAGCCAATGGTAAGGCAAAATACAGCAGGAACACATAATAGAGCAAAACATCTAAGCTCCAGGCCAGAGTGCAAAAGAAGAAGTTGGGGTCTCAATATCACTTTTCAAGTACATGCCCTTGATGACCTGAATAGCCCTATCACCGCAACTAGACCTCAGTTTTTAAAGTTTCTACAATCTCCCCATAGGACCATGTTTTTAATAAATTTAGCACACATGAGAAAATACTTATGCTCCATGATATGGCATTATTTGTATCTTAACAAGTCTATGCTCAATTTTACAGTTTAAAAAACGAAATATCAAATGTCCAATCAAAAAAATATATAAGCAACAAACTATCATCAGCGTAAAAATCAAGACATACATAGAAATAAATAAGATAATTGGATTATATTTTAAAGTTATTATAAACATACATATACTCAAAAAAGAAACTAAAATATAGTAATGAAGATATAAAACATCCAAGTAAAAATTCTAAAGCTAAAATATACAATATACTCAATGCATAGAATGAAAGTAAGAACAAATTAGATTCAGCAGAAAAAAGAAAGGTCTGATCTTGAAATAAGCAGTACAGAATAGAGAAAAGGCTCTGTTATACATACAAAGTCACTTAATGAGGGTAGGTTGACACTGGGAAGAAGGAAACAAACAAACAAAAATCACAAAAGTATTGCACAAAAGTGAAGGTTTTTTTCTTTTTTAATGCAAAAAAGAACATAAACCCACAGAAGCTCAGGTAATCTCAACCATACCACAACACCTAGAGTCATGTCACCAAAAACTAAGTATAAGGAAAAAAAATTCTTGAAAGTTTTCATAGTAAAAATATGGAAAGAAAAATATAATACAATAAGGTTGTCAAAGCGCTACAATCCTTCTGTGTAGAGAAACCTAGACTCCATTAAAAATATGTTTGAAGATGCAATATAGGACTTTGTTTGTTTGTTTTTCAAGAGGGTTTCTCTGCATAGTCCTGGCCCTGGAACTCTCTCTATAGACTAAACTGGTCTTAAACTCACAGAGATCCATCTGCCTCTGCCTCCTTAGTGCTGGGATTAAAGGCATGAGCCACCACACCCACCTTTTAAGGGTTTTTTTGCGTGGGGGAGGTGGGGATTGAGACAAGGTGAATTTGCAATATACAAAATCAATACTTTTATGTACCGATAAACTAGCTGAAAAATTTTAAAAAGCACACCCCATTCACAATATATATACCCAATAAAATAAATTAGTTTTGAGTCAGTTTAATCCAGGAAGTGAAAAACTCTATAATGAAAAATTAAAAAATAAAAAACTGGTGGTAGAAATTATGGACTTCATAACAAGTAGGAAGACACATGCTTATAATTGAAAGAACTGGTATTGTTAATATCTATACTATCCAAAGCTATTTTCAGATTCAGTATAATTCCCATCAAAATAACAATGACTTTTTTTTAGAGAAAAGAAAAACTTCATATGGAATCATAAAGCACATAAAATAAGAACAGCAATCCTGAGGTGAAGAATAATTTGAGACATCAAATACTAGGTGTATGTATAAGAATAATGTGGTGCTTGTATGAAAATAGACACCAAAACCACAGGAACAGAATAAAATTTTCAGAAAAATCACATATCTGCAGCCCATTTGGGTGATTTATTTATTTATTTACTTACTTACTTATTTACTTATTTTTTGGGATATTTCTAATTTGCTCTAGCTGTTCTCAAATTCATGAGCTCATATGACCCTCTAAATTCACCTTTTTGAGTACGCAAGACAAGTGTATCCTGCACAGCAGGTTGCCTCTTGGCAAAGACTCCATGGACAGTAAATAAAGGATGGTTTCTTCAATAAGATGTGCTGAGAAAAGAACACACATAAGCAGAAGAATAGAACTAGATTTTTCTTCTCACTGTATACAAAACCAAAACGAATCAAGAACCTAAAATGAAGATCTACAAAACTATGAAACTGATGTAAGAAAACAGAAAAAACAAACCCGAGGATGTTGGGGTAGATTTTAGATTTTTAGGTAAGATTATTAGATAAGAAACACACACACTTACACTTAAAAAAAGAAAAAAGAAAAAAAAAGGAAAATTAGAGTGCTGTTCTTCTGTAGGGTCAGAGTCTTCTTCCAGGCCTTCATGCTGGGTTTCTTCAAAACACCTGTAATTCCAGCTCTAGGGGATCTTATGTTTTTTCTGCTGATACTTGCATATACTTTTTTATGTACATACACAGATCCAAACAAAGAAACATAAATGTTGTAACATATACACATAATGGAGCAGCAGCCAGCCATGGAAAGCATGAACTCTGTCATTTGTGGCAATATGGATGAAAATGAGTAACACTGTTGAATGAAATAATCCAAATATAGAAAGACAAATATGATTTGGTCTCCTTGGTTTGTCATATCAAAACTGTTTATCATATAGAAATAGGAATAACGTAGAAGTCATTAGAGGCAAGAAAGGACAGTTGAGGAACAAAATATCCTCATGTTGTGTAACTCAATAGCATTATACTCTAAAATTATACCTTTCAAAATAACTAGAAAAGAGTGTAATGGTCCCTACTACATAGAAATGAGAATTGTAATAAAGTACCTGTTTCACTGACTTGATTATATACATACAATGATATATTGATGATCATTTATATATATGATACATACATACTGATTATATTGATTATAATACTATTCCATAATCATGCATAAGTGGTGTATATGTCAATTTAAAAAATTAAAAGCTCATGTAATCCAAGAAACAATTGAGAAATATTGTTTTAGACTAACTACTTGGCAGAGAACTGATGCCAACTTCCTCTGGCCACTTCTTGGGCCCATTGTCTTATGTAATGATCTTCATAATACTAAACCATATACTGTCTATAGAAGGCTCAAGTGAAAACAAAACATGTTTTTAAAAAATGGGATGGAGCAAAAGAGAAACAGCAACGTAGCTGTGATAAAAGCTTCAGATCTAGTCATGTGGAACTCTGCTGCTGGGTGAATTTTCAGAGTTGTCCCAAATCACATGACAAGACTTTTTTAGTTTCTCTGTAGAAAACAGCTGCTAGATGCAGAGCACTTCTGGAAAGAGCTGCCCCCCAATGGAGTGTAAAGAACACTCCATACATTGGGGACACACAGGGTTAAAACAAATAAATACAGGTCTCTTACTGTCCAAGACAGAAGAAATAAGAGAATTGATTTTGGAAATTTTTAGTGTCCTGTTATTTCTTATTTAAAAATAGCTACAATTTATTATAGATGATTTGGAAACAAAAATTTAAATCTCTTACAATTGCATCACTGCACTAACGACAGTGATAAAAGATCTGCCTTTTTTTCTCATTATCTACAATGTGTCAGACGTTTGTATTCATATGTGTTTATTAGCTTATTTATAACATTAGGATCCTAAAGAGTTCATCCATCTTTAAGTGTTAACAATTTGTCTGACTTGATGATCCGGAAGTCACTGATTGAGCAGATAGACTCTCAAGCTCCAGCAGAAGTCCTGGAGCTCTCTCCTTCCCAGTGTTACTGACTGTTACATAGCTGTCTCTTCCTCGGATCTGTATTCTACCTGTTACTGATCTGGAATAATTCTGAACATTATGCTCACTTTAATAAATTGAAAACTAAGTTTCATCTTCAACCATAAACTTCAAGGAACTATACAGTTTATTTATAAATCATTCAAGGGTTGGTTGAGTTTTGGTTTTTGAAACAAATGTTGCATAATTCCTAATTATCTATGCAATTTTGAAGAAAGCCATCAGTAAATTAGAATTCAGTGACAAAAGGGCAGCAGTGCCATCTACAGGCCTCTGGTAAGCACTTCATACACAATTTGTTCAATATTTATGGGTTTATAGGGTAAAACAAAAACTGAAATTAATAAAAATTTGACGAGTAAATTTACAAGTACATTTCCTTGTTAGGTAATTTTTAACTACTAGGCTAGTATCAGCTATTATGTCTATATGTATAATCAGAATATTGACTATAACATACAGGTTGTAGAATTGTTACAGAATGATTGTGGATATTAGAATCAAGCAGAAGTAGTTTAAAACTGAGGCACCACAAATCAGCCATGTAAGGCCTTAAATAACTATCTCAACTAGGAATAGTAGTATAGTCTATAATCTTAGCAATCAGGAGGTAGAAGCAAGAAGACTGCCACAAGTTTAAGACCACCTCAGGAAGCAGAGGCTGAGTGAGATATGATTACCTGCTAGACCAGTTAAGCATAGTAGACAGTGATTTTATTCACAGGCTTTTCTACAAAGTGCTCTGCAAAATCTCTGTCTTGAATCTCTGTCTTGAGGGAGCTTACTACCTATATGGAAAGCAAATTAAGTACAGCTGCATTAATAAATGTAAAACAAAGCCCTAGTTTCCCCACTAAATCAACTAAGACCTGTTTTATACCATACACACACACACACACACACTAGGTATATATACATCATCAAAAGTATAGGATGAGCTAAAAATGATGTGATAAATGTTTTCTTGAAGATGCTGGCAAGAAAAATTGGCAATTATCATTTTGTCAATTGTTTCCAAAGAGTCCTGAGTCAAATTAATTAGCTTTTTTTTTTTTTTAGTCTACTATGTTGTTATGTCTTCTTCTTCTTGTGTCTAACATTATCCAATCCCTCCTGTGTTACATTTCAAACTACTTTCTTAGTCCCTAGCTGAGGAATCACCAGCCCTATTAAGTAGATCTCCTGTGTGTGTTCCTAAAGATATCGGTATTCATTACTGTTAAAATTATTTCCTCAGTCATACTATAGCAATAAAATTAGCATGATATTGGCACAAAAACAGACATGATGATCAATGGAATCAAATTAAAGACTCATACATAAATTCACACACAGACACCTGATTTTTTTTATAAAGAAGTCAGAAATATACACTGTAAAAAAAAAAAAAAAAAAGACAGAATCTTCAAAACAAATGATGCAGCTCAAACTGGATAGCTGTATGTAGAAGAGTACATATAGGTCCATACTTAACACCCTGTACAGAAACTCAGATCCAAATGGATCAAAGGCCTCAACATAAAACCAGATACACTTAACCTGATAGAAGAGAAAGTGGGGAATAACTTTGAAAAGACATTCTGAACAGTGCATTGTTAGCACAGACACTAAGATCAGCAATTCTTAAATTGGACCTCATGAAACTGAAAATCTTTCTCACAGCAAAGGACACTGTCATTTGGATAAAGTGGTAGCATATGGAATGGGAAAATACTTTTACCAATTACATGCCCAATAGATGGATAATATCCAAAATATATATATAAAGAACTAAAAACAATAGATACCAAGAAATAAATAAACCAATTAAAAATGGAGCACATATCTAAACAGAATTCTCAATAGAGGAAACTCAAGTGACTATGAAATACTTAAAGGAATATTCAACATCCTTAGCCATCAGGGAAATACAAATCAAAACTACTTTGAGATTTCATCTTACACTTGACAGAATGGTTAATACCAATAAAACAAGCAACATGCTGGCAAGAATGTGGAGGAAGGGACATTGCTGCAAGGAGAGCAAACATGAATAGTCACTATGGAAATCAGTGTGGCAATTCCTCAGAAAGTTGAGAATCAATCTACTTCCAGATCCAGCTACACTACTCTTGGACATATACCCAAAGGATGTTTCACCCTACCACAGAGATACTTGCTCAACCATGTTCATTGCTGCTCTACTCATACTAGCTAGAAATTGGAAACAACCTAGATGTCCTTCTAAAGAAGAATGGATAAAGAAAATGTAGAACATTTACACAATGGGTATTACTCAACCATTAAAAAATGAAATAATAAAATTCTCAGGTAAATGAATGAAACTGGAAAAATCATCATGAGTGAGGCTTACCAGACCCAGAAAGACAAATATGGTATTTACTTATATGAGGATATTAGTTGATAAGTCAATGATAACCAAGCTACAATCCACAGAACCATAGAGGTTAGGCATAGAATAAGATATGGGGGGTGCAGAACTCTCTAGGAAAGGAAAATAGAATTGATAGATATGAATGGATTTGGGGGCTGGAACAAGAGGAACAAGTGACGAGAGAAATGGGAGAAGGGGAGAAAGGTATGAAGGAGAGAATCTGGAAGGGGGACAGCTAAAATTAAGGGCCATTTGATGGCTATTATGGAGACAATACAGTAGAGGCTTCCTAAAATATATACATATATGAAGGTGATCTAAGTGAAATAACCAAAAAATGGGGGAGATAAAGCCCTAACTGGCTATCTCTTGTCACCAAATGAAACTCCAGTACCAGGATCTGGTTACATCTAATTGAGCTGTTGGCCAAAGGGGTCCCATGGAAATTCCCACAAATCCAGGCTGTTACCAAGTCTTTATGTTGCTTTCCACAAACTGACAACAAACCTCCATGGATGAAGATAATAATACCTACCCAATTCATTAAACATGAAGAAGTTAAACTGTGCCTACATAGAGCTTTTACTCCTTTGTTTTAGCATCTTTGGCACAGGAATGTACTTTATAAGCTACCAAAGGAGAAATGTAAACACCAAGCCAGACACAGACCCTTTGATTCACAATGGTGTCCTAACTGAAGAAAAGTTAGTGTAATGGTGGCACAAAGCTTGTGGGAATAACCAACCAATATCTGATTTGACTGAAGACCCCCAAGATGGAACCCATACTCAACACTGCTGGGGTGACCAAGTGATCAAGAACCTGAGATTTGATACTCCATGGACCTAGAGTAAAATCAAATACTCTGTTCTAAAAAGGAAAAAAAAAAAAACAAAACAAAACAACATAAACTGTAGCACTGTAGCAATAAAATGACTACCACTGTCATTCTGCTATGCTAATATCAATCATCATCAGAGAGGCTTCCTCCTACAGCAGATAGGAACAAATACAGAGACCCACAGCCAGACAATACGCAGAAAGTGAAAGACTTTGGAACATTCAGCCCTAAATAGGATGTCTCCATCAAATCCTTTCCCTTGAAGTTCAGGGAGAGGAGGCAGAAAGAATGTAAGAGCTAGAGGAAATGGTGAACACCAAAAAAATAAGGCCCTGTAAATCAACATGATCAAAGTTCATGTGAATTCACAGACCGTGGCAGCATGCACAGTACCTGATCTAAATCAAGTCCTTTGTGCATATATTATGGCTTCCAGTTTAGTGTTATTATGGGATTCCAGAGTGTGCAAACAAATGGGTATCTGTTTCTTGTGTCTTCTCTTGGGCTTTTATCCTTCTGTTTGTTTGTTTTGTCCAATTCCAAAGTTTTGGATTTTGTTTTATCTAATTTTATTGTACTTTATTATTACCTTTTAGAAGTTTTTTTTTCTAATGGGAGACAGAAAGAGTGTGGAACTGGATTGGAGAGAAGGTGGGAAGGAACTAGGAGTAGAGGAAGGAGAAACTGTAATCAGGATATATTATATGAGAAAACAATCTATTTTAATAAAGAAATAGATTGAAAAAATTATTTCCTTTGTCCCTGTCTCTTTCTACAAGTTTCTAAGAATGCCACAGTTTTGTTCATTTGTACCATCTCCAAAATCTAAAATACATAGCCTGTATTTACAAGGCAGATACTCAAGATATGTCAAATGAAACAGTTGGATGGATGGATGGATGGATTGATGGATGATTTGGGTGGATGGATGCATGAGCAGATGTATACATATAGATGAGCAGGTGGCAGGTGGATGAGAAGAATAATGGATGTATTGATGGAATGGAATAGGCAGGTGGAGGCAACAATGCTTCTACAATGTGTTTTGCTGATGTTTCTGGCAAGCTATCTTCTACCATGCCTATGATTTTTCACAAAATCAATATTTAGCTCTTCAGAAAGAAGATATTACTTCTTTCTTTCTGTATTTCAAATTTTCATGAAATTTACTTTTGATTTTTGGCATTCAAATCAATCAATATTCATAGGCATTTCCAGAGTAGCATTTCACCTGGCACATATGATTACAAATAAAGTCAAACAGGGATAAGGCTCTGCCATCCTGTTATAGTTCACATTGTAAACAAACATCCCTTTTCAGAACCTATTTAGTATTGCCTTCTTCTATATTTTATCTTTTTTTGTTACTGAGTTAAGTACTTAACTTGTACTGGATAGTTTTATGTCAACTTGACACAAGTTAGAATCATCAAAGGAGGGAGCCTCAGTTGAAAAAAATACCTCAGAAAGACCTGGCTATAAGCAGGCTTGTAGGGCATTTTGTTAATTAGTGTTTGATGTGAGAGTGACCAGCTGACTGTGGGTGGTGCCATCTCTGGGCTGATGGTCCTGGGTTCTATAAGGAAGCAGGCTGAGCAAGCCATGAAGAGCAAGCCAGTAAACAGCACTCTTTCATGACTTTTGCATCAGCTCCTGTCTCCAGGTCCCTGCCCTGCTTGAATTCCTGTCCTGAATTCCTTTGGTGACAAATGTGTGATGTGGAATCATTGTGTTCTAATATATACTAAATGATGTATCTTTAAAAATGGATATACACATAAATTGTATTATGTATTGGTTGGTTGATAGAGATTATGTAACACAGATTTACTAGCTAACCTTGTACTCTACCTGTGAACAGAAATTTGATGTTTCAGAATTCAGTACTTATGATGACTTTATATATTATTGTGAGCATGAGAATCAATTGTATTGCTATATTTACAAGAAAAAGACATATGTTTAATTTTTCCCTTTGAAATTTTCACATTTCTGTGGTGTAATCACAGTATTTCTTAGGCTAAGACTCGACGATTGCTGCGAATTCATTTTCAGTTGTGCTACATATCAAGTAAATGCCAGGCCAGCCTGGACTACATATCAAAATCCTGCCTCCGCCTATCATCACTACTACCTTCAAAAAGAAAGATAAAAGAAATTCTGTATTTCAGAATTATATGAATCTACATGGATTGTATTACAAATAAAGACTTTCAAAATAGATGCATTGCTAGAGAGAGTAAATTATAAATAAAAGCATTTATTTAACAGTGGGATCTAGGTTGAATCACTGTCTTGCCATCTGCTAGTAAGGTAATTGAAATGCTTAAATTCCCATGCCTCTTTCACCATTTGTAAAATGAATATGAGTATATTTGAGAATCATTCTGATGCTTAGGAAATATATATCTAAATTACCTATCCCAATACCCAGTACACTTGGACACTCAGTAAAAATATAACTGTTACTGTTGATTTTCTTCTAGAACTGAATCACAGTGTCCAAAACATAGTCCTGTGGGCCTTTAGAACATCGTGGAGAATATAACAATCAAAGTTCTAGCTTTCTGTTGTGCTTAATCATGTTATTTAGGTCTTCATAGAAAAACTACCATAATTTGACCTCTACTTATAAATGCCATCAAATACCTGAATATGAGGTTGGGACAATTTAACCACAAATGATATTCTCATAATCTAAAAAGTCTTTACATTTTAAATCAAATCTATCAAATGTGTGCTCAGGTACAAACCTAGCTTGTTGCCTCTTAAATTGTTCCCAGAGTACATCATCTAAAGGCTATTTTCCATTTAGTAACAGCTCCCAATTTCTCTGTCTATCTGTCTGTTTGTCTGTTTGTTTTTCTTTCTGTTTCTCTCTCTGTCTGTGTGCATCCATGTTTCTGCCTCTCTGTCTCTCTCTCTCTGTCTCTCTGTCTCTCTCTCTCTCACACACTTTCTCTATCTATCTCTCTCTCATACACACACACACACACACACACACACACAAACACACATACACACACACACTCACATACATCCTGGGAATGCCACATTATATAGTTGGATTACTGTAAATGATACAGTGCTGGGTTCTGCTTAAGGTTTTTAATTAAGGTACCTAGGGTTTAGTTAGTGATGGGTGAAGCTTTTATCTGAAGTTTCCTTTTCAGTTAAAAACCAGATCTTGGGGCTGAAGAGATGGCTTGGTGCTTAAGAGTACACGCCACTCTTGAAGAGAATCTGAGTTCAGTTCTAGACACCCAATCAGGAGGCTCATAATAGCATATAACTCTAGCTCCAGGGGATCCAATGGCCTCTTTTGGTCTCTTCAGACACTGCCATCCATATACATATATCCACATGCATATACATATTTTAAAGAACAAAAAATAGTTTAAAGACATCACAAGATCCACCAAAGAGAAACATTATTGCTTTGCTATCAAAATTTCATTAACCAAGAGGGTTAAATTCATCACAGAGGAAAAGAATGAGAATTAAATATCACACCCAGAATCTACAGTGACTTTGTGCCAGACCACTGTCTGTTTTTCATGGACATTAATATCTTCTAAAATTTATCTACTGACCTGCAAAATACCTGCACAACCCCAGTTTCCTCTTCCTATCAGTACGTGAGTTTCTGAATCTCGTAGGATTATTTTCATCTTTCCAGAAGCCCTGTTCATCTAAATAACTTTGTGAGATTTTTCCTCCTGCTAATCTCTTGTCAGCTATTTTCAGCAGACTTAAAGGCTGTAATCTTCAGGAGAGGGAGAAATTCCTTCCCCTCTGAAACATTTACCCAACGTAGTCTAAGATGGTCAGTAGGGTCTGACTCAAAAATTTAGAACATTTCTAAAATATTTCTATTTAAAATAACAAAGTTTACGTCTCATATAAATTTACTAAGTTTGACTTAATTTGAGAATAATGATAGAATTTATGCTTGTACAAATAAGTGGCACAACTTGAAGTTCCTCTTGACTTCCATATAGAGAAGGTGCAGTGTGTCTCCTAATCCCACAGTATGACTATGAGCCTGTTTCAAACTGTTTGGTCTTGTGCACTCCCAACTGTTTTAGGCTTTCTAATCTCTATACACTCTGCTGTCCTTTCACATATACCTGTAAGGTCTTTCTGCTTTTATGTTTCATTCTGTATTTCTCTCTTGCAAATTACATATTTTCTCTTCTTTTTATGTACCTCTCAGCCATTTTGGAAAGACCTTATTTTGGGGAAATTATTTTATTTTGCCACCAGAAAAAAACAAAACAAAAAACAACAACAAAAAAAATTCTTCTCCAAATGCTTCTCTGTCACACTCTGGTAACCAGAAAGACTAAGTAGTTTTGCTTCATTCTAGAACATTCTAGGGTGCAGTTACACTACAGGAACCAAAGCAAGCATATACCAAATGATAGTTACCTTGATAGAGTTACCTTGAAGTCTCAGGCTGGTTCTCATAGCCAGGAAGCAAGTCACACACAGGTCATTATTTCTGCTTCTTTCTCCAGTCTGCAACAGCTTCTCCTCACTCAGCAGAGATCCACTTCTCACAAAACTTTCATAACAACCTGAGACCAAAAATTAAAAAAAAAACAAACATTAGATTTCTTTTTTTTTCTCAAAAAATAAACATTTTCCCAGATCTTACTAGTCCTTTAACACTTACTTAAGCCTTTACTATATTGTGCTGATTCCTAGAGATTGAGAAATGAATACTACCTGCTCCCCCAATGAATGTCTGTACCTAGAAACACATGTGAACAGTCCTCATACAGGGCCCACCAGTCTTTTAAAAATAAATGGAGGGGAAAATGTCAAGAAGTTTCAGTGGGATTGAGCACTTGCTAAATAAAACTGATGACTGGAGTTCAATCACCAGATCTTATATAGAAGAATGAGAAAACAAATCTCCACAAAGTTGTCCACTGATCTCTACACACATGCCATGACATGCACATGCACACACACACACACACACACACACACACACCATGTATTTCTCTCATCTCTGTTTCTGTCTCTGTCTCTGTTTTTCACCATTATTCCATAAACAATACAGTATAACTATCCACGAAGCATTTATATAGCATTAAAAACTTGCCTCCTCCTTCTCCCCCGCCACAACATGACAAACCCTGAAAATTCGGCCGCGGACTTCTGCGCACGATCAAGGTTTTACTCCCCCATTGCCCTCTATGAGCTGCTGGACAGCCTTTTCACTGCCACACAGGCACAGATCAAAGCTGCGAACTACCTTCAGAGCATCCTCTACCATCCCAATCGCAATCCCGGAAACAACATCCTCCTTTGCAATTTTGATGGAGGTATGCTAGAGACCAGGACTTGCACAGATTCCGTGTCATGCCCTTTAGGCCAGTCTCACTCCTTCCTGCCCTTCTCCATATACCGTTGGGCTCAGGATGGCTCTTGGGCTCTCCTTGCTACCATTGCACCATGTTTGACTTTGATGCCTTCCACCAGGTACACTATCAGGAACAGCTAGAGAGAGAGAAAACTTGTACACCTGGAGGGAGGCCCTTCCCAAAAAGCAAGAGGACCAGGAAAACAAGAAGCTCCACTAGGAGGATACCTGAGAAGCCACTTCCTTTGTCCTCCATTTCCTTATCTTCATCTTTGGAGAAAAGGAGGGAAGGGGAACCAGCCCAAGAAACCTGTCTTTCTTGGCCTTTGAATTATTGGTCTTGGATTGCATTGACTACTTCTAGTGGCATTTTCTTGACCCTCCTAATATCCTCTCAGCCTGTCCAGTGATCAACACATGCCCCTCCAAGGTCCAGAAAAGTCTCTTCAGTGGCCAAGAAAGAAGCCCCAGTATAAAGATTATTGAGAAACAGAAACTTAAGTGCTTTCCAGAGTGCCCTGGGTGCCTGCTTGTTTCTAGAAGTTGCCTTCCAGATGTTTCTCTGGAAGCCCTGAGCAAGATTTGTCTAGTCCCCTGCCATATGTTTGTACCATGTGGTGCTTCCTCTGTAACCTTCTAACTGTGCAATATGGCTGGTTGTCTGATGTCAAAAGAAAATCATTCTTAGTGCTTTCATGAAACTTGTCTTTTTGTGTTTTCCCCCCAAGCCACAGGTGAGACTTAGTCAATGATCCAGCAGACACTGGGGATGTAGCTCAGTGAGAGAATGGCATGAAAAAGGCACTTGGCTTAGTCCCTAGATTTGTTTTCATGTGTCCACCTTCCCCTCCAAGAAAAAAAGATAGTGAAAGACTGTCATTTTTTCTCAGGTCTGTTCCACATTACCTCTGTCATGTGGGAGTGAGAAAAAAAAGCCCTTGAGTATGAGGAAAAAATAAATGTAAATAAATAAATAAATACATAAAATTTTAAGTAATGAAGAGATGATTAAAGTACATGGGAGGACTGTGTAGAGTGCATGCAAGGAGTATGCCATATATACAAAGGATCTTTGGATATCAGTCACAAGAATCTAGAATTTGTTTCCCACAGACAAAAAACATGGAGGAATGTCTGATATTTTGCCAATCAAAGGGCAATGAAGATGTAAGTATACAGTCTGGGATGGTCAGTAGGACCTCACAAGATGGTTGCAAACATAGGAATTAGAAATGCTGAGTCACGTGTTTGAAGAAGAGTTGGAGATAAGGCTGGGAAGAAAGAACATTATAAAAATGTATCCATAACATATTGAAGAACTTGAATTTTATTCTATAAAGAATAACTTTCCTAGAATGCAACTTTCTTGTAGAATATTGAATAAAGGGTGCTGAAATCAGTTTATGATCTAAGGTACAAAGGCTGCTATTGTGTTATATATGACAAAAGACTAGATATACGAGCAAATTCCCTGATGAGGTGGAGCATTATCCTGGTTATCTGGGTAGACCTAGTACAATACCATGATTTATTATCAGAGGAAGGCTAGGAGATCAGAGTCAGAGGGAGAAGGTGTGAGGATGGTAGCAGGGATCTAACCAGACCATTAGACCAAAGTCCAGCTTTGGAAAGCACCAGGTTCGGGAACACTTCCAGTCCACCAATTAAAGAGACAAGCAATGATTTTTAAAAAAAAAAACCAGAATAAGAATTTAATCAATGTGGTCACATTGGGAAAAGCAGATAGAAAAAAGAGATTCATTGACATCACCCACACTCCCACATAACCCCACTCCACCTAGTCCATCTTTAAGATTCTAGCATGAGCTTCAGGTTTAAACAGAGGAAGAATTTGGGCAGAGGTCAAGAGGTTTGTGTAATATACAGTTCTGATCAATGTGTTGACCAGCTGGCTAGTGTCTGAGTTCTGGTTCTGCAAATTCTAAGTTCTTTGTCCCTGAAAAGACAAGTTGGTTCTCAGGATATAATTTCTCTTGTTTCAGGGCACAGTCTTGTCTTCTTGAATAACTGCATTGATCTGGATGGTCTATCCTTGGATGATGATTACCTTTAGATCAAAGGTAATTGCAAGTTTATATATCTCTATGCAGTCTGCCTTAAAGGGCTTGATACAGGTGAGGTAGGCAGACATTCTTTGACTCCTTGAATTACTCACATGTTCATAAAGAGCCAGGCAGAAGTCTGAGTCAAAATAAAGAAGAGAAAAAATGAAAACAGAGATCAGACTTTCATTCTGCTTTTAGTTATTCTGAGGAGCCAAGTGAGGAGCCAATATTTTCAAACAAAAGCAATTTTTATGTGCTTATAATAGCTAGGGAGAAGAGGAGATGCTTGTGCTGCTGACTTCAAGGCTGTAGAAGGGGCTATGACCAAAGAATAAGATGGATAGACTCTAAAGATTGGTAAAGGCAAGGGAAAAGACTTTCCCCTAGAGATTCCAGAAGAAATCCATTCTATAGAACCACTTTTATAGATGGACAAACAAACCATCTCCCAGTTGAGAGCAATTATCCATATAGGTGAGATTGCTGTCTAGATTAGGAGTAAGAGAACAAACTGATTTTTTAGAGTAATAATTTTCTAAGACCACATTACACAACCAGAACTAAGATACCAATCAACCAGACCACACCTGGACCAGGACTGCTTAATTTTGCATTCTTCTTGAGCCCACCTCATTTTTTTGACTTTTTTTTTTAAGGTCAGTACCTTGTAGATGGCTTAAGGGTTACTGGACCCTATCTATACCTCTCCTCACAGTGGCCACATTGATCAGATCTCTTTTCTCTGCTTTTCACAATTACCCCACTCTTTAATGAGCATTTAGTGACAAGACTGGTCTACTGAGAGTCCTAAAGCGAGCACTTTGTCCTAAAACTCCATCAACAATTTTAGCCATCTAACTTCCAAGAAAGTAAGGTGACAAGTTTGTATGATAATAACAACAAATAGAAATTAAAATCCACCTGAGAATAGACATCTGTTTTTTTCATCTGCTGTGGGACTGTCTAGGAGCTAAGGTGAGGTAGAAGGCATGCCTAGAATCCCAGAATTCTCCTGCCTCACAGAATTCTCATTCTATGGCAGGCACTTGGCCCCTCCCCTCTGCTGCTCTGAAGGGCCACAAGCTACTCTGCCTGTTCATAGCCAGGCACCACCCCTTCAAAAGTATGCAACTTGGTAGAATTGTCTATCTGGAGCTGTAGCACTTCTTCCTATATAGCCATTTAAAGTCTCTTCCTCTGGTCCCGGGAAAATACCTAGGTCCGGGCTGCCCGCAAAATGCAAGTGGGGCTGTCCTACCTGTGCTGTTTTAACCAATGAGCTTCCAATGACATCCCTAGACAACAGAGACCCTTCATCTACACACACAAATATAAATTGTATATGTATATGTATATGTATATGTATATGTATATGTATATGTATATGTAATGTAACCCCATTCCCCCAATAAAATTGAGTCATGCCTGTCTGCCTTGGGCTCCCAAGAATTCTGTACATTCTTGTCAGCTCACAGATTCTTCTGTGAGACTGCATGGACTCACCAAAGACATCTACATCTGAAACTGTAAGGACCCACCATAAACATACACGGCATGGCTTCCCGCCCTAGAGTGCTACTGTGAGAGATGGAGCTACATCTTAGGGAAGCCACCAAGGGAAATTTTAAAACTACAGCTGAGGAATTCTGAATCAATAAAAAACACCTGAGCTCAGATGCTAGGGGTTCCACTTTCCAGTATGTTGCTTTCTATGATAGTGTTTCCCTCTGCTGAAGTCCGGGAGGACTTCCACATATGAAAATGCCTCCTTGTCATCTTGGCTTAGTCATCACAGCAGTGGTGAGGCTGGGATACCAACCCAACCCACAAAACCTTCAAGCTACAATCTGTCCTGTCTGCAAGATATATTGGGGCAGTGGTAGCACAGGATTTGTGGGAGTGGTCAACAATGACTGACTTAATTTGAGGCCCACACCACAAGAGGGAGCCCATACCCAACAATGCCTAGATGGCTGGGGAAAACACAACTGGCAAAAATAATAAATAAATAAATAAATAAATAAATAAATAAACATATAATTTTTAAAAAATCAATTAAAAGATTCCAAATGATATTGTGCTATACTCATAGATGGGTGTCATGTCCAGTTGTCATCAGAGAGGCTTCCTCTAGCAGAAGATGGGAACAGGTACAGAGACACACATCCAGACATTATGCAAAGACAGAGTCTAAATTGGAGGTATCTGTTTGGTCCCTCCCCTTGAAGCTCTGGGAACCCTACAGTTGAGGGAGGATTATAGAAGTCAGAAGGGATTGAGGAGACCAGGATAACAAGGCCCATTGAATCAACTAAGCAGAGCTCAAATGGGCTCCAAGAGACTGAAGCAGCAAGCAAGGAGCCTGCATGGGTCTACACCAGGTCCTCTGTGTATATTGGCAAGGCTGCTATCTTGATGTTTTTGTGAGACTCCTAACAATGGGAGTGACTCTTTTGCCTGCTTTTGGGGACCCTTTTCTTCCCACTAGGTTGTCTCATACAGCCTCAATATGCGGGTTTGTATCTTGTCTTACTGTATCTTGTTGATAGTGGTTGGCTGATATCTCTTGCAGGCCTGAAGGGAAATGGACAGAGAGTGGATCCGGGGGAGAGGAGAGGAGCTGAGAGGAGTGGAGGGAGGGGAAATTGTGGTCAGGATGTATCATATGAGAGAATAATCTATTTTCAATTTAAAAAAAAAAAGAATTCTCTGAATTGAATCATGGCTCGAATAGCTTACCCTGAGCTAAAGATATTCCACAAAACCTAAAAAATGTTCTTAAGCATTCTCTATATAGTCCCAAGTTTGATTAGTTATAAAATGCTCACATTTTTTAACAGATAGCTTAGGGGACTATTGAGAGAGAATAATTCTTTTTATTATTCATAATAGTCCCTTCATATGACATACATAGTATCATAAAAATAGTTTTTCTTTCTTCCAATTATATTCTCATTATTTTACTGATAGTGAATTAGCATTGAGAAGGACACAGAAGGTGTTAAATCATCTATTTTTTTTCTTCACGTTTAGGAAATTCTAGATCCTAGAAGATAAGGCAAAGACCTTGTTGCCTTCATTGTTTACAATAGCTGCTACTGGTCTTTGTTTCATCACGCCTTAGCTGTACTGTAAAATGCTGTGTACTGCTCATGTGGACATATAATTAGCTTTTCTGTATAAATTTAGGAAATGCTACTTTTCATTTCTGTAAATGTAAAACCAAAAAGTTTTAAAAGTTTGCAATCATCCCCTCCCCTCTCTTCCTGTGTGTGAGTGTGTGAGATCATTAGTAGTTTATAAGTCCAATGGTCATTTTTTATTCTTGTTTTGTTTTCTTTTGTCCTCCTATATTGCAGAATTTCTGCTATCACTGTATCACAGCTTATGATTTCAGTCATGAAGCTCCATAATCTCAGTTCCTACTTCCGAAGATGGGCAAGAAACCTTACCCCAACAACAAAAACTAATTCTATATAAATCTGAGAGTTCACAGAAATCTTCAAAATATGTTTTAAAAGAAATTCTTCTCAATTGGAAAACTTCAGACTTCCTCCAAGATATAACACAGAGGCCATAGTTACTTTCTTGTCTGAAATAATTTAAAAGAATAAAAAGAATAGGACTTTGGTCTTCAATATGCTAGTTGTTAGCCCACAAACAACTATGAGCACTAATTGATGTAAACTTTTCAATAAGACAATCACCTTACATGTTTATTTGTTTGTTGAGATAAGGTCTCACATTCTAACTCTAGTTGGCTTCAAACATGCAATATAACCTAGGCTAGCCTGAAACTCACAATGTTCCAACCTCAGTCTCCTGGGTCCTAGAATTATACATATGGTTATCATGCCTATTGAATTTCAACACAATAATACCAGGAAAGATTCTGAGTGGTAGGTTTAGAAAATAGACTCCCTGAGCTGAGGAGATGGAGTTTAAAATCTTCAGGAAAAAAATATGATTAGAATTTACAGAAAAGACTATAGTAGAGAACAAACCTTCAGAGATCATATACAGTGTACTTGCTGATAGTACCTGTTACAACTAATCAGAAAGAAAAGGAACAAAAGAAAATATTTTTAATACTTATTAAGATTGTTCATTTTTTATCTTATGAGTGAGTGTTTTATCTGTGTGTATGTCTGTATACCATCTGTGTGCCTGGATACCACAGACTTCAGAAGAGAGAATCAGATCTGCTAGAACTGGAGTTACAGATGGTTTTGAACCATCATATGTATAATGAAAATTGAACCCAGGCTTTCTGGAAGACCAACAAGTTACTATTGTACTTGAGCTATCCCCCCAGTCCTGATTTTTTTTTAAGAGAAAAAAAAACTCCATGTTTCATGAACAATTTAGTTGAATGCAATAGAGTCAGGAAAAATACAGTATTAGGAAAAATGATATTACAATGAGTTCTACTCTAGTTTGACCTAACAAATCTTTAAAGTAAAAGCCTAAAAGCTCAGTTTGTTTCAAATAACATGGACTTCATGATAGGAGCTGAACAATCTTCAAGGAATACAAATAAGCACCCAATGAAGTAAAAAATAAGATGTCTGTCAAACAACCAAAACTTACCAGACATCCAAAAAAAGTATATCTATAATTTAAACAAATATTGATAAACAGTGAATTGATATGCTAATATTGTCATGTAAATACACTAAAATATTTACTATAACTTTATTTTATATATTCAAATAAAGAATTAGAGCATATGCTCCTGATTAAAAATCCTCAATGGGAAGAAAAAGATTCCTTAATCTACTAGAGCTTATCTATAAAAGAACAAACATGACATCAGATTTAGTGATGGAAGACTCAATGCTTTGTTCTTAGAGTTAAGAATAAGAAAATAATGCCCTTTCTCATTAGTATACTAGAGTTTCTAATCAGTGGAATAAGACAAGAAAACAAAAAGAATAAAAGATATCTGTAATAGAAAAGAAGTAAACAGTCTTTGTTTATAGACAAGATTATGTGTGCATACTCTCTGATGGAATCTACAAAAAGGGAACAAAAGCAAATAAAAGTTTCAAAAGAATACAGAGTACAAGATGAATATATAAAAGTCAAATTTATTTCAATCACTAGTATCCAATAAGCATAACTTTAAATTAAAAAGAAAGGTCATTTACAGTGCCCTAATATATCTAATAATTATTGTTAAGTAATAAGCTTTGTTTGTAATTGTTAAGTAATAAGTAACAATGACATATAACATGACCACTTCCTTCAGGAAAATTTCCAAGTGAAGAAATAAACAACAACAACAAAACAAATAATAAACATATTCTTATAGAGCAATAGAGGTAAGTATGAATAACTCTGCTCAATGTCTTTCTTCTGTTTAAAAACTCAGTCTTCTACTTGTAAGAAAGACCTATCAAGCAGTATAATAATTCCACAAAATGCATCAGCACTACCAAGACTCTTAATGCTATCAGAACAACTCTTTGTCTGATGCCTGCAGAAGAAGATTAAGTGGTTTTAATCCATATTTTAAGTTCTTTCTTCTTATGAACCAATTCTGTCACCCAATTGGCAGAGCATGAAAACTAACAAGAGTATCACAGGCCTTTCATGGCTGAGCTACCGTTAATCCAACAAGGCTAACTCAGAATTATTTGTGCTTTCCAATAGAGTAACTCAAGAGCTGATTAATTAAAATCCAAGTATAATCAAGATTTTAGGTAAAATATTTCAAATTCCTTAGTAGACAGATGCCAAATTTTTAAGGACTTGTTTATAAACAATTTTTTTTCTTGACTGCTTGATCTATGAAAACAGTATCCCAGAGATTTCTATTAAGTACATTCAATAAATAAGCTTTGAGTACTTGTGGGTAATGCCTGAATATAACATTGTCTGCATGACTGGATCTGTTCTAAGCCTAGATATTAAATGATATTTTTGTGTTTCCATTCATTTTATCTCTACTGGGCAAGAAAAATTGCTGGCAAAGCAGAGTCACACTACCTATCCCAGCTAAGACTCAGATCAGCCAACAGCTGATCACAAATCCGGTTATAAGAACAAGTCTATTCATGTCAGCAGATCTACACAGCCAACTACCCTTTACTGTTGGATGACACTAACATTTGATATTTAATTTATACTACATTATTGACAATAGAGAAGTGATACGCCTTTCACCCCATTTTTATAAAGCTCAGATAGAGCAATCTACAATGCCAGTTCTATAGTTTCCACCTGTAAAGCACAATTACATCAGCTTGTTTGCTATGTACATTGCTCCATTGTAGTATGAAACTTGCATTTCTCTTCAAATACAGATATTTATGAGTGGCTTCCTTGAAAATCATGGATTACTTCGATCATTCTCCTTCTTAACACTCTTTAGCACCATTCCTACTTTCAGAATAGTCATCACTCCTCACTATGAGTCTGCCTGGGGCCAAGACAAAGTAGTAGCATTGATTCCACTTACAGTAATGACTTCTTCAAGGAAGTATAAAAACACCTTCTTTCATGAAAATGCTTTTCTTTTTAAATTCAAATTTTAATTCTATTTAAATTATTTTTGTAAATGTACTAAAATGTATCAAAATTAAATAGTTCATACAATTGAACATGAACATCTGGTTTGACCAAATGATAAAAATTTAAGAGAGCTAACAAGAAAAGAGGATGGGTAGGAAAAATTAGTAATACATTGGAGAAAGATCAAGTTGGGTCTCTAGAAAAGTCTATATCTGGGTGTTATGAGTAAAGAGGTTAAAATGACACTTGGAAGAGTGAGTACAGCTGATCTTTAACTTTACACCAATGATATAATTGGTATACACAGATTCTTAGCCAGGGCTTCTATTGCTACAAGGAAATACAGTGACCAAAAACAAGTCAAGGAGGAAAGGATTTATTTGTCTTATGCTTCTAGATCATAGTCCATCATTGGAGGAAATCAGGACAGGAACTCAAGCAGGGCTGAAACCTGGAGGCAGAGGCCATGGAGGGGTGTTGCTTACTGGCTTGTTCCCTATGGCTTGTTCAGTCTGCTTTTTTATAGAACCCAGGACCACCCAGCCAAGGGATGTTACCATCCACAAATAGGCTGGGCTTTCCCCTCCAATCTCTAATTAATAAAATACCTTACAGCTGGATCTTATGGATCAACAAATTATCCATAAAATATTATATATAAAATCAAACCTCTTAAAAGTGGACATTAATGGGTCTTATCTGATATTTATATTAGCACATTTGGTTACAATAACTAAATAAGAAGTGCCATTGTAGAATTGCAAATATACCCTAGTGAGAAGTGCTTGTCTAGCATCTACAAGGCCCTAGCTTAATCTCCAGTCTTGGCTGAGGGCTTTGTATATTTCCATGCTTATACCTAATCAGGATTCAATGCAGTATTCTCAGAAATCAGAGGCAGGTTGAGTATTTTTTTTTATTGTTCTCCAGTTTGTTTGTTTTTTTGTATTTGTTTTATTTGTTTGTTATTTGTATGAGGTACTGAGGATTAAAGTTAGGCTCTCACACATACTAGACTAGCAATCTACCACTAAGCTACATCTCCAGTCCCTTCTGATTTTTATTTTGAGTTGGGGAGTCTCACTGAGCTGGCTCACTTGAAATTGAGATCCTCCTGCCTCAGGCTCTCAAGTATCTGAGATTATAGGACTGCACCACCAGCCCTGGTTAGAAACTAATTTTCATCTTAACTTTATCCAAGTATGCTAACTTGACACTCATGAGCTCTTATTCTATAAGACTTCCACAAATGATTTAGCATAATTTTTACTTTTGAAAACATAACCCTTAAGGTGCTGATTTCTAGAGTATATACAGATAGAAATATAAAGAGTACCAGAGATTCAAACCAGCACACATGCACATATACACAAAAAAGAAAGAGAGAGAGAAAGAGAGGAAGAAGAAGAAGAAGAAGAAGAAGAAGAAGAAGAAGAAGAAGAAGAAGAAGAAGAAGAAGAAGAAGAGGAAGAGGAAGAAGGGGAAGGGAAAGAAAAAGAAAGAAAGAAAGAAAGAAAGAAAGAAAGAAAGAAAGAAAAAGAAAGAAAGAAAGAAAGAAAGAAAGAAAGAAAAAGAAAAATCATTAGTCCCTCTTCTTAAAGGCATGGATTCAGTCCCAAGACACCAAAGGCAGCCCAGAAATACCAAAGAAAGTCATTTGGAACATAGAGGAATACCACAAATACTAAAACTTTTATTTCCTGGCAAGTATATAGTATGATGATGTGAACAATACATCTACCTAAGACTCAGGAGAAAAAGATGTCCAATAAAAGTAAAAGAGATACAATGTCCTGGAACATGCCCTTACAATTTCTTATTCCCTTACCTTCTCTTACACTACGATCATCCTATCAATGCCTTCTCCATTTTACCTCTCCCATACCCAGCAAAATTAGTTTGCTTCTATGTATACTCCTGAGAGGTCTGCTCTCAGTGGTCTCTTTTTTTTTTTTATCAAACAATCCCAAATCGAATAAACCCCCCTTCTCCTTTATACTCTGTGAACTTCCCAAGGAAGTACACCAGAACCTAATGGTCATCTCTGTGACTTTGTATTTTCCCAAAACATTTACTAATCACAAAGCTTGATCAGATCTCCTCTAAAATAGTTCTTTAATTTGCTCACGTATTTCCATGCCCTGTGGATCCTTCTATGAGAGCCATCTACTTTTACTTGATCTGTTTCTCCCTTTGATTTATTTATCCCAAATCTTCCATTCCAATATATTGACTATAATATAAGTGGTCTTTAAAAATGCAAAGTAGATCATATTATTATTCAGGGAAGTCCCTTCTCCTGACAAGCTATTGATTTCCTTACATGAGACAAGGTTCTGCAAAATTGAACCTACCATTACCTCTAGACCAGTGTCTTAGTTAGGTTTCTATTGCTGGAATAAAACACCATGATCAAAAAAACTTTGGGAGAACAGGGGTTATTCAATCTTACAACACTCAGGTCACACTTAATCACTGAAGTAAATCAGGGCAGGAACTCAAGGCAGGAATCTGGAAGCAGGAACTAAAGCAGAGGCTACGAAAGGGTGCTGCTTAGTAGATTTTGATCCATGGCTTGTTTAGCCTGCTTTCTTATAGTACCCAGGACCAGTTACCTACCCATGGATGGCACCACCCACAATGGGCTGGACCCACCCACATCAATCACTGGTTAAGAAAAGGCCCCACAGACTGGCCTATAGGCCAATCTTATTGAGGCATTTTTCTCAATTGTGGTTCCCTCTTCTTATGTAACTCTAGCTTGTATGAAGTTGACAAATAACCAACCAGGACAACCAGTTTCACCTCCTGTTAGTTCACTGTATTAAATTCACATTTAAATTTTATAAATTCTCTAAGCTTGGCCTGAAATTTATATTGCCTGTTCTTTGACTGGGTTTTATATGGTCTTCCTAGCTCAGCTTGCTTTCTAAAGCCAATAGAGAGAGACATTCTTCCTAAGTACTACCTTAATTTTATAAGAATTTGACCCTTAGTTGCAAACAGTGAATTCAACTCCTAAGTAAAGTCCTCCTCCTCATACAAGTAGTTTAAATATAGGTAGCTATCTCTGGAATAGTTAAAGATGAAACTCAGAGACTTAACTATCCAGTTGTTACCTAAGTTCCTTTACACAGTGTCTTAAGTGTTAAGTGGCCTCAGTACTATCATGAATGAGCAGAATCCCAATGAGGTCAGGCACTGGGTTCTACCACCTCCCTCTCCTACCTCTGATTGGACCAGGACCCCTGCTGCACGCAAGCTGGGAAAGTTCTATCATCTTTCTGAGGTTCAATCATCTCAGGTTGATTGTTCTATAGCTTTGTTGTAGAAAGGTAAGTAATCATAACTACTTATTAAATTTAAATTTATTCCTCTGTCTTCCTGAAAATGCGATCTTTACTGTATCTATCTTGTCTCTTTTTCTAGGACTCCTATGGGCAGCACAAAACCTGTCTTGAATAATAATAGTAGCTTAATAAGAATGTGAACATGTGAATAAAATAGCATTGTTTAGTCTCTGAATACAGAACAAGAACAATGGACAGGACAATGATGGACAATAGGAAAGCAGTAATGATAAGCAAAATCATGTAGAGTTTCCTCTTCAACAAAAAATAATGGCTTAAAGTCCTCAGCCTGCTGAAAGGACTTGGGTACTGAACTGTGCCAAAGAAGAATAGCAGGGCTAAAACATGCAATTACAGCACCCCATACACCTCCAATCAGCATTAGCTAAATTTTATCAAACAGTTTCTGGTCAGCATAACAGTTACAGCATGAGTTTAGGGACTGTTCTGTACCTAATCAGATCTAGATCAATTATAATAAATATTTTTTTAATAATTGAGTAAATAAATGAGGGTAAGGATGAGAGCAAAGAGGCAGTGGACAGAGGTGGACACTAAAGAAAGTGTGGTGATTAAGATTAGCTTAGGATTGTCTTGGCATACCCACACAGCTCTTTTCTATCCAACTCACTTCTCAGTCTCCTTGGGAAGGATCCAGGCCTATGGAAAACAGCCAAAATGCTGTTATGGAAACACCAAGCTGAAATAATGTGCAAGCATCTAAAGTTCTGAAAGCCACTTCTGTTACCCTCTATCAGCTGAGGGGTGGAGAGTGTTCCCATAGTCACAGCTCCCTCCAGGAGGATTAGATATCATACAAAAAAAGCCCTGGCTGAGGACTTGCTTCCTTATCCCACAGTTGGTGTCAGGACTCTCTAACCTTCACTGGGAAAAATGTCTATCCAGTAAGTATCTCCAGGAGACTTCTATCATGGTAAATGAAACATTTCAGGATGTCCTAGAGAGATAGTATAGGGTGGTAGATTGCTTAAGAAGACCCTTGGGCCTGGCTAGAGACACTTCTCTCTGTAGTGAACTGAATACACAAAGTTCACATTTAGATGATGATGAGATCTGTATGACTTGCAATTGGCCTGGAAGGCAGTTGTGAACATAGAGATGAGTTTTAGTCTTACCTGGTCATTTCCTGCCTATGTGACTTTGGTAAATTACATATGCTTTTAAGTTTAAATTACTTAACTCTTAAAGGTTTTCCAACTGCATAAGTGATATCATACTACTACTTGTTCTACTATAGTATTGAGAGATTAAATGCTCTAGTACAGTATGAAATTCCTTTTATAAAGTGTCTAATAATAAGTCCTTGATAAAAAAAAAAAGTAGTTAGAATTAGGAAGTCTAGTTAGGACTGCACTTTAGGAAGTTATAAAATAGAAGCAAAGACAAGACATAAGAAATAGGAAAAAAAAAGTATAGAAACTGTTCTCTTAAAATACTTTTTGAAAGTACTATAGTTCTTGAAGATTGGTAGCTAATTGCATATTATGGTGAATAACAAAAGATAGTGTACCTGATTCTGCATGATCCTGCATGCTGATTTCATTCTGTGTGAATGAAAGGACAACAATGACTTAACTGGATGTCTCTAGGGCAAGGTACTTCTTGGAAAGAACCTTGTAGGTGTCACAATTCAAGAAGAAAAGTGAACAAAGCAGGATTAGTTGATATGTCCTTCAGGATCATGAAAACATGAAGAAAGCAGGGTTAGAACCATATGGCCATTGTTAGTAAAAATGAAGACATTTGCTTTGACATGAAAGGAAGGGCCTGAGGAGCACTCCATAATGGGTGTGGCTACAGTCAAACTGGAAGGAGTCCCTAGCATCTTTCTCTAAGGACACTGCCTCTGAACCCCTGGCCCTCTGAGAATCAACCTAGGCTTCTTTCTTGTAACCCTCACATTTCAGAATTGAGCACCCTGCTGGTGGCTACAAAAAGCTATTTGAAACTGTGGAGGAACTGTCTTCACCACTAACAGCTCATGTCACAGGTTGGTATCATTGATTGTGGTTTGCTTATTGGTTATGTATTCTAAATCAGGATCTTGTTGTATAGCCTAGGTTAGTGTAAAACATGACAAATAAGACATCCTTCTTGCTTTAGCCTCTGAATACTGGTTTCAAGCTACCACTGTCTGACTCTTCTGAAAGTTTTCTTTTCTGTCAAGATCATTTTTCTCAGGCTTCATATTAATTCAGGTCTCTCACTGCTGCTCTGTTTTTACAATACAGGGAAGTGAATATGGAGCTTATATATTTGTTTTGTCTTTTTTACTCAATAAATGAAATTAAATAACTTTTTATACCAGTCCGGTGTGACTATTGAGTTCTTATCAGTCTAAGGTTTATTAATTCATTTAATAATAGTCAGGAGGCAGGCAAGACAGTTCAGCAGGTAAAAGTAAGGGCTTGTACCATCAAACTTGACAAACCTGAGTTTGACTCCCACAGGTAGAGAACAAACTTCAAGTTGTCTTCTGATCTTCCCACACCTGCTGTGGTACATGCCACACATACACATATATACAGAGTAAACAATTTTTAAAAACAAAACAAATAAACCAAAAATAATTGTGGTAATCTGAACCTAGAAGAAAAATGAAGAATAAAATGGGGGGGGGATCAGATTTAAGACATCCAGAACTTTTAGAATTTTGTGTTATTGTTTTGAACTTCAGGTTTTAACATTAAGGATTCATCTCCTCTCATTTACCTCCACTGTACTTCATCAATGTAGGTACATGTTACTTAACTGAAATTCTTTAAGAATGAAGACTATACCTTTGTCATATTCAATCTTACAGTGCCTTGTTCAATGTCTACCATACAAAAAATGTCTTATAAATATCTGTCCTACAAGGCTTTTAAATGAGAGCATAGTGACAAGTAACTGAGTTTTGCATTAAGGATGATAGTATCATGCTTGTTACATCAGAAGCACTTGCAGATCGGAGTGTTGCTGCAGTCGCAGTCCTATCATTTCATCATCCTACCAGTAGCTTAAGTGTTTTTGGACTTTAATTCCTTCACTTTCTAAAGAGCATTTATCTTGTTGGGATATTATGAAGACTAAGGTAATTTAGATAAAATGACTCATCCAGTATCAGACACCAAGTATGCAATAGACAGCAGTCACTGTTATTATCATCAACTATGTCCAAAGACCCCATGTGACTCAAATAGGCCTTGGTGGGTATAATAGGATGCTATGGGAAGTGTCAGTGCTTGGGCAAATCTTTCCTATGCTGCTTTTTCTATGAAATAGAAGAGTGAAGTCAACATTCCTCAGCTATATGGGGGAACTAAAAAGCTAAGAATCAAACACCAACAATGTGCTTTCAGTCATGGCAGACATTGTTTTCTAGTTTTTATCTAATGTCTGGATGAGGGAACTGACCAAGCCTCATTGTGAAAGATGGAAGTTCCCAATGACAATCCTAGGTGCACTTGATTTTTTCAGAGGAGAAAACAATGACTCTTAGAGAAGGCAGAAGGATATCCTGCATCTGGGTCCAGCCCCTGTACCTTCTCTGCTACAGAGGCTGAATTTCATAAAGGGTACTGATTCACACCCAAGAGAAAGGAAACTTTAGATTTTAAAAATTCATCATTCCTGTTGTTTCATTTAAAAGGTTTTTCTAGATGAATGTAATGCTGCACACCTTCAATCTCATCACTCAGACACAGAGGCACTTTGAGGTCAGCTTGGTCTGCAAACTGAATATAGGCCACCAGAGAAGGCATAGTGAAACCATATATCAAATATTTTTTTTAAAAAAAGCTATTTTTTATCTACATACTTAGTTTTAGTATTTGACCCATGCTCCTAAAATCTATCCCTCTACTTTTCAATGATCCAAATTGTATAAGAAAACCTGATGTTCTACCCAAAGGTAAGCTGACAAATGACAAATGGACAGGCAACTAGGGAATCTATTAAGTTATACCACCTGTTACTCACTTTGCTGCAGGTAGGATTCCCCTCTGGCTTTCGGGCAGTCTCCTTCGATGTGGGCCAGGGCTCTTTGAAGTTGGATCTGAGCCTTTCTATCATCTGTTTGATGGACAAGCCCTTTTGCATAAGTTTGACTTTAAGGAGGGCCACGTCACATACCACAGGAGGTAAGTCAGCACCGTGTTCTCAGACTGCCCTGACCAGAGTAGAGCCTATCTATGTTAGTTCTCCTCCAGTGTGACTTTCATCTTCTTGAACCCAGAGCAGACCACAAAAATCATTTCTTTTTTCTTTCTCTATGGCCTACCCAGGTCTGTATATAGACCTGCAAAGTCACCTGAGAATGCTAAAATGAGATAATGAGGGTCAAGATCTCAAAGCCAAACATGGCTGTTTTCAAATACTGAATCTATCAGGCACTGTTTATCTTGACTGGTGAACTCTGAAAGGGAATTGGCCTCTAATTCTTTTATTTGTTATATGTATAATGAAAAAAAAAAAACATAGAACCTACTCATTGGGTTCATTACCATGACTACATGAGAATAAAATATTTAGCTCATAGTAAAAATGCAGTAGAAAGAAAAGCTGCTGTTACTGTTATGATTATTAGACTACTGATTATCTCAATTCCTTTCATTTTTTATCATCAGAAAAATCTGAGAAGGGAGGTGGTGAGGTGGCTCATCAGGTAAAGGTATACGCCACCACTAAGCCTGAATACCTGGGTTCAATATTCACATAGAAGGATAAAACTGACTCCAACAAATTTTCTTCTGAATTCTACATGTCAGTATACACACATACCATACGAACACACCACACTCTCTCTCACACACACATACACAATAAACAAACAAATAAATAAATAAATGTTAAAAAATTAAGGACTGGGAAAGATAAAAGTTATCATAAAGGAGGAAGGGACCAAGTATGACACAGAAACACCAGGTGGGGGCACAGAGAGAGGCAGAGAAATGAAGAGAAAGAGAGAGAAAGAGACACAGAGAGACCAAGAGACAGAGAGACAGAGACAGAGAGAGACACAGAAAAAGTTTTTTTTAAAAAAATAAGACTTATTTGCTTAAGGGCTGGAACAATTACTCAGAAGCTACTATAACAGAGAACCCAGGATTCAATTCTCAGTAGCATGGCAGTTACAGCTCACTATCTGCAATTCCAGACCAAGGGGATCTTATACTCTTTCTGGCCTCTGTGGGCAAGAAGTACACAGGTAGTACATGGATATACATCAGACAAAATACATATATAAATAATGATACTAACAATAATAGTTTTGATAATAATAACAACAATCAAAAGTTATTCCCAAAGCCATCATTCCAAGAAGTCCCCACACCATCACAGCAAATACCTTAATTCCTATTTGAATATTCAGTTCTGATCATCATAAATTTCAGGCATTTTAAAAGGACATCAAAGAATAAGTAAGGGGAAACTGGACATAGGATTTGAACTGTGACAAAAGAGAAGCAGAGCTTGACAATCATAAGCTTTTCTAGGGAAGAAATTTTGTAGTTTAGACAAAGCTTTCATATACCTTCTAATGTATACCTTCATATTCATTCATTTTCATAAAAGCACAAAATCAGAATTTACTTTGGCCTACACATGACAAACCATTTGCCATGTATTCTGGAAAATGGCTCAGCATATCAGCCTGTGTAAAAGAAAATTCAATAATAAATAAAGTGTAAAGTATACAATAAATTATAAAATTAAAGAGAAACACAAGAAGGTCAAAGTGATAATGATGAAAGGAATGTAATTCAACACATTGTGTCCTATGTAGTAATGAGTTACATGTGTGAACTATACATGCGTCTTAGTTTGTTTTCTATTTTTGTAATAAACATCATAACCAAAAGCAACTTGAGGAAAGAAAGGTTTATTTCATATTATACTTTACAGTTCATTACCAGAGGATGATGAAGGCAGGAAAAATCCAGGAAATAAAGTAGAGACTTTGGAAGAATACTGCTTGTTGGTTTTGCATGTTTCTTTCTCTCCCATCTTCTCTCTTCTTCTTCCTCTCCCTCCTTCTCCCTCCTACTCTTTTTATCTCCCTTCCCTTTCTATTTCCTCTTTGTCTCTACTTCCCTCTCTGCTTTCTTACAAAAAAAATTTTTTTGGAAATTTTATTTCATGTGTATGTTTGCCTGCATTTATAAATGTGCACAATATTCATGCAGTACCTGCAGAAGCCAGAAGAATGTGTTAAATTCTCTGGGACTGGAGTTACAGATGGTTGTGTGGTGCCATGTGGGTTCTGGAAATTGAACCAAGTCTACTTGGAAGAGTAGCCAATGATCTTAACAGCTAAGCCAACATTCTAATCTTCAGCCTGCTTTGTAATACCAACTTCCCAGTAGTGGTACTACCCACAGTGGGCTGAGCTCATCTTCATCAATCATTAATAGAAAAAAATCTCCATGGATTTGCAAACAGTCAATCTGATGGAAAGCATCTTCTCAATTAAAGTTTCCTTTCCCCAAAGATTCTAATTTATGTCAAATTGACTAAAACTACCCAGCATACTGTGGGACTGTGATATGATATGGGATCTTCACTTTGTCTGACTCTGACCAATGTGGGCTGAAACCCAGTACAATTACATATATCAATAACTTAACTTTCTGTGCCTCAGTTTCCATATTCATTACAGTCAATTAGAAGTCAATTAGAAGACTCAATATAAGCTATTTCTTTTTTTAGTCACCCCAATTAAGTGAGCTGATATTTCTCTTTATTCTTTTTGGGTTCATGATTCTGTTGATGAAAACACATTGAGTGACTCCCAGCTTCACATGTCGTGCATGGGTGGCCTAATTGTATCCTTTCCCATTTCTCAATGTCCTTCAGATTCATCCGCACTGATGCTTATGTCCGAGCAATGACTGAGAAGAGAATTGTCATAACAGAGTTTGGAACCTGTGCTTTCCCAGACCCCTGCAAAAATATATTTTCCAGGTTAATAAAACCAAACTGTATTTTATATCAGCTCCTTTTTGTTCCTGTAGCTTAAAAGTTGTTGACCTGGAAAATTCATTTGCTTCTACAGGTTTTTTTCTTACTTTCGAGGAGTGGAAGTTACTGACAATGCCCTTGTAAATATCTACCCAGTGGGAGAAGATTACTATGCCTGCACAGAAACCAACTTTATCACAAAGATTAACCCAGAAACCCTAGAGACAATTAAGCAGGTAGGACACTGTGTTCAGGAGACATTGCTCAAGCATGTAAAATTGGGAGCTTAGAATTAAAACATTAAGATAAATTTGACAGAAAGAATATATGAGGCAGATAAAGTTTCTACTTCTGGCTGGTCAGCAACTGCTAGACATGTAACATAGAATAAAATTTATTTCTTAATCTATAACATTTTAAATACTTACATATAGGAGAGGAAAACACTTAAAACACCTAACATTCACTCATTTGTAACATATATATTTTCTGAGACTTTTCCTTGTATCAAAAGTTTTGTAAGATGTAAATGATATATCAGTGAGTAACACAGCAATGTCTCTGACCTTTAAGGTATAATAGGCTAGCATGGATCCAGTACATATCATTGTTCAAAAATCATAGCTATTAATATTGAAAACCTGCCATTGGTGGTTCCAGGTGGTTCCAGATGGTTCCAGGTGCAACTATGTTGCACCAATTTGTCCCTTTTTGTAGATACTACTCATTAGAAATAAAGCTATGTTTTAAATGGAACAATATTGATCATAATATTAAAAAATGGTACATTGCAGTCATCTTGAGTATTACTTAAAATAGACACACAATCTCAAACAATTTGTATTAACACATTTTTGCAAAGTATTGAGCTTGTCTTTAGTAAGCTTAACCTTTATTTAGGGAAATCAAAGAGGCACACAATAGCAGAATTCAGAATGTGATGAATCTTAAGAAAATGTAAACCTAAGGAAAGCAGATACAAAAGTATTTCTCAAAGCAATTGTTTATGGTGAAAAAGAAAAGAACAAAATTCAAAGTCTAACATTTGATTTAAATACATGTAACTTCAGTGAATTTGGTAAAAGAACGTTCTAGAAGAAGAAGTTGCATGATTGACGATACAGCGATGGAAAAATAAGGGACATGTTTGCAGAAACTGAGAATAATCTTTTTAGGCTAGCTGCAGTTCTCTGTGGAAGCTATGGGCAGAAGATGGCTCAGCATTGTAGGGCTACTCCATACACTGTAGAGGCTTGATGGTCCTGATCTTTTTCACTAAACACCAGAAATGTCCTTGGTCACTATGCAACTCAAAATTGCTCTGATATTTCAAGTAGAAGGCAGTAATACTTTAAACTGGGAACTAGTCATCTAGAAGTGTAGGTAGTATCAGAGAGAGCAGTGGAGCACAGTATGGCGAATTTGAAAGCCTGAATAATGGACTATAAATCTGAGATAAACTGTTTTCCTGATGGAAAATTACTGAAAGTCATTGCTTAAGGAAATTATATAAGCAGTTATACTTTAAGGTGTTTACTTAGGAATGGTAGGACAAGGGAGATAAGGGCTTTCTAGGGGACCAGTCATGGAATTCAGGACTATAATCAGCATTAATGTGATATTTATTTCAAAGAGAAGAAAGGAGTTTGAATATCCTGCCATTGATAACCTCAACTTCAGCCTCAATACAGTACTCCTATCCTGTTCATAGTATATAACTGAAACTGACAGGAGCCCCAAGAGTCTTCATTTGTTCCACAGGTTGATCTTTGCAACTATGTTTCAGTCAATGGTGCCACTGCTCATCCACATATTGAAAGTGATGGAACTGTTTACAACATTGGCAATTGCTTTGGGAAAAAATTTTCAGTTGTCTACAACATTGTTAAAATCCCTCCACTGCAATCAGGTGAGTTTGTAATCTTTCCTCCTGTAGGGGAAAAGTGTTCCTATCATGAAGAAAAGTTTCTGGAAATATACGTTCTAGATCATAGAATCAAGATTACTCTCACACTCGATAAGATATTCTGTCATTCCTATCCTACCAGGAGAATAGTATCCAGAGCCAGGACAGTAATCAATGGTGGCTTCAAAATCCAGAAAGCAAGTGGCCAAGTTTTATTCTACAATGTTTCAAAATCTAATGCATATGTGTATTTAAATATTATTTGGGTTTAAATTTAACAAATATTAATTGAGCACTTATTCATATGCCAACCAAAATCTTGAGTTCCACTTTGGGTAGACTGACTGAAAAAAACTGAGAAGTGAGGCCATTGCCATTATTTAAGAGTTTTCTTTTAAATATTACTTTCTCATTATAAACTTTAGTATGCATTGTAATTATTGTATAGTACGGGTGGAACTCGCCTCTTCCACAAATGGGTTCGCAGAAACTCTACTCAGGAGGGAGTACAGGTACAGAAAAATGACAAATAAACAAAATAGTTCGCTCTTCTATGGAACCCAAAAAATGGCACTCACAGTTACGCTTTAAAATGACACAGATAGAACACGCTTTAGAAATAAAGCACAAGAATGTTTTTAACAGGAGAATTAACAGTATACATATTAAGAAGAGAAAAGGGGTAAGAGAGAAAGACTGACAATGTACATTGCCAGGGGAGAACACACCAAAAAGAAGGAACTTCCACTGACAAAAACTTTCCTGTAGTTTAAAAAGCCAATGCAGTTTTTGGTATGTAGATGTTGGTCAGGTCTTGGAAAGAGCCAGTTTGATATGTAGATGTTAGTCACATGTAGATGTTAGTCACTCCTAGAAAGGAGCCAGTGTACTTCCTCTTGAGGCTTGCAAGCTTTTTGACACAATGACCCATCCAGGTGTGCTAATTCTCTTTTTAGTTTCTGTCTGTTAAAGGCTTATTTCTCTCTTCCTGGGAGGACCAACACCCACTCTTGAAATGACTTTTACAATGTACTAGCAGTATTCATAGATAGTTCCTACACATGCCAGTACTTAAAGGCCTGCAAGGTAATTACAATTACTTATAAGTAAAATGGCTGCGTTCCTTTCTCGGCCATCAATACCCAGCTCAGGTATTAATTTAGATATCACTACTAGGCCATGCAGACATTATTATTATTGATGAAAGGCTTTTTTGTCACCATTACAGCAGAGAGGAGAAGAGGTCAAAGTAGCTGGTAAGCCAAAAATTCCCTGGCCAGATAGTCCAGAACTTTGTCATGCAGACTGCAGTCAGTGCAAGGATATTCATGGGCCCCAAAAGCACAGAGCTATTGATAGCACGCATCCATACTGTAGATTTGAGGAACTTTACAGTACCATGAGGGGGGTTTGCCCACACTAAAACATTGCTTTACTTCTCCTGACCCTTACTTGTTGTAAGGTATGACTCCATAGTACTCTTCCCTAAGCACTGTTCAAATTTGCTGCTGTTTGGATTTTCCTAGCTTAGTGCAGCTTCACAATGAAGGAAAGTCAGCAGAACATGGGAAGATCTGGGAAATGAGACCAGTCTCTTAAAGAAGAGCTACTTGGTGTTCCTTAGGTGGGAGAAGCACCTCCTCCCTGGAAGAGATTGAAACTGTTTCTGATTGTAAATGACAGGTTGAAGAAAAAAGAGCTTATTGAAGTCTAATGAAAAGGATACCCTGCCTAGGTATCAGAGAGAAACCAAAAAGAGAGAGAGAGGTCTGCAGGGAGGAGGCGCTCCACCCTAAGAGTCTATAAAAAGTCCTACCCAGAGCCCAGAGTGTAATCTTCCCTATGGCCCCAATAAGAGCAGTTTGCTTGTTAAAATCAAGTTTATGGGGTTGTCCTTGAATTCTGTCTGTGACTGGTGCATCTTTGTTCCCATGTCAATCTGTAACTTTTTTCCATTCCACCAGGTTCACTCAGATATGTACCTGTGTTTTTCTGTTCAGGACTTAAGCTGCTGCTTTCTCATCCTCCATCTCAATTCTCTAGCTGATTTCTTTCCAATATGTACAATTCTTTGTCCTTACCCCTGAAGGAACTTTGTGAGGCCCTTAGGTGACCATCCCTCACTCAAGACCACCTTAACAACATGAAATTACACTAAGATATCCCAATGAGTGAGAAGATGAAAACAAACTCTAAAAAAGTCCACATCTGAAAATGTATGATTTTGCTTGTATAAGCTGTTTGAAATGCCTTATATGAAGGAGGAGGAGGAGGAGGAGGAGGAGGAGGAGGAGGAGGAGGAAGTTGTTGTTCACTGTCTTTAAAACAACTTTATTAAGAAGAAAAAGTTGTTGTTGTTGTTCTAAAGTCTTTAAAATCACTTTATTTCAGACAAGGAAGATCCACTAAAAAAATCAGAGATTGTTGTGCAGTTCCCTTGCAGTGATCGGTTCAAGCCATCTTATGTACACAGGTAATCTGAAGGACAGCTCAAATTTAAAGACCTTCTTTTCCTGCCTTTGATACCAGTCTTGATCAGGACAGTTCCTTGTAGAAAAGTAAGTTTAAAGCTAATTAATTTCATGTAAGCATTGAAGATCCAAGTAACTAAATATACCTATTTAGTTAGATCTATTTTTTTGTAATTTGAGAACTTGCCCTCCAATTTACAAGCCTATTTGTGTTTTGAACAGTTTTGGTCTGACTCCCAACTATATCGTTTTTGTGGAGACTCCAGTCAAAATTAACCTTTTCAAATTCCTTTCTTCATGGAGTCTTTGGGGAGCCAACTACATGGACTGCTTTGAGTCAAATGAAAGCATGGGGGTATGTCCAATTGATTTGTTAAATTGTAATTTTGAGGAAAGTATTTTATAATTTTTTCCTTTTTAAGTCTATCAAAATATTTCCTTACTTTTACAGGTTTGGCTCCATGTTGCTGACAAAAATGGAAGAAAATACTTCAATAATAAATACAGAGCCTCCCCTTTTAATCTTTTTCATCATATCAATACTTATGAAGACAATGGGTTTCTGATTGTGGATCTCTGTTGCTGGAAAGGGTAAGAAAAGATATTGGATAAATGCCCTATCTCCAGTTTCTTCTGGAAACAAAATGCTTTAATAGAGATTCAAGCCCCTGGTTGTTTAATGTGAACCACATATGAAAAGGAAAGCAGTATGAAATAGTAATAGTAAAAAGTATAATTGATAATGACCAGAGAGTTTAGAAAATCAGAAGACTGACTATCAGAACTATAGTTAATACTGAAAACCAACTATATCTGAACCAGACCTGAGAAGGAAAGGTTCTGTGACATAAAAAGTAAGTTTAAACTTTAAAAGGTCTCTCTGGAGCCTTGAACCCTCCCTCATTCTGAATAAGAGAAACAAACATGCTATTATCAGGCTAGTCATTAAAAATTCATTGACTTCTAAAGACAAAGAGTAGAGACAGTAGATCAGAACAAAGAGTATGTAAGGCTGCTGTTACTGCATGAGTAACAGCAGCATTTTTCCCTCACTGAGTGGGAGGAGAAAATGGTGCTAACACTCTGCCAATAGCGGTCTGAGTTGTGGCCTAAAAAACAACCAGATATATATGCTTTCAAAGTCATGAATCATCTCTAAATTTGTAATTGGTAATTTGTAATTGTAATTTGTAATTGGTTAGGTGTGGCAAAGCATGCCTTAAATTCAGCATTTGGGAGAAGAGGCAGATGATCTTAAGTTCAAGGCCAATCTGTTCTACATTAGGCCTTGCTTCAAAACAAAACAAGACAATTATTCATAATTGTTTTCATGCTTGATTTCATTGCTTTCACAGGTTTGAATTTGTTTATAATTACTTGTATTTAGCCAATTTACGTGAGAACTGGGAAGAAGTGAAAAAAAATGCCATGAAGGCTCCTCAGCCTGAAGTCAGGAGATATGTACTTCCTTTGACAATTGAGAAGGTAACTTCCTTTACAAGGATTTCACATATAAAGTGTTTTGTCTGTCTTGGAAATTGTCAGGTTTATAAATATGAAATTTCATATCTTGGAGGAGTGTTAAAAACACTAATTAAACCTCTCATTTTACAAATGAAGAAACTGAAGCTAAAATGAAAAAATGGTGTGATTTAGAAAAGATGACTTCCAGAGAGCCCAGATGAGATGTAGTTTTCTTGTTTCTAATTCTTTGGCTTTTGCAGTCACAAAATCCCTTTGAAAGCATGCTCCCTTATTAACTGTAGAATAAGTGATTCCTAGCATCATTTGTCAACTGTGTAAATACTCTAAATAATTTTAAATTCTGGAGAAATGAAGGATCAGAAAGTGTTCTTGCAGGGACTCAGTCCATTGACAAAAGAGAGTTATTTTTCTATAATTCTGAAGATGCCATTAGAGAAAAAATAATAGTAGACAGTTGTAAGGGAGTTCAGAATATTCCTCTGAAGGTTTGGTAACTGAAATAAATGCATAGGTACATTGGCAAGAAAAGCAGCATTCAAATTTATTAATGTGTATACAGGAACCCTATAAAACATGAAACATGAAAGTTAAATTTTAAATACTCTCTTTATAAGGTAAAAGAATTTAGGGATCTGTGAACACTATAGAGGAGGAGTGATTTTCAGAGGAAGTAAATACCCTGGAGAGTAGATGGTGTCTGAAACTAAGATCCTCTGGGTCCCATGTGTGTCTTCCTCTGTGATGTGAGTTCAATATTCCTTGGGCAATGACTGGCTTAAAGGTAATTTTGAGACCCTGTTAAGTAGAAAAGGTGACTTGGAAAAAAAGCCCACTCTGAACATACTGTTAACCATCTATTCAGAGTTCAAAATACAGTAGGAATTGACTTGTCCGCACTACCATTAAGAAATTAGGCTTTTAAAGGGACTTTGTGACTTAAAATTATTCCAGGTGGGTGCACTTTTTAATGGGGGAAGATAAGAAGTTTTTATTTTGTTGCTGAATATTAAATGGAAAAGTAGAGGTGGTGGTTGATAACTTGAACCTTGAGATTCAGAAGCAAGGAGAGATGTTGTATAGGCTACTTTAAAATAATCTGTGAGGGCACAAAAAGATGAGTATGAGAACTGTACATTCCAGAAAAAAAGAAATTATTTAATGGGAGCTTGTTATGGCAAAATGAGTTGAGAGAACTTGGTAAGGATATTATGTGTATTAATTATGGTTCATTAAGAATATCAGGGAAGGATGAACTGGGAGAGAGGAGGGAGGTGGAGAGAGGTGGAGAATTGCTGAAATGATGTATCTACTGCAAGAATGAGAAAGATTAGCTCTGGTTAGGAAGATAGATATATAGGATATAGGTACATATAGTTGGTGGGTGGTAGATAAGGCAATAGGAATCTTTGATTCTTACTTTCATTTGTTTCAGAGGAAGATAAAGCATCATCATCATTAAATGTGAAGGTGGTGTGGGAGGTTTAAAAGGAGAGGAGATTGTGGAGATAAGTAGAGTAAGACTATGTAGAGGTAGTAAATGAAGCAGTAAGATTTGTGGTCATATAATTTAAAATTAAAAATTTTAAATTAAACCAATTAACATGACTGTGTGTTTGAAGCACTTAAATTTAGAATCAGAGGTACAAATGTGGAGATGATAGATAATCTCATTGAACTATGGTGTAATTTTGACAAATAAGTTTGATAAAGAAATAAAGAGATTAAAGAAGTATCTACAAGTAGCTCTATACCACTCTTATTCCCTGTACAGTCATTATTTCTTCCTGAGTTTTAAAGTCTTGTTCTTATTTTAATCTCAAGTCAAATTTTGACTTCAGTCTGTTCTCAGGCTTTGTCTTTCTGACTTACTAAAACAGAAACTTTCCTCTGCTCATTTGACATTGACACCCTCACTGTCTTGTATTCTGAGTCCACTGTAACACCCTGTCCTTCCTACACACAGGTGACTGCCACCTATGATCTCCTTTATGCCCCAGCATTAAAAAAGTCCTTGATTATAATGCTTTCATGCAGTTTCCCAAATTCTACATTCACATGCCATATGGGCCATTTCAGCTCTTCTTACAGCTGTCCTCCCAACACCTAATAAAGTTCTTGGTCTACAGGAAGTGCTCAATAAGTACCCATGAAATAACCAACTGACCAAGATGTTTCTACTTGGCATGATTATTGGCATGGTAGTATTATTAATAGAGAATTTGTTGACTTTTAGACACACTCAGCATGGTGCCTAGCACATAAATAAATAAGTAGTCATGAAACTGACTTGCTTAACTGACTGACTACATGGAAGAATGATCTTTTAGAACAGGACAATGTCATATGCCATCTTTTCTGAAGTCTAAGACTATTATCTGGAATTTTAAGCTAATCAATATGGCTGTCACACTGAAGTAGAGGCAGTAGAGACATTTAACTCTGAACAATATATTTCCAGTGGGTTACTTATAAACTACCAATATACCATCTAAGAGACTTTCAAGGCTGATGCAATAGCCAGCCTCCTAGCCTGCTTTTTGTTGTGTTGTTCCTCTTTGCATGGTGACTTCTGGGGAAAAAAGGAGGCAAAATTTGGGAAGTGTGAATTTATGGATACTTGAATTTTCTTCCCTGCTCACTGAGGTCTCTGTTATTTTCTTTTTTAGGCTGACACAGGCAAGAATTTGGTCACACTCCCTCACACAACTGCCACAGCCATTTTGTGCAGTGATGAAACCATCTGGCTGGAGCCTGAGGTTCTCTTTTCAGGGCCCCGTCAAGGTAAAATTATCTAAAGAAAACATCACTGAGAAGAGAACAGATGTTCTACTTAAAAGTTTTCCTTTATCTGTGTTCTGTTTTAAAGCCTTTGAATTTCCTCAAATCAATTACCAGAAATGTGGGGGGAAACCTTATACCTATGCATATGGACTTGGGTTGAATCACTTTGTTCCAGACAAGGTAATGAAGCACTTTACAATCACAAAATAAATCTTTGAGTCATATGCTAATCAAGTAAAGAAGCTCATTATTAACCAATTGCTTTTTCTTGGGCACAAGCAGCTCTGTAAGCTGAATGTCAAAACTAAAGAAATCTGGATGTGGCAAGAGCCGGATTCTTACCCATCTGAACCCATCTTTGTTTCCCACCCAGATGCCCTGGAAGAAGATGATGGTAATGAAAGCTATGAGCGTGTTGGAATTTCCCTTTGTGCTAAAATTCTGTGTGTTTGCCATTAGGAAAGGTGTTTAACTGATTATTTCCCAACATTCATGTGAAGAGTACAACACTCAAGAATTGAAATTTCTTTGAAAGTGATTTTCATTTGTGGTCAGGGATTGTTGATTGTTAAAAATAACCACATTAAAACACCTTCTATGTCATAGTGGAACTCTTAGTGGAAGGGATGATAAAAGGGCATGATGGTAAACGTTCTAGGTATTTGGCTTTCCTCACCAAAATATATTTCTTAAAAAGCAGATAGAGTTCTAAGAATGGAAATAGAGTAATCTAGCAGATCAATGAATATACAGCTCTGGGAGTCTAGTTTTTGTTTGTTTGTTTTAATAAGCTGGAAACTAAGAAATAATCCAGAGCCTTGGCATACAATAGAGCAACTGCATTACATAACATCAGTCTCATTTAAACATTAATGCTAGGGGACCTGAAGAGCTGAGTCAGTGGTTAAGGGCACTGCCTGCTCTTGTCGAAGACCAGATTCAATTTCTAGTACCCACATTATGTCTTACAACCAGCTATAACTGTAGATTTAAGTTATCATCACCCTCTTCTGTCATCTATGAGCACTAGGCATATGTGAGACGCACAGATATTCATGCAGGCAAAACACCCATACACTTAAAAATATTAAAATAATTTTAAAACATTAATTCAAGGACAGGGAAATATATTTTACTCTGCGGGATTAAAATATTAAAATGTGGGAAACCATAGAAGAGTGAAATAAATAATTATTGGGCCATTTTCTGATAAGTAGTTTTTACATTTATACCACTCATTCCAAAGCGTAAAAATGCATGTTTTTGTTTTGTCTGAAAGAAGTAAACTTACATATAGATCTTTAAAACTTTTAAATCAGAAAACTATATTATAGCTATAATTTTCAAGTTTATGTTTTACTTGACCATAAATTTTTGTAGTAAATAGAACAAGAGCTATAAATTTGGATTGCAGGTAAGAACATAGATTCATTAACTTAGTCAACAGTGATGAGTTTCTATTTTGGTCTAGTCATTGTAGTAAGATACTGTGGATACAGCTGTAAGAGAGACAGATAAGATCACTCCCTTCCTGGTGGTGGTGCTTGTCTAGGAAGAAAGAGTTTAGAGAACTCCTTCAAGTGGTCATATAGCCAGCTAACTGAAGAGCCAGAACAAGCCAAGTCACATGGTTTTCTATATTTGTTAGTGTAATACCACCTTACTACCTATATAATTTGAATGCCAGATAATCTTAAGACCTAATTTTAAATACTCAAAACTTCCTTGTTTCTAATTAACAGGTGTGGTTCTGAGTGTGGTGGTGAGCCCTGGAGCAGGACAAAAGCCTGCATATCTATTGATTCTGAATGCCAAAGACTTGAGTGAAGTTGCCAGAGCTGAAGTGGAGACTAATATACCTGTTACTTTCCATGGACTGTTCAAAAGATCATGAAAAAATTCCAAGCCAGCAGTAAGTCAGTGAGTAAAATGACTTGTTGCCAGGCCTGGAAACCTGAGTTCAGTTTCTGGGATTCACATAGTGAAAGGACAGAACTTACTCCGAAGTTGTCCTTTGACCTCTACGCACACACCATGGTACATGTGTATTATTATAGCATGTGTAATATATATATGTAATTTTTAATTTAAAAAAAATAAATCACCAACATATTCTAGCAAGATATGTTTCTAATGGCAAAACCAAGAAGGCCAGCTAGCTCTAAATCTACAATCAAATTCTGTTTATTTTAGCTTGCTATAATGGTTTTAAGCTGAAGATGTATACAATTTTACAGTATATTTTGGAAATCACTAAGTTGAGCAAGTAGTCCATTTAGAAATGAAGTGCTTATTTAGGTGATGATACTTTTTCTGTGAGATAGACAATAGCTGAAAAATTATTTTAAACATTTAGTAATCAAATAGGAAAAGAATGTGAACTTTTTAAGTTGCCTTTTCTATTAAAAGATGTTTTAGGAAGCTGTCTTTCTACATATTTCACATTATTTTTTAACATTTAAAAAAACAATCTTTATACTTGATTTGTATTTAGCATTGCTCAGTCAAGGAAGACACTTACTACTTACTGTTGAAGTAAACATTTCTCTTAGACCTGGGAATGCCATCCAGGACAGGATAGTAATTATATATAAGTAATTGTTAAAGAATTCTCAAGCTCATTTAGTTTTTTTTTTATTGCATACTATACTTTATTCCATTTAATGTAAGCAATGATTATTTCTGATTTTTCAATGAGAAAAACATGTGTATAGATAACTTCAGCCTCCCATCAAATAATGTTTCAAAGGATTAAATTAAATATTAAAGGCTTATGTCATTAGTGAAAGTATATATGTTAATATATTAGTCATCCTTCTTTAAAGGAACAAAATTGATAGAGTGAACTAATTTATATGGTAAGGTAAGAGAAATTAACATATAAATTCAGATTAAGTTAATTAAAGAACCTGCTTTTTAAGGAAAAGCTACCCACTTGAGAGACTGAGAGAATCATGACCCTTGTAGCAACAAATGAATATATTTTATATTTTAAGAAGGAAAATTTTAGCTGAATTAGTATAATTCTACTTGATAATGAGAAGTTATACTTAAAACAACAACCTGCTTATAGGTAGATCTTTTTTTTTTCCATTTTGGGTATCTCATAGTCACTTTAGCCAATGAGGGAAAGACAGTAAAACATCTGATACTCAAGAGTATAGAATTCCCTGGTGGCAGTAGCTTCCATCCTCATGAAGTAGTTCTGCCATGGGCCAGCAATGCAGCTCCAGGAGGTGAAGCGGTGTGGGTCTGGGAATGAAAAGAATTCCTGGAAGCACATAGCAGAGGCTGTAACTCAGTTTATTGTGTACCTCAGGGTCATATATATAGTGAGAGGAAGGGTCTCTAGTATCCAGGTATGTCAGGGAAAACCCATTGGTTAGGACAGCGCAGGTACAACAGCCCCACTTAAATGTTAGGGCTTGCAGCCTGGACCTAGGTATTTTACCAGGGACCAGAGGGAAAGATCTTATATGGTCATATTGGGAGAAATGTTGCAGCTCCAGATAAATAATTTGCCAGGTCACACACCTTTGAGGGGATTCCAAGCATACTTCTTCACTTCACCTCAGCTCCAGGACAGCCCCACATAAGAGGTTATTTGTTGTCTGAGTATAAACCTGTGATCCTAGTACTTAGGAAGCTTAGGCAGGAGGATCACAAATTCAAGTTTCAGGGCAACTGGTCTATTATGTAGACCAAAACCTTACATCAGAATCAGATACACACAAAAGAAAGAAAGAAAGAAAGAAAGAAAGAAAGAAAGAAAGAAAGAAAGAAAGAAAGAAAGAAAGAAAGAAAGAAAGAAAGAAAGGAAGGAAGAAAGAAAGAAAGAAAGAAATTAAGGAAGAAAGAGAAGGAAGTAATCAGTAACTAGTAATTGCCTCCTTGTAGACAAAATCTCTGTTCTATATTCTAAGCAGAAAATGCAAACAGATGTCAGTGAGAATCTATCTTCTAAAAATCCTATAGCAGTATGATTTCAATACTACAAAATCTAACTAAGGAATAACATACCATGGTTTCTTATATTGGCTTGATAGGAAGAATGGTGGTTTGAATAGGAAAGACCACAATGGGTTCCAGTATTTGAATGCTTGGTCATTAGGGAATGGAGTTACTTGATATTAAGAAGTGCAGCCTTGTTGGATCAGGTGTGTCCTTGTTGGAAGCAGTATGTCACTGAGGATGGATGTTGTGGAATTTTATTTTTAGTTATGTATAAAATAATTGTTATGTGCACTGTTGGGACAAAGGCTGCCTAGGCTTTGGCGTTCTGTATTGTCTATGGTGTTGGATTTATGTGGGGGATGTTTGATTACTGGTGATATGCATGTGCTATCAGTAGAAGAGAGGATTTCTGTATCAATAAAAACACCTGAGCTAAGACACTCAAGGTTCCACTGTACAGTATGGCATTTGGCATGATAGTGATTCCCTCTGCAGAGATCTGGCAGGGTTTGCATATATAAAGCACTTCCATGTCTTCTTTGGTAAGTCACCATAGCATGGACTAGTACAAGTGATACCCAACATGGCAAGACATCACACCAGCTACATCCAACATGGGGGCAAGGAAGAAAGAAAAAGAAACTCCAGACCTCAATAAGTCCTTTTTTTCCCTGCAAATTTGACTACAAGCAGTCTGGATAAAAAGCATCTGCTACAGTAATGAGAACTCCATCCAACCAGGGACCCTCTCTGCAGACAAGGTTACCAGTTGTTTTTCCTGCAAACCATACTCTATCTTAACATTTGGAAAGTGATTCCTCAGGGTCAGCACACAGAAGCTGTCTTCCAGAGCTGGCTGATGTTGTGTATTGTGCTGGTAGCTAAGCTTAGTTCTGTAAGAGTTACCCAGGTGGTACTGGTTTTGAAGGCGTGAAGGGGCCATGGAGAACAACTGAGGTTGGGATTCTGAGAGACCAAGAGAAGCCGTTGGTGAAGGTGCTGTCTCATTAGTAGTCCAAGGCCCAAATTGAAGGGGTTAAGCAGAGAAGTTGAGGTTTGGAACCATGAAGAGAGCTCAGGAGAAGCCATTGGTGAAAGTGAAGCCCTGTTGCAGCAGAAGACCCCCAGCATTCTGAAAATGCCAGTACCATGGGACAACCACAAAGAGCAGCAGCAGCAGCAGTGGAGGGGGTGCCAGCCAGAACCTGGAGGATAAGCTGTGTGTGCTGCAGAGAGCAGAGCAGAGAAGTGATCCAAGCCCTTTGGAGGAACTCAGAAGGTCATGAGTGAATTCCAGATAATTGGACATTGATACTGTTTTTCTGCTGTTCAAACACATTGTGAAAGCTTGATAGATGTTTGGTATCATTTGGTCCTGTGCATTAGCAAACCTCAGTAAATAGTTTTGCTGGAGTAGTGTTAAGTTGTGTTTTAAAGATAAAGCAATTTTTTTACATACAGAAAAGGGGAATTGTTGTGGAAGTTTATTTTTAGTTGTGCTAAAAATAATTGTTTTTGTGCACTGTTGTAAAAAGGGATGCATAGATCCTGGCATTTTGTATTGTCTGCAGGTGTTGGATTTTTGTGGGGGATGCTTGATTGCTTATGCTCTGCACCTGAGGAGTTCTGAACGGATAAAAACACCTAAGATGCTCAGGATTCCACTGTGAGTGTGGCATTGGCCATGACAGTGCTTCCCTCTGCCGAGGTCTGGCAGAGCTTGCAGATATGAAATATGACTCCTTGTGCCTCTTAGTAAGCCACATCAACATACAACTACAGATTTCAAAGAAACTCAGGTCATCCAGTTTAGCAGCAAGTACCTTTACTGACTGAGCCTTCTCATCAGCCTATCTCATGGTTTTATTTGAAACAGGGTTTCACTATGTACTTAGGTGGGGTTTGCCTTGAACTTGCTATGCAGCCCCAGATTGGGCTCATATTCACAGGCTTCATGCCTTCATCTCCATGCTGAGATTACAGAGGTTTATTACCATATGCATCATTTGGGACGGATATAGATCTTATTTCTACACAGAACTGTTATAGGGATACACTAATCATTGATACCTGGGGGTCTCTTACATTATAAATCATCTTCATGATTAGCTCTATCCTCTAAGTACCATATAAAATTAATTTAGAACCATTTATTTTTTTAAGGAATTATTACTTCTTGCTAACAAATACATACTGGAAAAATAAAAGATAAAAGTGTCTTCAGAGATTACAGAATAGTGAATCATATTTTTGGTTCACTGAGTGTACATCCACTTTAGTGCTGAAAACATCATTCTCTTCATAATTTATTCACAAGTGTCATTACAACACAGAAACATTTTACAGACTACAATTGAGTAGAAAATGAACTAAAGAAAATGACCCTGTTCTTTTTAAAAAAAAAATATTGTAAATGGCTGTATATAGTTGCCAAAATATCACCATGGGAGAGTTCATTCTTTCTTTGAGAACAGCAGTTTCTTCAGATGATATTAAAGACCTCTAAGTCTGATGACTCCCAAGGACAAGCCAATAAAAGAGATGACTCATTTTCCAGATTTCATCAGTGAATCACCGTTGAGATCATCCTTACTTAATCTGAGCTTTTCAAATATATGAGTCACCACACAAGTCTCTGCATTCTAAATTAAAAATGAGAATAGAATGGGATACTTGTGAAGTAGATAGATCCTAAGGGTTCTTTTCTATGAAACCAGGGAAGTTTGCCTGGACTGTAAGAATGGGGATGGTACAGCACATATGTTCTAAATAGGCAGCTCATAATCAAGTGTACCCCATGACAGCCACATAGTACTTTCATGAAAAAAAAAGTTCATTTCCTGCAGTTAGAAGCTGGAGGGAACTCTGAGCCATCTGCTGAAGCCACAGAATCCAGAGATACTTCTTGGTATGAGAAAACCTGTCAACAAAGATTTAGGTGTTTTCTCCTTTTATTAGAAATATTGCTGATTGAAATTACATCATAATAAACTTGCTGTTTCCAGGAAGATGCCCAAAGCCAAAAATGAGCAAACCAATCTCTAGTCACAGCTCTTTTGGTGTTCTCAACACCAGTGACCATCTCACATCTCCCACATACATTGTCCACATGCTTTCTAGATTTCTATAACTCTGTCATTATTTGGAGTCATTCCAATTCTGAAATATTAAATTGAAATATTTCACATGCTGTGTTTTCTTTTTTCCTCTCCCCTCCTTGGAGTTGATAGCTAGGGCCTAACATTCTTATTCAATTATTGGAGTTATATTATTTTGCACATTAATTATTACAGAACTAATAATAGCAAGTAATAGCAATTAACAACAACTCTTATCATTTATTGAATTGTTAGTTAATGCAGAACCTGTATTATGGATTTATAATATTTAGTGATGATTTCTACCATTTAGCTACAGAGACTAGATGAACTCAGGGTCTTACCTGTCCATGCTCAGTCCTTCCTAGATCATGAGCCTTTTATACCTTTCTATATCAACCATGTTGCATTTTTTTCTAATCTGTGCTATGCTTTTATATGGCATTTTAATTTTTAAGGAAGAATTATTGTGATATTTCAGCCTACCTTTTCCTGCCCTGTTTTTGTGTTACCAAGGATGAACCATCTGCTATGATCTGCATGCCTGCTAATTTCTAACTATAGCAAGACCATTTCTCCTAAAACACTTGAATATGACAGTGGACTTCTATGCTTTTACTCTGTAACAGAACAAATGAAATGATGGCGCATTTTACAGTCTACTTGGTTAATTTCTTGTGTGCTTGGCAATTTTATTGTTTTTTCTTTTATATTTCTCTTTTTCTGAGATGACAAAAGAGATTCCATAATAAAATTGTGACAATTCCTATAATTAAAAAAAGAAAGAAAGAAAGACGATCTTAAATATTTCTAGCCAAGTTGAACTTTCTGGAGGACCAAGAATGGCAATTTGAAAAACAGTCAGGCTATGCTAAAATTCTAAACCTCATATATGCAAATATGGCACCCAAAAAAAATACTCTAAAAGAACTTTTCTCCTTTGTCTCCTCATTGTCTCTTCCAAGATTAATCTAATTGTTAATTTTAGCCTCGGAAATCCTTCAATAAAAGGAAGTCACAAAAGGGGACTGTCAGGATAAGAGACCTGGCTTGTTCCCCTGAGGGGTCCTCACCCCATATAATCTTGAAAATACACATTTCCTCAAAATCATTTTCCTTCAGCAGAAAAGCAGTTCTTAAACTGTAGGCTCGGTGGATGAGCTCAGGCTTTCAAAATCTCCCTAATGATTATAATTCAAACATCAAATGGGTTTTTAATTTTCTTTCTGACAAGGCTGTTTCCTAGTCCTCTTCAGGAGCTCCTATTGTTCAGACTTGACAGGATTCTCTGTTAGAAATTACCCACTCAGCATCTTCATTAAAATGCAAGGCTGCCAGATACATCTGCATGCATATGAATTAAGTGTCTATAGAATAATTAACTTATGAATAACACATCTCTGAGCATGATAGTTCCTGAATAGAGAAAAAGTGTTATTTATGAACCCAGCAATTTTATATTATACTAAAAATAAGTGGCAATAACAACTGTTATTTAAGGATTCATTACTTTAAATTATTTGCCTGTTATCAGCTGCACTTTTAATAAAATGGTAATTTACAATAGAAAATGGATGTAAACTTTAATGCTGTTTTTTTTGTTTTTTTTTTTTTGTTTTTTTTGCTTTGCTCAAATGGCCACCCTTTTGGTTATAGGAGTTTCATAAATTGATACTCTTCTCTTAGATCTGTTATAAACATAAAGCCTTTAGGATTAGAGCAATTTAACATTCCTGGCTTCAAACTATTAGTCACATATGAAAGTAATCAATCAGTAGATAGTATTTGAAATATTATAATACCTATTATATGTATACATACACATATACATCATATATATATCATCACACACACACACACACACACACACACACACATACATATATACAAGTTGCCAGAATCTGATTCACAACTCCTATACATGCTGTTTTTAAGTGGTCCTTTGTCTTTAGTTCTCAAATAACTTCATAACAGCTCTGGAGCAATGAAGGAAAGGATAGCCTTCTTGTAATTTATAAGCCTCCTTTAAATCACACCTAAGTTTATGTTAATCAGATAAATTTTGGGGAAGTCCAAAGAGAATGATAGGATGGGGCTAGTTTCCAGGACAGACAACTATGTGCTTAGAGAGTTGGGATTACTACAAAACTCTACCTCCACGGAGCTGAAGGTTAAGTTGATAACCAATAGCCCATGGTTTCATCAATCATGCCTATGAAATGAAGCCTCCATAAACTCTGGAGAGGACTGAGTTTAGGAGAGCCTCCAGGCAAGTAAGCAAAAATGCACTTACATAGTGGGTAAGTGGCTCTTCCCAGATCTGGACAGAAGTTCTGAACTCTTGGGAACTCAGCAAATCCCACCAATTGCTTCTTCTGTAAAACGTGGGTAAATGTAACTAGTGTTTCCTTGAGATCTGTGGCCTGCTCTGGCTAAGAAAACTCACCAATTTAGAGCCAGTCTGTTAGAAATTTCAGGCCCATTCCTGGAACTGTTATCTAAAGTGGGGGCAAGTTTTGTGGAACTGAGTTCTCAACTTTGGGGAACTGATGTTATTGTCAGATAAATAGTCTCAGAATTAAGTTTATTCATAAGTCATCCAGCTCTTCATAGATTCATAGATTCAATGTTCTGTGTTCTATGTATAGGGACACACACACACACAAACACTTTAAATCATTCTATATTTGAGTGTGCTGAAAAGGGGGGGGGGACAATTGATTTTTGTGTTGTTTCACTTTTCTGTGCTCTCTATCCTGAAATAGTTCCTAGACTTTGAAGAAATATTCTAGGAACTAGAGGTGAGGTTTCCTGAATCAATCCCTCCCCCATTTGCAATGTGTCAAGCAGCTTCTCTTTTTCTAAAGGCTTAGTAATGACTACATTCTGAGTGTATCCTACAATTAAACTTTATTGTAACTTCTCCCACTGCTCAATGTTTAGCTCTCCCTCCTAGAGACCTTCACCCTGGTATTTGGTTCCTTAAATCCCAGAAAGTAAAAGGAAGACAGAAGGCAGAGGGAAGATTAGAGAAAAAAAGGAGACATAGGCTAAGCTGAAAGGAAAAACAAAATTTTCAATTCCCTTTTAACCTCATCCAGATGTTTCTGACAATTGTCTTTCTCAGCCGCAATTGTTTGTGATTCATTTCACATATGGAGCTTTTTTTTATTTTTATTTATTTTTTTTTTCTGATAGGACATGACACAGTAGCTGAGGTGAATGTCAGAGGAACAAACAAAAGAATGTGCTTCAAATTTGTGAACCTATTACTTCTCTTTCATTTCCCTACCAGCAGCCATCCTTGTAGCTCTCTGGAGCCTATAATCTCCTATCTTCATACTCAGTGTTCTACTCTGTGTCTTTCACCTCTCCTGTCCAAATGCAAAAATATCCCTTACAGCTTCCCTGACTATGCCATTTTTCTGACAATTCAGTGGCTGTTTCTCTTCCCACTCAGAATACACTACAAGCCATTCATCATGATTCCTATAGCTGCTCAGAAATCAGTAGCAAACTATCTCTCCAACTTCCTCTGATGGGCCTTGCTTGGCTTCCTGCTAGTTTAACCGACATCGATTTGAGTTTATTGTGGCCCATGCCTTTACACATACCATTTCCTAACTGACATTTACTGCTCCTTAAACATGCAGCTCAGGTCCTCACTTACCCTCCAGTCTTTGCCTGAATGAACTATTTATGGAACTTTTGATGCCCTCCTCTCTGAAAACACCTCCTTACACTATATATTGTCATTTTTTTGTTTCTCCTACTCAGCAGTCTCCCTGATTGCAGAAACATTTTTTGTTTATGTTCCAAATTCTCACCCTAGTTCATAGCAATTTAAGTTCTTTAAGTGGCAGAATGAGTACATGGACTGAGCCAGGATGGGGGAGGTAGTCATCTTCTCCTTTGATATTAGTGAATAGAGTAGAGACATTTGGAGAAAGGAAAGTGGCATTTAAATTATGACTTCACTGCTCTGTTGTATACTGGGATCCAACAAGTCTTATTGTAGTGAGTTTCAGTTTCCTAGCTTACAACATATAGGTTTAACATTCTCAATCAAAAATTCTGAAACTTGAAATGCTCTATATCTGGAACAATTTGAGCAACATAATGATGCCACAAGCAGAAATTCCACATCATGAAACTTCATTTCATGCACAAAATTATTTTTAAAATAGTCTATAAAATTATCCTCAGTTTGTGTATATAAAGGAATTTTGTATTTAGAATTGGTTACCATTCCCAAGATACTATGTATATGCACATATTCCCAAATCCAAAGAAAAATCAGAAGTCTAAAATACTTTTGATCTCAAACATTAAGGACTATTTGAGTGACTGTATGTTTATCAGGAAGAGGCCTGACTTGTTATGTAGTCCACAATGGTATTTACCAACATCGTTGCTACTATTTTTATTAGTATTATAGCACCGAGAGTTAAAACTGAAAGACCATGGGGAGTGGGGGTGGTTAGTATACAATATGTTTACAAATTTAAAGTAATAATGAAACTCAGAACTATACTTACCTGAATGCAGGGCTCATGAAGAACTGGACCACAGTGGTCCACTTACCAGAGAACTTTATATCAGAGAAGTCTACACTGGTACCTCAAGAGGTGTATTCTAGGTATAATCTTAATTTCCATGTTACTTCAGAGTAATAAAAAAAATAAATCCCCCAAAATATAATTATTTATATTTTATGGGTTTTTAATGGTGAACTTTCCCAGTCACCCTGTGGGTGTTGGTAGTCATGTCTAATGAAACTGGTTTAACTAGAAAGAGATGACAGTGTACCAATGTTCTACTCAAAATCATTCCACATGCATATCCTGTTTATTCAAACAGCTTTTCATTTTTTTAAAGATATTGAGGCAAGTAACATCTACATATTAATAAATGTATGGCTCTCTAATGTGGTTAACACTTCAACTACATTTTTAAAGAAAAGCAAATGTCAGTTGGAGAAGCAACATTTGTAAAGACATTGACATTGGTATACTAAGGAACCATAACTCAGGCCAAGTAGGACTCAAGTTTCAATATTAGAAATATTGTTTGGGTAACAGAACAGAGGATAAAATGAAGAATAGCAAAGCTAAGTGTCTTAGTTTGATTTTCTATTGCTGTGATTAAAACATCATAACCAAAAGCAACTCAGGGAGGAAATGGTTTATTTTATCTTACATCTTATAGCCCATCAACCAGGGAAGTCAGGGTATGAACTTGGAGACAGGACCTAAAGTAAATGACACAGAGAGTTGCTGCTTGCTGGCTCACTCCCCATGGCTTGCTCAGTCTGATTTTTTTAATAAATATAGGACCACCACAATGGGTGGGACCACAAGCTTGCCCATAGGCCAATCTGATAGGTGCATTTTCTCAATTGTGGTTCCTCTTCCCAAATAACTATAGCTTCTGCCAAGTTCACATATAACTAGCCAGCACACTAGGAAATCTATTTATGAAGTTATGCAACCATCCAGGTGAGGAAAGAGGATGATGAACCAAACAGTAAAATAGCTTTTGCACTTCACAAATATAATTCTGAACAAATTACCTCTCCAAATCTTTAATTTTATAATTTTTAATAGGAGAAAAATAGTGAATAATGGTATGAAGAATGTGTCAAAAGACCAGGCATGTAAATGAATAAATAGATAGATAGATGATGATGATGATGATGATGATGATGATGATGATGATGATGATGATAGATAGATAGATAGATAGATAGATAGATAGATAGATAGATAGATAGATGAATAACTCTTGGAATAATGATACACATGAGCATAATTAGCAGATACATGGAACTATAAGGTTGCACAGGCACCAAGTTAAGGATTAGGCAAAGCATAAAGGCTAAATTTGTCTGTGTTAACAATGGGTCTCTGAGTGTTTAATTCCTGCCTAAGGAAGATGAAACACATGTCATGCAGTTGAGGGCACTGCCACTGCTAATGACCTGACCTGTTGGTTTCTTTGGGTATGGCTTTCTTTCTTTTTCTTTCTTTCTTTCTCTTTCTTTCTCTCTCTCTCTCTTTCTTTCTTTCTTTCTTTCTTTCTTTTCTTTTCTTTTCTTTCTTCCGTCCTTCCTTCTTTTCTTTCTCCTTTTCTTCCTTCCTTCCTTCCTTTCATTTTTCCTTTGGAAGAAAACATTAAGTGAAAGGAGCTGCTCTGCCTTCTTGATAGAACCTACATTCTCTGCTTGTCATGATGAAACTGATTTTTCTTTCAGCTGCTGATATTAGGAAGAAAAATGAGGTCTGCTTTTCATGATATTTTTTGAGGATTAATTAGTGTGATTTCTGGGGAATTCATTGATTTAGTAAACAATTCACACAAAATCTCTTAAATAAAGAACAACATTGCTAACATAAATATATAATAAGTAGAATTTTTTTATATTAGCTGAAGAATGTGACTTTAACTTGGCTCTTACCTCTCGGTGCAAGGAAGAACCTCAGATACTAAAAGGATTGGCAAGGTTTCATTTGTGCATCTAGTTTTGCAGCTCAAAGTATTGCTCTATTTTACTTAAAAACTTAAAAAGAAATCAAAGAGGAAAATAACCCATTTGCTTTGATACAGTTTTAGACATTCTTTTAATTGCTTGTAAATCAATAGGCTATATTCTAATTCACTATTGCTCAACCTCAGCATATTTTGAACTGCTCTTTGTTCCGTGCACTATGGGCTTCTTAGCAATGTTCCTTGCTTCTATCCACCAGATGCCAGTAGCACTTTCCTTCTGGAAAATCAAAAATATTTTCAGACACTAATAAGTGATCTCAGAGACAAAATTGACCCAGTTCAGAGCCTCTGCTGAAGAAAGATTTACTATATAGAAAGGACAAGATGGCATATCAATCAATAATAAGTGTTTATTGTGATCTTGTAAAATACTGTTTGTGATAGTTAATATTGATTGTCAACTTGACAGAATTTAGAATTACATAAGAAATAATCTTCTAAGCATATCTGTGAGAGAGTTTCTAGAGGTGGGAAGACCTACCCTGAATGTGGCCAGTTCCATCTGATAGGCTGAGTCATGAACTCAATAGAAAAGGGAAAACAAACTGAGTACCAGTACCCAAATATTTTCTATTTACTGAACGTGGATGCAACACAACCAGCTCCGTCAAGCTCCTACCACCATGCATTTCTCACCATGATTCCCAAATTCCCTGGAACTGTGAGCCAAAATAAGCACTTACTCACTTATGTTTCTCTTGTCCAGTATTTTTTGCAGCAACAAGGAGCATAATGAATATAGTATTGTAGACAGTTTTAAAATAATTATGTATGAAAGGACAATGAAACATAATTCTAGAATCATATCTGCTATTTACTAGGCATGTAGCCTCGAGTAATGCCTTTGTACTTTCTTAGCTTTTCTTGTTGTTTTAGGTTTCATTTCTTTGCATTTAGTTATTTTTTATTGATTGTTTTGTTTGTTTTCTCCTTTGTTTGGATTTTCAAAACCATGTTTCTCTGTGTAGCCATGGCTGTCTTAGATCTTGCTCTGTTGACCACGCTTGTCTTGAACTCAGAAATCATCCACCTACTTGCCTCTGCCTCTCTCTTAGTTGGAGTTCTCTAGAGCAACAGAACTTATGGAATGAATCTCTCTTTCTCATACATGTTAAATATATATAACTAAATATATATATATATATATATATATATATATATATATATATATATATATATATATACACATACACACTAAATATAACCTGGTTAGTCCGAATAATTTTATTTTTATGGATGTTTCAGGGCTGATCATTTGGTATTGATAATCAATTGATGTTCTCCTCCCTTGGGAAGACTATTTCTGTCATTCTCATCACTACAGAATTAGTTGCCTGTGCTGCTTTTTGAAGGTTTGAGGTCTTTTGATCTTTCCCCATCTACTTTGGCATGCTTTGTTGTGACCCTTGCTCGGCTCATGTTTAGGCAATCAAGTTGGTAGGACTTTATGAGTGTAGCATCTAGTAGTGACAGGAGCTACATCCATAAAATCTCACCAACTTGCAGTCTTTTTGCTTCAGTTTCTGAGTGCTGGGACTACAGGTTTGCATGATCAACCTAGTTGAGTTTCCCCATCTTGCTAAAGAATAAATTTGAGCGATGTAGGGCAAATAGATACTATGTATTTTTAATTGTATAAGTAGAGAGAATAACTCACATGTTAATTAAATATAAATGTAACATGTTTGGCATGGTCATCAGTTAAGACCACTAGTTTATAAAATGTTCTTAGAAAACCAAATTCAAAGAATGACATATAGGTAAGATATGCATTTAGGATCAGAAATTCATCCCACAGCACAGATACAAGACCAGGGAGAGTGTAGAAAAAGGCAATTTTTTTTGCAATTTTCAAATCAGTCACTCAATCTTAATATGTTTATTAAGACCCTTGGTGTCTCTTGCCAATAATACAAAAGTTTTGGTCTATAACAGTGGTGATATTCCTTTCTTATGCTGTGTTTTTCAAAACTTTACCAGGAATATGGTTTGAATTATACTGTTCCCTAGTGGAGACAATAGCAAATACATCAGCAATCTTCCCAAAAAGAACAAAAATAGCAATTGACACATAATAATAATACATAATAAAAGAATCTCTTTATTAACAAATATTTATTAGATAATTACTATGAAGCAAGCCCTATTTAAAGCTATGACAGCAGAATAATTGGGCACAGTGAGATCATCAGGGAAATTAAATTCTATTGGATAATGCAGGTATTATAGAATTGTTAACAAAATCAATAAACTATTAGTAACTTAAAGAAATAAAAATGAATCAGATAATCTACATTGAGAGTATTTGTAGAAAAACTATCAGAAGGTGAGATTTGATTTAAAAAACTCTAAAGGGATTTAGTAAGCAAGCAAACAAAAGGCAAACTAAGAACACAAAGAAATATTAGGAGCTTTGGTAATGTCTTCAAGGTATAGCAAAAAGGGGAGACCTATGTGTGTAGGTGAGTAAAAGCAAAAGTAGAAAAATCATAGAGGTCAAGTCATAAAGTTATATGCCTCCTGTTGAGACAATTTTTGTGTTTAATCTGAGTGAGAAAGAAAGTCATTTGTTGAAAAAAGGAATGTATGTTGAGAAATATTTTTGTTTCTTTGCTTTTACAGAATATTTTATTGCTGGGTTAACCATAAATCAAATGCGAATAAGAACATGAATAGGGAGAGCAATTATGGTGCTACTACAAAAACCTAAGAGCAATGTTACAGTTGCCTGCTTCAGTGTGTAAAGAAGAACTATGATAGATTTAATTAATATGTGAAGAAAAATACTTTTAGCTTAATCAAATGGAATGATAGAAACCACAAACCAAGATGTGGAAGATGAAAGCAGGTTTTTGAGTAAGCAAAGTAGGTAAAGTGAATGGTAGAAAAGTAAACTGAAAAGAGAGTAGTTATGAAGGTATAATTTGGTTCATTTCATAAAGTTTCAGAATCAATATTATGAAATCCATGTCATAGATATGACTCTAATCTTATTTAACACAATATAAAAGTATAAAATGGAATGGGCCACCAAGAGAGATAAGGACTTAGTGGTAGCAACCATTGCTCATACTTCCTATGAACTGGCCACTGTAAAATGTTTGTAAAGATTATCTCATTTAATTTACAAACTGGTCTCATTTTACAGGTAAGTAAATCATAGCTAAGTGACTAAGTTATGCAACTACTAGTTGTGGTTTTAATTAGCAAAACAGGTAACTCTGAACTAAGTTTTATGTTCTTATTCTAATGTTGCTTCAAATAGTAAGCAATGCAAAATATAAGCACAAGATCAAGATGGAAAGATAAATTTCTCTAGGAACAACTTTTGTTCTCTAGAATTTCCTACATGAACTAGTTTCAGGAGCTCCTAAAAGATGCTTATCATTATCTTTTCTTTTTTATTTAAACTGAAGGAACCAACATACCATTAAACTCAAATATCAGCATTCCATGAACATAATTTCTGGTTGGACCATTATTTCATAATTGAATGTTCTTATTTTGGTTTTTATTTAGCAAATGTGCCTGTTTAGCACTTCTGTTCATTATCTACCACAATATGCAAAGAAGAGAGCCTGGTCTTAACAACTGAAACATGTTTTCCACCCATAATGGCATTTAAAAAGAGGCACAAACTATTTAGAAAGATGTCAAAAGATTTGAGCCTGAAATATGGCTAAGTCTGGATGATTAATAAAACAACTGTGGATATTCTGAACACAATATTACCTGCCTCAACAAATCCAAAATACAGGAAAGAACTGTAGAAATGTTTGTATATATTTCTATAGAACAAAAGTTCGAATTCAACTAAATATCCTATGATTGGAGTATCCTGAGATACGTATTATAGCCTTAATCAAGTACTTGCTCATCTCCAAATAAGTCATAAATGTGATGTTTTTGCACATGCTGATTCCACAACCAGAATGCCTTTACTTACCTGATTTGCTTTTAAATGAATAACTGCTACTTCAAGTCTTGACTGACAGATTATCTTCTCAGTAAAGCCATTTTTTTAAATTCAATCAGCTCTGATCCCTTTACTTTGGGATAGTACTTACCTGATGTGTGTGTGTGTGTGTACACATACATATTTCTTGTAACAATAAAAATTGGTATTTTTGCTAATAAAGCTATATAAGCATCAAGTAAAACTCTTTCTAGTATAACAAATCAAACATACCAAAAACATTTAAAGCAGTATATTTCTAAAAAGTCTTCAAGGCAAGAGGTCTACCCCTAAACTACATCTTCAGATCCACATCATAGTTCTAAAGCTGGAAAGATGGTTCAGCCATTAAGAGCACTGACTGATCTTGCAAAGGACCTGAGCTCTGTTTCTAACACCCACTTGGTAGTTACAGTTTTGTAATTCCAGTTATGAGGGATCCAGTGCCTTTTTCTGACCTCTGTAAACACTACACACATGATGCATGTATGTACATGCAAGTAAAATATTCATTCACGTAAAATAAAAATAAATGAATTTTTAATGTTAATGTGTAGTTGAACTGATGGAAATGAACATATTTACTCAAAGGACCACAATACAGAAATATGTTAGATGTAGAACCATTTTTTAATTCAATCTTTAACTTAATCTTCCTTAAAGATACTTACTGCTGATTTTTCCTGGCCTGAATTCTGCATCTAATAAGCTACAGACCCAAAAGCCAAGCCAAAATATGAGGTTGATCAAAGACTCTTTATATATGGTTTATAATTGTTATAAACAATGTTTATAATTGTTAACAATATAAGATCTGAAATCAACTAAGTAACATAGTTCTGAGTGGGTCTGTGAAGGCATTTATAAGAAAATTGACTGAAAAAAACACCCCAACCTCCAGAGTGGATGATACCTTCTGCCAGGTAGTCCAGATATAAAGAAGTCTGAAGAAAGAATAGCATGGCTCACCTGCCTGACTTCAGTTCTTACTGCTGATTACACCATCAGACTCCAACTTCTTTGTCCTTCTAGTATGGACTAATAATCAGCAGCTCTCTAGGAATCTTTCAGGCCTTCAATTCCAGACTGAGTCAACTGAGGCATCTAGCTTCACAGACTAAGCATGTAATGGGGTTTTAGCCTCTCCAGTGTATAGATAAATATTGTTGGACTTTCCTGCTCCTAATGTATAGGCCATCTGGCAACTCTCTCTCTCTCTCTCTCTCCATATATATATTCTATTGACTCAGTTCCCTTAGAGAACCCTGATCAGTATGCACTTAGGACTATCACAGGTCAGTATCTTCAGTAGCTGAAATAGAAAAATCTCTTCTCTGAAAAGTCATGGAAAATCCTGCTGGTCTCAGTTTTTTCTTTGTATATAATGAAAAAATTGTGAATCAAAAGAAAAACTAATGCCTCTATGAAATTATTTGACATAGACCCACACGGTTTGAGAACAAAAATATACATTGTCCATGTATTTGAAATCAAGTCAAAGATAGGCTGAGTGAACTGTTTGGGAATGTTCCCAGAAACTTAGCAGAGAAGTCAGATTTGCTCCAGAGAAACTCATTTTGAGAATTCAAAGACAGTGACTTTCTAAGTTCAAAAGAAAAATTTATCAAGTAGGACAAAAGAACCCACAACACAAAAGCTGTCAGGGCACCTGCCCTGTATAGTTATAGCAAGCCAGCACCAGGAGAGCAGGTAGAAAGTCTGCTTGCTGATTCCTCCCACTACATCTGCCCAGCTTGGCCCCAAAGCTCCAACTACCTCTGTCTTCCCACCCTCCCATGTGGATGCCCGCCTCGCCTGCAAGGAAGACGCTGCACACAGGATTCTTCTGGTTTATGCTTTATTGAGGACAGCCGTTCAATTAAGTGTTGAGAGTGAAGACCCTGATTGCAAAAAGCACCCTGCTTATATAGAGCATAGGGCTACGTGACCGTCAATGATTGGATACTCATCCAGACCCTCATTAGCATGGAGGGAGGCGGCAAGGACTGCTCACCTGCTCCTGCGCTGTAACTTGTTTACTCCAAATGCAAGCAATTACTCCAAATGCGAGCAAGAAGAACCCGGAAGCAGGAAACCGGCGCCATCTTGTAATGGCGTTTCAACTCGGCTCCCAACATCTCCCCCTTTTATATTAAATTAAAGACAAAGGAACATGCTAAGTCACCGATCAACCCCCTCCATCTACGGAGGTGAGGATCAAGGAAGTTAAGCATGTCCTAAATACCCAGGTTACCTTATCTCGTGCAATGAGGAGAACCTCTGAGATGTGCAAAGGCTAACCTTGGGTCGAATAAGGGATGTGCCTATTCTTGGTGCAATGGAAGCAAGTCCTCAAGGTGCAAAGGCCACATGCCCTAAATTGTCTAAAAGGGAGACATGTGGTGGAGATGAACTTCTGTCGCATTGGTTCTGACAACATACAGCTCAACAATCAAAAGGAGGGTTGGATATTACATACCAACCATCGACCTAACGATAGCCTATTGTTTAAGTGTTGCTAACCAGGCTGCAGGGGAATGTCCCACATCAAGGGCAGCAAATGCTTGAATAATATACATTTTACAAAGGCACCAAAAGCATACAAATACAGAAGCAATCATCACAAAATATATGTGCCATTAGCATAATCCTCATCGCTATCACCTCCTATCCAATCATCTTCATTTACCCAAACTGCACCAGAGTTGGAAAGTTGTATGCAACCAGTTTCATCAACCAAAGTAAAACAGAGTGTTCTATTTAGGGGGAGTGTACGATTTTCCCCTATACCACTATTTTGAGAGTCATAAAGCAAATAGGCAAGATCAAGACTAGAGTTCGTAGCAAAGAAGCATGGGAAAACTTGAGCATCATGCATCACTGGCATTGGTATGGGGAGTGTTGTTAGTATTCCCCATCGTTGTTCTGTGCGTATCGGGGGCCACTTTATCAGGATCATCTGTAGAGCCAGTAGCGTTTTCAAGATCCTCATCCTGTTCTTGATCTTCTAAGGGCTGTTTCACCGTTCTCGTCAGACAAGCAGGCACCCAAATGGGGTTTTCTTGGTCCTGAGGAAAAACACAAACAGCTCCCCTGGATCTTATTAAAACTTGATCCAGGCCCTTCCATTGATTAGACAATACATCTTTCCACTTGACATTTATTGAAGTTTTTGAGGTTTTATCTCTCTGTTTTTTCTTAGCCTTAGGCAGGTTAAGAAGAGGGGGCGCAGAGGGAGCCACCGGAGCGTATGGCTCAGGATGGTAACGTTCTTCCTCATAGTGCGCAGCTTCCTCTTCTAGTTCTGTTTGTTCCTCTGTATCCAGTTTCTCTTCTGACCCCGAAGTTTCTGAGTCTGTGGTTTCTGAGTCAGAAGAGGAACTACTAGTTTCATCACTGGTTATTTTTAAATTTTCAAATTCTGCTAGTACTGGGTATAACCTTTTTTGACTATTCATTTGTTCTTTCTTTTTTACTTTTTTCTCTTTTTCTACCCTTTTTATCTCTTTTTTTTTAGGCCTCTCCCTCTTTTCTGTTTCTGACATGCTGTCTTGATGTTCTGCCAATGTACGCTGTCCTTCTTTTACCCTTTCTTGACATCGCTTATCTTCTAAGCAAGCTTTAACCATACGCCATAGTGGCCATGTGCCGGCGCGGAGACCTCCCTTTTCCTTTTCCCTTTGCAAATCTCCTCCTAGTTTACCCCAAGAAGGGATTGTAAGAGACCCGGTGGTTCCTGGGCGATGACAATTTAGACAAGGGCAACAAGCAAGAACAACAATAACCATACAAGCAAAAATGACCGCGCCTAGTGCAGGGTCAATCTCATAAAACAGCATACCTCTCAGAAAGAGTCTGGATCCACTTTCGTCCCGCGCTCCAGTTCTGAATCCTCCTGAAAACAGGGGTCTTCGCCGGTGCTCAGCTGATGGTCAGGTTCCTGGGTTTCGGCACCAAATGTGGACGCCCGCCTCGCCTGCAAGGAAGACGCCGCACACAGGATTCTTCTGGTTCACGCTTTATTGAGGACAGCCGTTCAATTAAGTGTTGTTAGCGAAGACCCTGATTGCAAAAGGCACCCTGCTTATATAGAGCATAGGGCTACGTGACCGTCAATGATTGGATACTCGTCCAGACCCTCATTAGCATGGAGGGAGGCGGCAAGGACTGCTCACCTGCGCCTGTGCTGTAACTTGTTTACTCCAAATGCAAGCAATTACTCCAAATGCGAGCAAGAAGAACCCGGAAGCAGGAAACCGGTGCCATCTTGTAATGGCGTTTCAACTCGGCTCCCAACACTCCCAGCCCTTCTGGCCACTGCTTCTGAGTCCTGAAGACTAGCTCAGGCAGATATCCCCTGCCCTGGTGCAAGCACAACAAGCTAGGCCCAGGAGAACAGGTAGGATGTCTGGTTGATAACCTCTCCCACCACACCTGCCCAGCCTGGGACCCCAAAGCCCCAAATCCCTTCATCTTCCCACTGCCCTACCTCCCTACACCTGCTTTTGAGTCCCAGAAATGAACTCAGGCAGACAGTGCCCTAGGACAGACCACATAATTCAAGCAAGAGACCAGGCAGGTAGGCAGAGCAAGCCATGGAAGCTAGAAGAACACTTTCCAAGACCAAGCCCCCAATTCATATGAAGACTCCCCTCCGGACCAAAGGCCAAGCCAGCCACCAGAGCTCCAGACCCACCTTGGGTGGAGACCCTCTGCTTAACAAGAGGCCGCAAAGAACAGAAGACCAGAGAAGATAAAGAACCCAAGAAACAAAACACGTATTCAATTAAGACAAACTAAGAACTTGACACCTAAGCATATAATTACTCCAAACCCAGATGCATAAACACCCGAATAAGAACACCAACAGCAACCAGGACAACATGACATCTCCAGAGCCTGGCTACCCTACTGCAACAAGCCCTGAACACCAAGACACAGCAGAAGCACAAGAAAAAGGATAGTAAAATCAACTCTATAAAGATAATAGAGGCCTTTAAAGAGGAAACGAATAAATCCCCCCAAAGAAATAAAAGAAGAAAAAGACAAACAAGGAGAGGACATTAGTAAATTAATTAAAGAAAACCAGGGAAATACAAGCAAACAATTAGAAGAAGTGAATAAATCTCTTAAATAAAGCCAAGAGAAAAAAAAGCAAACAATTATTGAAGGAAATGAACAAAACTGTTCAAGACCTGAAAATGAAAATAGAAACAATAGAAAAAAACACAAACTGAGGGAATTTGGGGAATGAAAAGCAAAAAAAAAAACTGATCAGGAACTACAGAGGAAAGCTATAGCAAGAAAATACAAGAGATGGAAGAGAGAATTTCAGGAGTTGAGGATACCATGGAAGAAATAGATACATCAGGAAAAGAAAATATTAAACTAAAAAAAAAAAAAAATCGAAAAAATCTGGGACACTATGAAAAGATCAAATCCAAGAATAATAGGAAGAGGGGAAGGAGAAGAATCCCAGCTCAAAGGTGTAGAAATTATTTTCAATAAAATTATAAAAGAAAATTTCCCAAACCTAAAGGAAAAGTCTATAAAGATACAAGAAGCATATGAAACTCCAAATAGATCAGAAAAAAGTCCCCCTGCCATATAATAAAACACTAAACATGCAAAACAAAAAAAGAATTCTAAAAGCTGCAAGAGAAAAAAAAAAAGTAATATAACAAACCAACTAGAATTATACCTGACTTCTCAACAAAGACTCTAAAAGCCAGAAGGGTCTGGACATATGTGCAATAGACCCTAAGAGATCACAGATGTTGTACCAAATTATTACACCCAGCTAAACTCTTGATCACCATAGATGGAGAAAACAAAATATTCCATAATAAATCCAAATTCAAACAATATCTATTTACAAATCCAGCCCTACAGAGAATACTAAAAATAAAATTCAAGCCCATGGAGCTTAAGTACAAGCATAAACACATAGGAAATAAATAATCCCATACCATTAAAACCAAGAGAAAGAAGACATACACACACACACACACACACACACACACACACACACACACACTACAACTAACAACTACAAAATAACAGGACCTAACAATCATTGGTCTTCGATATCTCTAAACATCAATGGACTCAATTCCCCAATAAAATGATGCAGACTAACAGAATGGATGAAAAACAGTATCCATCCTTCTGCTGCATACAAGAAACACACCTTAACATCAAAGATAAACACTACCTCAGAGTAAAAGTTTGGGAAAATATTTTCCAAGCAAATGGACACAAGAAGACTTCAAACCAAAACTAATCAAAAAAGACAGGGAAGGACATGTCATGTTCATCAAAGGAAAAATCCACCAAGTTTCAATTCTTAATATCTATATCCCCAACTCAAGGGCTCCCATCTTGTAAAGGAAGCTTCTCGAAAATTTGAAACACACATTGGCCCACATACATTGATAGAGGGATACTTCAATACCACATGCTCACCAATGAACAAGTCATCCAGACAAAAACTAAACAGAGAAATACTGGAGCTCACAAACGTTATAAACCAAATAGACATAATGGATATCTATAGAACATTTCACCCATACACAAAAGAATACTCCCTTTTCTCACCATTTCATAGAATTTTCTCCAAAATTGACCACATACGTGGCAACAACACAAGTCTCAATAGATACAAGAAAATTAAGGTAACCCACTATATCCTATCAGACCACAATGAATTAAAATGTGATTTCAACAACAACAGCAACAACAAGAGGCCTACAAATCCAGGGAAATTAAACAACTCTCTACTGAATGATGACTGAGTAAAGACGGAAATAAAGAAATTAAAGACTTTCTGTAATTCAATGAAAATGAATACACAACATACCCAAATTTGTGGGACACAATAAAAGCCGTGTTAAGGGGAAAATTCCTAGCACAAAATGCCTATCAAAAAAGAGCAGAGAGATTACATAGTGGTAAATTATCAGGAAATTTGAAATCCCTAGAACAAAAATAAGTAATCACACCCAAGAGAAGTAGATGGCAAGAAATACTCAAACTGAGAGCTGAAATCAATAAAATAGAAACAAAGAGAACAATACAAAAAATCAATGAAACAAAGAGTTGGTTGTTTGATAAAATCAACAATATATACAAACCCTTATCCAAGCTAATTAAAAGACAGAAACTATCCAAATCAACAAATTCAAAAATGAAAAGGGGGATATATCCACAGACACTGAGAAAAGCTAAAGAATCTTAGGTCATACTTTAAATACCTATACTCCACAAAATTGGAAAATCTAAAAGAAATTGATAATTTTCTCAATAAATACCACTTATAAATGTTAAATCAAGGTCAGACAAACAATTTAAACAAAACTCCCAAGGAAATAGAAGATGTCATTAAAACCAAAGATGTCATCTCCCAACCAAAAAAAAGAAAGAAAAAGAAAAAAGAAAAAAACCCAAAGGCCAGATGGTTTTAGTGCAGAATTCTAACAGACATTCAAAGAAGAGTTAACACCAATCTTCCTCAACATGTACCACAAAGTAGAAACAGAAGAAACACTGGCAAATTCACTCTACGAGGCCACAGTTACTCTGTTATCCAAACCAGACAAAGATTCAACAAAGAAAGAGAATTACAGACCAATTTCCATCATGAACATAAATGCAAGATTACTCAAAAAAACACTCACAAATCAAGTCCAAGAATAAATCAAAAAGATCATCCACCGTGATCAAGTAGGCTTCATCCCACATCCCACAGATTCAGGGATAGTTCAAAATGCAAAAATCAGTCAATATAATCCATCTTACAAACAAACTGAAAGGAAAAAAAAAAACCACATGATCATCTCACTAGATGCTAAGAAAGCTCTTGACAAAATTCAACACCCCTTCATGATAAAAACTCTTGGAGAGATTAGGGATACAAGGATCATACCTAAACATAATAAAGGCAATTTACAGTAAGCCCACAGCCAATATCAAATTAAATGGTGAGAAGTCAAAGCAATTCTACTAAAATCAGGAACAAGACAAAATTGTCCTATCTCTCCATACCTATTGAATATAATACTTGAAGTTCTAGCCAGAGCAATAAGACAACAGAAATAGATGCAAATTAGAAAGAAGTCAAAGTATCTTTATTTGCAGACCTTGAAAGAACAATATTCAACTTCATATGGAAAAACAAAAAACCCAGAATAGGTAAAATAATCCTGAAAAATAAAAGAACTACCAGAGGTATCAACGTTCGTGATCTCAAGTTGTACGACAGAGTTATAGTGACAAAAACACATGGTATTGACATAAAAAGCAGACACATTCATCAATGGAACCGAATCAAAGACCCAGACATAAATCCACACACTTATGGTCATCCAATCTTCAATAAAGAAATCAGAAATATACAATGGAAAAAAGAAAGCATCTTTAACAAATGGTGCTGGTCTAACTGGATGTGCCCATATAGATGAATGCAAATAGATTAATATTTATCACTGCACAAAACTCAAGTCCAAGTGGATCAGAGATCTCAACATAAGACAAGGTGCACTGAACATGATAGAAGAGAAAGTGGGGAATGTCCTTGAACACATTGGTACAGAAGACAACTTCTTTAACAGAACATTGATAGCTCAGGCACTAAGATCAACAATTAATAAATGGAACCTCTTGTAACTGAAAATCTTCTCTAATGCAAATGATATCATCAATAGGACAAAATAGCAACCTACAGAATTGGAAAAAATTTTCACCAATTCCACTTCCAATAGAGGTCTAATAGCCAACTATATAAGGAAGTTAAGAAACTAGACATTCACAAAACAAATAATCCAATTTTTTAAAAAAGGTACATATTCAAACAAAGAATTTTCAAATGTAGAATCTCAAATGGCTAGAAACAGTTAAAGATATGTTCAACATTCTTAGCCATCCAGGAAACACAAATCAAAACTACTCTGAGAGTCCATCTTATACCTATCAGAATAGCTAAGATCAATAACATAAATGACAACCCATTCTGGTGAGGATGTGGAACAGTGGGAACACTCCTTCATTGCCGGTGGGAATAGCCACTATGGAAATAAATGTGGTTCCTCAGAAAAATGGAACTCGACCTACCTCAAAACCCAGCTAGACCATTCCTAGACATATACTCAAAGGAGGTTCCATCCTACCAGAATACTTGCTCAACTATGTTCATATCAGCTTTATTCAGAATAGCCAGGAACTGGAAACAACCTAGATGTCCCTCAACTGTAAAGAATGAATAAAGTAATTGTGGTACATTTACAGAATAGAGTATTACTCAGCTATTTTTTTAAATGACTACATGAATTTTTCTGAGTGAGCTAACACAGTCCAAGAAAGACAAACACGGGATGTAATCACTTATATGTGGATATTAACTGTTAAGCAAAGGACAAGGTGCCGCAATCCACATACCCAGAGAGACTATGCAACAAGGAAGGCCCCAGTGGGGACACAGTGATCTCCTTGATAAAGGGGAAACAGAACAGGTGGTACAAGTTGGCTAGGGGAGGATAAAAATATGAAGAGAAGGGACCAGTCAGGAGAAGAGGGGTGGAGGGAGAGAATATATAAAGAGATGACTGTAATAGGAGGACATTTAAGAAGAATACTGAAGACCTAGAGCAGTAGAAACTCACTGAAATCCAACATGGAAACCCTATAGCAATGAGGAATGGAGACCCTAAACAGGCCATCTCCTATAATTGGGCAAGGCTTTCAGTGGTGGGACTGGAACACAAACCCAGCCACAAAACCTTTGACCCTATAACCTATTCTTCCTACAGGAAGACAATGGAAGGGCAGAACTGCACTCCAAAGGAGGGAACACATGCCTGATGCTGCAGGGAATGGATAGCCAGATGATTTCTAATGATATCATAGATGGGTGCCTTGCCCAATATTCATCAGAGAGGCTTCCTCTGGCAGCTGATGGGAGTAGATGCAGAAGCCCAGAGCCAAATATTCTGCAGTGCTCCAGGACCCCTGATGATGAGGAGGAAGAGGAATTGTGAGGACCAGAGGGTTCAAGGACATCAGGAGACCAAGCTACACAGTCAACTCTCTAGCACTCTTGGAGGCCCACGCATCCTGAAGAGGCAGACATAGAACCTGCAGAATCCCTTAGATATGTCTTATGGTTATCTGGCTTAGTGTTCTTGCAGAGATCCTACAGGCTAGAGTGTGTGTGTGTTTGTGTGTGTGTGTCTGGGGGCAGGGGTCGGGGGAGTGTCTCTGATGCTTTTGCCTGCCCTTGGAACCCTTTTCCTCCTGCTGGTTTGTCTAGTCCACCTTTGATATAGGGATTAATATTGCTTGTACCCATCCACAGTACCCTTCAGGCAGGGGTAGAACTGGTGCAGAACCAAGACACACAGGCTCTGGAAGTCAGGTAAGTGGCAAAAGGCAGACTCAGTTTATTATAGGAAGGGGAAGCCTTTTTATACCCTCCACCCAGCCCAGTGTCCCATTGGCTACCAGACTGCAACTGCTGCTCCCTGGGAGTGTCCGGGTAGGCCGGTCTGTCTCTGGGCATGCCCAGGTAGGCCCATCTCTGGGTATGTCCACTCGGGTCTCAGGCCTCGCCCAGTTTTCTCCTAGGGATTATTACTTCTGGCCTTGTTCCATCTTGTTCCCTGTTTGAGCAGTAACCTTGAGAAGATTGCTTTTTGGCTTGGGGTAGGGAGGGTAGATTTGGGGGAGAGGGGAGATGGAGGAACTGGAAGGAGTGGAGGAAGGGGAAGAAGGGTGTCAGGGTGTATTACTCAAGAGAATAAAAATAAAAAAATAAGAAAGAAAAGAAAAGCTGTCAGACAAAATTACAATATAATAGATTCAAGAGAACTAAGTGTTGGAATATCAATTCCAAAATGGTGGGTAAATATATCTAATATACTTAAAAATGTGACAAGAGCACTGGAGATTATTAGAATTACCTGGCCTGAGGCTCAATCCTCAGCACTACAAATATAATAATTGATTAAACCAAAATTCTAAAACCAAATCAAAGATTCTAAAACTAGGAAAAACATGAAAACAACAAATTAGACTCAACAGTAGACAGATTTAGGGAACTGGAATATAGAAATGTTAAAATTATATAAACAGGAATGGTTTGTAATGCTTGGTTGTAATCCTAGCACTTCAGAGGCTGAAGCAGAAGAATCACCATGGGTCTGAGGCCAGCCTGGTCTATTTGGCAAAATATTGTTTCAAAAATAAAAGAAATAATAAAATGAAGTAAGTAAGATGACTTACAAAACCCTGTCTTATAGAGAAATATAAAACAGAGAATAAAATATGTGACATTCTGCTATTCTCAGTGAGCTGGGCAATGTGTGAAGAGAGAAATGTGTCCACATTTGTCACATGCTGTCAAAGCTCAGGTGACTTCAAAAGCTGCCTGCCCCTGCTGTGCATACTATTAATATTAAGGAGAAGAATAATTGATAAGTCTGAAACTTGAGAGGAAATGCTACTTACTTCAGGACTTCAGGCTAAACAGAGATGAAAGGGAAAATGTGATTGCCTTCTTCTCTGTCTCATTCACATTGGTAATGGCATGTTAGCATTACCCCAAAGAAAAAGGAACCTGGGTCCTAAAGGTCTTTCCTAAGGATGGATCGTCAGGCCTATGGACAACATTGAATGCTGTTTATTCTACCTGCTTGTCCCAATTGAGATAATCTAGGAAATCCTTACACTTGTTCTTCTCTTCTTCAGATGTGGTGAAAGGTCTGTCCCTGATATAAATCTGAGAGGCTGACCCTGTATAATCTGGTTATGGATATTTTCCTGCAGATATAATTTCATTGTATAAGAGGAATTTTCAAAAAAATAAAAAATGAGTAAATATTTTAGATTTATGAGCCCTATGATTCGTTTTTTTTTTTTTTTTTTTTCTGGTTCTGGGAACTGAGTCAGGTTTCCCCCCTAGACAACTGAAAATAGCAGACTGTCTATATTTTAACCTCTCTTTCAGATTTTCCTCTTAAACAAGATTTTGCAATTTATGCATTTAGTAAGCAGGCTAAGCTAGCACTCTAGCAGTGAGTGATCACCTCAGCTCTGGGCAACTTCTAAACTACACAGTATCATACAACAGCTATGACAGTACAAAACAAATACACATAAACAAAAGCACATGACTAGGAAAACAAAATAAGTGGTAGGTCATAGGCAGTATTCTTGCTACTGTCTACCTTACTGCCCTTTTCATTGAACTCAATAAACCTGTTTCCTTCCAAAATAAAAAATAATAATAATAAAAGGAAGAAGAAAAAAAAGAAAAGAGAAAAAGAAACTAAAGAATGTGTGAACTAATGCAGCCACTATAGAGATAAGTGTGGAGGCTTTTCAAGAAATTAGAAATATAATTTTGTTTTTGTTTTATGGGGTTTGGGTTTTCTTGTTTGTTTTAGATACATATAGAGAGTGCATGAAGTTGAGTGGGAAGGGAGGTATGGAGGATCTGGGAAGTGTTGGGGGAGGGGAAAGAAAGTGATTAAAATATATCATATGAAAAAATTATAATAAAAAATAAAAAACACTGCCCCAAGATCTATCCATTCTTTGCGTAGTGTCAAGGACTTCAGACTTTGATTTAGAATAAAATTATAAGGATTGAGTGCAGTGTGGTAATACAGGTCTGTAATTCCAGCACTTAGGAGGCATAGGCAAGAGGATCATGAGCTCAAGACCATTCCGGGCTATGCTACATGCTGAGACTCTGTCTTAAAGAAAAAAAGATACCCAAAGCTTGCTATTAGATTAGAACAAGGAATGTGAAAAGTTAGAACAAGGACTGTAATGGTTTCTAGCTGGCACTAATTGGATGCATGATAGTGTCATTTGCTACAATAATACCAATGGTGAGTCAAATTGGGAGTCAAGACTGAGTTCAGAATTAAAGTTTGCCATTTATCACCTTTTTATTTAAAATTCCCATTTAGTTTAAGTTACTAAAAATAACTTACTAGAAATTAATTTATAATAATAACTTATTATAAAAATAATTTTATAGTTAATGTAACTATAAAACCTACCAGGGTCCTCCTCCAGGATGCAGTCTCCAGTATCCACTGCTCAGCTCTACTTTCTCCACATTGATTATATTATCAGACTTTACATGATGACTCCCAGCAGCTTCATGCTAACATCATAACACCTAGTTCAGTAGAAGAGGAAAGTCTGTTTCCGAAAGATACAAAAAAAAAAAATCAAAATTAATAGCATTTGCAATCATGACCTTGGTGTAAGCATTAACTCAACCCTGATGTACTCACTTGGCAATTGATGAGGGAACTGGAGACTAATTCCAGAGCTCTCTACACAGAGAAAATTCATTGGTGAATGTGAGGGTTGCATATTCCCCCAAGTCAAGTACTATTCCCACCAAAATGATAAGTAGATATTGGGTAGCAAACTCAAAATATAACCATCTTTTATAGGTAAATTCAAAAGTTGTATGTGGTACATATTTAATAAAGGCAAAACTTCATGATGATGTGGGGTTCTTCAAACCACCACTGGGCATTGGCATAGGTCTAGACTGTTTATGGCAATCAAATGCATTAATTTTATACACATTCACTTGTAGGGCAAAAGCAGGTGTGTCTATAATCAGTTTTGTTTCATTTCATTTTTGTGAGAATTCTCTGGAAGGTCTATGTGAATTAGAAATTAGACATGTGTCTAATTTCATGATATGGGTTGAATTAGCCTCAGTTGTTCCCTTTGGGGAAAGATTTCTCTGGGTATTGGGGTTTGGAATGACTATCACCTAGAGCGGGCCAAACCATTTGCTATTTCCTTATTGTGATGAGTTTGAAGTGCCTCTACCATGCTCAGAAACTGAGGTTTTGGTTATTAGCTATTGGGCCTATGGGAAGCTTGGCTTCTGAAGACTATGACTAATCAATACATTAATGCCTTTATGAATTCATGATATGATGGCATGTTAGAAATATGGTGAAAAATAGAAAGAGGGACCAAGTTGAAAGAATTAAGTTACTGGACACATGTTCTTGTGTTCTGTTTTGTCTGTTTCCTTGCCTCCTACTCTACCATGACTTAAACTATTCTGCTTTCCTTGACATGTGGAACTGACACCTCTAAAACTTTTCATCCTTAAGTTGTTTCTGTAAGGCACTTTGGTCACAGCATGGAGAAACATAACAAAAGCATATCTATGAGTCAGACCTTTTCTTCCCGGAAAAGCTTTATGACACATAAAACCTTGGTGTATATGTCTCTGGATCTATACGTGTTCCTTGTATTTTTTGCCTATTTTTGCCTATTTTTCTTCTGTCTGTTTTGTCCTATTCTAACATGTTTGTTATTGTTTTACCTTACTTTATTTTATTATTATCCTTTAAGTGCTTATTTTCTAAGAAGAAAAAGAAAGAATGGGAATTTGAATGGGAGGGGAATTGGGGAGGATTGGGAGGACTTTGGGTAGAGGAAACTGTAATTAGAATATATAGTGTGGAAAAAAATCAATAGCACACAAAGAACCACAGGTACCTAAGGAAAGCTGAGAAAAAAATGTTCTTTCCCAGCAACAAATACAACAATTGGTTATCCAATACCAAATTAATATCCCTGAAATATACATATAAGTAACAATATACAGACTGAGCAGGGTGTATTTAGGTGTGTGTGTGTGTGTGTGTGTGTGTGTGTGTGTGTGTTTGTTTGTGTGTAGGATATATACACATATATATCATATACATATGCATGTAACAACAATTAATGAAAAAATTAATTTTATGAGTTTGAAAGAGAACAGGGAGAGTACGTGCGAGAGTTTAGAAAGAGGGAAAGGAAAGCAGAAATGGCATAATTATAACCTTCAAAACTAAATATATATATTCAATATGATAAATGTGTATTATTTTCCCCCATTTTATTGATAATAGATTATTTTCTCAAACAATATATTCTGATTACAGTTTCCTCTCTGTCACCTCTCTAGAGGCAATGGGACCTGGGAGAATGGAGCCAATAATTGAGGAGGACTAAAGTCTCATGCAATAGCCAACATTATTCAGAGCCCCAGGCAATTTATACTCTAAGGATTAAGAAAGGTCATATGAGTAAAATTCTAATGAGTTCAAGTTGTATGCAATCACAAGGGTGGCAAAAACATGTTTTTCCATAGAGGTATGTAAAGGATAATTTAAATTTTTAATTGAATAACAACAGCAACAAATCTGTATTTTAAAAGTAAATCTAAAAAAGTAATCTGAAGTAAACTCACTCCTAGCCACCTGGGAAGAGCACAAAAACACAATCCAAGAACATTTCTGTGCTTTGAAAAAATTGAGGTCACATCATTCTTGGCTCATTTTCTCGGAGTATTCTCACAAGCACTCAGAATTCTCACAGGACTCCATTCCTAGACTGTGTTCTGACACCTCTATCTCTACTTCTCCCAGGTCCTCCCCACCTCCCATCCCATCTGAATCCACTCCCTTTCTGAAAAGAATATGCTTCTAGGAGATAACAACAAAATGTAACAAAATAAAATATAATAAGAAAAAACAAAAATCATCATACCAAAGTTGGACAAGGTAAACCAACAGAAGGAAGAGAGCCTCAGAAGAAGCTATAAGAATTGGAGACCCACTTGTTTACATACTCAGGAATCCATAAAAATACTAAACTGAAAGCTATAATATACATGTAGAGGATCTGGAATCGATCCATGCTGGCCCTGTGCTTGCTGCTTCAGTCTCTGTGAGACCATGAGTTTTGCTCAGTTGACTTAGAGAGCCTTGTTCTCCTGATGTCCTCCATCCCCTCTGGCTCTTAGACTCTTTTCACCTCCTCTTTCATGAGGTTCCCTGAGCTCAAAAGGGAGGGATTTGGCAGAGATACCCCATTTAGAGCTGTGTGTTCCAAGGTCTGTGGTGTGTGTGCGTGTATGCGTGTGTGTGTGTGTGTGTGTGTGTGTGTGTGTGTGTGTGTGTAATGTCTGACTGTGTGTCTCTGTATTTATTCCAATCTGCTACAGGAGGAAGCTTCTCTGATGATAGCTGTGTAAGACATGATCTACAAGTATGGCAGAATATCATTAGGAGTCATTTTATCACTACTTTTTTAAAAGATCAATAGTATTTGGTTTTGTCCTAGGTCTCTGGGCTATCTTGTCTCTGGTTATTGGACACCCAAGCAGTGTTAGATATGAGTACTATCTCTTGGGGTGGGCATTAAGTCAAGTCAGACATTGGTCGGTTATTACCACATTCTTTGTGCCACAATTGCCCTAGCATATTTTTAAGAAAGACAGCATTGTAGATCAAAGGTTTTGTGGCTGGGTTGGTGTATATGTTTCTCTTTTGGAAGCTTGCAGAATATCTTCCCACATCAAAGACACTGGAACATACAGGTGAAGGTTCTGTGTAGGTATGTACCACCTTGACTTCTCCATGTTCAATGAGTTATGTGGATGTTGTCTTCAACAATGATGCCTTGATGTCAGTTTTTGGAGAGCACAAATCTTGGGAACAGCCTGAGTCATTTAGGTATTTCCATGGGCCACCCTTTGGCCAACAACTCAGTTGGGTATACCCCAGACCCAGTACTGGAAGCTTTGTTTGGTGACTACAGATGATCAGTTGAGACTCATTCCTCATTATTTGGTGACTTCATTACAATTGTCTTCATATATTTTAAAGAAGTTTTCACTGTACTAGATTTCCATACCACCCCGTGTTTTCCTTACCACTCTGTGAATGCCCCTTAATTCTAGTTGTCTCTCCCTGCATTCCCTGCCTCAACCCTATCTCCCTTCTCCTTCCCCAGATGATCCTCCTGTTCCCATCCACCCTACCCCATATCCACCCATAAATTCTACTTTATTTTCTGTTCTAGGGAGATTCATGTGTCTCCCCTAGTCACTTCCTCTATATCTAATCGCTCAAGGTCTATGGATTGTAGCTGTGTTATCATTTATTTAACAGCTGATATCCATGTATAAGCAAATACAAACCATTTTTCTCTTTCTGGGTCTGTGTTGCATCACTCAAGATGATTTTTCTACTTCCATCTATTTGCCTGCAAATTTCATGATGTCATTTTTTAACAGCTGAATAATAATCCATTGTCTAAATGTAACACATTTCCTTTATCCCTTCTTTTGATGAGGGACATCTGGGTTGTTTCCAACTTCTAGCTATTAAGAATAGAGCAGTAATGCATATGTTTGAGCAAGTGTCCTGGTGGTAGAAGGAAGCATCCTTTGATTATATGCCCAAGAGTGGGATAGCTGGATCATGAAGTAGATTGATTCTCATCTTTCTGAGGAACTGCTATACTGATTTACATAGTAGGTGTACAAGTTTCTATCCCCACCAGAAATAGATGAGTCCTTCCCTTATTCTACATCCTCATTAGCATTAGCTGTCACTTGTTTTATTAGTCTTAACCATTCTGACAGGTATAATATAGACTCCTAAAGTTGCTTTGATTTATATTTCCCTGATAGCTAAGAATGTTGAACATTTCTTTAAAAGTTGCCGAGCCATTTGAGTTTCCTTTAACAAGAATTCTGTTTAGATCTGTACCCCATTTTTTAAATCAGAGTTTTTGATACTTAGGTTCTTGAATTCTTCATAATTTTGAATATTAGTCCTCTATTGGTTATAGACTTGGTAAAAATAATTTCCCATTCTCTAGGCTGCTGCTTTGTCCAATTGACAGTGTCCTTTGCCTTACAGGAAGCTTTTTATTTCATGAGGTTCCATTCATCAATTGTTGATTTTAGTGCTTGTGTTAACAGTGTTCTGTTCAGAAGTTTTCTGTGACAATGAGTTAAAGGCTATTCCCCACTTTCTCTTCTATCAGGTTCAGTGTATCTAGTTTTATGTTGAGGCCTTTGATCCATTTGGAGTTGAGTTGCTGTGTGGGGTAATAAGGATGGGTCTAATTACATTCTTCTACATGCAGACATTCAGTTTGACCAGCACCGTTTGTTGAAGAAGCTGTCTTTTCTCATGTGTATTTATGGCCTCTTTAAAAAAAAATCAAGTGTCCTTATATGTGTGGATTTATGTACAGGTCTTCAATTTGAGTCTATTGATGAATGTGTCTTTTTGCCAATACAATGCTGTTTTTATTACTATACCTTTATAGTGCAACTAGAAATTGGGAACGATGAGACTTCCAGCAATTCTTTTACTATTCAGGATTGTTTTAGCTATCTTGGTATTTTGTTTGTTTGTTTTGTTTTGCTTTGTTTTTTTACATATGAAGTTGAGAATTGTCCTTTCGAGATCTGTGAAAAATTGTGTTGGAATTTTGATGGGAATTCCCATGGATCTATACTCATTTGCCCAATGTCAACCCTTTCTATACCATCTGTACCTCCCTGGAAATCTGCTTTTTTTTCTGACAGATATTTACAGAAACCATTGCCTTTAGAAGCAGCTTGATCATAATCTCTTTTCAAATGCCTGAGTTTTCCATAGTTAAACCATCAGACATTTTGGTATTTCAGTCTTCTAACTATAGTTTGTTTTATTATAGCAGCTGTGTAAGAATTGGAACCAATACCTGCAATAGCATGGATCCATTGATCCAAAGGTACAGAATATGCTTCTAAAAGCCTTGACATTTTCTTACACTCTGTGTTTGCATTTTCAAATGTACCTGTCTTACATCAGCATCTGAGATGCATCCATTAACTGCTGCAGTTAACTTTTGTAAAAAAATAAAATAAAATCAGTAAAAGCTTCACCTGAGCCTTAAAATTTTTGTGAATGAGGTGGATTTTTTTTCCTTGTTCCTCTGCTTTTTCCCAAGCTTATAAAGGTGCTATAGGACATTGTTCTATGGTAAAGTCATCAAACATAATCTGGTTTTGTAATCCAGCATACTGACCCTCACCAAGGAACTGATTTCGATTTATATGTATTCATTTAACCCCATTCTGCTGTTCCATATTTGTTGCTTCTTCCTTCCATTAACCATTGAAGCTGAGGATCTGCCTCTAGTATAGCTGATATTAACCCTTTCCAACAGAATGGAACTGTCCAGTATTGCAATGCTTAGTTATTCAGGACCTGCTTTACATAGGGCAAATGCATGCCATACAACACTACTGCTTCCTTCAATCACTCATTTCTCCTGGATGCCATTTTGTTTCATTATAAACTTGAGGATTATCCTTATCAGCTGGAACCACTACTGGAAATGCTGAAGGTGATTTTATGACCGTAGGCTGCCTTTTCTGAGCATTTTCCTGTATAGACTCTTCCCTTATTTTCTTAACAGGATCATCATCCTGTACAATCTTCCCCCTTATATCTACACTGGGGAAAATCCCTCTCTCTGTCACTGGCAAAGAGTCTAATTATGTTTCCAGTTCCTCAGTCTATACTCCCATTTCCCTAGTTATTCTTCCCCCCTCCCCACCTTTGGCAGTTCCCTCCAAGTTTGAGTTCTCTGTTTCTAAGTTTGTCCTCTCATTTCCCCAGATTTTCTTTTTTCCACTCTTGGCAGTTCTGCCCAAGTTTGTGTTCCAAGGTCCTTTTTTGAAGAGAAGGAAAAAATGAGCTCTTTTGTACTCTGTTTTGCTCTGTTTTTCCTGTTTTGGTTTTTCCATCCCCTCCCCCACACACAACTCTTCCAGATACCTAGCCACTTTTTTGTTGTTTTTAAAATAAAATAGAGGAAAAAGAAAAAACAAGTCATAACTGAAGTCAAAGTGGTATATATTCCAGTGACAACAGCCGTGATAAATACTTTGTTGGCTTCTTGAACACAAAAATCCATCTCATCTTCCTCTGCTTTTCTCTCTACATTTGAAATCAAATTTCCCATCTTTTTATCTTATTTTCAAGCCCCATTGTTGGGTGCCAAAATGTAACTTTTTTTTTTTTTTTTGAGGATGAGTACAGCTGTTTTCTACCATTTGGGTCTGGACTCTAAGGCAAAGAGTGCAACCATTTTCTTAAAGGCTACAGCCAAATCTAAATGTTGTATATAAGCTTTGAAGCCTTTTGTAACTGTCACTTTTCCACTGGTGACTTGATTCCTGATGGAACTCCACTCTCTCTGGTTCCTCTTCTCCCAGCAGTTACTGAGAAAGATCCTAACTCATCTTTTTTAACCTCCCCCCTCCCTTTCTCATTCTAGAACTGTCTGTCTTTATCTGAGCCTTTTTTCTGCCTGCTTTCCCTATCATCGGCTTCTGGGGCTCACTTTTTCCCTGTCACCACCCAACTAACTCTGGTTATCACTCTCCCCTGACATCACTCAACTGTGATGCTCACTCTACACCTATTACCACTCAACTGTTTTTTCCAATGGACACATTCCCCTCAAGCTGTTTCCACAAGCTCAAGTGGCATGTAACCATACAGAATGCAGCACAGCACAAAAAGCTTCTTGGCAAAGTATTCCCTTATAGGTGGTGGTGGTTGTGGTGGTGATGGTGGTGGTGGTTGTGGTGGTGGTGGTGGTGTGTGTGTGTGCTTCCCTTCTTTTGATTTTGCTGGTATAAGACTGTTTATTTCTTGTGTTTTCATGGATGTGGTTAACCTCCTTTTGTTGGAGTTTTTTCTTCTAGCACCTTCTATAGGGTTAGATTTGTAGATAGATATTGCTTACATTTGGCTATCATGGAATATCTTATTTTCTCCATCTATGGTGATTGAAAAGTCTGCTGGGTATAGTAATCTGCTCTAATATCTGTGATCTCTTAGAGTCTGTAGCACATCTGTCTAAGCCCTTTTGTCTTTTAAAGTCTCCATTGAGAAATCAGGTGTAATTCTAATAGGTTTGCCTTCATATGTTACTTGTTCTTGACACTGTTAATATTCATTCTTTTTTCTGTATGTTTAGTGTTTTGATTATTATGTACCAAGACGACATTCTTTTCTGGTTCAATCTATACCTTTATGGTCACCACTTTCTTTGGGTTAGGAAACTTTACTTCTATGATTTTGTTAAAAATATCTTCTGGGACTTTGATCTGGGTTTCTTCTCCTTCCTTTTCTCCTATTTTTCTAAGATTTTGTCTTTTCTTGGTGTCCCACATTGCCTTAATTTAGGTCAGAGATATTTTTCTTTGTTTGTTTGTCTGTTTATTTAGTTTGTTTTAGATTTAACATTCTCTTTGACTGATGTATCCATTTCTTCTGTGCTAACTTCAAAGCCTGAGATTCTGTCTTCCATCTCTTGCATTCTATTAGTGAAGCTTGTCTCTGTAATTTCTGTTCAAATTCCTAAAATTTCATTTCCAGAATTCCCTCAGTTTGAGCGCTCTTTATTGATTGTATTTCCATTTTTTGATCTTAAACACTTCCATTCATTTCCTTCCATTGTTTCTTTGAGTTTTCCTGGATTTCTTTAAGGAATTTATTCATTTCTTTTTTTTAAGGTCCTCTAAATACTCATAAAAATTATTTTTAAATATTTTTCTTGTTCTACAGCTATGTTGGAATATTCAGGGCCTCCTGGTCTCTAGTGGATATGTTGTTCTGGCAGCTATTAGTTGTGTTTTTAAGCTGGTGCCTAGGTATCTGGTTCTCAGGCAGGAGTTGGAAAAAACTAACATTTTTAGCCGTCATAATGTATTTTTGTACATCTAGTTTTAAGTCAGTGTATGCCTCATATAATTAATAGAAAATACTTCACCATTCTTGAGTATTATTTTATCATCTTTAAATATACTTCTGCAAGGCTTCCATAATGATCACATAGAAAAAAAATCATGTTATGTGCCCATCAAGGAGCTAGATGAACTAGGCCTTATTCCCAGACACTTCCCAGACTTTGCATGGTACATGTACATTTCTCCTGTCAGATGATTTCTCTAAGGGCCCACAGAATCATTTTCTATCTTTTGACCTTCACATCCAAAGATTAGAATCTGTCGAGTCCAGAAGGATATCTTGGACCAGAGGACACCTTAGAGGTTAGGACATTTGTAGATAATAGTTATTTTCAGAGCCAGTGATAAGAGATAGTTTGTGTAAAGAACCTTTCATTTCCCATGTAATCTTCACCAGTACACTGAGACTCCCAAATTAAAAATAATAATAATTTCATAAAGTCAATGAAAGGGAATATAGATGTTGCTCATAGCTAGGTAGGAGATCATTTGCTTACATCATATTTGAGGTCCTAGTTCAATTCTCAGCACCGAAAAATAAGTCAGTAAAATCATACTTTTATAAGTTTTCTATCTTTATTGTTCTTTAACAAACATGATATCCCCAAGTCCTGGCCCCCAAGAAATTCTAACCTCTACATACCTTCTAAATTTGCTTACTACTCACCCATGTCTTCCTATCGTGTTTGTGCGCCTTGATGATCCATCCAATACTATATTTTTAATTAATTTTAATTTGTTTTAGTCATGTGCATGTATGAGTTGGGGTGACATAGCTGTCAGAGATGTTAGATCTTCCAGAGGATTGGAATTACAAATGGTTGTAAGCTGCCTGATGCAGGTGCTTCGAGTTTAATTCAGGTCCTCTACAAGACCAATACGTGTTCTTCATCTCTGAAGATTTCTCCAACATCCCCCTCAAACTATTTTTTTAAAGCCAATTTCTAAAATGAGCAGAATCCTTTCTTAGGTAAATTAGGCACATACTTCTTTTGGCCACTAGCTGGCAGAATTGCCACAGGTGTGCTGGCCATTCCTCATCTTCTGGTCTATTTTTTGGACTCCTAACTAAAACAGAGTAGCCAAGCAAAGGAACAACAAGGCTTTATCTTAAGCCTAGAGGAGGGGTTGGAATTCCAGGAGACAACTCACTCTAGCCTATCACATACTTCAGGAAAAGAATCTAGGTAACCAGAACGCAGAAAGGTATCCTGGGAAAAGATAATGCTGCCTCCTGAGAAACAGGCTTCATGAGATATGTGTGGAAATATAGATTTGGGGTTTAAATATGTGGACAGGTCACTTTATCTCTGATCTTAGATTTCCTGTTTTGTAAAATGAGTATAAGCTAAGTCCCTAAACTCTATATTCATCCTCCTAGTGCAACAGTACAGAATCCTGGGTAGAATATGAACTTTACGAACATACAAGATTGCCGACTTCTTTGATCCTGGCTGGATTCGAAACACACCACCCATAAATATTGCACCTTGGCATTTGGGAAGATGTCAGAAGAAAGAAAATCTCTCTTTTTTCCTTTACCCTTCTCCTCTGAAGCAGGTCACAAAGGTCTCAATCCCGAGATGTCTTTCTACAACCAGAGGATACTCAGAAGACATAGAGATACAGAAGACAATCTGAACAAAGCCTCAAGTTCCTCCCATCTGTGTCTGCTAGACCATACTCTCTTTGCTCAATTGTACTGCACAAGTTTTCACTTTTACACTCACTTAGCATGAATACTTAATAGCTTTTCTATTATATGGGTCTTTGTTTTAGAAGGCTTCTGGGTCACACAAAACTTCCATTAAATAAATTCATATTTTTCTCATATTAACCTGCCTTTTGGTGTGGATGCCTCAACAATGACCCTGATGAGGGTCAGAAAAGTTTTTTAAAAGGAGATGAATAATATTCTTTATACTTTCTACAAATGAATTTTTTATTTTATTGCCATTGCTATGTTCTCTGTGGTGGTAAAGTTTTAATAATATGAAATTGACTATTGTAATCATGAATACACAGCTGGGGACATGAGTATATGTAAATTGTCATACAACTATCATTACCATCTGTGGTGATTTGAACAAGAATGGCCCCCATAGGCTCATATATGCTTGACTACGTGGTCCCTAGTTGGTGGAACTGCTTGGGAAAGATTAGAGAAGTGTACCCTTGTTGGAAAAGGTGTGTCACTGGGTGAAAACTGTGTAGTTTCAAAAGATGTATGCCATCCCAGTGCATCCTGTTATGGATCAAGATCTAAGCTCTCAGCTATTCCTGGCATCTTCCTTTTGATATGCCATCATGGACTCTAGAAAAGTCCATCATGGACTCTGAAATTGTAAGCCCAATTAAATATTTTATTTTATAAGTCTCTTTGGCCCAGGTGTTTTGTCACAGCATAAAAAAAAGTAACTAATACACTATCCATATCCAGATATCCTTAAGCCAGAACTGAAATTCTAGGCTCATTAAGTCATTAAATACTTATTCTTCCATCCTTCTTCCTGTAGCTACTAACTGCGATTCTATTCTGGCTCTATGAATTTGATTATTCTAGATAACTTATGTATATGGAATACTATGTTTGTTCTTTCACATGGGTATTGTTTCTTATTTTCATTAGTATAATGTCTTCAGTGTTTATCTGTATTATGGTATGAGAACTCCATTCCCTGTTAAGACTAACTAATATTGCATTGTACATGGACCTTATTTTGTTTATCTGCTCCTCTTCTCTATGGATATTTGGGTTAGTTATAGAGTTGTGCTATTCTGAGTAACTCAAAAACTAGAGTAATTTTATGCCTTATATTTTGAAAAACTACCTACCATGTTGACAGTTTTATTTTTTTAAGCAGTATATGTACTATTGCATTTCTACCAGCAGTGAAGATGAGGTTTTTGATTTCTCAGCAGTCGTCATTTTCTGGGGTCATATGTATAATGCCACCTTAAAAGTACAATAGTATCTTATTGAAGTTGGGTTTCCCTGTGTTGACTTCATTTCTAATCTCTTAATCAGTGATCTTAAGCATGTTGTCATATTATTACTTTTTTTTTGGCGGGGGGGAGTCTGGAGAGATGGCTCATCTGTTAAAGAACCAAAAACATATTATTGGTTTTTTTTAAAGTGTTCTTTGTAAAGATCTATTTTTCAAGCTCAGTGCTTTTCTAACTTGAGTATGCATCTGAATGTAGTACATTTCTTATTAAATGCACATTCCAACTCAGTAAGTGTTGAGTGAACACTAGATACTACAGGCCTAATAATTTTTCACATGCTGTTAATAATATTATGGCTGCTATTCTTCAGACTATATTAGAACGGCAATAGGCCACAAGACAGATTTGACCAGGCTTGGATACCATTCTTGTTTCCTCCAGAGCACTTGTATCAGTTACTTTTCTCCTTGTTAGGTGTCAAGGTACATGATCAAAAAAATAAATAAACTTTATAGAGAAAGGGTTATTTTTGTTCATAGTTTGTAAGTAGACTTGTTGGTAGAGGTGTAATACAGATGGTCATGTCTACAATCAGGAAGCAGAGGTGAGTCTTGATGCATAGTTCACCTTCTCCTTTTCCCCTTTTTGTTCAGTCTGGGATTTGTCCACCCATGGTATAGTGCTCCCCACATTTATAGGAGACCTTCTCTCCTCAGTTAGCCTTCTCTAGAGACACTGTTACAGACATACCCAGAGGAGTTTCCCTTAGGTGGTTCCAAAGTAAGTAATACTGACAATGAAGAACAGCTAGCATAACATCCTTCTTCATATCTTGCTTCAGCAAAACTTTCTAGGCCTATTCATTTCCCATATAAAAGAATATATGGTCCTGGGAGTTTCTAGAACTAGAGTATGTGTGCCATAGAGAACCGTCATCAAGGAGAATTAGAAGTGAGCTCATGCAAACAGACCATTTTACTCTGATAAAGAACTACAGAGGGTTTTTTCCTATTTAATAATTATATAGTAGATTATAATAATGATAATCATTTTCAAACTAAAACATAAGATTTCAAAAAGATTCTTCTGTGATGGCAGTATAGATCCACACTCTAGATCCTTACAGTCTTTTGTTAGATATATTTCTTTTTATTCTATGTGTATGGGTGCTTTGCCTTCATTTATGTCTGTATATCAAATATGTGCCATGCCTGGGGAAAACAAATGAGGACATCAATCATCTGGAACTGGAATTCCTAGGGATAGTCTGGGAGAACAATCAATCTATTAACCACTGAGTCATCTCTCCAACTCCCTCCCCTAGTGTATTCTCTAAGCTCTGCTGAGAGTTTACATCAGGAAGCAAACCAAGAAACCTCCCAGGTCCTGATTTAGGAGGAGAAGGGATAAAATAAGTCAAGAATGTCACAGCCTCCTGACAGACTAGCATTTAAAGTTTTCAGAGGAAAGTCAGCACAAAATTCAAAAGAAATCAACTTAATAAATATGCCTTTTGATGACCCCGAATATGTGACAGTGATTGTGCTGTTCTTCACACAAGAAACTGTGAAGCAGGCCTCCAGAATTGTTACTATTCCAATATGACAAGTAAGGACAATACCCGTGTCATATAGAAGCAAGATTTAAACCAAGGATCCTTAGAAGCATGAGCAAACACTGAGTCTGGGCTTCAGGTAGAACAGGGATGGAGACTGAGCACAGAGAATAGTGATTTTCAAATGGCATTTTGTGACAGATTAATTTCTCAGAGAGAGGGGAAATATTAAAATTCTGCTGTGCCTAGCTGTATGACTCAGCAGTCAAGAACATTGACTGTTCTTCCAGAGGACCCAGGTTCAATTCCCACATGGTAGCTAAAAACTGTCTGTAACTCTTAGGGATCCAATGCCCCCTCTGGATCTGAAGGCACTGCATACATTCAGTACACAGATAGTCATGCAGGCAAAACATTTATACACATAAAAAGTAAAAATATAAATAATAAATAAATAGATAGATAAATAAATAAATAAATAAAACTGTTGAAGTTTTTTGGGGGGTGGGAAGGTTGGGGGACAAGTGAAGCTAAAATTACCATATTGGGATGTAGTAATTGATATATTCTTTTCTAAAATGAAAAAAATAATTATTTATTTATTATCATCATTATCATTTTAAGACACGGTCTCATATATTTCAGGCTGGCTTTGAATATGTTATGTAGCTAAAGAAGACCATGAAATTCTGATACTCCTGCTTCTGCCTTAAGGGCATTGGGACCATATGTGTGTACCACCAAATCCAGTTTATCAGTTACCAAGGATTAAACCAGGGCCCTATGCATGCTAGGCAAGCATTGAGTAATGATTCCAGATAGAAATTATTAGTTTTTCTTCTCTTTTTTGGCTTTTTGATCTCCATATCCCTATGTAGTCCAGGCTAGCTTCAAACTCACTACTCTGCTTCAGTCTTCTAGATGCCCTAGACAGGGGGCAAACTCACACCATTTCTCAAGGTGCAGCTTTGTGACCCTTCACTGTTTCCAAAATTCCCAACGAACAAGAAATGAAATATAACATGGATCCAGACAGCTAAATTAAAGCCTTAGAGTGGGAGTATACTAGCTATTTACTCAAAAACAGTACAGAAACAACAATTAAGAGCAAATAAGGAAGATTAATGCACTTCAAATAACACTTTTTGATTTAGGATTTCACTATGTAACTATGCCTACCTCTGCCCCTCCAGGCCTGGGGTGATTGCACCCTATCCAAGTAAATTAATTGTGCACCTGAATTTGATTTTAAGAAACTTAATTGAAGTTGAAAAGAAATTTCAATACATTAAAAATAAAATGTTTAAAGGGTTGAATTTTCTTTTTATTCCCAAAACGTAAATTTAAAACTAGGGCCATGATAACTTATATCTGTAATCACATTACTATTGTAATAGAGGGAGGCAAATCACTATGAGTTTGGGAGTGAGCATCAATCCAACTTGATTATATAATAAGTTCCCATTTAAGAAAACAAAAACAAAAATAAAAAATAAACAAGTAAACAAAATCTTCCATACAATAAAAATTAAAAGGAATGGGGCAAGAGTGATAGGTACACACAGTCTGGAGTTTGATTATAGGTACTGAAGAAAAACAAATTAGAAAGTCTGTTAGAAAGTAAAAATGAAATATCAAGAATCAGAGAGGATATATCTCAGTTAACAAAAACAGATACAGAAATACCTCAGATGATACAATCTGTCCAGGAATATAAAATAACAACATTTCTAAGTCATAAGGTAGAAGAAAAATCAGGATGAGAAGGAATAAGAAGAGCATGAAGAAGATTGGTAGAAACAGCAGCAATGTGCATAGTCACACAGCACTTGCAACAGAATGAAGAAATCCTCTCTGGACTGTGTTCATTACATTATATTAGTTTTGTAGCAGAGAAGACAAAGAAGACCAATTCAACACAGCTAACTAAAGTCATAGGTGACTGTGTTTGCTCCCCCTAATATACAGACCACTGAGAATATTCACTTCTCTTTAATATATTTTTAGATAAGTCTATGCATTAAAATGTGATTAATTGGATTGCAGCTCAGTGTAATACACACTAAACATCTCCCTCCATCAAAGCCACAGAAAGCATTGGGGCAGAGAATTTGCTTTTTTTTTAAGATTTATTATTTTATTTTATTTGTGTGCATTACTTACATGTATGCTTGTGCACAACCTCCTTGTTTAGTCCCAGAGGAAGTAATAAAACAGTGTTAGATCTCCTAAAACTGGAGTTATGAGTTGTAAGCCCACATGTGGGTTCTAGGAACTGAAGCTCAGTCTTCTGATAGAGCAACAAATGTTCCTAACAACTGAGTCATCCCTCCAGCCCCTGGAACACATTTCATAGTGAGGAAAGATCATAGGCACCTACATTCTACTACAGTGGAGTTGGAGCTCATCTCTGGCTTTCAAGATAATTTCAAGAGTAACAGGCAAATAGCTCTGGGCAGGGGAGAGTTTGCAAGTCTTTCGCCACCTTCATTTACATATTATGTATTACTAATTATACATGATTTTACTCAGGAAAAGCAGGCTAAATAAGAGGTTCATTCTTCACATAAATGCACATCCCCCCACAATTAGTTACAATCTCAAAGATCATCTAATACACTCCCGTCATTGAAGAGATGAAGAAACTGAGGCCACACACCCTAGATAATGACAGAGTTAGAGTTCATGCCTGTACTTCACTTCTCAGAGGATAGTAGTACATGTGGGAAGCAATGGCTTTTTTAGACTGTGGGGTATTGGACCAGAACCTTAATCTTTCTGAATAAAGATAATCTCTCCTATGATATGCCACTGACAAAAATACTCTATTTCATGATAAAAATACTGTCTTCGTTCTTGATGAATATGAAAATATTTTATAAAAGTCTTTGAAAGTTGTCAGGCAGTGGTGGCACACACCTTTAATCCCAGCACTCGAGAGGCAGAGGCAGGTGGAGTTTTGAGGTCAGTTTAGTTTACAGAGCAAGTTCCAGGAAAATCAGTTCTACACAGAAAAACCCTGCCTCAAAAAAAAAAAAAAAAAAAAAATCCATGAGATCTTAGGAACAATGGGAAAGAATGCATATACATCCAATGGGCCAGCAAGATGACTCAGTGGGTAAAGGTTCCTGCTGTTATACATGATGACTTGAGTTCTTCAGAATCCACATGATGGAAGTAATAAATGACTCTTGAAATTTGTTCTCCAACCTCTACTAGCATGCTATTGCATATGTGTGCAACACACACACACACACACACGCACACGTGTAATTTTATATATATTCAAGGGAGGTACATAAAAGGAATTAAAGGGAAGAAAAGAAAGGGGGAATAATATAATGCTTAACTTCCACATTTTTAAAGATAAAAAAGCAAATAGTCCATGCTTTAAAAAATGAGTTTGCTTGTGTGTGTGTATGTGTGTGGTATTTTGACAGGATCTCACAATGTAGCCCTGGCTCTCCAAGAACTCTCTATGTAGATCAAGCTGGTTTAGAGATCTGTCTACTTTTGCCTCTGGAGTCCTGGGATTAAAAGTATGTGCCACTATGTCTGGCCAGCAAATTAGTTTTTTAAACTAGAAAGAAACTGGTTCCATGATAGAAGACCTGGAAAAAGTACAGAATTAGGAGCTAGAGAAATAGTTCAAGGGGAAAAGTCTTTACTGTGAAAGCACAATGATCTGAGTTCGGATCCTCAACATCCACATAAAAGCTTTGTGTATCAGTATGTGTCTATAACCACAGAACTGGGGAAAGTAAAGAAAGGAAGAGCCTCAAGGACTTGCTGGCCAACCAGGATAGTCCAATGGGTAACTTTCAGCTCAGTGAGAGACACTGTCTCCAAAAGTAATATTAATAGCAATAGAGCAAGACAGCTGGTGTTGACCAGTGGCCTCTACACACATGCGTATACATGAACACATTTTTACAACACACGTACATAAGTTCAAAACTATCCTTGCAGGACCTCACAAAATCCTCTGTGAGAAACCTCTTCCAATTTTCTCTCATTGTCTTTTTTTTAGTCTAGATGTTTTGGGGGAATCCCAGAGCAGTAATAGGCAGTGATTCCTTAACATTCCCAATCATTTATAGTAAAATTCAACAGACTTACTTGGAAGTATAGCCATCCAAAGTAAAAACCATATTTCAACCATCCACATATGCCCCATGTGATTAGGTTCTAACCAATGGCATGCATATAGATATTGTAGCAGGTAAAATGTACAAGCTGCACCCTTGGTTGCCTGATAGAAATGCTGACATGGTAGCTGGACCTTATAACATAATTCCAAGCTATCTACTTAAAATGATGTACCAGCACTTTAAAGTAGTCACAGGCTCTGCATAATGGACTGTATTGCAATTATGGACATAATTGCCTGCCAATATCAATTTTTTTAATTAACACATAATTTAAACTCTATATTGTTTAGATCATGATTGTTCTGTGATTTCTGTTGTAATTAAAATCCATCCAAAATTATTCAATATCTTTGAACATGAGAAACAGAAAAAGTATGTCAAAGTAATTCAAGCAATAGGAAACTTTTTTCATATAAGGAGAAATCCCAGAGCTGGTTAATTCAGAAATTCAAAAAGATCAAGAAGTCTATATTTGGGCATCATTCTGTTCTGTCCCTCATTGTTCTCCTGTAAGTACCCTATACTTCAATCCTGATATACAATTTCTGTCGCCTACATATGCCAACTCTTTTCATCATTTTTTCATTTCAGTTTCACTTTGGGATACTCTTCCTTCTCATTTTACCTGCTGTCTTAATCAGCTTGAAGCTGCCTTAACAAAGCACTGAGTCAACTGAGTTGCTGTGATTAACAGATTTATTTTCTTACAAGTCTGGAGGCTAGAAGACCAGGGTGTGTTTTAGCCCCTCTGTTATCTGACATGAGCTCTTTTCCTAGTGTGGAGAAAACACCTTCTTGCTGTTTCCCTAAGTAGTAAACATCATGAACTCTCTGATGTCTTTTATGAGGAAAATAATCCTATTTAAACAGCACTTCAGCATTTATGACCTCATTTATCCTTAAAGACTTTATCTCCAAATTCAGCCAGTGGAGATTGGAGTTCTAACATACAGATTTGATGTCACACAGGCATTTACTCCATGCGACCCAAGGAACTTCTCTCAATCATTTAAGATATAATTAAAACCTCATTTTCTTTAGAAAGCCTTCTTGACCTCTATGCTGGAAATTGGTTGCTTTAAAGTTTTTATATTCCATGTGATATGATGTTATTACACTGAACAATAATGGATATTTTATGTGTCCCCATTATTAGACTAAGAGGCACTTAAAAGTAGGGACAGTATTCTGTTTTCTTTTTATTCTAACTCTTAGAACAATGTCAAGCACTAAGGTGTTATTTAATAAATATTTTAAGGAATGTGAAAGAAAAGAAACATTGCAACCTTAATTTTCTAAACAACTGAATTATAATTCTGGAATGTCAGTGGTTCTGACAACTCAATGATAAATCCAACTTTTAGATTAGTGGTTATGATATCTGAGTTAAAATGATTTTTTTTCAGGTGGGTATGGTGACTTACTCCTATACTCTTAGACCTTAAGAAACCGAGTCAGAAGGGTGGCACAAGTTAAAGGTCAGCCTGAGCTACATGATGAGTTATAGGCCAGCCTGGGATATAGAATGAGATCCTGTTTCAGACACAATAAACAAACAACCAAAAAATGAAACAAAACAAATAAATACATAAGATGTTTACAACTCATCTATATGGCTTTGTTATTTACTGTGATAGATATAACACAATTCTTTAGGGGGTGAAGCAAAGTCTCTCTGTGGAGCTCTGTCTCACCTAGAATTTGTAATCATGGCTCTGACTCTGTGTTCGGGTATTAAAGGTTTGTGACACCATGATAGCTGATTTTCAATGATTCTAATTTTGCCAACACGCCTCCTTTTTAATAGAATTCTCTTTTTCTCTTGGATCTTGCCTAGTCCCAGTAACTTATCTATGCCAGAAGTCACCAATTAGGGTTTCTGAGGCTGACATAAATACTTCTAAGGCTGAGGAAGAAGGCCAGCAAATTCATGGCCAGTCTAGGCTGCATAGCATGAACTTGTCTCACAGAAAGAAGAGGAAGAGGAGCAGGAGAAGAAAGGGATGTGGAGCAGAGAAAGAGGAGGACGTGCGATTACAATACAGTGCTCTTGGAACATATCTTCCTGGATCCTTGTCTATCATGAAAGAAATTCAGCAATCTTTAGATCACTGTGTTGTGAAAAAGCTCAAGCTGGTCGTGTGGAGAGACACTAAAATCATACCAGCTAGAATCCTCCACTTCATGGAGCAGAAGTAGGTGGCCCTGTTGTACCCTGTCCCCCAGAGTGTTAGATAACATCTTTACATTGCTGTTGTAAGATATGAGTAGTACAGAAGTTTGATTGGCAGTCATTCATGTAACACTCCACCATGGCTCTGGCCTTATGTGAAAGTAGAAATATAACTGTTTTCTGCCTTTTGGCACTACTATAAGAGATAAATGGGTTAGACCTTGAAAAATACTTACAACATCTGGTTCAGAATAAGTGCTTATAAACACTAGATATTATTTTTATAAGAATATTTTTATTTCTGTGGTCAAAGCTATTTTGTTTTAGAGAAATTAATGATCTATGACGTTCTGATTAAAGGTCATGTTAACACTTTGATGTCTTTACACTTAGTGGGATTTGATTAAGAGCCTTGCTAAAACAAGCATAATTGCAGAAGATAAAGGATCAGCCTTGGCCCCAAATACCAACTAAATTTTTCCTAGTACCTCAGAGCTCTGACCTAGACAAAGGAGAATGTTTTTTACATGCTTTTACAATTCTTCTGTGTACACTGCTGTTTTTCATTTTTTCCGTATTGGGATAATGTGACACTAACAGATGAAGATTTGCATAATAAAATATGGTGGTCCCTTCTCCCTGTGAGCCAGAATCCATCATCCTCAGACGAGAAACACAATGCTAACAGACTTCCCTTGTTCCTTGTTCTTCTGGCTTCACAGCTGCAGTGCCCTTGGCATCAAGAATTCTTACCATAGATCCATTAGTGTGTGGGGGAAATGAGTGTGTGGTTTCTCTCACCCTCTGACTGTAAACCACCACAGCACCTCTCTCCTGGCCCCTCCCTTTAGCTGACATTGTTTAAGACACCCAAGGACACCATTGTGGTTCCTCCTTCCTAGAAATGTAATATGTGCCAATGTTTCCCGAGCCAGCAATCTCAGTGGCAATGCAAAGCCATACCCTGGACATTCGATGATTTCTGTTATACAATGAATAGGGTCTCTGGGACCCCTTGACTACCCTGTGCTCCTCCATAACTCAGGCTGGCTTACCAATCATTTCCCTCTCTGAGTACTAGGTGATGATTCTACCAGTCTCCACTAGGGCAGCATTAGAACACTAAGCCTCAAAAAGAGGAGCAGAATGAAACCACATTACAGCATTTTCTGTCATTGCAACAAAACACCTTAGGTTACTTAAGAAAGGAAAGATATATTTGGTTCACAATGTCAGAGATTTTACACAGTCACTGGGCTCACTGTCTCAGGCCTATGGCAAGGCAAACATCATAGCAAGAACCACACAGAGAAATAAAGCTACTCTCTTCATGATGGTCAGGAAACAGTGAGAGAGGAGGTATCAGGGGCCCAATGTCACCTTCAAGGGATCATTCTTAGTGACCTTACTTCCTTGGCCTAGGTCCCACTTCCTAAACTTTGTCCCACCTGTGTCATGTCACATGTTATCAACCAACCTTTTAGCATATGGTCTCTTCAAGACAATCAAATGCAAACCATAAAAGAATCCAAGCTGTGGACACACAAAACTAGTACGTTAACTTGCAAGGTGGTATAAATATTAAGTCAATTTCTGAGTCATGGAAAAAGTGTTAGTTTTAAAACCATAGAACTGAGTTTTAAATCTGTTTAGTACTAGCTGTCAGACCTTTAGTAAGCTATCTAGATCTCAGCCTATTTGTAAAATATAATATTTAGCTCAGGGGACTATCTAACAGTAGATGAGATGATATTGACCTCATGCAATATAGCTTCTGCAGACATTGTCCATTATAAGAGTATTTTCCAGTATCCAGGTTGTAGATGTCAGATTGAAGATCTGGAATTCTTGGAATTCTTGCAATCCAGAGAGTGCTACAAACTATTTTGTTGCCTTTTGGTCTCCATAGTTTGTATTCACATATTATATATTTTCTGTCCTCTGTCATGAGACTCCTTCCTGTCTGAGCATGTGACAAATCTTACTCTAAAGACTTCTGAGAATCCTGAAATGAAATGGAATCTGATCCTCATGCTTCCCTTCCTTAGTATAGCTTTGGTAATATTGAAAGATTTGGGGATAGAGACACTCTGACAAAGATAACACAGAGCAGGGCTTCTATTGTGACATTAAACTAAAATTTTTTAACTAAATCCTTATCATAATTGATCAATCTACTAATTGTATGGCCTTGAGAAAGTTGCTTTGTTGGACTTCAGGGATCCAAACTGGGACCCCCAGGGTCCAAACCAGAATGCCACATCCCCACAGAGACTCACAGACGGGATATCGATGCAAATAGCAAGAGGATTTATTCCAGTGCACTGGGACCGTTCTAACACGCAGGATAGAAGCGGCCCCAAGGAGCAAATGGTGAAGCTTTTTGAGGCATTACCGGCGCGCGTCCGGGTCCCGCCTATCCCACGCAGGAGATGAGCATGGCGGGCCCCGATCCCTTCCCTCCCAGCCCTTTTATCGGGTTAGGGCAAAGGGGTCTGGGGATGGGGGCTCGTGCAGCTGATTGGCTTCGAGCTCTCTATGTTAGACTAATTGGTCGGGAGTTTCACGTGCGCGGGATCCAGGGGGGGCGTGGTCAACCTATGCCCTTGGACTAGCCCCTTGGGACAGGGTGGCTCCTGGTATGCTGGGGAAGGAAGAATCCTGCTGATAAGCTTAATGGTCATTTCCCTGTGGGTGGGGAGGAGACTGAAGAGTACTGTTAATGGCCGTACTTGGGAAGGCATTTCCCCCTATATGTGATTGCATTTCTATGTTTCATATTTCTTAAACCCTTTCAGCTTAAGCCTCAATTTCCTCAAGTATAAAATAGAGATAATAGGACCTAGGCCATAGAATTACTACAGAAGTTAATTCAACTTATATATACTAAATTTTCAGAATATTATCTAGAAAACAGAAATTGACATTTATATGTGTTTCCTGAGATTGCTTTTATTATCATTATAATAATATATTATATATTTATGTATGTTTTTGAGACAGGATCTTACTATCTACTTCGGGCTGGCTTATAGCTTATGACATAGGCGAGGTTTGCCTTGAATTTGTGCTCTACATGTCTCAGTCTTTCAAGTCATATAATTAAAGTATGCATCATCACACATGGCTTGATTAAATATGTTGATTTCATTTTAATAGTCATCCATGTGGCTTAACACAATTTTAAATACATGTTCAAGCAATTCAGTCTCATTTTTTTTCTTTCTTACATTATTCAAACATTTAAAAAGTTCATCACTACTCTGCTGATCCACATTTATGATGATATTGGATGTCAAATTAGAAACATGAATGCCTGACATCTTTAGGCCCAGCTGTAGAGTAACCTGAGGCATGGAACCTGCCATCTGCTCTTCTATCTACAGTGGAAAGTTCTTCCCAGATTATATGGACAACCAATTCATCCTGTGCTCCTAAAAAAAAAACAAAACAAAAAAACAACTAACCAACAACAACAATACTCTTTCAATACTGAATCCATATCTCTCCTTCAAACTGGATTCTAGACAAGGCCTAAGGTAGGCTTTTTTCAGCATCTCAACTCTTACTAGAGGAAAATCTGCCTTCAGATGTTACTCTCTGCCTTTCTCTGAGATAAGCAGCCCCCTTCACTTGACTGTTTGATTACCAAATGTATCAGCAATATTCTTTAAAAAAAAAAAAATCCTGTATAAAATAAGCAACCAGTCTTCTAGGAAGACCTGAGGATTGGCTTTGAACAAATTGAAGGAGCTCCAGTGAATTAATGGATACATCCTCATTAAGCTGCTGGTGCAGGTCACTTGGAGGCTGATTCCCAAGCTGGAGGTACAGTGCCTCTGCAGGCGGCCAGGACGAGTTGATCATAATTCTCCACCCCCTGCAGAGCACTTGCCTCTAACATCTTTATACCCTCATAGTGATCCTGTAGAATTTTTCCTTTTATTCCTTTAATCTTTTTCTCCAAAGCAGTCTGGAGCCCCTGCTGTGCAACAGATACTGTGCTTACTGACAGTTATGTAAGGAAGATTAAGACACCATTCTTGCTTTCGGAAAATTCATATATCAGTAGGGAAAGCTAAAACGTAGAGAATTCTGTAACATAATACTAGGCTAAATTTGATACCCTGTTAATAGCACTTGGTAATTTCCCTTTCTGTAACTTATCGCTAGTTGGTAAATGTGCTCATATAGTTCATTAATTAATATATGCACCCCCCAATTCACAGTGTGAAGATGAATCTTTGCACTAATATACCTAGTAAGTAACTCACACATGACATTGTTTTAAGTGTCTTACCTGTACTAACTTTTAATCTTCACAATTACCTTAGAAGGAATAGTCTAATATTGTTCTCATTTTTTAAATAAGAAAACTGAGGCATAGAGAATTTTTGTGTGTCAGATCATACAGCTGGTAAGTCACAGCCAAGACATAAACCTAGGCAACTTGATCTCACATCTCTGTTCTCAATTAGTCAGCTCTGCAGAAAAGGGAAGTTACCAACACTTTTTTAAAAGATGAGAACTGCAATGACTTATAGTTATTAATTTTTTTGAAGAGAGGTTCATGAGTATATGCACATTCTTTTAATTAAAATACAATTACATCATTTCCCTCATTCCTCATATTCCTCTCATGTCCAACTCCAGATTCTTCACATGATCTCCATACACACACACAAACATGCAAGTAGTACTGAATATATATACATATATATGTGTATATATATATGTGTGTGTGTGTCTATGTGTGTGTGTGTGTGTGTGTGTGTGTGTGTGTGTGTCATAACACCTGCTGAGTTCATCCAGTACTACTTGTATGTACATGATTTCAGGGCTGACCATTTGCTATTGAATGATTAATTATGGGGCTCCTCCCTGGGGAAAGACTACTTCCCTTGCTCTCAGCTTCCCTTAGATATCAGTAGATTTTTATCTAAGAGTGGATCCCCATGAGAGTTCCCCCTTCCACATTAGCATATCTGTTGGTGTTGTCCTTGTTTAGGTAGCTATATTCTTGAGGTATTATGAGTGAAGCTTCCCTATCATTTCTAGAAGACATAAACTCACAGCCGATTTCCTTATCCTCTGGCAGTTGTATTGTATATGTAGATGTGTCCATTGTGGCTTGCCACCCCACAATTCGTTGTTCTCTGCATATTGACCAGTTGTGGTTTTATGTAATGATTTCCATCTGTTGCAAAGAGAAGCTTCTTTGGTGAGTTGAAGTCTAAGCTGTTATACAAGTATAGTCCAGAAAGGTTTCCTTCTAAATATTTTTTTAAATGATGACAATTTTTATTCTTATAAAATCCCCTCATGCTCACTCAGTGTCAAATCCAGATAAGTAAAGTATATATAAAGAGGATAGAGGAGAAATGGCAGCACTTAGATCAAAAGTTAAAAGAGTATTTACTGCAAAACTCTGAAAAAATTCCCACCCCAAACACAAAGATGATATATATATTGTCATATTTCTAACTTGATGTTTGTTGTTATGAAAGTCAAGAATCAACCAGCTATTTCCTAAAAGAGATACACCTTTTTGAGCAACAGCTCAATTTATTAGCCTATGGGCAGTAGGTGTTACCCTAACAGGTTCTTACTATCATCTCCTCAACTAAAGTCTACTATAATTAAAAATGAGCCAGTGAGGTGGCTCAGCAGATAAAGGCGCATACCTCAGAGTGTGACAACCTGAATTTGATTCCTGGTGGAAGGAGGAAATTCTAATCTCTACATATACACTGCAGTACACACACACACACACACACACACACACACAGAGGTTAATTTTTTTAAATTTAAAATAGGTCATTTTCTGTGACTTCATAGTCTTACCAGATTTGTAAACTGTTTATTGTTTGTACCTCTTGAAAGTAGAGTGTGGAGACATTTTATTGATGTGCTAAGTTTTTGTTGGTATTTAAAGCATGAGGTCACAAAAATTAGGTTTCAACAAATTATCTATATAAATTTGGAAACATTGTTTGACTTCTCTTGGTCCCAGTTTTTAACTGCAAAATTAGGAGGCTGAATTAGGATTGAAAGATGCAGGGGTCTGAGTCCAGCTCTAGCCCCCGAGAATAGGTTCTTCAGCTTCCACGAAGGAAAGTAAACAATCGAGATTAGCGATGAGTGAGAATCTGTATCTCACTCTTCTATGGGACCCTTAACTGGCAAGCTTAGTGTTCCTTAGCTGGGCGGACCTCTAAAAAAGCAGGAGACAGTCCAGGTCGCTGCAAAAACCGCACGAGGCTTTATTGTTAACTGGTGCGCATACAGGTCAAGCTTGGTGGGCGAGAGCTGCACCCGTGGCGAGTTTGGAGTGGGCGGCGAGTTTGGAGTGGGCGGTGAGCTTGGCAAGAGAGAGAGCGAGAAACCTCTGTCCAGGGCCTTTTATCGGAGTCCCCTCGCCAGGGCTTTGTGCAGCTCCGATTGGTTTAGAGCTCCCAAATTCTGTGTCCCTTAACCTCGTTGGTCAGGTGTTTGCTCCCGCGGGAACCAGAGTGGGTGGTGGTCACTTGGCACCTTTGAACTCTTGAGACAGGATGGTGCCTGGTTTTTCCGGGAAGAAAGAATCCTTGCTGATAGGTGGTGGGGAGGGGGCAAATCTCCCCAGGTGAATTTGCCTGTACATGACTGCTAGCACTCAGGAAACCCAGATATTCACCTGACTGCTAGCGCTCAGGTGCATTCCTAGGTTTTATATTTCTTAAATCTTTGCAATAAACCTGGGTTGCTCTATTGCAATTTACTTCTGAATAGCGTGGCTGTGTTTCATTCCAGCACACAGTAGCCAGCTCAGGGATTAATTTTGCTATTACTGTTGGCTTATACAGGCTTATTATTGATGAGAGAACATATGTTACCATACAGTAAAGACAATAAAGGGGCAAGGCAGTTAAAGAATTCCAGTTCGCGACAGTGAATGCTCAGGACCCTTGTCAAGCTGAAGCTTTCATAGTTTGGGTAACCTGGACCCCAACAGAAAGATTCTTCTGCTCTCCTCTAACTTTCTCAAATTTGAGATTTTATCAACACTTTTATTTTTCTTTTGATGCTGGGGATTAGATCCAGGTTCACCATACATGCTAAGTGCACATTCTACCACTGAACCACGTCTCAAGCCTGGATTACCATTTTATATCTGTAGGTGACCTTTCTTTCCATTTAATGACATTAGGAAACAATATTCATGTTTCACTATAGTTCAAATTCTTTCCAATAGCGCTTACTATAATAAAAACTAGCACGTTCACTTAGAATATATTAAAGGTTAGACTTAGTGTCCAAAAAACAATGGAGTTTTTAAAAGCATCAATAAGTCCACAGGAGAAGGACATCTGTTGTAAAACTTGTTGGTATTTACAAGTTTTCTGCTTTTCTTTTAGGCCCATGGCTAAACCACATCCTGCAATTATTTGAAATTATGTGTCTGATTTTCAGCAAATGGAATATGAACCAACATGGTATATATCACATCCAGGCTTGAAATGTTGAGAACTTCTTGAATGTATTCCATGTAGGTTTTCTTCCCTACTCACTAGCTAAAAAGGCAGAATATGGGAAATGTAAAAGAGCAGAATTACAAGACAAAAGAAAACCTGAGCTTCTGAATGAGAATCTGGAAAAAATCTCTTCTGTAGATTTTGTTTGTATTGTCAACATGAAAAAAAGTTTAACTGTGCTGAAGCACAGAACATGAGGCATCAGCTTATCCTGATCTTTTGAATTTTTTTTCAGATAAAACTTGTTTGTTATCAGCACCTGATTTAATCCTGAAAAGAGTTATCACAAAATTTTTCACAAGAGAAAGTATTTGTGGTAGGCACTTGCACCTATCATCTTATACATAAGGTGGTATTACTGTCTAATAAAATATTCCTCCTTTTTTATTTGAAAAAAAGTTTTGTGTATCTCAAGCTAGATTTGAGATTATAATGTAACCAAGATCACTCTAAACTGATCCTTCTGCTTCCACCTCCTAAGTGCTGGGATTACAAACTTACACTATCATCACACACATACACACCTACACACACATACATACATATTTATATAATATATATATATATATAATATATCATATTACACTCACACACATATATATCATATACATATATCGTGCTGGGGATCAAGACCCAGGGTCTTCTGCATGCTGAGCACGAACTCTACTAAAATACATCCTCAGCACTCTATCCTCTTTTATTTTTTTTTAAATCACATATAGGTTACCCTAGTTTTTCAAGTGCCTTAGCTATAGTTCCAGTACCTCTCTATCGAACTCAGCTTTTCCTCCCTATCCAGGTCCTTCACAAGTTCCCTAATTGCTTCATTATCTAAATGGATAATGGTTCCTGTTTTTTAGTTTTAACTTACTCTTAATGATTTGTATTTGTGTATATGTGTTTGAGAACATGAGTGCAATGCCTGTGAAAGTCAGAAGAGATCATTGGATCCACTAGAGCTGAAGTTACAAGCGGTTGTGAACAGCTAGATATGTGTGCTGGGACCCAAATTCAGGTCCTCTGGCAGAGCCAAGAACTGCTGAGTCATCTTTCCATCCTCAAATCTCCTCTTTACTAAGTACAATTTAGCTGATTGTCATTTTTGTTATCATTTATGGCATCACTTCAAAATCTTGAACTTTCAAATCTATCACATTCTTGACTAATCTCTCACCTGAGTTAAAATTTACAAATGAAACCAGACATGGTGGTTCAGACCTTTGATCCCAGCACTCAGGAGGCAGAGGCAGGTGTATCTCTGTCAGTTGGAGGCCATCCTGGTCTACATAACAAGTTCAAAGGTAGCCAGGTCTACATAGAGAGATCCTGTCTCAAAAACTAAAAAACAAACAAAAAACTTATAAATGCATAAGAAACATATTTATGAACCTATCTATTTATCCTGCGGTTCAATTAGTCTTTTTCTCATGAATTTTAGAGCTCTATTATTAGTTACATATGTGTTTAAGATTCTTACGTTTCTTGAAAGAATGATTTCCTTTGTAATTATGATTACAGCATTCATCATTCCTGGTAGTATTCTCTGCTTTGAAATTCACTTGGCCTAGGTTCTATATTACTGCAATATTTTTTAAACTGCTAAAGAAAGTAAGTAGAAGTTACTACAAGTCTTACTTGACCTGTTTTCCACGTTTCAGTGAAGGTATGATGGTACACATCTATAATTCTAGTACTTGTGAGATGAAAGAAAGAAAATATAAGGTACTTTTAAAGATTATGTTTATGAATGATTCACCTACATGCATGTAGGTGTACATATACATGTCTGGCGCCTACAGAGACCAGAAGAGGGCATTGAATCTCCCAGAACTAAAATTGTAGATGGTCTGAGCCACTGTGTGGGTGCTGAGAACTGAGCCTGTGTCCTCAGCAAAAGCAACAAATGCTCTTAATTGCTGAGACATCTTTCCACCCCTAAGAACTCAAGTTTGATGCTGACCTGTGCTACTGGACAATACCTTGCTTCAAAAGATAAAATAAAAATAAAATTAAATAAAGAAAAATTTATGAGGAATTACTGTCATTTGCTACCTATTGCCTAGTGTCTTAAAAATAATTATTTCATTTTGTCAGTTGATTGTTTTTCAGCCATTTTATTAAATCTGGCTCTTGTATCATCTTGAGCTCAAAGCTCTAAGTGCTTTTAGGCAGCTCTACATTTGATCCTCACAGGAATCCTATAAAATGGCTTTTATTCTTTTCTTCTAAGTAAAAATAATCCCAGAGTCTCAGTCGGTATAAATAGGTTTCATTGTCAACAACAAATTCACTTGAAATAAATGTAAGAGTAAAGATTTGAGTAATGAGTTCACATTTTTCTTAGCGGTAAAAATAGGATGCATAGCATAACTTTTCTGTGACTTTTGAATTTATTTACATAACAAATGTCACAGAACAAAGAGATCAAAATGCTTTAAGTTCATATGTAATCATTTACCTAAACTGGAAATAGTGGTAGTAAATGAAATGAGGTCAGTCTCATAAATTCTGGGCTATACATTCAAGTATTTGGTAAAAAGAATGAAGAAATATTGCAACCAATCGGACTGAAAGAAAAGAATAAAAATAAATAATAAGTTGTTTTAGATAGGTACTGCGCTACACCCTGCGCTTCTGTTCTTTTTCCTTTTTGAGTGAAAAGTAAACCAGCAGTGATTGGGAGGATCCACAGAAGTCCTAGGGTGCACATGCATTAGTTTAGCAAAAGTTCTACAGTAGGCTGAATGGGGACAAAGAAATTCCTCGTTCAAAGATTCCTCTTTCTTTTAGAGCATCTGTTATCTTGTCTGGAACATTAGACACACTAGAGTCCCTTTAGATTCTTTCTAAGCAGAATGGATCAAACTAAATACTTGCTTTTTCACAAAAGAAAATCAACTGACACATTTCCATGAAAGACTGGGTGCCTATCAGATTTAATTTGTCTTTATCTTGGAGATCCTTCATTGAATAACTCACTTTTAAAAGCAACTATATAACATTAGCTCCCTAACTGAATTTTTACTAATGTATGATAATCATCCTTATCATAACAGTATCTCTTTCCCACATGCAGAAGAAAATCTTGCCTGTCTGCTAGAAACAGTATTATTAGGGACAAGGGTGTTTTCCTGTCCATTCATGCTCCAGCTATTAGCTGAATTCTGTCTGGACAAAGATCTTTCATTCTCACATAGTATAGATGATACATTCAGAATCATTCTGCTATTGTCACAAAATACTAGGTCTAGAAATGTGGCTAAACTGGTAAAGTACTTGCTTATCCAGCATGCAAGAAGCCTTAGGTTTGATCTCAGCACCTTATAGCACCATGTTGCAGACCTGTAACTGCAGCACTTGGGAGAAGAAAGCAGGAGAATCAGAAGTGTTAAGGTCAACCCAAGCTTTAAGAGATTCTGTCTCTCAAACAAATAAACAAGCAAGCAAAAAAGCTCAAGGTAATCTAAGGCTACATAGAGAGTTTGAAGCCAGACTGAGGCACAAGATTTAAAAAAAAAAAAAAAAAAAAAAATGGGAAGAAAAAAAACAATCAAAAGCGAATGTGTAGTGGAACATTTGGAAGAAGTTTTTGTTATTTTAGTTTAAAATGCAAAATGAACTGGGAAGTGGTGGCGCATTCCTTTAATTCCAGCACTTGAGAAGCAGAGACAGACCGATCTCTGTGAGTTTGAGGCCAGCGTGGTCCAGCCTGGTCTACAAAGTGAGTTCCATGACAAGGAGAAACCCTATCTTGAAAGACAAAAGCAAAAACAAGCAATCAAACAAACAAAAAACATGCAAAATGACATTTGGACTAGGTTTATGTTTCCATCCCAGATGTGGTAGATGATTGTGAATTTGATTTGGAATACTTAATACTGGTGGCTATAATTTGGTTAGGTGCAGTTGTTTTGGCACATATCACTTGTTCTTGGGATTGCGTGTGGCTAGGGTATATGCGAACTTTTGCTTAGAGTATGAAAGGTTTGAAGCCCCAAGAGCTGGGGGTGGGTATTGGTTGGTGATTTATTGGTTGGTTTGTCCATCATTAGTGTGTTGATTCTTACATAGAAGAACAAAGGTTGGAGATATTGGGTGTTCAGATAATGAGCTGAGATGCTAGTCTGACTTACTGTCAGCTTGTCCTCTCCAAATTTAGGACAGCCTAAAAAGATTATGAAAGTGTCTCTCTTTCTCTATCAAGGCTGCCTGCAAAAGCAGTGAAAAATTCTTTCTATTCTTCCTTCTATTTCCCTAAAATGAAGGTAAAAGATTGTAGTTCATTACTACATGAACAAGTAAGCAAGCTTTCTTAATCCACTGAAACTAAAAGAGAGGTCAGTATGGAGAGTCATTGGAACTCCTGGTTTTCACTAGTTAGGAGGCAAAGAGAATTGTTACACTGCATAAACAGAATCATAATTTCCCAAATGTCTAATTAGAGAGCTCATGTTGCCCTTGAACACTATAGCAGGAATTCATCTGCTTAGACCTAATTTTTCATATTCTGTAGAAGTAGAAAAAAGCCTGAAGGTGGATATGGTGGAGCACGTCTGTAGTCCTAGCACTTAGGAAGTAAGACAATAAGATCACAAATTTGAGTCTAGCCTGGTTTACAGAGTGAAATCTTGACAAAAAGTTAATTGATAGAGACTTTTCCTGACATGCATGAGGCCTTAGATTCAATGTTAGCACTGAAAAAATAAAAAATCACAAACAGCTCAGATTCTAAAGTTACCAGGGATATCATGCTAATCACACTAATGCCAAATGTGATCCTCAAGCTTAAGTTATGGAGAATTTCTTATAATCAACTATAAGAATTAAAAAGAAGTTGAAGTTGCTTCAAAGTTTGTAGAAGTATTCTGGGACAGACTAAAAACAAACATAAGTGGACAATTATCATTAGAATCTCACTTAAGGGTATGTCTAAGAGACAGTGGTGAAGGGAAATGTTTCCAATGGGAAGAATTGTTAACAGTACTATTAGCCATTTGATCTGAATATAATAAGATATGGCTTGAGATACGAAACTCCACTGTCTCGTATAAGTGGTGAATAATTTGTCTGAGAGCCTGGGAGCCTGGAAACGTCACTAAAAGCTCAAGGACAAAAATTGCTTCACAGAGGTTTACAAACTAATCTATGTAGGGTTGGGTACAAAGTGTGAAGGTCTTTGTGTTTCTCTTTGATGATCACTGGAGCATATCTTACAGAAGCAGCACTGAACAATTATGAAGATATAATGACTGTGAATTTCAATTGTTTCTTAGTCATGACTAATAATTCAGTAAAACAATAGCCATGAGTGAAATAACAGGAATGAAGATTCTGGATAACTTAACAATGCAAACTTCCTATAATCAAGACATGGACTACTATGAGAATCATTTTCTTATCAGAAAAAGCTGACTTTGAGTCATCAGTACAGCACCATCCCTTGAGATAACCTAATCAGTAAGAGATCAGTTATAATTACTTCCATTTTGGGAAAGGTAGTGGTCTCCCAAGAAAAAAAGATCTGTTTATGACATTTATTTCCTTCTTTATGCTTCCCTCAGCTCCACTATCTATCAGCTCATCATCTGATTTATCAGTAGTGTAATCATTGCACCTCTTCCTTGGAATAAGATCCCTGGATCCCTGGAGAAAGTGCCAATTTGGATGTATGATCATACAAGTGTTCTACAAGGCAGAGTAAAGCCTCTGAGAACTGGAAAGGACTGCACCACAAATTAATAGGTAGCTAAATGGAAAACTTGAGAACATTATCTTCAGTCTTTCTACAATTATAAGAGTCTTTGTGGGCACTTAGTATTTGTACCAAACAGCAACAGTATGGCTGAGAGACTAAGGAAACACAACAAAACAAAGAAGAGAGACACCATTATCTCCATAGTTCAGATTGATTAGTAAAGATTGCTATATAAATCTTTTAATGCTTTCAAATTACAACCCTAAAAAATACCATGAGCATTAAGAAATAGAAGAATTGTTGGCCTCAGAAAACAATTTTGTTGGTGAACTTGTCCTCTAAGGTGAGAAGCAAATAGAAACTTTTATTTGTTAAGTGACTTATGGTATTAAAAAAGCACTTTCTCTACCAGAAAAGCAAAAAAGAAGAAGAAAAAGAAGGAGGAGGAGGAGGAGGAGGAGGAGGAGGAAGAGGAGAAAGAGGAGAAGGAAGAGAAGGAGAAGAAAAAATGAAAGAAAGAGAAAGAAAGGAAGGAAGGAAGGAAGGAAGGAAGGAAGGAAGGAAGGAAGGAAGGAAGGAAGGAAAGCTAAGCAGATGCATATTCTTTGGGCTATCACAGAACCTTTCAAGAAAAATAGACTTAACTGTTCTAGAAACCCTGAATGGAAGAGAGAGTCACTGCAAAGAATGTGTGTGACACAAAATCAAACCTAAAAGCAAAATTCCTTGAGCCTCTGTGAACATCACAGCATGTAGGGATAGAAAAGGCTCTGAAGAAGAAAGTCAAGAGTTAGCTGGCACTTGGTGCCTCTCCCCCATTTTGCCAGAGAGGAAGCCTGTAAAGTAACAGATGGCAAGACCACATCTGTTAAAGAGTTGTGAAAGCAGCCACTGAATTCTGAAATGTTTTGAAGCTAGTTATGAGTTCTGAACAAGCATCCTAAAGGTTGGTTGTGTCTCTTCCAGGAGGATTCGATGTGGTTTCCCTTGAAAGATTTTACTTCAGCTAGAAGAAACAGGTTTCATCCACTAAAATCTCCTGCTTCTAGTATGTTCTTTTTATCAAAATTTGATGATGAGCTTCAAGACACACTATGCCCAAATACGATGAAAGACTGTAGACTTCAGTCTTGGCTAAAAGTAAGTAGGCCTAAGTTTCATTTTCCTGACAACAGGCAGCACAAGCTATTCCCAGAAGGGCAAACTGAAAAACAATTCAACAATACTGAGAAAAAATGTTAGTACAGATGCCCAGCAACCCATCCCTGACTAGGAAATCCCCCACCCAACTCAGAATGCACCCCACGCCAAGACCAATCAGTTTAAAAGTCAGCAACTGCTTATTGTGTTAACCATTGAAAATGCACCAAATACTCTGTAACTGACTTTCCCTCTAAAAATGCTATAAAAACCCATGTGAGCTATTTTAGGGGGTCTCACTCCTTCTCTTACCTCATATGGCAGTGAGTTTTGACCCTAGCGCACTAGCAATAAAGCCTCTTGGTTTGCATTAATCTAGAGTCCTGGTGGTTTCTTGGGGGTCTTCAGCTAGTGGGCACTTCAATGACACTTAACATTTGAGAAAACAGCAGAAGTGAGAAATTCACTAACCTCCCCCTTTATCTTAACTCCTACAGCAGGACATAAAACTCTGCTGACCTTTGCTGGAAGTATATCATGAAATTTTCATGGCAAAGGTATCTACTCTGTTGCTGGAGGAAAGTAACAGCCTAATTCTTGAAGACACAGAGACACCAAAAAGAATGAAAATGAACAGACATTGCTCAGTGCTACTTGGTTTATTACCATGGGATTATGCCCCATTTGCTCTCCTCATCATATTTCTTAATGTTCTCTCTTCTTCAAACCTGAACATAAATACACACATAGTTCTCTTTCAATTTTATGGGGAAAATATTTTATCCAATATATACAAATTCTTATGTGTTCTCTATGACAGTTTTTTCCATATGAAAACATTCCCACCAGGAAACTCTGGACGTAAACAAAGGGTCACAGTTTTGGGAGAAAAAAAATTAAACAAACAAACTTGGAGGCTACTTCCTGCATTCTCCACAACAATACAAAAGAGAGTAAAGAACTTGCCAGGGAGGAGACTGACCAGTCAAGTTATAAAGAGGAGGGATTCTCAGATTGTCCAGATGCCTGCAAGCTGTACAGAGACCTCCAGAGTTGCAATTTTTGTGAGTAGTCATTCATGTCACTGAGCTTTTTCATGATGCAGATGTTTTTGGGTCACTCCAGTAACAGTAGATAAACCCTTACCGTATTTCTGTTAGTAATACTAAAATCTCATTGGTTCACCAGGTTGGACTTTGGCTCAATAGTTACTTTGGTCCATTGTGGGTTCCCTTTTGGGGATTAATATGAATAGGTGTGTGTGTGTGTGTGTGTGTGTGTGTGTGTGTGTGAGTGTGTTGGATCTCCCCAGAAAAATTTTGTCACACAACCATTGTCCTTGTTTTAAAAAAAGGAAACCAATAGTGCCTATAGACACTCAGATTTTCCTGAGGTCACTCTTGACAAAGCAGATGCTGTTGACTATAATACAAAGAGATTTGGAACTTGCAGACAGATTTTCTGCAGGCTTTTACACAAATGACCACTGCTTCATTCTTCTAGTACTCACCCCTCCCTGAATTCATTGGTGTCATCCCTTGAATTTTCTTACTCTTAGCCATTGGTTTTGGTTTCCTTTGCTCATTTCTTTTCCCCTACAATCTTCATTATGAAGTCCCCAGCGGTCAAATTTTGGGTCTTCCTTTCTTCATCCTCTCCCTATACCCTTCACTTTTAGATTAAATCAATCTTCTTTCTCCTCCTCCTCCTCCTCCTCCTCCTCCTCCTCCTCCTTCCTCTTCCTCCTCCTCCTACTCCTCCTTCTTCTCTCTCTCTCTCTCTCTTTCTCTCTCTCTCTCTCTCTCTCTCTCTCTCTCAGTATTTTTGCAATTCTATTTGTAAAAGAAAGTATATAGAAAGAAGAGTAGAGCATGTTAGTGGTAGTCATTTCTGAGTGGTGAGGTTTTTTGTTTTGTTTTTGATGTTTTGATGTCCCCCTTAATTTGTATGTGAGGTAAATGTGTGTATAAGGCTGAATACACATGAAAGTATGGGTGTGCAAACCTGTGTGTTCCTCTATTGCTTTCTGTATTATTGCCTTGACATAAGACCCTTTAATGAACCAGAAGCCCACCAGTTCTTGTCCAGGCTGGCTGGACAGTAAGTTCTCCTGGATTGCCTTCCTCCTCCCTGAAATGCTGGAATTATAGTACACACAATGATGCCTCACTTTTATTAGTAGTAGTATTTATATTCATTATATATTATTATATTTATTTATTATCAATAATGTTTATTATTATATAATGAATATTACATTATGTAATATATAATATAATGTATATATTATTATATCAATAATAATAGTATTTATATATATATATTTTTGTTTTGTTTTGTTTTGTTTTGAGAGAACTGATCACATTACATCCATAGTCAAAATCAGAAAGCAGTAAATTAAGATACTCATTCTTGTGATTACCTCATGTTCACTACTTTTACACAGTTCAGAATTCCCTTCCTTAGGAATAATGCCACCCATCATGAGCAGGTCTTCCCACCTCCATTAAACTGCCAAGATAATCCTCTATAGATAAAATCATAGGCCAATCTAATATAGACAATCCCTCCTGTGACTCTTTTTCTGAGTTATTCTAGATTGAATTAAAACCAACAACCACAATATCTTTATCAAATATTAAATGATAATAGTGGTGTGGGTTTATTTCTGGGTTCTGTGTTTGGTCCACCGATCTCTGTTTCTGTGCCAGTACACGAAATCTTTGTCAAGATGGCTCTATAGTATAATTTGAGGTCAGGTATACGTCTAGTAGCGTTCTTTTTGCTTAGAATTACTTTGGTTATTTGTGGTTTATTCTTTTTTCATATGAGTTATAAGATTGTTTTTCTCTAGTTATGTAGAGAATGAAAACACAAACTACTTTCTGAAGACTTAAATTTCTATTATTGACTTAGCCCTCTCTGAGTTCTAAACTTTCTTCTTTATCCATCTTTCTTCTTAGCATATCTGCTTAGCTATTTCAGTAATGTCTCCAACTTGAACATTTTTGAAGTAAGTGAAATATTTGATTATCCCATTATCATACTCCTTCATGGATCATACTGCAGTCTTCTCTTTCTTTGAAAATGATAGCATGAATGCAATTGCCAAGACCAAAAACCAAGATTCTCCCTCTGCGTCTTCACAATCTGTTAGCAAGTGCTATTAACTCTTCCTCCAAAGCAAATGCTCAGACTCTCATCTTCTCTGTTCCACAGTCCATTTTTATACCTACTATCTCATGGATATACCAAGGCTTCCATCTTCAGTCTACTTAGATTTTTAACATGTCATGCTTCAATTCAGTATCAACCATAATTCTCATCAGCAATTTTCAGGTCCAGAAGCCATCAGTAATCCAAGCTTCATCTTGTAGATAAATGTGTAATTGTAGTAATTATTTGCCTCATGTTACATGCTTTGCCTATTACATTATAAATATTTGAAGGTATTCTGTATTCTTTATATTAAATCTACATAATCTTTATAACAAACTTAGATGAGAGGTTTTAGCTCAATTAATAGATGATTAATCTAAGGCTTAGAGAAATTATACTAACCAATCTTAGGCTAGGCCTATATCGAGTAAGAGAAAAAGCTAAGATTAAACTTGTCTTCTAACTACAAAATGAGGCATGGATAGAGTGAAATGTCTTCTGTTTTCTAAGATAATTTATATAAGTAAGGATCTAACACTCTACTTAATGCAGAGAAAAGTAGTTGTAGCTCCTTGCCAAGGAAAGGGAATTAGAGAAATAAGTCCCAGCAGTAGGAAGAACTGCTGGACTGAATGAGAACATAAATTCCAGTACTGAGAAAACTGGTATAGGTATGAGAGAAGAACATTGTTTTAGGAGCTAGAAAGATTAATCAGCACTTAAGAATAATTTTTATTGCTTTTGCAGAAGATGTGGGTTCAGATCTTAGCATCTACATGGAGGCTTACAACCATCTGTAGTTCTAGTTCAAGGAGAACTGACACCCTCTTCTGACCTGTGTAGCACCAGATACACAAGTGGTGTACATACATACATCAGGCAAAACACAAAATTAAAACAATAATTCTGAAGAAGAAAAAATTGCTTTAAATATAAATAGGATTACTAAACAGATACCTTTCCACTTTTGTAAAGAATTCTTTAGTAATGGGAACACAGTTCATTACTAGAGCATTTGCCAATAAGCTCAAGACTGTGGGTTTCATTTTCGGGACCATTAAAAAAATAAAGTCACTGAACCAATTTGGGTAAAAGTTCAACAAGAGGTTACACTAAAAAAAAAAAAAAAAAAAAAAAAAAAAAAAAAAAAAAAAAATGTTGGTAATGTTAAAAACGTTAGAAGAAAAAAGTGTTGGTGATCCAAACAGCTAAAATAAACCCCAAATTAAAAGTTTTAAAATTCTTAAACATACATTACAATGATTTACCACCAGTGCTTTGCTTTCTTTCAAAAAATATTAGGGGGTAGAGATATCTTGGTTAAGACCAATGGCTGCTCTTTCAGAGGACCCAGGTTGAAATCTTGGCACCTACAGGGCAGCTCACAACCCTCTGCAATTCCAGTTAGAGAGGATCTGATGCCTTCTGATCTTTACAGGTACCAGGCACATACATGGTGCATATATATACATGTAGACAACACATTCATACATATAAAATAATAAAATAAATTTTAACAAATTCAATTACACTTGTTTATTTTATTTTATTTCATTGTTTTATTTATTATTATTATTATTACTGTTATTATTATTATTATTTTGTTTATGTGTACGCCATAGCCACCAAATATGTGGAAGTCAAAGAAGAGCTTAAGCTAGTCAGTTTTCAACTTTCATCATGTGGGTCCTATCATTAGCCTTGGCAGCAAAGATCACCCACCATGTCTGGCTTGCATTTTTCACAATAGGTAATATCAAAATTATTGTCCTGTAAGACCCAAATAATATCATCCCACTAATTTCCATTCTATCCATGTTTTTTCAAATGCTTTAGTCCTAATAGCCTCTGTCTTCAAAAAAGCCAAACATTTTCCTATCTCAGCTCTTTTCACTTGGTGAAATAATCTCTTTCTAATTACTTACATGGGTCAGTCCTTCATGAGGTCCTAACTTAAATGTCACTTATATAAGACACTGTCTTTAACTCTCCTAAAACAGTCTATTAGTTTATCTTTTACATCTCACTTTGTACTTCCTTCAGTGGATTATAGTCATCTTTCTCAGCACTCTGAGCCTAAACCACACATAATGTAAAGACTGTAACTATTCTATTAACCACAAATCTCTCTACATATATAACAGTATCACCTAATAGGATGTTAAATATTCTATTTTTATAAATATTGATAAAAGGGAATTAGGGTTCCTTCTTGGAGTTCTTAGTCTCATTAATAAAATAATTTAAGAATTGACTCAAATAGAATCTCCAGGAGAATTTCTTTTTTTAGTATAATAAGGAAAATTCCCCAAAAAGGTAAGCTGCATACTTCAGCAGCTGCCAGGAGGAGAATAAAGGAAAAAAGGTAAAAAACTAAGTAGTTTATGCTGGTATGGTGATCAGACACATTGTGGACAAGAAATCACATGATAAGGAAGGAGACTTTACAGAAAGTGTAAGTAAATTCAAATTGTTGGAGGAGAACGTCTTAAGTGTTAAGGAAAGCATGCTTAGAAAAGAAAAATGAGAGTTAGGTTTTTCCTGAATAACTTTTTCAGAAAAGTGGACAAACTTAGGACACATATGGCTGCAACTTTTTTAAGCTACTCCACTAAAAGTGAGGTTTCTGGGGAGAGATACTACAGTGTTTCATTAGAGAACTAATTATTCTGCCTATCTCTTTAGAATGGCTTAAGGTAAGTTTGCTTTCTCAGGGGTGGTCTTTTGCCCAGGTGATTTACCAGGTCCACCCAGGATGTTAAGTCTCCACCCAGGCCATGGATTCTGTTCTCTTGACCAGGAGTTTGTGACTTTAATAGTGTCATATAAAAACAGAGACATGTTGTAATGAAATCCCTTTCATTTGAAAAGTTTTTTTTTTTTTTTTTTTTGGCAGTTTGAACACAGAGCCATGAGTATATTAGTAAGTGTTCTACTGCTGAGCTCTACCTATATCCCTTATAATGGAGTTCTTAAATAATTATGTAAACTATTATGAAAACAAAGATGTTCCCTTATGGTGGCTAAGAGACAGTGTCTCATGGGAGAGTCTGACCCATGAAAGCCTAGTTTTAGTGTACAGAAGTTACTTCATCTACACTATGAAAATACAAGTTAGACCCTTAAGACAAGCGTTTATCTTGAATTCCCATCTGATATAGTGGAGCCAGAAATAAAACCCACACCTTGTGCTTTTCATTCTAAACATAAAGTAATCTAAGAAGATATTCAGGCCCTTACAACTTCCAGAGTGACCAGAAAAGAACAGAGTGGAGAGAAACTAAGCAGGGATCAAGATTTAAAGTAGAGTCAGAGATCAAGAGAGTTGGAACCTCTTCTCTCCTGGGCCTACTTGGCAAATCCCTCTAAAGAAGTCTAGGTTCATCATCTTCATATTTAGTTTTTTTCCTGTAGTCCAATTATCAAAAGGCTTGTGTGATGAACTGAGAGGGCCTTTAATTTTCTTTTAAGTTCTATGGAAACATGTGAAGGTTTTAAGCAGGAAAGTGACACCTTCTTTATCTTGGAGCCTATGCCTCAAGCAACATGTGCAGGATGGAGTCAACTTGCATTGTGCCAGAAGTTTGATGCACTCATCCATCCCAGTTATAAGCTAAGGATGGTAAACAGGAGAGAAGATTCTGGTTCCACCTACTAATTTACAACTGCTAGTCAATGTAGGTATATCCCAAACCTCTAAACTAATTCGAGAAGCTGTGTGACAATTTAAAAGTGGCAATGCAGAGAAACTCATAGCACCTGGCACATAATACACGACCAACATGTTAATAATTTTTGTTTGGTCTCTATGTTGGCTGTAGAACAGCCAGAGAAGCCTTATCAAGCAACAAAGGAGGAGGCCCCACTGTGACCCACAAGCAAAGTTTATTCTTGCCAGTGGGGAAGGTACACTGGGATGAAGCTGGAGCTATGAGAGAAAAACACCATTTGGCAAACAGCGAACTTAGACTGGAATCTCAGTCATTCCAAGACAAAAGCTCCCCACTAGTTCTTTTGGGGTGAAAATATAGCCGAAGAGAGGAAGAGTTGGTGGTCAAGAAGGCCAGGCAAGAGCCTATTTGATTCAGTGACAGTCAGGGCTCCACTCCAGTCCCTTCTGGTTCTGGACTCTCCTTACTGAGACAAGGCACAATCCTAAACTAATGGAAGAGACATTTCTAGCCCTCAATAGCTCAGGAATAGAGGGCCCCTCGCCACAGATTTTTGTCTGCAAACCGCGTTTCCGAGGTGCCTATAAGTGTACAAATAGTAAAGCCAGACTCCGTGAGGTAATTCATCCCACCCCTCAGCTGGGCAAGCTGATTATGGCTCTCCATATCACTTCTCCTCAGGGGTGCTCAAAAGAATCCGCAAATCCTCAGCCTCACAGCCACCAATCCCCAGCACTGCCTATTCACACGCAGCAGGGTGGCTGGGGATTAATTGGAGGGGGAATGTTGTGAATTCCAGAGAGTTCTTTCTCTTTGCCGCTCAGTCGGTGGCCAGGGATATTGCTACATGAAAGCTTCGCTGTCAGTATCAATCATCATTGCGCGGGCTGTCACATTCCATGGACTGAATTGGCCTCATTTGGTGATTCCATCAGGAGGGGGAGGGGTGGTGGGCATTCCTGAAGGGCCAGTGCTGATAAGGCCAAATTCTGACTCCATAAAAATACCCAGTGAAGCTTCTTGCTCCGTATTCCTCATTCTGAGTGTGGCTGAGAAAGGACAGACCTGGAGGACTGGCAGAGCCTGGTAGAAGTCCAGATCTAGGAGGATAGAAGCAGACAAAAAACCCAGAGACTTCTCTGGGCTTTCATTAAAAGTCGATCTTCTCTGCTGTCTCCTTCACTTCATTCATCCTGCCAGAGTGAGACCCAGAGTACCTCCGCACAAAGCGAGCTTAAACTGCACCATCTCGGAGCAGAAATGCTTCAAGAGGGCAGTTTGTTTGTTTTTGTTTTTTAAGTAATGCAAACATGAAATGCAAATATCAAACAGATTAACAAGGATTCCAAAACTGTCTCTTTTTCCCTTTAAGGTGAGATCTACGTTTTTGACAGCTTCCTGGAGGAAGCAATTGCATATGACACTAGGAAAGGAAGAGGATGAGCCCCTTCTTAGATCTCCTAATTTGCTCTTCTTTTTAAGTTTTCAAAATTATTTGTTTATTTATTTAGTTATGTGTACTGGTGTTTTGCCTGCATGTTTGAGGGTGTTGAATCCTCTGGAACTGGAGTTTCAGACAGTTGTGAGCTGCCACGTAGGTGCTGGTAATTGAACCCCGGGTACTCTGGAAGAGCAGCCAATGCTCTTAACAGCTGAGCCATCTCTCCATCCCATTTTTCGAATTTGTAAAGGCAAGACTTCTAACTGCCTTCTCCTCCCTATATCAGCTAAGCACTCCAGCATTCCTCACTCTTCACATACCCTCCCCCTTTCTTTTTCCAGAATTCCCTGAAACTCCCACCAAGTAGAAGGCCCAGAGAACACATTCTATAGCATCCATACATCAGCCTCAATTCATACTAAGGAGAGCTGTTTCCCAACTGCACTGAACCTGAAGCCTTTCATGGATCTCTGCTCAGCTGCTCTGAGACAGTATGACCCTCAGTCAGGCTGTTGGTGCTTTTTAGTCATCTGTAAAAGGGATGATGATGACAACCACTCTACCTATTCTGAAGTCTGTTCAGGGTTAATGGATAATAGACTAAAAAGGACCTGTAATCAGTAAGGTACTCCAAATAAGCTGGTATGATGGTTAATTCCTCTCATTGCAATTGGTATGGGGTGAGTTATTGATCCTACTAAAAGTTTTTCCTGCTCCAAAAGAGTCCTACTAAAATGTGCTTTGTGTTGTGGTACTGCCCCATACCTGCCCCCATACTCACATTGATGTCTTGCATCATCAGCAAGGGCCTGGTGTATATGTGCCATGACCCTCCCCCATAATAAACCCAGTAAGCCAAGGTTCTTTCTCCTCTTTCTCTCTCCCCACCTATCTCTTCTCTTTCTCCCTCTCTATCCACCTGTCACCATCCTTCTCTCTCTCACTGTGTCCTTCTGTGTCTCTGTGTTGGTCTCTTGATCTCTTTCTTCCCTCTTCTTCTTCTTCTCCTCCTCCTTCCTCCTCCTCCTCCTCCTCTTCCTCCTCCTTTCTCTCTCTCTCTCTCTCTCTCTCTCTCTCTCTCTCTCTCTCTCTTTCTCTCTCTCTCTCTCTTTCTCCTCTTTCCCTCCCCTCATCCCTCTTTCTCCCCTGCCTTTCTCCAGGCTACATCTCCAGTAAACCTTTTCCCATAGAATTCTGTTGTATAGTGTCTGGCCATTTTCTGAAAAAAGCATAACACCTAGGGAGAGAATAATAAAGAGGAGCTACAATACATATCCCCCTAAAACCCCAAAAGTAGGATCATTGCTTTCAAAAGTAAAAGAAGCATCTCTGCAACATTTCAATTACAGATACTCAGAAGTTGACACTATCATGTGGGCAGTACTCTTGGCCACAAATCTATTTTCTGAAATTTCTTCTGTTGTTTATTTACTTGTTTTGGCATGGCAGCAGGTAAGCACTGCTTGAAATACAGACAATTTGGTTAAACAATATTGAGCAAATTGCTTTCTCTGAGCCCCAGTTTCTGCATCTTTACAATGTATGAACTCACCCTTCTGTTTTTTTGTTTCCTTGGATGTTTCCTTAGGCATCTTTTCTTAGCTGGGGCTAAATAGCAAAGTATAGTCAATCCTAAATTTTAGGGGAAAGAACTGAGAAAACAATTCAAAATAATACCTCCTACTTACATGCTACCAAATCATAGGTAGAATTTTTCAGCACTTGGACATTAAAAGAAGCAGGGCATCATATCTTACAGCACTTTAACAGAATTAGCAGTTTCCTTATTAATACACCTACTTTGTTTGGTTTCTCTTAAAATTGACAACTGAAAGCCACAATTTTTGTGCTATAAGAGTTTTAAAGAGCACAAGGTTAACATTCCTGTCACCATTGTATCTGGCTAAATCAAACCCAGATTCTTTATCTCCCAGCTGAACTTGTTCACCTGCTTCTGAGAGACATTTTTTGTTTTCCTTTCTGTTTTGTTTTAATTTCTTTTCTAACCAGCTACTGTCAACTGACTCATGTACCCTCAGTGGGAATCATAGAATTAAGGCTGGGGAAAATTCATATTTAGCCCCAGCAGTATATTTGTCTTTAAGGATTTAATTCTCCCCACTTGGATCTAATCAGTTTCCTCAACAAACAAGGCTCACCAAAAGCGCTTCTGGGCTCTCAAAGGCAAACACACTTGGCTTTGCATTATAAACACCAAAGGACAGAATTCTTCAGCTATTTTAACCCTTGGCAGCAAAAGTTTCTCATTTAGCACTTTGCCTCCCTTCCTTGCAACCAAAGGCTTATTAAGTTCCCCAAGAGAAATGCATTGGCTTCCAACCTTTCATTAAGGAAGAATCCAAGTGACAGATGCAGTACACACACACACACACACACACACAAACACCACAGCCAAGATTTGGCTGAAAGATTCTTTGCTCCAACTCTCCAACTGCTCTACAGTTCAACCAGAGCAACTCTAGTTATTAAAAATAGCTCTGCCTACTGAAGATCCCAAGACTACTTAAACCAGTTATGATACTTCAACTTAATATAGCAAAATGTGAAGCTGAAGAAACAGGTATTATGTCAATTTTACAAGTGAAGAAATCAAGGATGGTAGATACAAAGCAGCCAACTAAGAATGGTGCTTGAGCTTTAAGCCTGGGGCTTTCTGGCTTCAGAGGGAAATCCTAATGTGAATATTATCAGTGCTAGACTTTTACATCCATTTTGCTGTCATAGAGTTCAGGGTTGAAAATAAAGAAGTCTGAAATTAAGTCTCTGGCTAGTTATCAGCAGATCAGTTTATCTATGCCTTGATTTTCTTGATTTAGGGTAGAATTAAGTCAGACTTCTAATCTTCGGTCATTCACTATTATTTTATCTTACATAATTTATATTATAGTGACTTTTTCATTAAAATAAATACAATGTCTTAAATTTTATGAAACTAAAAAGATAAAATTAATTGGACATGTCTATCATGCCTTTAATCCCAGCACTAGGTATACTGAGTCAGACAAATTTCTGTGAATTCAAGCTAGCCTAGTCTGCATAATGAGTTCCATGTGAACAGGAACCTCCTAGTGAGTGAACCCCTGTTTCTAAAAGAAAGCAAGCAAGCAAACAAACAAACAACAAACAAACAAGAACAAAATAAAAATCTCACCACCCACAAACAAATAACAACTATTTATCTCTTTTTAGATTAATTCCTGGGATGTTGTCTTCTAGGACTGCACAGTATAACACTGTCCTATCTTACAGCTACATGGTAACTTTTCACTATGATACATACCAATAGGTTTTCAAAACTGTGGTTGAAGGCCCTGGAAAACCCTACTCCCTCTCAGGTTAAAACCATTTTGACAGCAACACAAAAGATGTTCCTGCCCTTTTTGTTCTCATACTCCAGAGGCTATATGAACTGATAAGCTAAAACAGGTGGAATGCAGTAGGAGATACAAGAATCTAGCTGTCTTCTATTGAGACAGACATTAAAGATATTAGCAAAAAAGTGAACCATTTCTCTCTTTAACCTAATTTTTTATTTGGGACAATATTATTTTCCAAAAAAATAATTTATTTGTATTAACATATTATTATTTATTATTATTTTTAAAGTAATTAGTATTAAATATCTCAGATATCTTAGCTTAATTTCAAATATATATAATGTTAGCAGATCTAATTTCTGTAACAAAAGAACTTCATATCTTTTCTTTTCTATTTTTTTTCAGTGTTGGAAACTGAACCCAAGACCTTGTATTAGCTGGCCTAAACATTTCCTTTTGAGACCAAAATATGTGATCAGTCTGAGGTCATTAAAAATATCAGATCTATAATGTACCAGCTAAAATATGAATTTGATGAAGTCAAAAGCAATTCATTAGAGAACTTCCTAGTATGTGGAAAGTAGGAAACAACTCAGCCATTACAATTAGTCATGATGAATAGTTGGCTTTTTCTGGACATCATTATAAAGGGATTAAGAAATAAAGGGAAATGTAATAACAGAGAGTTTATCTTGGTATATAAACAAGAGAACATTGGATTTCAGCAGCTGAGCCTGCAACATTGTGAAACAGGCTTGCCAGGCCCTTCCCTGGAAAAGACTATGAAAAGTCTAAGAAAATCTCACAAAGAGATTGAGTAAGAAATTATTTTATTTTCCAAAATTATTTTTAAGAGTTTGCTTTATTTGTTTTATAACCACAATGAGCTGAATCCTAAAAATTAGTTTTTTATGCTGCCAAGAAACATGAAAACTGAGATACCACAGTCATGGTTTTTAATAATATACCTAGTTAAAGCAAATTAAGCAATGTATTTTGGCAATTTTACCAGATAATTCCTATAACTACATAGTCATAAACTGGTTGTGAATATTAGCTGAAACCATGAACACAAAATTATAACTGTTAATCAATATGCTTCATGTAGATAAGGCCAAAAAGTGTGCCTATCTATACTGAGTGTCTAAGCTCACATTTTGATTCTGGGAGCTCAACTCAACAAAGAGAATTAACATTTCTTTTTATTTTAAGTGGTTTCTATGGATACCTCCTATCAAGAATCTCATTCATTCTATCCAATTTAAGTTTCTCATTTTAATTTAAATACATTTCAATTCCCCTCAAGTCTGTGTATAAAACACACACACACACACACCAGGGTTCATCTTCTAATTATAACCAGTGAAAAACATGTATACACACAAAATTCTACATTAATATGGTTAAATGTTTACATTATGAGAAAAACTCCTGCAGTTTTTCCTGCAGAATTTCATAATCTCTAAATTTAAAAAATCCCTTTAATTGAATCAATCTCATCCAAATCCTGACCTTTAATCCTAAGCATCATATTTTCTGGTTTCAATATTTTGTCTTTCATTCTTCCCTTTTTATTTTGTTACATTGAAGTTTTTTTGCTTAGCAGAGTGTGAATTAAAATATTTTAGTTCCTACTAATTTAAAAGTCAACAGTAGGGCTAGAGATATAACACAGTGGTTGGATTCTTCCCTTGCATGCATAAGGAGCTTAGTTTGAATCATCAGTACCATTAAAAAATAATAAAGTAAAAGCCAATAATAAAAATTTTATTAATAACTAGTAGGCTTCTACTTAATGTAGAAAAATCGAAAGACCAAAAGTTCTAAAAAACATTATCTCATATAACTGATACAATGCTGCCAGGATTTTCTGTTCTAATAAAACCTTTTGTTTTCTAAACATGCCCCCACAACCCTGCAAAATCCAACTATAAAATTTTAATTTCTATTCTACCTAAAAACTGAAGCCCTCAGAATCCTGCTGTCTTTATTTACCTTCATTTCTGTGCAAACCCACTGTACAGGAAAATTAGCCTACTGAGTTCTCAGAGGTTTCCCTTGATGACCTCTGACCTTTGCACTCAACATTCCCTCTTTTCCTGGAAATTCCTTCCTGGTTTTTATTCACTGAATCCTATTCAAGGCTTCTTCACAATGCTACTTTCTTAGAAATCCTTCCTTCATCCTCAAGCAGTGGCTACTGTGGCATGAACAGTCAAATCAATCCTGTGATTCTTTATAATACATTTGAAGATTTACATGTGTGTTTGCTCATCCTCTATTTCAAAACGAAAGATCCTTTATACTGTTTATTTCATTTTGTTTTTAATAAGTAACATGCACATACAATATCAAAGGATTTACAAAGAAAGGATTCCTCCTCTCTCTTTTCTAGTTGTCCCCAGTGATATACTGTTTTCTGTGCATATAAGAGGCATAAACCCAAAAGACAGTGTGTTTGTTTCCATCCCACACTAGTATTGGTTACACTGGAAAGGCCAAGCTTTATCCAGGTTATTAATAGAAAGCATGTGTGTATATAGGAACTGAACTGCCTATACTCTTCTGGCCACAACTATTAATATATGTTCTGATGTCCTTGTGGCAAAACAAATTAATAAGAGAGAAGCCTATACATTTCAGCAATGGACACTCAAAGAAGAAGGAAACTATATTTTTGTGGACAGTTATATAGAAGTATGACTGGAGATAGTGAATATGTTCTAAGGAACTAAGCAGGTAGATCATGGCAAAGTGGCCTGGCAGCCCTGGGACATGTAAGGCCAGACAGAGCTCAGTCTCCAGAGAAAAGGGAAGGTGTTCAGACAACCCACCTTGCTAGTATTTATGTCATGTACCTGGGAAAAAGATGAGAAGAAGGAGAAGGACATTTCTTTCCCCTTGGTGTTTTCTCTGCTACCAAGGGGCAATGTTTTAGGTAAAATTTCCAGAAGCCATTAGGTACATCCAACAAAGCTTTCTTAAAATTGCCACAAATTTACCCTAGAGAACAACAGTCACTGTTGCAGATTCTACTGTATGTTTTCTTTTTCTTTTCCCTTTCTTTCTTTTTCTTGTTTTGTTTTGTTTCATTGAGACATGATCTGTCTTAAACTCATGGAGGTCTGCCTGCCTCCTAAGTGCTGGGATTAAATGCATGTGCTACTATGCCCAGCCTAAGTCTGCTGTGTGTTTTCATCTCCCTTGAAAATTTTATTCTAGCTCTTAAGAGATGGCTCTGCTAGTAAAGGCACAAGCAGTCAAACTCAAGTTTTAACCCTGGATTCCAAATAATAGGAAAGAACTGACTCCTACAAGGTATTTTCTGGCAGGCTCTGACATGCTCAAGCTATGTGCTCAGGTGCACACACACAACACAAAATCAGTAAATAAATAAATGTAATTTTTAAAACTCCATTCTACTGTAAATGGTATTTTTTCACTTTGTATTTTTGTATAAAAAAGGATTTAATTATGACTTAATGTCACTATTTAAAAGACTGGTAAAACATGTTTTCAAGAACCAGTCTATTTCTCTAAACATGAAAATTTGCAAGTTTTGAGTGAATATACTAAATTGGTACTATTGTTTTCAAATAAAATAGATATGAAGATGTTGAATATTTCATAAATCATTAAAATGCAATCAATAATCATATTTATAATTATTTTTGAAGCAAAATATTTTTCAAACTTTTACTGCATTGGGTTATTTGCAATTTACTAAATCTTAAAAAATACTATGTTGCAATAATTTTGTTTTTTTCCAAATTAATTTAAAATACTGAATAAAAGTGTAAAGTGTACAGTTTCCCTACCCTTAGGATTCACTGGGTGCCAGCTGTAAAACATGTCAAAATTCTAGCCTCTTATAGTTCCATAGAGAACTCTTCTTTACTGCCTTGCACTCCAGGGGTCTCCTTTGATGTGCTCCTGGCCTAATTTTCTAAGAAAGAAATCTGAACCTGCTTCTTCTCAGAAAATTTGTCATTTCACTTTGAAGACTAAGATTTTTTTTCAGGCAAGACTGATCCTGTGATGAGATCCAAGAGATTCATTCTAATATCAGACACCTTGTATGCATTTGAAAAATGATCCATATTATAGACCATAGCTTCATCCTCTGCTACTTTTATTTCAAATGACTGTGGCACTCGTCAAGAAATAATGCATTATGGTCAGGACCTCAGGAAGACAAAAAGGCATTTCTCATGCCTGTAAAGTAGGTATGGATATTTGCAATATCAGATACATTTAATACTTAATATTTTATGAGCTTAGAAAATAATTAAAACTTTATATTTTTAAAACAAAAGTAATAGGTCAATCATTATTTGCCACTTTTACACTGATTATCACCTAAGTTCACTCAGGCCTGAGACTCGGAAGAGCAATCAAGGTGGTGGTAATGGTCAGAAGAAGGAACAATATGCTGGGATGGCAGTCCATGCCTATATTCCTAGCACTAGGGAGATGGAGGCAACAGGATTCAGAGTTCAAATTGAGCCTCTACTTACATATGGAACCCATATTTTCAGCACTGGGAGTTAGAGGAAGGAGATATCAGAAATTCAAGGTCATCCTCAGCTCTGGAGCAAGTTTGAGGCCAGCCTGGGCTGCATGAGATCCTTTGTCAAGATAAACATCAAAATAGAAATAGGGATCCAGGTAAAACTGTCTATGAATAGCTATGGAGAAATGTGATTAGGAACAAGGTCTGACCTAGATGTAATGACAGAGGGGATACACCCAACATGGCCCATGTGCAAAGATGCTTTGTACAACATTCATTCATTCCTAGTTTGGGGCAGGAGCCTCTGGAATGAATCTTCAAGGGAGATGAGTGAGAATGATCTTTCTAGGTCTTTTTGCTTACTTTGAGTAAAAAGAATTCTAGGTTCCATGCTGTGAGAAAGGGGAATTTACACCTATAATTCAATTCAGGGTAGCAAAGGATTGGAAGTTAGCAAGAAAAAGTCAGATAACCTCAGACACATTTACAATTCTTTAATTGAAAGAACCTACAGCATGCCAAAATGTCATACTTCTAGGATCATTTTCTGAAACCCTATACTTCTGAAGGCTCATTTATCTTTCTTAAAAGTATTTAATTTTTCCCATTAATGCCATTTTCCTCTAATTAAGATGGTATATTGCAGTTCCAAATTCTAATTAGCTGTAGTGTTCCTCTTGGTAATGATGGGAATTATAAACTGAGGTTCCAGCAGAGTGGCTAGAACATGCAAGGACTCCATAGATGTTTTCTGAATGATGAATGATTGAAAGAAGGAGGCCTCTTTACCTGTCAATGTATCATTTGCGACATAGAGACACTGCTCCTCCATCTAAGTTTTGGGAGTAGGCTCCAGTGAAAGATCACAGCAGTACCAGTACAGCATTAATATCAACAAGCACTGTTCAATGAATAATACCTAAACATTTTAAATGCTTTCTTTTGCTTCTTAAAGGAAAAAGAGAGAGAGAAACAGAGATAGACTAAGTACAAAGAGAAAAAGAGAGGTGGCAAAAGGGAACCTGCCATTATCAGCGTGGCTATTATCTTACAAACTTTTGTTATCTGTATAAAAGTGTTTCTTGGCTGGATAGGCAGATAGCCAGATCTACCTGATGCCAGTGGAGTTTGTTATATAACATCCTAGGCTCTCAAGCAATATATTTGTGCCTAAGGAGGTTAAGGAAGTTTTAAGAGCATTATAAGACCTTGTTTCATAAAAGTAGATTTCTATGGGAGCTTTTGTACTGAAATTACAAAATATGGTGTGAGACAGATTCTTCCACGTTCCTGCACACCCAATATGCTAGAGGAAGAATTTCAATTATTTCCCCCAGCTTCTGAAGTTGTATACTTGAGCAGTGCCTGTGGGGGTATTTTTGAAAAATGGAAAATGAGTAATACCAAAGTGACTGCTCTCAGCTGGAGATTACTGTTGCACTTATTAAGAAAAGTCAGTTTTCAATTATATGTGCTAATAAGCTCCAGGAACAAGATGAGTTATTGAAATCCACAAAGAATTCCCAAAACTCATTTAGAGAATATTTCAAACTTCTTCTTGGGCTTGTGAATGCGAAACAACCAGACCTGGATAATTACTCACCTTTTATTGTTTTCAGCCTTGTAGGGAGTGGGACAAGCCATTACCCTGCTCAGTTGTTGTGTGCTTACTTCATTTGCTCTCTGGGCTAGGTAATTATGAGATCCCTTCCCTGAGATATCCAGCTGGTATCCCAGCTCCATGTATGGTAGAACAATTCACACCTTTCCATCTCAAAGCTGCAAAGATGGCAGTCAGGATTTAAAGTCAGTTATTTCTAATTCCAAGTGTAATTCTTCATGGCATCTTCAAAGTCTTATGAAAAAGGTGGAAAGGGGTTAGAGAGATGGTTCAGCACTTAAAAGCACTTGGTGCTTTTGCAGAGTACCTAGTTTCAGTTCCCAGTATCACACATAACTGCTACAACCATCTGTAACTTCAATTTCTGAGGATCCAATGTCTTCTTCTGGCCTCCTCAGATGCTGAACATATGTGGTGCACAGACACACATGTGGGTAAAGCACCCATACATATACTATTAAAATAAATGAGTCATTTTTTAAGTTGGGAAAACTTAAAAAATGTCAAGTCAGAGTAATCTGGTTTGTTTATCAAATTAAGTTTCGACAATTTTCATTTTAAGTTAGATAAAATTGTTTCTTTTTAAGCATGTGTCCATAAGAAAGCTTCTTCTTTCCTTTCTTCCTCTCTTCCCCTCACCTTTCCTATCTTCCTTCCCTTCTCCCTCTCCAATCTATTTCTTTGTGTTTTGAGATAGAACCTCACTATGTAACCAAAGAGGGCTAGGTTGGATCTTATTATATAAGCCAGGAGGTCCCTGAACAGCCCCCAGAGTGCTCAGATTACACCTGTGCTCCTACAACTGGTGATAGAAAGCTTAAAAGTTTTTGAGTCTAATCAGTAACGCTAAAACTGTTCTATTGTGAGGACTACATGAGGAAACATTTTAAATCTCTGATATAGATTCTCCACAATTTTTGTTATGGTTCTCATAAATGTATTCTAAATGGGAATTTTGCAGTTCATGTACCTGCCACCGTAGCATATCTTAGCAGCTCATGGTATTATGGAGGGTTGGTGTTATATTCATGACATCAGACTGGGCTGACCAAAATAGGAACAGCTCTTTTCTGCTTCTCTGCTACCACCCAGCCTTGCAAGAAAAATAAAATCAACGGAAAAGGTTAAAAATCAAGGCACAATTTCTATTGTATTAATATACATTCTATTGTATTAATATACATTCTATTGAATGTATATTACTTTAGTACCATGTAGTTGTAATTGAAGCCATCATAGCGTCACAAATTGAGGACCATCTGTACACCTTGTTTCTGGCCCAGTTGTCAGTTTGTTCCCTGAACCCCTAGAAAGTTCCCTTCTACATTTGTCCTATAGCATCCTGCTCTGTTAACTTCATCTTAAGACACTTTCCCAGTCATTATAGCTGTATTATAAAAAAAAAATTTAATGTGTGTATATATATGTATATGTACACACATACATATGTGCATATATATATGTATGCATTTATGTATATGACTGAGAATATAACTTACTGGCAGAGCACTTGCCTTTCAATTATATGACCCTTATTCAACCCCAGTATTACACCTGTGAGTGCTTACTCATGACCACACATTCAGTTTATGTAATGAGATATTCTCATAATAGTGGTGTCCCATAGCTATGATAAATACTATGATCAAAGGGAACTTGAGAGGAAAGGATTTATTTCATTTTATAGCTTACAATCCATCCTGAATGGAAGTCAGGTCAGGAACTGAAGAAGAGATCATGGATGGGATGTTGCTTACTGGCTATCTTTTTAAATAATCCAGGAACACCTACCTAGGTGTTCTACCACTCACAGTGGACTAGTCTTTCCCACATCAATCATTAATCAAGAAAATTCCCTACAGACTAGTCTACAGTCAATATGGTATAGGCAATCCTTCAGTTAAAATTCATTCTTTCCAGATGTGTCTAGCTGGTATCAAATTGACAAAAACTTAATCAGAACAGGTGATTCTCCAATTTCCACAGTTGTATCTTTTTAGTGTATGAGGCTATATAGTTTGCACTGTGACACATCTAAGAACTAAGTCAATTTTAGATTTTCACACATCACCCAAAAATTAAGGACTTGAAAGCTCAGTGGTGGTGTCTCTCACCATGGTAGGCTCTGCTAGATGTCATTACCTTTGAGTAATGACTTTGTTTTCTATTATTTTTAAGAGGTAACTGAATTTGCCTCTTAAACTTTATGACTGGTGAAAGACATAAAATAGTGACATGTTAGAGATTATCTTCCAAATGACAGATTACTGCTCTCAAATGAATGATTGTTAGACTTAAGCCTCTAATAAGTTTATATGAAAAGGGTAAGCATAAAAAGAAAGGCCATGCAGGGAACAAGGGAAGTCTGTTTTCTCAGACTCTGCCTAAAACAAGAAGAATAAGATGTGAGGCAGGAGGAATTCTCAGACTATGATTTCTTATCTGAATAAAGAATCATTGCTGTGATTCAGGGCTCAGGAACTCAAGAGCTGAGAGAAAGCAACAGGGGTGAAGCTTACACAAATTCTTCACTCAAGAAAGGAATGACAGAATCTCATTTTGACTAAATTAATATTTTTAAATCAAAAATTGTTTTAAAACTGGATCCTCCAATATAAACCTGACTGTCCTTGAATTCACTATAATCTTTCTGCCTTGGCCTCCCAAATTCTGGAATTACAGGAATGTAATACCATACCTTACTATGATGAAACAAGTTTCTTAAAAGTTGAAATACCTGTTTTGTTCTTACTCCCAACCCCTTTCCCAGGCTTGATTAGAGTGTCTGATCTGTGGATGGAGCTACCTTGGATCCCTTATGCAGGTAAGCTAGCACAGCCAGTGTTGCTTCAAACCATGAAAGTTTGGATTAGTTTCTCAGGAAGCAACAGTTCGGTGAAATAGTGTGATTTCCCTACTGGAGCCTCAGACTCATATCACTCTATCCAAGTTGGAACCTTTTGTCCTCTCTCCTGAGCAGCATTACTCTTTTTTTTCTTCATCAACCATCATTCCACTGTCCTCTCCACTCTTAGATTTTTAAGCAAGGTCAAGGGTATTATAAAAAATGACTTGGCCTTTATACAATGTCTTCAAAGGAAATTGCCAGGTGTGACTACTACATGAAAAAATATTAAAAACTCTGAAGGCCTGAGGCTATCACATTACTTCTGTTACTTGTTGCTTCATGAGAAACTAACCAAACTTTCATGGTTTAAGCAACACCTCAGTGATAGAGCACCTGCATGAAGCCTTGGATTAAATCCCTCATATCATGACAAACAAGCTTAAACATCTCTCAGTTTGTCAGTACAGAAAAGGAAATCTGGACCCTACCTAGATACCAACTACTGAAAATCCACTGTTCCCGTGGTTTGCTTGCATTAGGCTAACAGAAAGAAAAATAACATTAATTAATGCCAGTAGGCAACAGTAACAGATTCATGTACACAGATAATATAACTCCTCCCCTGCTAGAAAGTGATGAAGGGTATCTATATCCTCACTAACAGGCCTTTAAAATACATACATATATGTATACACACATACATATATATTTTATGTATATGTGTTTGCCTGCATGAGTTTCTGGGTACCACATATATGGGTGCCCATAAGACCGGAAGAGGGCATCAAATCTCCTAGAACTGGAGTTACAGGCAATTTTCCAGCCACCATGTGGGTGCTGAGAACTGAACTCCATGCTTTGCAACAGCAGTAAGTGCTCTTAACTGATGAGTCTTCTCTCTAGTTGCTACTATGCCTATTTTATCCCATTTCCTTTTTGGAAGCCATAGTATATCTAAGTAGCCTAGACTGGCCTCAAACTTGCAATCATCCTTCTAGGAGTAGAGGCCTTTACCACCAGCCCTGACCCCTAAGTTTAGTGTGTTGTCCAACCAATATTTTGCTAACAGAAAAACAAAATAATAACCCTTAATCTTTTAACAAAACGCAGCAATTTACATTTTGTGGTCCTTTTCCAGATATATTATTTATAAGCCCTTATTTTAATTTTATTAATGTATTTACTTTCATTTGTTAATGATTTCGTGAATCAGTCCCCAGGCCTTATGCATTTTAGGCAAATGATCTACTGCTAGCCATATACCCAGCCTGGGCCATTATTTTTCACTGGTTAATTATCCATTCTTTCTTTCATAAGCACAGAGATACCAGTATCAGAAGCCAAAGTCAAAAAAGCAAGAAAATGGAAATGAGAGAATGATTCTTCTCTCCCTGGAAACTTGTAAAGAAGGCTCCATGTGCAGAATGGAGAATGGTACTGCAAGGACTAAAGTACCTCAGATTCATGGAATAGCAAAGTCTTCCTCTGTTTCAAATGTTTACTGTGAGTGTTGACTAGTATATGCAAAAACTAGCAACCACAGCTTCCTTCTCAAGTAACTGAGTTTGCTCCCTACAGAAACGTCCTATTGTGATTAGCCAAACCTGCCTCTTTGTTCAGCTCAATACAATAAATCCACCTCATCAATTCAGATGAATTTCTGGGTTATACAATTGGTGCCCTTCATTAGAGCAAGCACAACCTACTCCATCTCAGCTTTTCTGGACATGTGTCTGTCCTTTTTTATTCCTTCATCACCCCTGTTGGGTTAATCACTAAAGCAGAGCTATTGATAGCCTGGTCATGCATCTTCATTTATTGAGTTGATAGACAATATTACAAAAATTCAGATATTTTCCACTTCTTAACATTCTCCAGAGCTATAATTGCTTTCATTGATCTTCTGCCCAAACTACAACATACATATGAGGCCAGATTTGCCTTTCCTTATTTGTTATAGTTTTTCTATCATCTAGCATAATGCTCAGCACATAATGCCTTGGGAGGCATAAGACAAATATTTGTTGGATTGAAGTAGAAGAACTGCAAGTTTAGAGGACACATTTTCAAACTAGAGATGAAAGTAAGAAGAAAATGGTTGTTGCTAAATTTAACCATGGGTGAGGCTCTACACAGTAACAGAAAAGCAAGTATGTTATAATGTCCTGTATTATAAATGTGGTCTATTTGATTAATGATGTTAGTTAGAATTTGGATCTTTTAGAATAAAAATGATGAAACCATCTCTAGGTGGTTTCATTTAATATTTATATAAAGCTTTTTAATTCAGCCTCCTCAAAGAGACCAAATGATCATTGGAATATGCAGTGTAATACACAGAAGGATAGAGCTGGGGGAAGAGTACCCCCATTCTCTCAGCCCCTGTTAAACCAGATTAGTTAAATTAGACAGTTTTATAAAGGGTGGAGGAAGGAGTACTCCACAATATTCATAAGGGAAATAATATCCTTTCTATTTCTTTCTCCATAATACTTTAGCAGAGCTCTAAAAAATGAATTTTATATTTCAGAGGATTAAAAATCCTTAGGGTCAAAAACAGATCCCTAAATTTAGTGGTTTAAGTAAGATGGAATTGTAAGATGATTTCTTCTGGCAGTCTAATTAGGCAGACTAGGCTAATATCTGTACTCAAAAAATAACAGTTTGACTCCTTCCATCTTATCATTTCATCAGACTCTTCCAAGGCAGTATTTCTTAAGTGTTAACATTCATTGAGGTTACCAGTGGATTACTACACTGCAGATTCTTATTTATTTCTGGCATGGGCCAGAAATAAAGATGCTGCTATTCTGTGAGCCACACTCTGGATACCAGGGCCAAGGAACACTGACACCTTCAGAGCCAAAGTTGGGGTAACTGGAATATCTACATTCTAGTTTTCTCAAAGGGAAATGAGGACAAGTAAGAGTTTTCTTTTAGCAAATAACATAGAAACAATGTATAAAGGTACTTACATAAAGTAGTCAAAGATTTAATATCAGTTGGCCCAGTTGCTTTTAAGAGGACTGATTATGTTCAGTCTCTAGCTGTGCAGCACATAGAAGGGAAAATTACTGTCACCCTAGAAAATGAGAACTGAGGGTACATTTAGCAAATCATGCCACAAAAGAAAAGGAATCAATAGCTTATAATTAAATAACATAAGTAAGGATAATAGCAACAAGCAGATGTGAGGACTAAACACTGATCTAAAACCTATAAAAACAGCTTTAGCAAAAAGAAATTGGATCTAAAGTCTGATGGCCATCCTGCAGTCAATTATCTTGACATTTTTAGTTATGAGCAAACCCTTTAGTGGCTGAACCACCTTTCCAGCCCCAGTTGTCAACTCTCAACACCTGGCATGCTGGGCCTGAATATTCTCCTTTGTGACTTCCTTTTAGAGGTTGCCAAAGATAAGACAGGTAACAGGAAATGACTCTGAAACTATAGAGATAGTAAGTGGACTCTGCCATCTGCCTATGGTTTGCAAAAGTGGAAACAACATTCAGTAGAACTTTCAGTGAAGGCAATTATATCAAATATTAAGACAATCTAAACATTAATTTGGAACTTTTGAATCCCATCCTTATAGTCAACAGTTCATCTAGGATACATTTAAAAATGTGTTTGTTTCTAACTGTATGAAATATTGTTCAGCCCCTTGAATATGGCCATTTAAACTCAATAATCAATTTCAACTAAAGAAACTTCATCGCCTCTGCTGTACACCCACACTATTTTTATCATTTCAGGATCCTCTGCCTATGCAAAGTCTCTTTGTATATAGTCTAATATTGGTACTGGTACTGGCACTGGTACACTTAACTATGTTAAATAAATGTCCAGCTGTAAACATCTTAAAGTTGTTAGACTTAAAAGACTTACTGCCAATTTTTTCTCTCCATTTCACTGCCTGACTCTAATTCTTAAATAGATGTAGGTACATTAATTATTGTTTTTGTTTGTTTGCCACTTGTTTGTTTTTGACCAAAAGTAGTTTTAATTTGTTCAAGCCACAAAACTGTAAAAATGGCTTCCAGGAGGAAGAGAAGGGTCCACAGCAAGCTCTGTGCAGCCTTCTAGAAGTTCTCCACCAAGCACAGGATATGCTTCTGTTTGATCTCCTGGGACCCAGAGTTCCAGCCCCCATTGTTCTCTGCATACTCCTTGATATGTTCCTGACATCTTGATGGATCTGCTGCTTTTGTTCAGGATCTGGTGAACTCACTGGCAAATCTGGCAGATGTTGGCATTGCAGATCTCAGTCAGAGGTTTTTTTGTTTTGTTTTGATTACTAATTCATAATTATTCTAATTTGATTACTAATTACTAATTACTAAAGTGGGCAGTGTTAATTCAGAACCACATGGCACAGAGAAGACTAAAAGTATTATGAAAGAGAGGGAAGTAAGTCATAATTTTAAAAAACAAAAACAAGTATTGTCTCAAACCATAGAGACACAGATGGGATCCTGAGTGTGATGGTTCCCAAGCTAAGATGTACAAGGGGTATGAATGAGGGGTAGATAATCAAGGTGAGGCATTCCTGATATGACTTGAATGAATTTCATATGTCCTGTGAGGAATCTGAATGTGTGTCTTAGCTACTTTAATATGGTGGCAGATAATCCTTAACCAAAGAGAAAAGAACCAAACAGCAGAACTTTGATTTCATAGAACTACAAAGAATGTTTGGAGATGTTCTACAGACTCCCCACTACCTAGAAGAAGACAACGGTAGGATACTATACAGTCAGCACTCAGAAGCTTTTCCATAAATTGATGCCCAGAGAAGTGGAAGCTCAAGAAAGCTTTGTGGAGGGAGAGAAAAAAAAGGATGCTTAGGACTTTGTTTCAAATGCAAACAATCTGAAAGTTTAACTTTTCCTCTCTTACACCTAAAAGTCTAACTTTTCCTCTGTTACATAATATAGAAGCCAGACCTATTAGGAGATACACCGTTCAGTATTTTCAGTAAATACATTATTGTCTATACATCTTGATAATTCTAGGCCCAGTGTATCCCTTTCAAGAACATCCAAAACCAACATTAGGAACATAAGCAGAAAAGATAGTTAATCAACCAGAATAGATGTATAATACAATTACTAAGCATGAATTAGGGCTTTGCTGTGCCAAAGACTATATAGCTATTCACTAAGTTTCCTTGTATTTCTGCTTGAAATACATCCAGTATCTTTTGCAATTAAGTGTGCTTGTGTCTATAGTAGCTAACAAAATTTGAAGCAAAGTGATCCATGCCAATTGCAGAACTGCCTGGTGGTTTCTCACTCCTCTATGACACAATATTTGTTTTTGTTACAGTTTTCCTAATTGATTGAGCATAAGCACAGGAACCTGGAAAGCCACAAGTTAAAGATGAAAAAGTCACAAGATATAAAAAATCTTTACACCTTCATCTTTTGAAACAGTCTCCTGCCAATCAGAAATATATCTGGACTTACTGAATAGCAAACATCTTTCTGTTAAGTCATAGCTATTTTACCTAGTTTCAACAACAAAACTCTTACACTATTTATTTCATAAATACATGAAGAAAGACTCATAAAATTGTGGCCAAAATGACTGTAGAAGTCATCAAATCTCTATTTGAAAGATAATTCACTTTTAAGTCACTATTAAAAAAAGGTAGTTCAAACCAGGCAGAGCTGATACATGCTTTAAATCCTAGCACTCAGGAGGCAGAGGCAGGAAGATCTCTGTGAATTCGAGGCCAGCCTGGTCTACAGAGTGAGTTCCAGGACAGCCAGAGTTACATCAGAGAAACCCGGTCTTGAGGGGGGAAAAAAAGTAGTTCAGAGAGATTAAATGATTTTTCAAGGTAGTAGAATCCATGATACATCTCTTAGTTAAGAATAACTGAAACTGTACTAAGCCTAAAAGTGTAGCTTAGAATTAATTAATGTAACTGAAGAGTTCACAAGTATGGCTACAGCCTAGGACTGAAATAGCTTCACTAGTATTTGGCTCCTTCATTTTTCTGTGCCTCCCTTGTGCTGACTCTGCTTCCAAGCAGACTTTCCACTTCTGGCAACAGAATGTCCTCTAGCATCTCTAAGGCAACCCCAACAAAAGAGTTTCTCTTCATCTACACTTAAAACAGAAATCCTAGAATGATACCTTTCTGATCACGCCTCAGTCAAATGTAATCTCTGAGCTAACTGCTAGAATAGCTAGATTTCAACAATTTCAGACTCATGAGATCCTGGAAAGCCAGATGCTAGCATTCTTGTCTAATTATCTTGCTTTACCTGCTCCTTCCTCGACCCCATTGTCATTAGAGTACTGATCAAGAATTCATCCACTGGACATCTACAATGTATCTGACTCTATACAAGACACTGTGTGTCTAAAATCAAGAAATAAAACATATGAATATTTAATCCTATAGGTTTGTTAGACTATGTACACAGATAATTATAGCCCCACAATCACAAGAGCAAGTCATCAGTTATGTAACTAGAACATGTGTATAGTTTAGGATTGGGATTTCTTACCATGTAATCATTTGCTTGTTTATATCTACAGAAAAATCAGTTTCACTTAAAAGAATGACAGAGTATAAATAGTTGAAATGGAGAATTCAAGAAAGGCCAATGAAAATATGAAGGTTGTAAAAATCTAAAGTAGACTTGGGTTTCCCTACTAATTCTAAACTGCATTTTATACTGATAATCAAAAGCTCATCTTCCAAAACTAGTTTAAATGAAATAGAAGTGTATTTATACCTTATATAACACTCTAAAAATGTGGAGTAATAAGGCATCTGCATAGCCTTAAAAGCCAAATTTTCTTCTGTCTCTGCCATTCTGGGTGGTTTGGTCCACTTCTGTGTGGTGGAAGAAAGATTGCCAATGCAGTTCCCCAGCCAGCATTTCAAAGCAAAAATAGGGCAAGTCTCAAGAGAAAGGCATGTTTTTTTATTCTAACTGTACAAACCAAAAGTTATATACATTACTGTCAGGTTTGATCTCCAAAGCCAGTGAAGGAAGGTCACAGGAATCCAGAAAGATAAAGAAAATATGAGGAGCTATAGGCAAATGGATTATACTTTATTCACACCAGGAGAAGGTGCTCACCCTTGGAGTGAAGAACATATTTATACAAAATCACACAAAAATAGCACTTAGCCAGAAATTGTTATATAAAGGATTACATCATTAATGATTCCCTAGATATTTGGTATTTGCCATTTTAGCTGACTTATTCCAGTTGTCCACACCAGCATCATGTCTAAATCTTTCTATCTGACCATCACTGCCAGCCTTCTATTTCCTTCAATCACTTCTGCCTATCTTCTACCAGTGACACTGGATGTTGCAGACCATCTTTTGTAATCAGCAGTTATTGTAGAGAATAAAAAGAAGACATCAGGTCACTGCTAACACCAAAACCATTCAATAGAAATAATAATTTAACAGAACACAGAATTACTAGAAAGAATCTATGGGCATTAATTGTAAAAGTATCACTACAAAATTCTAAGGCTTAGAAAGTTGCATGCCACATAACAAGTAATCAATAGTACAAATGTGTCAATCAACTTCATAGTAGGTAGCTTTTCCCATCTCATGCTGTTGTTTCAACTGTTTTCTCATATGTTTTTTTAAAGTGAAATAAGTACATATCAAAAGTGTTTGTATAAGAAATATCAAAAGTAGAAATACTACTCTTCTGTTGTATGTTCAGTTGATGCTTACACAAATTCTAAAGTATTTTGACATTATTTAATGCCAAGTAGTACAGACATAAAATTCAAATACCTCTGCTCTAATTTGAATGAGAAATGCACCTCATAGACTCATGTCTCATGTATTTGGATAGTTAGGGCCCAGTTTATTGGCACTGTTTGGGAAGGTTATAGAATCTTTAAAAGCTGGAAACTTGGAAGAAGTGTGTCACTGGGGGTGGGCATTAGGTTATATAGCCTGGCCCTGTGTTTCTTCTTTTTCTGCATCCTGTGTGTAGATGATTTATTACTCTTCTGCTTTCTGGATGACAGGCTAGCCTCATTATCTTGCTTTCCTATCACTATGGATGCTATCACCTTTTCTTGTCTAAGTTGATTTTAGTCATAGTATTATATCAAAACAACAAAAATTAACTAACACAGCCTTAAAAGTGGTTAAAAGCCAAATGAGCCAAGTGTGCCGCAGTACATCTTTAATTTTAGTACCCAGGAGACAAAGACAAGTTTGAGGCTAGCCATGTCTACATAGTAAGTTTCAGGCCAGGCAGAGCAACATAGTGAGATCTGCCTAAAAAAATGTGTTTGGGCAGTGGTGGCACATGTCTTTAATCTCAGCACTCTAGGAGAGACAGGCAAATTTTTATGAGTTCAAGACCAGCTTGGTCTACATAGTGAATTCTAGACCAACCAGAGGAACATGATGAAATCCTGTTTCAAACAACAACAACAAAATCCTTAATCAAATACACATATCTAAGAAGCTTCAGAACAATGATTTAAGTCCAGGGCTCCTCAATAGTTTTGTTCTTAACCCTGAGCTAAGTTTCAGTCTTACTATGTGGCTCAGGCTTGCCTGGATCTTGAGATTCTCCTATCTCAATTTCCAAAGGGCTAAAATAAGAGACTTGTACAACTGTGCCAGGCTATGCTGAGCAGTGTGTGTGTGTGTGTGTGTGTGTGTGTGTGTGTGTATGTGTGTATGTGTGTGTTCCCCTGTGCCATGTATGCATATGAATGTGCTCATTTGTATGAATGCACATGCATGAATGTGCTTGATGAAGGATGGAAAGCATAGTTCTGTGTCATATGTCTTTCTCATAACTCTCTACTTTTGAAACATTTAGTTTTAAATTTAGCTTTTTAGAATTTTATACATGAATATAATGTATTACAATTATATTTGCCCTTAGTCATCTAACTCTTCTTCAATTAACTTCCCAGTTCTCCTTTAATAACCCACTGAATGCTGTTCATATATATATATAGATATAGATAGATAGATATAGTTATAGATAGATATAGATAGATAGATATGAATATATATATAATCATTTTGGGCCCATTCACTGGAGTATTGTCAATCTACCAGGAACCACACACCTGAAGAAAACTGACTTTTTTTCTTCTACCAGCCATTAACTGTCAATAGCAGGCATGGAGGCTTGCATGCCTCTCCCATTTACAAAGGGGATCATTTAATGACTTGATCTTGTGCAGGCAACTACTGCTACTATGAGTTCATGATAGCAATGATCCTGCCACATCCAGAAGATATTGTTTGACTCCAATCCTCCCCTACCTCTGGCTCTTATGACATTTCTGCCCAGTCTTCTATGATATTCCCTGAGCCTTGAAGGTTTGGAATGTGATATTAGATGTTCATAGAGGGCTGAATACTCCACAACTCTCTGCATTTTGACCATTTGTGTGTTAATTGCCATCCATTGTACAAAAATGATGCTCTAATGGACTGTGAAATGTACTAATCTATAGGTACAAATATATGTATTTAGAAAGCAGTTTGGTTCCACATTAATGTAGTAAGATGAAAGCAGTAGGTTTACCCTTAGGGTCTTTGAACTCCTCATGCATAGGTTCTTGTTCAGATATGAATTTCCTTCTGTGGAATAGGCCTTAAACACAGTAAAAGAAAAAAAAAAGTAGTTGATTAGCCCATAATGTTTATGACACTATTGTGACATTGGGTATATTTTACCAAGATGGTAATTATTGTAGCTCTTAAGGTTCACAGAGTTGATGGGTAAAAGACTTTCTCCCTTTATCTTATTTTTTTGAGACAGAATCTCTCAATGAACTTGGAGTTCACCAGCTGAGTAGACTAGCTGGCCAGCAAACCCCAGAATCCTCCTGTCTCAGCTTCTCTAGTACTAAGATTACAGGCTGAGATTCCAAAATGAAGCCTCCAAGCTTATAGGACAAACACTTTACTCACTGAGGTATCTCCTAGACCTAAGAATAAAAATTTTACATTTGTTACAGGTGTTGAAATTACATTTATTTATTAAATGTCTGCATATGGGCTTGTGCTTGCCACAGAAGCTTGTGTGGCTATTAGAGTATAATTTGTGGCAATATGTTCTCTCTTTGTACCATGTGGTTCTTGGGAATTTAACCCAAGGTTATCAGCCTCAGTGAACAAATGCATTTGTAACCAAACCACCTTGAAGGTTCCCACATGAGATTGTTGTTGTTTGTTTGTTTTTAGATAAGTTCTCTATATATAGCCTTGGCTAGCCTGGAACTCACTATGTAGACCAAGCTGGCCTCTCAGAAGAAATCTACCTGTCTCTGCTTCCCAATTTAAGATATCATGCTTCACTCCTCAAGTAGTTTTTAACACAAAGAAACTCATAATTCTCTAACATTGTATCAAGGATTAGTTATGGGAAAAAATACCCAGGCACACATGTACACACCACACTACACACATATATATACAAACATATATGTTTGCTTATGAAAGTAGGACTCCTCTAGCTGTCTTTTAACATTTGTAAAGCCTAGTTATCAATTACAAATCACCTCTTTGTACTCCTAAATATTAGAATGATTGTTCATGTTGCATCAATAGTACAATGATGTTGAAGGCAAAAGCTTCTGTAGCACTTCCAAAGTCTTCAGGGTGAGTTGGCTATGTCAAATACCATGCCTCCTGTGTTGCTCTCACAGAACTTAACAGAGTTTCCAAATTCATGGCAGCCCATAAGAGAAATTAGATTTATCATGAAGACATCCTACCCAATACTACCCAAATGCAGCTGTGATACAGTGTGAAGATATTAAGTCTGTCACTCATTTTGTATTTCATCTTCTCTTATTCAGATCACCTTTCTACTTAAGTAACTTCTGAGTAAGTTTGAAGGCATGCCATTCAAATTATATTCTTTATTAAATAGCTGATAACCATCTTTAACTACAATGAGACACTTCGATATCAATAAAATTATCCCAAGGGAAAGTGTTAGCATTAAAGTTATATATAATTTTAATACTACCACAGTTAGCAACTCTACCATTTTTCCGTTCCCTCATCTAAGAATCATGTCTAAGGTGGAATACTGTCCCATAACACTACTGTCTAATATAAATTTATTCTTAACCCCTTTGGCTTAGAGTGTAATTAAATGGCAGGATTTATAAACTCATATGGTTACTACTTGCCCTGTGTTATAGAAAGTTGACAGATATCTTCTTAAAAATAAATTCAACTGTAAAGGATTAAAAAAAAGAAAAATTGCTTAATATATTTTTGGTTTTTTTTCTCTCTTAATAGACATAGTCCAGGTAAGCATTGGTCTAATAGTCTAGGTAGGCATTTACTACATAGTCCAGGTAGGCATTGAGCTCACAATCCTCTTGCCTTATAGCCTTATATAGAGTGTTGGGATTTCAATTGTATGCCAGGATGTCTAACCAATACAGTTCTTGATTGTGTAAAATCATATTTTCTTAAGTTTTGAAAGGAAGATAAGGTAAACCTAAAGATCCCTCAATGAAATAAAAACAGTAGAAAACACTGATGAATTATCTGTAATTGAATTAAACAAATGGATAGCATTTATTTTAAAAGCTAGGTTATTAAAAAATAGCAAGTCAAAGATAAATAAGACAATAGGAAATCTCTGTGGTCTTAAAGATGTCTGGACATTTTTCTGGGGTTTTCAAATTGAACACATATGTTTAGTCACTTCTTTAATTTGTCTTATATTTTTTCATTGTTTTAGAGACAGATTGACATTTGTCCCCAGGCTGTACTCAATCTTGGTGTGTAATTTTGAGTATCCTGTCATAACCTCCCATCTGTTGTGTATTAGTTTCCTCAGAGATTGAGACATTCCATCTTTCAGGGAATCTCCTTAAACCAAGAGGTATATAACTCAAAATAGGTTCAGGAGATCCCAGGAACTGACCAGATTCACTATGCCCTACTCTGCCAGAGTAAGTATTAAAAGCTAGGAGTCCCTTTCAGAAAAGCAAGGAAAACTGTAACGACAACTCTGAGACCAGACCAGTTGCTTAGAAGAAGCAGAAACCAGCAGAACTACCTGGAAGAGCTGTAGACCAACTGAAGCACCTAGAAAGGAAACTCTCCAACCTGTTGAGCTGCCCACAGGCTGTGCAGTGTGCTCTAGGTTTTCAGCTTTGTGAGCAGTCACCCATGCTGGGGTGACATCATGCAGCTGTCTTTGCTTTACTTTTGCTCCTGTAAGTAACCCCTAACTCACACTCCTGTAAGTAACCCCAATAAATCTCCTTGGATCACTAAGTTGGACTTTGGTAGTACCTGTACTTTGGTCTGTTGTGAGTGCCCTATCTGGAGTAAATAGATGTGGTTGTTATGTCTTCCCAGGAAAAGTTTTGTTACATAGTAGTCTTTTGGATACTGGTTTAGATGATGCTTGGACGGGAACCCAGGACTTTGTTCATACTAGGTGACCACTCTACAAACTAAGCTTTGTCTTCAGTCCCCTGTCTAGTTTATAAATACAATCAAGCTGGGTGTGGTGGCTTGTGCTTTTAAGCCCAGAACTCTGGAGGCAGAGGAAGGCCAGATCTCTGTGTGTTTGAGGTCTCCCTGGTCTACAAAGCCAGTTCCAGGACAGCCAGAGCTGCTACACAGATAAAACCTGTCTTAAAAAACAAAGAAAGAAAGAAAGAAAGAAACAAACAAATAAACAAACAAATAAAATAATTAAATAATAGGCCAATGTTATTTTAAAGCAAACAAAATGTGTAAATAGGAGGTAAATTGTAAATTTCCACATTACCTCTCTAGAGAAAATCATATATAAAGTTTCATTTTTACTATTTATATTAATCTGCTAGTACAGCCATAACAAAATAATAAGTCTGGATGGCTGGAACAACAGCAATTTCTTTCTTCACATTCTTGGAGTTTGAAGCATAAGATCAAGGCATAGTATTTCTAAGGCAATCTCTGGATGACTTATGTCTACCTTCTCCTCATGTGCTTTTCTGACTTTTCCTCTGGCTTGCCCGATTTGATGTGGTGGCCTAAGATACTGATTTCCAAGAATTCTAGTTAGATCAGATTAGGAGTTGCCCAAACTCATCCAATTTAATCACCTCTTTTCTTTTAATCTGTGAAATTTACTCTTTTTTACAGTTTTTTTTTTAAATTTTAAAACAGTTTAAATTATGTATGCATGTGTGCAACTGAGTTTTGGTTTATGTACATGTGTGCATTGCCCATGGAGCCTAGAAAAGTACATCAGATGCCCTGGAGCTGGAGTTACAGGCAGTTGTGATCTGCTGGATATGGTTGCTGGCAACCAAATTTTTATCTCTGGAAGAACATCAAGTGCTCCTAACTGCTTGTCCAATTCTTCCAGCCCCCTGTGAATAATATTCTTTAGTCACTTCAGCTTGCAACTGAAATTCTGGGAATTCACAATTAATGTCATTGAGGCTAAGCTTCTTATAGAAATCAGAAGTTTCCACCCCAGCTCTTAGTTATTCTGTACATTAGAATCTTTCCAGATGCAAATGTTCTCTCCTTAAAGGAATAAAGTAGAGAGTGGTAGAGGAAGTGACTGGATACCCTCCTCTGGTCTCCATGCCCACACACAAACACATTACCCCCCCATACACACACACACACACACACGCACACACACACATTCCACCACCACCATCACCAGCAATAGCAGCAGCAATTTTTTAAATGCCTACATCAACAGATTAAATAAAATAATTTATTAAGTCATGCTGTAGTAAACTACAATCTTTTACTCTCAATTTAGGGAAAGAGAAAGGAAGGATAGAAAGAAATTTTCATCCTTTTTACATTTTGCAGGTAGTCTTGATAGAGAAAAAGAGACATTTTCACAGCCTTTTTAAGCTGTCCTAAATTTGGAGAGGAATAGCTGACTATAAGTCAGACTAGCATCTCAGCTCATTATCTGCAAACCCAGTATCTCCAACCTTTGTTCTTCTATGCAAGAATCAACACACTAATGATGGACAAACCAACCAACAAACAACCAACCAATACCCACCCTGCTCTCTGGGCTTCAAACCTTTCATACTCTAAGTAAGCAATAGTTCCCATAAACCCAAGCAGCACACATTTCCAAGAACAAGAGACATGTGCCAAAACAAATGCACCTAACCAAATTATAGCTACCAGTATCAAGTATTCCAAATCAAACTCACAAACATCTACCACACCTGGGATGGGAACATAAACCTTACTCAAACGCCATTTTGCATTTTTAAAGATATCAAAATAACAAAAAACTTCTTCCAAGTGTTCTGCTGCCGAGTCAACATATTTAAATGCCAATTCTTGATAAACTGATCTAAAGATTCAATGCAACCTTAGGCAAAATCCCATGTTGCTGCATAATTGCAGAGAAGTTGAAATTTTAGTTTATGAATCACAGGCTTTTCTTGAATGCAGAACAAGTAAGCTTTAGATTAAAAGCATAGAATAACATCTTTATGAAATTGGGGTAAATTTTTTTATTGATATTGGTCTGTCAAGTTTAACTGAATCAATGGCACATGACTATAACTCCAAATAGTTGTGTGGTTGGTACAAGAATATCAAAAGCTTGGGGCCAAATTGGGTTACATAGTGAGTTCAAGGATACTTGGACCCTTAGCAAGACTCTGCCTCAAATATAAATAAACAAACATACAAACATACAAACATACAAACAAACAAACAAAAACTAAGGACACAGTTCAGTAATAACAATCAGACTAGTATGCACAAGACCTTGGTTCAATTCTTAGTAGTATACACACACATATACACATATAGGCAACTCTCTGCTTATGGCAGGGGGAAAAAAAAAAAAAAACTTCTAAGAGGAAAGATAAGCTATAATCCTGAAAACAGACCTAGATTCAGAATACAGAGAGTTCCCACAAATACATAAGAAAAGCCAACCATCATAAATATTTACAAAATTAATCAAATAATTTTTCAAGAAATCATATCTAAATGACCAAAAATTGACAGCATTAGTTATCAGAGTTAAACAAATGAAAATCCCTAAGGATATGCTCCTATGTTCTCACCAGTATGGTTTAAATTTGAGACTAACAATGCTGAGTGATGGTGAATATGTAAAACAACCTGAGCTCATATTGTTCATATGAGTGTGTGTTGCCATACCCACTTTGAGATATTGTTGTGTAGTATATAGTAACAACAAATTCACCTTCAATCTTTTAGAGGAATAGACCTGTGTGAAAGCTAGGAATGGTCTATATTCTGGGGATGTATATGAAGGACTCACATTCAGATACCTGTGTGGTTTGGATGGAATGTAGAAAGAATGTTAAGAATGTTGCTACACACCTTTAATCCCAATAAAGCAGTGGTAGCAAACATCTTTAATACCAGTATTCAGAAGTCAGTGGTGGTCCATGCTTATAATCCCTAAATCAGAAACAGAATGTAGAAGCAGACACAGGACAAAGAGCTCAGGAGTCAGTGTCAGATGAGAAGTGACATGTGGTCTGAGATAAGTCAGAGAAAAGGACAGGCAAAGAGAATACTAATCAGAGGAAGAATTAGCAGAATGAGTCAGAGTGAGGACAAAGGCAGGGTCTCAGCTCAGAGCAATAAGTTATAGCAGGCAGTATGAGGTAAGCATCTGAAGCAAGTAGATGTGGGGCAAGACACAGAGACAATGAAGCAGTCTGACTGAGAAGCAAAGAGGTTGACTGAGGCAGTATGAAACAATGAGAGCTCAGAGAGAGACACAGAGACAAATGGGCAGCTCAGCAGAAGTAAATAAGTATCAGACAGGAAGAGCCAGTCAGTTTGAAGCCGAGCAGAGCAGTTCAGTCTGAGGCAGTCATAGAGTCAGCCATAATCTATCAGAATCAGAAGAATTTAGTCAGAAACAGTCAGCCATCTCAGAATGATAGTTTGAAACAGTTAGCTTAGAGAAGAATTTGAGACAGAGCAGAAAGTGAGTTGAACCAGTAGAGTCAGACTTCAGAAGGAGGTAGTTAGAGTGGCAAATTCTACGGAAGTTTAAACATTTTAGATTGTACAGAGGCTGAGGTGGAAGCCTTCCAGTTCTAGGTTTAAGAGTAGATTGTACAAAGTCCGAAAAGCAACAGGGCTCCAAGACTCAGACTGGGGATTGAATTAGGCAAAAGAATAAACTGCCATTTTAACCTGAATCAATGTCTACATCTGTCATGAATCTATCCACACCTACAATTTCTGTTTATATGTTGAATAAAATTATGTGTCTTCCAAAAGATGAATAAAAAAATGTTTATAATGACTTTATTACTAATAGACCAAAATTAAACAACTCAAATATATGACTTATATATACATTAAATGAAATAAACTAAAGTTATATGTAATAGCATGGTAGATTACATGATATTACATTGTAGAGAAATGCTACTTAGGAACAGAGAGAAGAGTCTTGAGAGATGATTATATTTCATTTTTATCTTTGTTAAAGGCTGAATTATGAGCCTTCATTCATATATAAAATTATCAACCCTTAATACCACAGACTGTGAGTTTGCTTGAATATAAGGTTAGTAAAGGGATGATTAGTTTAACAAAGGCCTAGCACAAGGGGCTGATCCAACATGAGAATGTCATCAGACAGGTGCAATGAGAGCCAGAGTATGCCAAGGGTGTCAAAACTATTGTTCTTTTGATCTTAAATTTTCAATCCAGAGCTGAGAGAAAATAAAATTTTTGTTGTTTAAGCCACACAATCTATGGTATTTCCATAATGACAATCCTCACAAATTAATACAGTATTTATATTCAAAAATTCACCAATTAGCTGTGCTGTATATACTTTGGTTAGGCAATAACTTTACAATTATAGCAAATTCTTGTTTCCTCTTGGCAATCAGCCTAACTTTTTGCCAGCACATCCATTCTATTCTTACAGCTTTCTGCATTCTCAGCACTGTTTCTGATTGTCTTTTGTCTCTATACCAGCTTCTTCAACTATAGCACTCTGCCCCATGTTTCCAACGAGAAACAGAAGAATAAGTTGTTGAGGGTTGTTGGAAATGGAGTGATTTTGTTATTTTCAGCACTGAAGCAAGCTGCAAACTATACTCTCACTTCTGGATCAACCAGTAACCTTTGAGCAACTATGATGTTTGTCTTCCCTTCCTTGTGTATCTGCTTTCCCTTATGGGTAATAGTAGTAATTATAACTGTTAAGACCTATAAGGTTGTGAATGTTATTGAGATAATTTCTTAAAATTGTACAAAAATGGTTCTACACAAATAAAGGGAAGATGATATTATTACCAGTATAGTAATAAATATGATTTAGAATGATAGCTTCAGAGGTGTATAATCTTAATGAGAACATCCTTTCTCCACCCTTGTGTTCTTGTCTCACATGGCTATAGGGCTTCAGCTCAATTTGCCAGGGTTGTACATGTACCAACTCTTCAGCCAGACCATAATTTGCAATTGTTACTACTCTCTGATTTTAACTTTATCCATCTATATAGTTTTCTCTATTTAAAAAGTAACTACTGGTATTTCATAAAATAGAATTATCTTTTTTCTCTAAAAATTTAGTGGAATTTTTTCTTTTTTAATGCAAAATAAACTAACCACTCCTTATTCCTGTCCTGAAATACTAGCATAGCACTATGTTACCACATAATAACACCATCTATTTCTGCTAGTACAGCTGTCTTTTAGATAATATTACCCTGAACAGGCTTTGATCTAAGTCATTAATATATATCAATACTTGAAGTCCTATCGGCAATCATACAAATATGCTACTATGAAGAGAAATGAGGTATAAATTGTATAAATGGATTCTCTAAGGTCACACAGGGAGTAAATGACAAGTGTATGTTAGATGTAGTGCCATGCACAAATTGCTTACTGTGATTTGAACATAGCCCCAGGTCATGTGTGGATATTTAGTCTTAATACTTAATCTCCAATTTCTCATTAATAGTGTTTATGGGTAGGAATTTTTTTTGGGGGGAGATAGTTAGAATAAGGAAGAGTCATTAAGAAGACAGGCCTTCTCTGTTTTACTATGAGATGCCTGTAACTATGTTAGCAAGAAGACTTGATTCCAAACAGATCTGCTATTGTTCTCTACCAAATAAGCTTCCATTGGGTGTTATTTAGCTGGCTTCATGAATTTTATTATAGTAACTGAAAAATACTATGACAATGCTCAATAAATGTTTTCTGAAAAGGAGGATGGCTGAATGAATATAAATACCTTAACTTTCATACCCAGAAGGTACATAAAACTTTGTGCTAAATAATCTGAGAAATCTAAAATTCTAAGGAATTCTCAAATGTTTCTTAGAAGACTAGATATATCTTTTTATGTGTGGTGTACTAGGCATGGAACCCAGTACCTCACATATGATAGCCAAATGTAAGTGCTCTATCATTGTGTTACATGCCCAGTGTGTCAATTTTTATACAGAGATGGCCTTACTAAATTTCAAAGGTTAGTCTGAAACTTTATCCTCCTGCCTCAGCCTCCCAATGTTTTATGCTCAGTTTATTGACAAAGAATATCTGGAAGTAAGTATTTTTTTCAGGTTTTTCTGGGATATCAATTTGAATTTTTATTTGATTTTTTTTTTTTTTTTGCAAATCTTAACTACAAAGATAACCAAGAAGAAAACCTGCCTATCTCACAGAAGGTGCTATAGAAATTAAATAAGTATTTCACACACACACACATACACACACACATAAATACATGTGCACATTTAATATATTATTACTTGAAACACAGAAGACCTTAAAGTCTGTTACTACAATTAGAGTTTAAAAAAAATTGAAGATAGTAACTGTTAAGTGCCTGGACTTCACTGATTGAGTTAAAAATTCAGCTTAAATATTATCAGCTTTGTGGCCTTGAATAAATTATTGACATTCCTGAGCCAAAGTTTTTCTTGTGGTTAAAATAACATACTGCAGGAAATAGAATAACAATTGTATGAATCTCTAGGGTTATGGTTATACTTCATACATTTAATCTGCATCACAACTACCTAAGATTCACACATTATGCTATTTTAGTTATAAGGGTTGTATATTTGGACACTGTATCTGACTTCACACAAAGGGCTGTCACATAGTATGTACAAATGTTTGTTGTTATTATGATACTTATTTATGGTTTCTGACTACAAACCTCTATTTTCTATACCAGACATGTGACATCTTACAAAGAAAAACATATAAATAAGCCAAATGAAAGGAAGTATCATCAAAGCATTTAGGTTTCAATTATAAGATAAGCTATATATCAGAAATAGTGAATTTTTTTCCTCATAAATTATTACTTAAAATAGATATTTATAATGTCTGGAGAGATGGCTCAGCAAATAAAGGCATTTGCTGCTAAAGTCAAACTGATCTCAGTTTGATCCCCAAAACCAACAAGGTGGAAAAAAAGAACTGATTTCAATATGCTGTCCTCTAATGTCCACACACATGCTGTGGCATGCATGGACTCACACACAAATATACATAACTAATACACACACAATAAGAAAACTAAATAAATATTTATATAATACCTAGAACTCTTAAGCAAAGAAGAATTTATAACATGACAACAAAGTAATCCAAAAACTTAGAATTCAATTTATAGATTATCTGAGTCAAAATTAACTTTATGCTGTATGTCTTCTGCTAATGTGTATTTTTCAAAAGTGCATTCAACACATTCTGAAATTAACAATTCCTTGTATGAGTCATTTAACTTTAAAAATTTATCTTCACCTTGGAAAAGCCATTAGCAGAAAATACTACCAGCAAAAGACTGTAAATACTTGTTTTATTGGAGAAAATTTGCCTAAATGGGAGTCAAGTCATGAAGAAGAGACAAAAGTAAGACAGATGAGTAGAGATGCCTACACACTCTGAAATGCTTATATCAAAAATAGCAAAATAAGTTTTCCTGGAACTCAAAGGGAGCAGGAATGAACATCTAGGGATGGCAGGGCTTGAGTTTTATTTATTTTCACAGCCTTGCATGGTATTTTCTTTAAGTTGTCTTTTTTGGTGGGGTAAAGATATAGCTGGGGTGAAAGAGAACAGAGCTGAGACTAAGTCACAGGGGCCTCTCTTACCTGAGCCCCCCACCATACCCCAAGCATCTGTTGAGTTCACTTCTCTCAAATGTTCTCAAATGATGCATCTGGTGACAAGATAAATGTTGTTTTGCATCTACTTAAGAATTTCAGGTCCCTAGCAATGTCTGGATCAACTGTCCTTTTTAGAATGCTGTTAAAAGAATCTGTTTCATAGGATGGAATAGTTAAATGGCTTAATGGCACTGTTTATGCATTTAGGAGATTTGCTAGCAAACAGAAAAATAATAATCACAGGGTCTCCTTGGTTGTTGTTTCTGGCATTGCCAATGCACACAGTTAGCTTTCATTATATTAGGTGTTTACTAATTATCTGCCCCCCAGCTCTCATCTATCCAAGTCTCTTGTTAGCAATGCAATAGGAGTAGGAGAGTACCTTGATGTCTTCTACATTCATATAATTCTTTTATTTCTACCTTGTATTCCATTATACACTCCAAGTTGTGTTTATGAAGTATTGCCTTTGATGTGCCCTACACTAATTCTGAGCTACTGTGCAATGATTTTGGTGGGGTAACAGTGGAGTTCTGGATTGTGTCAGAGACAGTTTTTTTTTTCTTGCTAGGGCATGAATTATGGGAGTCTAAGGTATATACTTCATGCCATTAGCCATCTTTGTGTTAGGGAGAAGGAGCTTTCTGAGCCTCTGAGCAGCTAAAGACTGGATCTTGTACATTTATCATTATCATACATTCACAAAATCTGTACAGTAACTCTGTGCCATGGTGCGGGGTATTGTTTATCAGCAAGACACATGTGTCCATGTATACTGCTGCCACACATAGGGAAAAGCAGAGAGAAGATCTGTGAGATGCCATAATACAGAGATTCTGGGGAGGCCATAAGGTGGTTGAGGTACAATTAGTTTGGATCCTATATCTACATGATAAAAGAGAGTCCTTGCTCCATGTCTATTTTAAGAGGCAATCTGAAACTTTGGAGGCATTCCTCTTCTCTCCCACAGCCTCTTTCAAGCCTGGGAAACAACAAAAGGATGGCGGCTACTTCAAGCTGCTGGCTGCATCACAGTAAGAGGCTTCTGGAAACCTATAAATTTTTTTACCTGTCCTTCCAGGTTGCCTGGGTTCAAAGAGGTAATTTAAATAAGAGAGACTATAATTAGGGGATTTATGGTTTGTTTTGTTTTGTGCTGCTCTCTGGGAACAGAAACTGCTTGCCTTGTAATCGCAACATTTGTTGAATGCCTACTCTGTGTTTTCTTATTTTCTTTAATGTTCATCATGACTTACATTTGGTATTATTGGTATTTTTTAAAGAATTGAGAAAAGTAAGATTTAAAAGGTAAGTAATAGCCCTTGTTATATAACCAGTAAGGCTAAGAATGAATAAGGAGAATGTCTGCTACATATATATATCTATATCTATATCTATCTATATCTATATATCTATATCTATATATCTATATCTATATATCTATATCTATATATATATATATATATGTATATATATATATATAGTGAATGGGAAGGTGAAATGGAAATCTCATGGTGAGAATGAGGTCTAGAAAGGGAGAGGCTGGGGATGTATATTAAACAGTTTCATATAAGGATCAGATTGAAGTGTTTTAATTTAAAGACTCCTTTTCTAAGGTTAGTGTGTGAAAAGATGTGCTAGGAAAGATCTTTTATTTCCATATATAATAAGATAATGAGTTATCTGCAAAAAGAAGGGAGAGGTGGAATGAAAACACACACAGTATGTGTGTGTGCTGGGGGTGATGAGAAGTGACTCTGAATAACAGAGTGTGAACTCACAGTGAGGCTCATTCACACAAACAAACAGAAAATATCACCAACTATGGGGCCATAGTATTTTTTTATGGATTAAATATGCCTGTGAGAACAGAAGCTTCATAGTAGGTTACTATTCTTATTACAGTCTTCTGGGAAGTCAATTAGATATTTAAAGGGGTGTATTTAATTATTTTAGATCTCGGCAGATCATCTTTTGCAGAGACAATAACACCACACTGCTCTTGGCTCCTGAAAGAAGCACCTGAAACTTCCTCTGTGCCAGAAGCTGTGCTTCAGTCAGGCACTGTCTTCTGTTTAAGGAACTTGTAAGATAGCTGGGGTGACAACACACCACAAATATAGTTATATGTGTAAAATATATCCCAGTATATAGGGATCATATAAGAAGCTAGCTAGTAAACTCTATGTGGTAACTGGATTGAGGAGAGGGATTTTATTTATCCTAAGTTAGATATTCATCATTAATAAACATGTATTTCATATTTCTTTGACTTCCCATATACCAAAACCTTCAAATAAAATGACAGATAATAAGGCTATTAAATTTCAAATTTAGTAGAATAATCAATTTCTGTTATTAGAGTTTGATTTTGCCCTTTAATTAATCTACTATCTTTTTCAAAAGTATTTTTATTAAATGTGTTTTGCCTATATGTATATTTGTGTACTATGTGTATACAGTACCTATGGATCCCCTGGAACAGGATTTTCAGACAGTTGTTGAACATCCAGCAGTTGTTAGGTTCTTGGAATTGAACTGGGGTACTCTAGAAGAATGACCAGTGTCCTTAATTGCTAAGCCATCACCACAGCTCCTCTGTTTGGTATTTTTGTCTCTGTGTGTGTATTTGCACACACACCTACAAGATCAGTTGTCCATGGAGGCTGGAAGAGGGCATTGGATTCTCTGAAGCTGCAATTTGAAGCAGTTGTGAGCTGCCCACCTTGAGTGCTGCAAACCAAACTCCAGTCCTCTGAAAAGGCAGCAAATGGTTTTAACTGCCAGCCACCTCTCCAGCTCTTAGACTGGAATCATCTCTTTGATAATTGGTGATTGTAGGTAATAAAGTGTGTGTGTGTGTGTGTGTGTGTGTGTGTGTGTGTGTGTGTGTTGGGTAATACATGGCCACACACATGTGTGCAGAGGCCAGAGGAGGACATACATGTCTTGCTTTATTACTCTTCACCTTATTTCCTTGAGATTCTTCCACTGGACTTGGAGCTAGGCTGGTAGGCAGCAAACCACAAGAATCGTCTTGTCTCTGCCTTCTACAGTGCAAGAGTTACAAGCATGTACAGCCATACCTGTTTTGTTTGTTTGTTTTGTTTTAAATCTGTATGCCATGATTAAAACTCAGGTTCTTCATTTTCTCTTACCCACTGAGTTGTCTATCTCAGGAAACAATTTTAAGGATAGAATGTTTCTATTTAACAATCACTAAGTGGTGTTCATAGTTTTGTATTATGCATTTTTCCTTACTAGTACCCCTGTCAAGCTGAAATAACCCCTAGTCATCTTTAAAAGTATGTTTCAAAAAGTATTTACAGGCTGGTTGTGGTGACACATACTTGTAATCCTAGCATCCAGGAGTCCAAAAAAGAAGGGTCATGAGTGTATACAAGCTGGAGTAAATAGTGAGATATTGTCTTGTTAAAAATATATTCATAACAGGACCAAATGTTATATCTGAAGAACAACTTTTTTCTTTTTAATTTTTGGAAGGAGTAGCAGGTGCAGTCTAGTTGGAGAAGTTCTGTTTCTAGGGGTGGGGTTTGAGGTTTCAAAAGGCTCCCAGTTATCTTTTTCTCTGCCTTCTACTTGAGCATCAGCCGTTCCTGGTGCATGTCTTCGCTCTACACCCATGAACTCTAACTTACTGACCTGTAAGCCCGTATAAACTCTATTCCATAAATTGCCTTGATCATGATGTCTTAAAACAGAAACAGAAAAGTAACTAATACTCCATTTGATTTATGCTTAGGTTTGATGAAACAGAGGCAATCATATAGAAAGGTGATTTTAAAAAGTCCATGAGACAATAGAAATAGACACTTTAGTTGTAGCACTCCCAATATCCAGTATCCAGCAGGACCCCTATGGAATGAGGGCCTTGATTTCTTCCTCCATTTTTTCCCTTTTCTTCCTTCCTTTTTCTCTCTTTATCATTTATATATGTAAAGAAAGAAAGACAAATATCCACAGTGGCTGGCAAGTCTCTGTTTAGGGAATAGTTAAACACATTTGAGCACTGCTATCCACAGTAGTTCTGCTTGTGTACTCCTTTCTGAGAGTTCCAGATGTTTCCAGCTATCAGCTACAATGCAAGTAATCATTATACAGTGAATGACAAGTAGCCTGTAGTTCCTTTAGAATAGTCTTGCAGTTTTGGTATCCTCTAGTTCTAAGGAAGGAAAGAGGGGAACACATTAAGGTAGTAAGTGATTGTTGGACAAAGGGCTGAAGGAAAAAAAAATAAGTAAAAAGCAGCTATAACCTGAAATTGTTAAGGTCTTCTGGAGACCATGAAGCTAAAGTTTTATGTAGATGAAACTTGGTACCTACTTTAAGAAGTGTCTGGTCTATTTGGGGACTAAGAATGATGTCAATAAGGCAATGCAGGTACAGGGATAGATAGAGGAGGACAATGCTTAGACAAGAAGCAAGAAGTCAGGTATGCTAGTAGCTTTGGAAAACCTGTGTTGGGAAGGCAAGGGGGCACCTTTAAAAAGTTAAAACATGCTGTGAGTTTTATTGGCTAACTAGTTTATGAAACATGGAAAAACTAGGCCCTGCACTTTAGGACAGATTGAGTGAGAAATCTAAGATCATTTTCAACCATTTTCCCAAGGAATCTAAGGAAGGAGAGAAGGAGAAAAGAATGTTATCTTTTTTGGGAGGTATATTTGTATTTATACACTACTTCCAAGGAAATCTCGGGCCTTACACATATGCTAAGCAAAAACTCTCCCACAGAGCTACATCCCCAGCTCACTTTTTACTTTTTATTTTGAGACAGGATCTTACAAAGTTATCCATGTTGGTCTTAAACGCTTGGTCCTCATGACTTAGCCTCCTAGAAGTTGTGACCACCCACCTGAAACTCTGACAGGCATTACTTAACATGTGTACTATCTAACCCAACTAAGATCCTAAAGCCTTTTGAAATGCGAACTATGGGTTACTTAAACATTCACTCATTTATTCATTCCACAAAAGTTCATGTAGGATCTCCTAGTGTGAGAATTTTGATAGGCACCACAGGGATGGGGGTGGGGTATAATACAAAGAGAATTGAACTTGATCCCAATCTCTCAAGAACTTACACCTTAGTAATGGAAACAAATGTGCATACACAAGACCTTATAATAGAAGGAGAAAGTGTGAGAACAGGATTGGAGGGGATCAACTATTAGAACATAAAGGTGGTGTGAAACAAAAACAACAACAAAAAGGTTTTAAAACAAATTGGGTTTTGAACTAACTTTACAGCGTTAAGGTAACAGTCAAGACCAAGATCAGAAAGCCAGGGTAAGTAAGGAACAGATGTTTGATTTGCCTGGACAGCCAGGCTCCTTGAAGTTCATTTTAGCAGGAGATTTAGCAGGGTATAACCCAGGGTAGGACCAGACAGAAGGAACCTGAACCACGACCTAATTTCTTCTCTTTATACTTTGACTTCATCTTCATTAGATTCCTTTTAAAAAAAAAAATCATCTCTTTCCTAGAGTTCTACAGGTTGGTGGTGGGGTGGGCTCAACGTGTAAGTTAAGGGTTTGCAAAGCAGCTCACGAGTGACTTCAATCCAATACTTGGGGAACCAGAAAAGAAAACGTATGAGAGGCTGTGTCTGCCAAGCCTATTTAACAACATCCTCCACCTCCCCCTCAAGATACCAGCTGTTGCCCGGGCAAGCTGCAGGCCAGACCTGAAAGCGGGTAGCCAGAGCTGGCGGGAGCTCAGATCCCTGAACTGGCGGGCCAGGGTTGAGGAAGAGAGGGAGGGAGGGAGGGAGGGAGGAAGCGCGAGAGGGAGGGAGGAAGAAAGAGAGGGAGGCGTGTCATGTGATCTGCTTCCCTGCTCCTTTAAGCGTCCACTGGCTGCCGAGCGGCCGCAGTCTCAGCTCTGGGCATCTGGGGAGCCCGAGCGGCTTTGCCCAGGGATCTGCGCGGGCGCCTGTGGTTTGGGTCTCATTTCTGCTGTGCTACCGCACCCTTGAAGTTTTGCAGCACCAGGAAAAGAGGGCAAGGAAAGAGAGGGGAAGCGAAAGCACACCCTGAAACATTTATTTAAAGGAGAAAAGAAAGGGAGCGCAGAAATGGCTGGGGCAATTATAGAAAACATGAGCACCAAGAAGCTCTGCATTGTTGGAGGGATTCTGCTGGTTTTCCAAATCGTTGCCTTTCTGGTGGGAGGCTTGATCGGTAAGTGTGAGAGCTGCAAACTTTCCCTTTCCCTCTCTTCGGCCCTTCCCTCTTTTGCCTCTTGGGCTACTTGTTACAGTATCGCTGCCTTGCTTCTATGATCTAATTAGTCCGGCTATTGTGCTTAAGAAAGCAGAGCTCCATGGGGCTCCATGGGGCACAATCCAGTCTAGTGGCAAAGAGAAAAGGAGGGGAAAAGTTTTGGCCTAGTTTCAGTATCCACTTGAAAGGCAGGAGGGGGTGGGGGTGGATCTTAAGCATGGCGACGGATCTCGAGGAAGTGCTGGGTCTCAAAGTTGATTGCTCCCCCTGCTCTTTCCCTCTTCCGCCCCCCTTTCCCTCTCATTTCCCTTCCAATCAGCTCCGGGAGGGCAACGTAATCGACTTTATTAGGAATAACAGGAGAGCCGGGAGCTGCGCCCTATGCCAACCGCGGGCTGTTACTGGCTGTGGCTTGTGTAAACGCATTCGGTTGTCTCCGCGAGGGAGTAGGGCTGGAAATAGGGGTCCCAACCTTTAAGCCCTTGGCTTCTATGCCGCACTCCACCTACCTCTGATCGTGAACTGGTGTGAACTGAGGACTAGATGTGGGATGGAGTAGGGTGGCTTGGGAGAGTTCCGGCCCACCCAACACGAACTTGCAGTGGGCATAGGAGAAAGCCTGTCTGAAGGGTATTGCGTATGCCTCTTGATACCTCTGATATCTCCCCTCCCCCTCTGCGTTGAGCCCCAAGTCAGAAATCTGGGGTCCTCCTCTGGCGCCAGGAGGACGTTTCCTGATTCCTCCCGGGCTGCCCTCAGGTGACAGCTCCAAAGTCCCAGACCAGGGAGATTTTCCCAGAGCGCACCAACGCCTCTAGACCCAAAAGACTCCGAGGCTGCTGACCTTCTGCCTCAGAATTCACTCGGAAAACTCCACTTCCTCCCAGTGTCCTTTCCATCTCAGGTTCCTTCCTTCTCAAGATTTCGGACAACCTTGCACAAACTTTAGTGGCAACTTCGGAGCGGGCGCGGCTGGGACTTGGCTCTCCTGGGGAGGGCTGTTGCTCTGGGCTATGTGGAAGAGCATGGGCGGCGGCGGGGCTTGTGGTGGTTGTCTTTGCTCGTTGCGGGAGCCTCTGGGCCTCTCACTAGCTCTCCAGAGCGGCCTAGAGTCGTGGGCGCGGTATTTTGCCTCTAGACCCGGGTGTGTTGAGTTCGCATTCCAGAGAGTCTGGTACTGCCAATCTTTGTAACATCGAGGGTAAGTGTTTTAAACAAAGGAGAGTGGGGGAAGCTTCAAAAAGGGAGTTCTTAGAGGCGAAGGAGTACATGTATCTATAAAACCAGAGTTCTCTAAGCCTCTGTCCTCCGTATGAGCTAAACAGGTTTATCATTGCGCGCGCGCGCGCGCGCGCGCGCGCGCACACACACACATACACACACACACACACCCCTCACTTTGGCTTTTGTTTCACTACCCTGTGTAGAATCTCCTTTTCTCTGTATCGGATTTTCTAGGCTCTTAATACTTCTCTGCTGGGAGCTGTAGGCAGGCGCACTCACAGTGATTATACCGCGGTTACAATTATACCTCTTGTTTCCCTTGATGAACAGTTGCAGTTAGATGCTATTGGATCTTGTGTGATTTCAGTGTCAGACCATAATAAAATTTCTTTCACCTTGTGCTTTCAGAATTAAATTGGCCTATTATCCTTGTCTGACCTTCCCCTTTGAGGTTTTTGCACACAGTAAGCCATTACAGTTTCCTATCTCTACAACTCTCCCCCTGCGAAGCTGATGTGGGCCCAGAGATCTATTGGTTCCTCCTATAGGTTCCTTAGAGCATTTTTGGAGCTAGCATGTTTTCTGGATTTAGCATGTTTCCTGGAACTTCACTATTGCACAGTGACCAAGAGCACCAATGTCTGCAAGACATCAGAATTATCACAGGAGTTACAGCAATTGTTTGTTCAAATCAGGGTTTGTCTGAAGGTTGCCCACCCTCAATATCATCCCCCTCTGTTGGTAAAACTCAGTTAGTGAGGATGCAGGCCGTGCCTAAACAGATTTTCCTAAATTAACAAACTACTTTAGTTCTAACTTTCCTCGGTAATAAACATATCTCTCTATAACATTTTTTGCATAACTTTGCTGTTTTACTTTCCTTCTCTCCTAGCTGCAGTGACTGTGTCCTCAGTTCTGATCCTGAGACTGAACAGATTAGATATAACCCACCCTGGATAGTATTTTAGTTTTTACCTCTTCCTTTTGGAGAGTAGCTTTTTTCCTTTAAAAAAAATTTCGGCAACTTAGGCTGTCTATAAATACAGGAAATGAATATTAATAAAGGGTGTATGCTATGTTTCTCACTCACATTCTCTAAATTGAAAGTATATGAAATTGTTCAAAGTGGACTAATAGAATTAGTACGTAAAATAACAGTTTGTAGTCTAGGAAGTTAAGGAAAAGATCAGAAACCTTCTCTGCTTTCACCAGTGAGAGCAGAATTACACTACTCAATGCCACTGCATGCAGAAAAGCTCCTCACTGGAAATACATGACAAACACAAAAGTACATATCCTCTAAACAGCCATAACAAACCGTGAATCTCAAAATTACCAGGCAAGTTACTTAACCAGTAGGCTTCTCTCCTTACTGATAAATAAATGAGTTTAATATCCCTTTCTTCTGTAATTGTATAACTTTTTAGTATTCATAGTTTTGTATGTCATTTGTAATAATATTCAGTTGTAGCCTCATAAAATCAAGGGGAAAATTTTAAAAGTAGCCATAAAAGCAGATAGAAGGGATTGTGTTTTGGTTCAGTTCAAATCCTCTGCACCCTAAAGGCCTTCTTACTTAGCTTATTTGCTTTCTGGCTGGATGGCCTTTTTTTCTTTATTTTATTTTTTTTTCCCCAGTGTCTATATATTGTTGAAGTTTGATGGAATTTTACAAACAAGCTCTGTAAGGAATGTCTTACATGGTAGAACTTGGTAGATTAATAAATCCAGTGATTTTTTTTTTTTTAAATTTGAGACTCTATAAAGTTAGGCATTTGCTTATTCATTCAGAAAACCTAATAAATGACTAGCTTTTATAACATTTAGAATTCATTTAATATTTAAGAACCCTAAAAGGAAAATGAAATGTTTTGGAAAGTATAGCTTAATCTTACACTCCTGAAAAACCACACCTGGAAAAATTAATTTTTTTTTTTTTTGCTTTCATGCTTGATGAGTTTAGTTATTATAGAAGCAGCTGTAGGGGTGGTGGAAGGGGCAAGAGAAGGAGATCATGTGTCATGAAACAAGAGTACAGCTTACTAAAAACCATGAACTTGAGTATATGGCTCATCAAGTATAGTTTGTTCAGCTTCAGATTAATCATTTCTGGGGATATGATGTTTGAAGAATCTGGTCACTGTTTCACCTACAGTAAAATTATGAAGATAGCAGAAATCACAACTGGATGGAATAGATGATGATTAAATTGTTTTAAGTAAATCTACAAATAAGAATGTTTCAAACTTAAATTGTAAGTAAAAATAAATCACTAGTTATAATCTCTTTGGGAAGAAACATTGTTTTTGTCAAAAGTCACATGAGTGTCCCCTTTTTAAATGCTGAAGATATAATGTGTATAAGACATAATACATATAAAACATTTCCTCAACTGGCCTATCAAGGATGAAGAACTCTCTGTTCTTTTATTAGGTAGAAACTGTTGATGGTGTTGATTGTGAACCATTCATACGAGCATTGGTCAGCTGCTGTTATTAATTTGAAAGTTGCAGAAATCTGAGAAATTGAGTAAAATCATGGTTAATACAGGGTGCACAGTTGTCAGTATATTAGATATATTATTAGTGTATTAGTTTTACTTTATGTGTTACATTTTAATGTGTATTAATGCTTCACTGGTTGTAATCTTGAAGTATGCAAGTAGGAAGTATCTGGTAAGAGTCTTTTGTTTTGTTCGCTCTTTTTGAGGTTGTCTTTAGCAGCCCAGGCTGGTCTTGTATTTACTGGCTAAGGGTGATCTCTAACTCCTGATCCTACTTCCCTCAAGTCCCAAATTCTGGGATTATAAGTGTAGGTCACTACACCAGGATATATCTGGTGAGATTCTTGAAACATACTAATTGGTTTATGGCTGATACTGGTCATACTTTTCTATATTTGATCATGCTTTTATTTTGTAAAATTATATTCCTGATCAAACTATATTTTTTCTTTCTCTTTGTTAACATCTAGAGGAAGCACATTGTGATTTATGTAAATCCTATGAAACCTCATAAATTATTTTAGAGTAATCATTTTTTCATTATTAAAATAACATTATTTGACTTTTAGCTAATTTATTGATTATTACAATGAGACAATGCTTGTGCTAATAGTTTCTAATTGTTCTATCATCTAGCCTTCTAGTGTAATTTTTCTTTCCTTACTTAAAAGCGAGAAATATTTACTTGATGTAATTAAGAATAGTTTTGTGAGGTTTACAAATCCCTTGTCTATAAAACCTGCCTTATGTAGTTGACATTTTACAGTAATCTGTATAACATGGAAGGGAAGAATATTCCATATGGTGATGTTAAAGGAAGTCTAATTGTAGTGCCAAAATAGTATCTTAGCAAGACCAAGGGATAGTATCCTTTAGAAAAATTCAAACATCATTCTTACTCCTTTCTTACAAGTTCTATCTAGTCCCCATAATTATATGAATCATTGATTATCTGAGCAGCCTGGTTTATTAACCAGAAAGAAAGATTAATTTTATTTTCCCCAGCTGGAAGTTTGACATATTTATGTAGTTATATGAGAAGTTTGAAGTTTTTCAAAGGAAGGCAAGAGAAGGAATTACTAGAGACTGGAGAGGGTTTTGGAAGGTATGGATGGCAGTAATGCAAGAAGTTGAAACTTAAAAACAATACCCTTCCAAAATGACAGCTTTTATATCATGAGAGAAGTCCAGAACCTCTCAGAAATAGCCATGCTGACACCATGAAAGACACATTTTACTTTTGGGGAAAATGCTAATAGATTTTTTTATACATGGAAAAAATTGAAGCTCTTGATAATAAACTTTAACATATTTATACAATCACATTAGTTTCACTTGGGTAGATCTTTGAGATTTGGTGATGGTGGCCTAAAGGTACAAGTAGGCCAGAGACCGGCAGTTCCAAAGTGTCGGATGGCAGTGAGAGGAGAGGACTTGAAGACCAAGAAATGTTTTGTGACTTTTTACTTTGCATAAAGAAACAAACTGGAAAGATTATTAAATTATGAAAAAGAAGAAACTTCATAGTTCAGAATTCAGAAAAGAAAAAAACAAAAACAAAACAACAACACCGAGACTCTTTGCTTTTTTCTTTAGTTTCCCAGCTCCTCTATCTAACCTCCACATTCTATTCCCAACACAGTTTTGTAGAGGAACAAAAGCAAGAATCATGTTGATGTCTGACCAGGAGCCACCACAGCAGTGAACTACTACAGGCAAGGATGAAGAACATAATTCACATAGATGAAATATGACATGAAAGCATAGTCTCCTTTTTTGGCTTATGCTCCTCCCTCAAACTAAGAGTATATATTGTTCCCTGAGTACCAAAGTGACATAGCTACTTCCCAAACAAATAACTACAATCCTAACACAAACAACTTTCATACCAGCCACTGTGATTGTGACTATGCTTATAAGCCATGCTGGATAGGGCTAAACCTGAGAAGTCACCTTGGTGATAATAGCATCATACAGCAAAGGTATATGAGCATTACAGAAAACTTGGGAAATGAGTGCTAATGAGTGTCCCTTGGCTTCAGCCTACACAAGAGGTACTGAATGCAACTGGTAAAGGAAATAAGGTAATGTGGATATAGAAGGAGATGCTAGCAGAATGTGGCCCAGATAAAGGAAATTTATGTCTTGTGCAAACAGGACACAGGCTAGGCTGGATTTCTCAGACCTACTTTGTTCTGGTGCCATTCACTCCTCCACACTGAGTTAACATTTCCATCTCCATGTCCATTTAAACCTTATGCTTTCAAGTGCAATTTTCTGCTGCCTTTTTTCCTTCCTGCTGTGTGTTCTTAAAATTCTAAGGCAAAGGAGTGCTCATTTTTTCCCTAATTTTTAAACTGGCTCAAGAAAATTATAGGGCTTTCTTAAACTTCAGTTAATTCCCTTGCATAGCTCAAGGGCTTTATCCACAGATGGATATTTCTAAGAGAGCAGACGGAATTAAAAGAAAAGATCAAGCCTATTATACTAGTTTTGGCAAAGTATTAAAACTTTCTTTAAAAAAATATAATTGATCTGAAAATGGATGAATCACTGTTTTTCAAGTGATACACTAATAAAGCCAATCTCATGGATTGGCTTTACTGTACTGTAATTTTTTCCTCCTTTTTCTTTCCTTTTTTTGAACCAAGTAGTCATAGAGAAACTTGTAATTTAGTTGACATGATATCAACTTTCAGTCTCCTTACTTAGCATGTTTGCCTTCAGGTGATCACAATCAAAACGTTGGGTTCCAACTTTTTGAAATCCAGTCTTCTCTCAAGGCAAGCATGCATTCTTGAGGTATAATTTCTTTTTATCTGCTTCTCAACATGTTTTATGCTGTCCTTTAGGCTGTAACTTGCCCTGAGTAGAATGCCTCTAATGAGAAAGACACACCTCCACACTCTTTTCTTTGCTCTGTTCTCTTAACTTGGTTCTGTCCTATGTGAAGCAGGTTCCTGCTTTAGCCTTGCATTCCTAGGCTAAACAGTTATAGATAAAATTCTTAAGGAGGCGATGAACAAACTGTTATCACTTATAGAACATATCTCTACTTAGAAAAGATCAAATGGTTCATATTGTTGGAGGGCAGGTGTAGCTGTGACAGAAACCTGTGAGACCTGATATCTTTGTGTTTATTTCAACCTCTAGCTGCATAGAACAAGTCCGTGAGAGTGCTGGTCTGTTGAGACCCTGGCACTACTCTTTGGACATGTTCAGGCAGAACAGAATTTTGATCTAAGAGAACATAGTATTTCTATGCAATAGCTGATGAAAGGAAAGAAAGAAAAAAGAGATGATTTGTTGATTTTAAGCTGAAAGAACACTGTCATCTTTTATTTATTTTTGTGTTTATAATACTTTTACTAATAATTTGAGTTCCATACAATCTATCTTAATAACACCCTCTTTCCATTCCTCCCTGTTCCACTCTTTTACCCTGTGCTCTCAAATTAAATTAAATTAAATTAAGTCCATTTTGCGTTACAGTTCCATGGATCACACCTAACCCTGTGGGTTGCCTGTGTGCCTGTGGCATGACCAACTGGGGACTCCCACTGCCTGTGGGAGTCCTTGGTGTTTGCAGCATGTCTAAGTGCCTGTGGGAAGACTGGGTTGCTTGCATGATGTCCAGGCATCTGTGGGATGCCTTGATGCCCACACATACTATCATCTTTTAATTAACATCTGTTTCCCTTTCTTCTCCTCTCTCTTTTTCTTCTTTTCTTTACACAGATACCAAAAAATTAGTCCATTACTTTTTTCTATTAATTCACCCTCTCAAGAAAATCTATTTTAGGAGAAGGATGAATATGGCTGAAATATTTTATTTAAACCAGGATTAGCATATCTATGAGAGTAACTTTTATAAAGTACGACTTATCCTAGCTCTGTCTAGGTAAGCCATTAACTCTTCACACTGAGAGAACTATTAAAATAATTTTGAAAGGTATTTGATTACACGGGTATATTGCAGGATTCCTGAGAAATAGTTACTCTATAAAACAGCAGCATGGTAGCTAAAGATTTCTTATATGATGATTTTTGTTTACTTAAAACCTGGGTTGTAAAGGCCTTTATCTCAGCACTCAGGAGGCTAAAGCAGAAGGATCACTGTTACTTGGAGATTGACTTCAAGGCCAGTTTCAACAACTTAGTGAGACCCTGTCTCAAATAAGTAAAAAGAGGACTGGGATTAGACAAGTCTATTGTCTATTATGTATGAGAAAATAAAAGAAAAATGGACTATCCTTTCTGTCCAAAGTTTTTCTAGTTCTAGGAATTTTGTTGTATCAACCCAGTGGCAGTTATCTGATTTATCTATTTGTTATCAGACTTCCTTTGTCACCTGGGCAAAACTTTAATGTGTTGTCTCAGTTTCCTTACCTAGAGAATTTACAGACAGAACATGGAATATAACTTGCATGGTTTTTTCTAAGTGTCCCTACTCATAGGAATTAGAGCCATTTTTCTGGATTAGAAGTTACCACTAAGTAACTGCTTAGCATACACATGTATACATTTGTATTCATCCTGTGTCTTGTTATTTTTGCTTCTCAATGGGTTAGGTACTACTAGAAACGCAACAATACTGCTTTATGACCTTCTTATTGGCATAGTCTGTTGCTAACCAATAGAAGAATGCCATGCACATATTTGGCAATTACAGTGGTTCATTTGTCTTTTGGTTTAGTTTTTAATAGCTTTCACAAGGTTTAATTTGAATCTTAAACTTTTTTCTTTTAATATTCTAGCTTGTGGTTGGGGATATAACTCAGACAAGGCCCTGGGGTAAATCCCCACCACTACCCCCCACCCTCAAATTTAAAATCCTGGGCCAGTATACATGGCTGCTCATAGCATAGGCAAGCCTAGGGAACAAAATGTCTAAAGAAATTTTGCTTACATGTTCTATCTCTGCTTGTTACAACACAAGCCTTAGGCTGCTCTTCTGTTTTATTATATAAAACTGGAGTCAATTTTTCCCTCTTTCAAATGCATAATATATGATAGAGACTTTTGAACATCAAATTTGAGAGAAAATATTGATCTTTTCCTAATGTAATATAAGCTATTACATTATAGTTAGAGCATTAACTATAACTATAGAGCTGTATTGCCGTGTGTGTGTGTGTGTATGTATGTGTGTATATATATGTATGTGTGTGTGTATGTGTGTGTGTATGTGTGTATATATATGTATGTGTGTGTGTATATATATATATGTGTGTGTGTGTGTATGTGTGTGTGTTGATACTAGAGGCATGTGCATGCTAGGCAAGAACTCTATCAGTATTCATAGTACCATGAGTTAAAAAAAGAGAATAGTATAAATTATAATATAATACATAAGATAAACTATACAAAACTATAAGCTCCACCTTGATGTGTAGTATAGTATGAGTATAGTCAAGTATAGTATGAGTACCAGGAATATGGTTGAAAAAAATGCATGAATAAATGCCTTGCACTTTGGACTTACTGCAAAGGTATCAAAAGTGTTCATCTTTAAGGTCTGCCCTAAATTTTGCAGTGTTGTATTTCAGGCTATGCTTTCATTGTTTAAATGAAGAGAAAGCTATTATTTTTCTCTTGAACATATTAGCAAAAGTTCATATATACCTTCACGGTATGTATGCTTGGACATGTATAAACTCGTACCATTTTTGTAGTTGACAAGAGGCCTTCTTTTATATTGTGGCAACCAAGGCTCAGAGGAGCTCAAGGGACAAAAAATGGTTTGAACCAAGCTTCTTGGTCACTGTTCATAGTCATTCTCTCTTGCTTAGATGTACAATGCTCTAGTGCATATATGTCTGAAGTTTGAGTATCAAATAGAGCTGCTGTGTGATAGTGGAAAATTTGTGATTTATTCTATTTACAAAGTAAATATGTTTCTACTGTTTCAGGAGAGCTGTTGTAAAAGGACTTATTTTAGGAGCCTTACAGTTTGACTACAAACTCTTAAAATGGAAATTTGTTTTCTAATTTCTAATTAAATATCTAATTTTTAAGAATTTTGCATATATATGGTTGTTCTTTAAGACTGAAAGATTAGATTCACATGATAGTTTTAATTTTAAAATTATTTATTTGTAATACTGAGGAATGAATCTAGTCTCTGGGCATGCTAGGCAAGCACTCTACTAGTAAGCTACAGCCCAGAAAGTGTGATTGAAGCCTGGATTCACCATCTACTGGCTATGCAACTTTGAATAATTAATTCAACTCTGAAAGTATTCTTCAAAGAGGGTAAAGTAGGACTCACCAGGCTTATCTCATAATATTACTGCCAGATAAGTAAAATGTTAAAAGACTTTAGTATAGGGTCTGTCAAGTAGTGAATACTTAGAATTAATCATGACTATTTTATTATTAGGGTTAGTCCTTTAATCCAGTGTCCTGGGGAAGCTGTTATAAAGATACCTGAGATGTGGATGTTCCTAGACTTTTAGTTTGAGTTTAAAATCTGGTAAAAAGAAATAAATTTTCTGTCTCCTATTTAAAATTTTGTTGAGGAATATAATTAAAGGAATTACAATTAATAAAAATTGAAAATAATTAAATTTTATTTTTTTACCTCTGATGTCTGAAATTCAATGTTTCACTTAGCAGAGACACTTAACAGAGGCTTTCTGTTGTCCTTCAGCCAGCTGCACATTTACTTTAGAAATTTAGCAATTCCTCCTCCTTCCTTCAAGCTCTGTTCTACTACTTAACTCAAGATTGCTATTGAGCCATTGAACCATGGGAAATTCATTTTCAAAATCTGCTTAATTGCTGTGAGACTTTAATTTGTTCTGGATGATGGTGCTAATGTCTGGGAACTGGGACCGAAGCCCTCCGAAGTTGTTAATTTAATCAACCGCTGTGCCCTTGCCTAATGAAGGGGCACCAGATCTTCCTCACAAAGAAGCTGGGTCTCTCCTGACCACTTCGTTCATGATGAATAACAGAGGCCCCACAGTCAGGTTGAGCACTTGGGGCAAATTATCAGGATGTCAGTCCCCATTATCTGAAATCCTGGCCTGAGCTTCCCCCAATAATTATCGAGTAGATTTTATATAGGAATTTAGGAGTTTTCAAGGTAGGGTTTCTTGTGTGCTTGTGTTAACATCTGTTAATCTGCAAAATTCTATAATCACTGAGGTTCTGTTGCAGCTGGTCTATAATCTGTAAGATCATAAACATCACCTCAGACTGCAGAGATGCCTGTTAACCACTGAGGTTTGCCATGGCAAGACTGGTGAAAGCTTGCTCTGGCCTCATGATAAATTAGCTTGTTTATTCCTCTTCTGCTTATTTCTATCCTGCTGTTGGTTAGTGTAATGAAGCAGAAGCCTATTGTGTATGTTCATTGGGTAGCAATCCTCTGGCACCAAAGAGGGTAATTGAGTAGAAAGGCGGATGCTGTTGGTGCATGGGAGAAGCTAACACCACATGAGGTCACCAGGCTTCCAGCTTTAACCAATGTGGACACAATGCAATTGAGATTCTGAAAAGGGTTTGTTTATAGTGTGAGAGTAAGGGTCAGTAGTTAATTTGAAATGCTGTAGGTGTGTTTTCCTTGAACCAAGAAGGTACAGACATGTGTCATGGAAGATTGTAAATATCCTCAAGGCGGGGATAGAGTTGGGGGAAGGGTTTAAGAAAAAGCATACTTAAGAGTTCTAGTATACTTAATATCTACCTATTCATGTTTTCTTAAAAGTTTTACATTTTTGAAAATGAGTTTACTGTAGAAAAATACTATATAAATCTGTGATTTAGATGCACACTTTTACCACAAAACAACCTTTTTTAAAAGCAGTAATTCCCAAATGAGAAGGTATTGGAGTCCTGTAAAATATTTTTAATATTATTCTAAAGAATGCTCACATTAAAAAATTTATGTGTTCTAGGATTTTTAATTGTCCCAACTTTAATGAGATAATAATGGAAACCATTAGCCTAGTATTTGTTCATAGTTTAGATATTTGCCCCTTTTATGTGTCTTTCCCAGACACATCTGTCTTTTAAATTTCCTTTGGTATTACCTTTATTATTTAATTAGCTGTTCAAAATTATAGAATCATGTTTTTGTAATCATTCTTTAGCTAAAAGTTAGTGAGAGCCTGCCCCTTCACTATAGGGAAACGTTGTAAGCAAACATCTGGTTTTCAGAAATGACAGCAGAAAAAATCATGGAAGTTATACAGGAACAAAAGGTTATCCATGACCTTTATCAGGTTTTATGGAATGTGTGTTAGGTCTAGGCAATGCATTTGGTATTCCTGTTAACTCATATTGGTAGAGAGCTTTTATCCTTCTTCAAAGTGCTTCTGTAGAAATCACCTCGTTTGATCTTACCTCTAAGATAGATAACACTCTAAGATAGACCACTCCACCAAGGATCTTCACATTTAAAGTCATGGAAACCGAGAAAAGAATAATGTTTACGGTGTGTTTTGTTTGGGAAAGCACTAGAATTGTGATTAAAACTTGGAAATACGGTATTTTATTGCTACATGGTAGCAGGTGAAAGAAGAATAAAAAGACCATAATTGTATTTGTATTTGCATTTATTTATTTATTTATTTATTCATTCATTCATTCATTTATTTGTTTGTTTGTTTGTTTGAGATAGGATTTCTCTGTTGTAACTCTGGCTGTCCTGGAACTCACTCTGTAGACCAGGCTGGCCTTTAACTCACAGAAATACTCCTGCCTCTGCCTCCCAAGTTCTGGGATTAAAGGCGAACGCCACCACCACCTGGCAATAGTTGTATCTTTAATGTAGAATTATTCGTTGTAGTAATCCCTGTAGATTTACCAAATATTACATTTTGAGCTCTCTAGTCTATTTTCTTCATCTTTCTACATGTAACTCACAGTTGTTTCAGTGAACAATTGTTGGTTGTCTAAGTGTTGCTTTGATAAAATGTAGTCTGCTCAGACTGGCAGATGTTTTTCTCTTTCCCCAAGCAGAATCTAGATCTTTAGATACTTTGGTAACTTTTAAAGGAAGAGCCAGAAAACACTCTCAAGAGAAGGACAAAGCCAGTTTACTAGGTTTTGCTGAAGTTTGATTACCTACACTATTAACTCTTCTGTGATGTGTTTTTCTTATCAATGTTATGCCAAGAGATGGCCATTTGGATGTATGACATACCACAGATAGAACATCACAATAAATTATTAAGTATTCTTTGATTTCAGTTCTGAAATATTTTCAGATTAGAAGCTATTATAAAATATTTTCAAAACCTTTATAGTTAAATCATCATCTTTATTTTTTTTTTTATTAACATATTTATGATTTAACCAGCAGTTTCAATTCTATGGATTTATCCTTAAAGACTAAGTCTAGGAGTGCACCATTCCATATTTGTTGTCTAATATTGGGCATTTCTTAAATTTTAAAAATTTTTGTTCATGTGCTGAGCATATCTTACCCTTTTCTTTTGCAATCCTTTGGTTGATTGTGAAGGTAAGCTTCTTTCTATTTAATGTCTTGATTTGCTTGGCTGTTTCCTTCAGTCTTGTGTTTTCAAAGTTGATCAATTCAGAAATGGAACTTTTTGAAGATTAGGAAAAGGAGCATTTACTGAAAGTTGTGTGTATTTTTATGTTTTTTGTTCTTGTCCTTTTGTTTATGAGGGGTAGCTTAGTCAGTTTCAACTATCTACTTGACAAGGCATAGCAGAGAGTAGATTCTCAGTTGAGGAATTACTTGCATCAGATTGGCCTGTGAATATGTCTGGGGGGGGGTGGTTATCTTGATCTTGATCATTAATTGATATAGGAGAGACCAGGTCATTGTAGGCAGCATTATTCCCTGAGCAGGTGTTTCTAGGCTGTATAAGAAAGCTAGCTAAGCATAGATCTGCAAGTGAGTGAGCAAGCAGTATTATTTCATGATTTCTGCTTCAAGATCTTTCTTGAATATCAGCCCTGACTTCCTTCAGTGACAGATGTAATCTGTAAGGTGCATTAAACTCTTTCTTCCCTTCAGTCAGAGTGTTTTATCATAGAAGCTAGTATACTAGGGGTGGGTGACTGCCCTGTATTCAATCTGTTTCTTTTGATAGTAGGACTCTGAATCCCTTTATGGAACTTTCTTTCCCAGCTCAATCCATATGGCATCAGAGATTATTTATTTTTGATTCTAGTGATAGATAGTCAGCCAAGCCAAGTTTAGCCACCATGAATATATGGCTAAATTTTACCTAATCAGAGTGAATTCTGAGACTTGTTTGGAGACTACCAAGAAGAAGCATCACTTTTCTCTTTCTTTCTGAGTTTGAACTCAGGAAGCACATGCCTACTATTTGTTTGAGACTAATAAAATATGAGGTAGAATTTAATCATGGAAACAATTTAGATTTCTTGACATAGTTTGATTTCTCAAAACAACCATTTAAAGATACCTCAGTGTGAACCTTACTAATTGATTAATAGGTTTTTCTCCTTTTCCTCTTTCTTCCTTCTACCCCCTGTCTTCCTCTCTTTCTTCTTTCTGTTTGACAGGATCTCACTGTGTAATACAGGCTGCCTCAAATTGATTTCCTTCTTCTGCTGTGAATGTAGCCATGCACCACTATGGTCAGCTGATTTATACATTTTTGTGAAAACATATTTGAATAGTTTTCTCTTATAGTTGAAATATTACTGTACTTATAACATCATCATTTTTAAGGTAAGGTTGAGGGAAACCGCTACTACAATGCAAACATTCCATTTGGTTGGAATGGAGCTTTTGTAACAGTTAAAAATGATATCACATATGGAATCAAACTGTGTTAAGTATAGTACTTTTAAACAGGACACTATTTGAAATTGAGTGTGTGTGTGTGTGTGTGTACATGTGTTTAGGTATCACCGTTGTGTTCTGAGTTTCTAGTGAAGATCAACAAACTTCTGACTTTGAAATAAAGCTCATTGTAGCACATGATCTATATGAGTTGCATGCATGTGAAAGATAGATGGCCAAATAGTGTCCAAGCAGCTAAAATGAACTTACTGAAGGCAGAAGAGAATCTTTAATGATTGTACAAGCAGTAGAATATCTCTGGACATGGCTTGGAAATTTCATTAGTGTTTATGATGACTCTTTGGAGGTTTCTTTAAGACATGCAAGAAACTATGAGGCAAAATAAGCAGCAACTCAGCACCCGTGTTACTATAGTTTTCTAACTGGGTTAGCTCTGGGCTACAGAAGAATATGCATACCAAGATCTTGTCTTCCATCAACTTTAATTTGATTATAAAGTCAAGACCAAAAAAAGAACTAAGTTAATTGCAATAGACCAAGAGCTCTAAGCATATTTTAGACAAGGTGAAAAGATATTTTTGAGTAATTGGGTTGCTATGCATAACTGAAGACAAGATTTATAGCATTCAATGTTCTAAATTAATAATGAATTTAATAGAAAACCTTATGTCTAGGATGAAGTCTGGTTTTAGTGTCATTTGCCTCTCTGGACATTTAATCCTTCACAATTCTTCCTGCCTTTGCTTGGAGACGTTTGCTTTGACAATTAAAACAAGGGAATGCCTTTCCTCAAAGTCAAATTTGTTGGTCTTTCCACCTACTCATTTGTTTTCTTTTTTTATTAAAGACAGTTAGGGTAAATATTGAGTCTTTGCTTATCTGTGGATCAGACATTTATTTTAAGATTTATTTATTTTTATTTTATTTGTTTGGGTATTTGGGTTGCATGTATATTTCTTTATCATGTGCATGTCTGGTATCAGTGGAGGCCAGAGAGGGGTGTGGACCCCCTGGAACTGGGGTTATAGATGATCGTGAGCTGCCATGTGGGTACTGGGAATAGAACGCAGGTCTTTTTGGAAGAGCAATCGTGCTCTTAAACACTGACTGATCAGAGGTTCATTTTAGATAATGATTAAGGCATATTTTCCACTTCACTAAATTCTGGAAAATATGGAGTCACAGGGCAGGATCATCTCTTCATCTGTGGTTCTAGGAAAATAATGCACTGGATATACAAGTAGTAAGCTGGTCTTATGCAATGAATCAAATGATTGTCAACTGGGAGATCTAAGCTTGCTTTTACTCTGTAATATATTGCAAAATATGACAATGTGAAACATCTGATTTTATAAATGAACCAAAGTACAGATAAGGAAAAATTATTTTAGGTGAGTTTAAAGGTTGAGGCAATTAAAAAAAATATTGTTAGCAAAGTATAGCAACATATGATTATAATCAGTTAATATTATTTGAGCAGCATTTATACACTAGGCAAAGAACTAAGTGTTTTACATTCAATTATCTCAACCCGTTCAACTGTTGATTTGTAACTAGATTCTTTGTCTGATTTGAATTTATGTTTTAAGCTCTAGAAAAACTGAAGTTCTTAAGTCACTGATTTTAACTTCCTTAACTTGTTCATTGAATTTCTTAAAAACAAAACATTCTTCTAGCCAGGAGTTGTGGTACATGCCTTCAATCACAGAACTGAGGCAGGAGGTGGGAGTGGGGCTGCATAGGCAAGTGAATCTCTGAGTTTGGGTTAGCCTAGAGCTACAGAGCTAGTTCAGTACAGCCAGGGATACATAGAAAAACCCTATTTCAAAAAACTAAAATAACAATAACAACAAGTATTTCTAAAAGAAAGAGTTTGGAGGACAAAAGCTAGAGGTGGCTGCAAATTGACCAGAAAGTTGACAAGTACCCATAAGGACTGGCATTGTGTTAGCCATTGTGGGCAAATCCATTCAGCTTAGGGCCTCTGACTATATTTCCCTTTGTGACTTCTACTGAATGTTTTATCATCCTTTGTTAAAGATGAGGTTCTGCTAGTTCTGTCTGCTTTTACCACATAAATGTTTTAGGAACTCTCCACAGACTGGGTAGATTATTCGTGTGGGCTGTGAACAGACTGTGTGGGTGATGAGACAAGTAGGAAAAGACTCAGTAATCAAAAAGGAGTGTGTTTGTGTGTGTGTGTGTGTGGGGGGGTGGCTCTTTGTCTCTCAGAATGGAGCTTGGACACAAAAGGAACTTTGTTAATCATGCTTCCTTTGTAATTAAAATGTAAAGGCACTTGGTTCACTGTCTTGTCTGAGTTAAGCCAACTAGCTAATAACTATTAGAGGGGTTAAAAATTTCCTAGAGGCAGTCAGGCAGAATCAAGTTCTACTGATTAAAGTAGGTAGCTAATGTTAATGGTGCTGTCCTTGCCCAAAGTTTTCATCATGGCCAGCTTGTATTAAGATGGTAAAAATTTGTTGAGTGTTATTGCCATATATTTGAATGTATTCTCAAATATTATAAAGCTACATGCACTTCTGTGCAGTGATGAGAATTGTGAGCAGCTGTTGTGCTATCTGGCAGCCTGAGCCACTGCCTGAAGGTCACCTTCCTTAGCTGTTGGAATCAACTTTCTAGGTATGGTTTCTGGAATGCAGAAAGCATGCTAATTTAGAGCATCAATTGTCTCTAGAAAATTGCTAGACCAAATGCTCTAGTTTAGAGCACTAATTGTCTATCCAATGGCCCTTAAATGGAACATTTGTTGTTCTTATGTTGACTTTGCCCACTGAGATATTTGTGTAGAAAGCATCTGATTGTATTAATGCTAATGGAAGAACTTTGCTGGATTCTCTCTCAGACTAAATAGAGGTCAGGGAAGACCTTGCCTGCGGACTTTACTGACCTGTAAAAGGTCATCATGTCAGCCAGCTCAAGTTGGTGGTTGGTGCACTGTGGAAGTTCTATTCATTAAGAAAGGCCTGTGTATCACTGGGCAGGTTGGTAGGCAGTACCTAGATGTCATGTACTCCAGGTTAGAGGCAGGAGTAGAACCATGAGAGGCTGAGGTCCATCAGTCAGCCATGTGAAGCAAGACCCTATGCCATAGCCATCTACGTTTTCCATCTCAGAAAGTTGTCTTTTCTCTTTATTGAAACCCATCATAGATATTAAATTTTCCAGACCTGTGAATTACAGCTAATTTACCAGACTTGAGTCACTTCGTACTAAGTCTCTAAAATAAATACTGAATAGAGAATCAAATCTCATTTATTGTATAAATTTGGAAAATTTGCTTTATCTTTTGATAGTTTCTCTCAGAAATCAAAGGATAGTAATCTTTAGTGCTCACTTAATTGATGCTGTGAAAGATAATAAGGCTGAAAAGGCTCTGAGTGTCTTATTGATGAAGGAATAGGGGAAATTCTCTTAGTATTGCTCCTATTAAATAGGAAATGATGAATCAGTGTAGTTTCCTTGTGTTTAAGAAAAACTTGTTATTCTTTCAACATGTATCTTTTTACAGAGGAGGATATGTGCCTTGTTACAGGTTAATTTTCTAGTATTTGTGAGGACAAGCTTGGAATTTTACAATGTGGTAGGTTTTGTAAGAAAGAATTTTGAATTTATCCCTGCTGTATCCATTCAATCCATCAGTACTGAGATATTTTATAATGAATTGTTGATATTGAAAAAATAAGGAATGATGAAAGCAAAGACAACAGTAGTGTGTTGAAAAGGGTCTGCCTATTTATTATTTAGCTATTCTGTACTTATCTAGCTTTCAAAAATGAAGCATAGTTCTCAAGCTCAGTAACAAAGTGGCCATAAATTCTAGGCATCTGAGCTCCTTATATTTGGAATTCATTGGAAAGAGCTTGGCCTTTTGATTTTAGTTTTGTTTAAAAGCTCTGATGGTCCTATCCTTTGATCATCTATTCAGAACAGAGGAAAAATGATCTCTCACAAATTTCTCTTGTTGGGTCTCTCTTTTATTACCGAATGTACTTTCCTCCTAGGCTGAAGTTTTCTTTTCTCTTACCTGAACAATTGCTGGTACTTTTTGCTCAGTAGAAATCTCTAGCCTTCACTTTCAATTCGCCTTTTTTTCAACAGAAAATCCACAATTTTAAAATTATTTGAAGTAACAGAGATTTTTGTTTTGGGAAAAGGCTGGGGATTTAACTAGTCCTATCTCATCCATACTTCCTACAGTGGCCTTCCATTCTGGTGACACATTGCTCTTTAATCCACTTAATTTTTCAATCCAGCTTAAACACTGCTATGGATGGACATTGCTTCTTACACCAGAGTCTAAAGTGCTTCTGTGACCATATTTAATTTCTATTCGTGAATCTTACATTTTTCCATTGGAGTAATCTAGAACATGTGTCTTCCATGGTAGTATTTCACATAATTGAAGATGGATGTTATTTCCTGTCTTTGACTTCTTTTTATTTGCATGAGATACGCCATGTCTTATTTAGTTAGATTAGACCCTTAAGCATACTCACTGTTCCCTTTCTGGTCATTGTATTTCCAGTCAAGGTTAAATGTATTTCCACTATTACAGTAACCAGTTTCTTCTTCTTGTTTGTATTTAGAGAAAACCCAGTTTTTCTGTTTTCAGTAGAAAATCCATAATTAAAAAGACAATTGTATGGCTATCTTTATAGCAAAGCTTTAAATGGTGGTCAGCTTCATACTGGGAATACAACTTCATACAAGCTGAACATTGGCCTCAGCATTTTAACTCAAGTGACTTATGGCAAATGCATTTCTCATGCATCTCTTTGTCCACTTTTCTCATTAATAGAATCAGTGGGCCCAGATGGATTTGAGTTCATCTCTGGGTGATAGCTACTTACTTATTGATATTGACTGTGATATAGAATAAATGATTTTCAGAGCTTCATTTTACCCATCTCTGAATAGAGAGAATTTTATTTACTACCTACATCTATGTAAGAATGAAAACAGTTCCTGTTAATTTGTGGCATATAAAAACATGATGTACTAATGTATAGCTTCTGGTATCTTTCATAGTTTGTAAATGACAACCTAATGCAGCCAGGCTGGCATATCAACAAACTAGAATGGGTGTGGACTTCTGAGTATTTGGAATCCTAGTTACCCCATAAAAAGTAATGTTGTAGAATGACTGAGTGAAATGTACATTTTTCTTTTCTTTTAAAAAATAATACTATTTTTAAGATTTAATTATTTTTTGATGTGAGTGTTTTGCTTGCATATAAGTGTACCAAAAGTCTGCCCAGTTCCTGCAGAAGTCAGAAGAAAGCATTACATTCCCTGAAACTGGAGTTATAAGCCACCATATTGGTGCTGAGATCTGAAGCCAGGTCCTCTGTAAGATGGACAGATGCTAACAACTGCTGAGCCACCTTTTCAACCCTAAAAAAAAAATTTTTTTTTTAGAGCAGATAATTGAGTAAAGCAAGAGTTCCCAACTAGAGCTGAGGGATAAAATACTGGGATAATGTAGTAAGGGAAATTAAGAGGGACATAGCTAAAATAGCACTGGGTGATAATTGGACATAATGTTAAAATGAACGTAGTGCAGCTATAACTCAACCATCAGAGGGGTCTAAACCCAGAGTTCTATAATGTTGACTCTTCCAGTATTTTCATGTGCTAATTAAATAAATTCTGCTTAGAGTTAATATGCTACTTTTTGTACCTATTCTATTATTTAATTGCCCTGGAATCAACTGTAGTTTTTAAGTAGTTATTTTGCCAAAATAAGACAAAACAACAACAAAAAAACCCAAAATCAAAAGAAAATCTTAAATAATCTAATAAACTCTTCCCTTGATTTGCAGTGTCAACACACAGCGGAGAGGACATATAATCTGGAGCAATGCTTATAGAAACTTTTCTTTTTGTTCTAAGACACTTTGTAGGTCCTGACTTCACTTCTAAAATCTCCCCAATATATCAATCTTTGAATAAACCTTTTTCCTAGTCTTTGCCAATATTTTCTACCCGTCCTTTTTGATTATATCTCATAAAAACTCAAAAACTCCATCTGGTAGGACTGTTTATAGGATGTCAAGAAAATGGATTATATTTTCCACATGTGTTCTTTATTTATATGTTGTATATATGTGTGTGTGCGGATATGCTTATTTATGCATGCATGTTTGGAGGTCAAAAGTTAACTTCAGATGTCTTTTATTCTGCCTTCTTATTTTTTGAGACAAGAACCTTACTCTTTTGGCTAGAGTGGCTGACTAGTGAACTCCTCGGATCCTCCTGTCTTTTCCTCCTTCAGTGCTGGGATTGTATGCACATGCATGCTATCATGTCTAACTTTTGTGTGAATGCTGAGGTTTTGAACTTATACTTGTGTAGCAAGCACTTTATCAATGAGTCACTCCTAGTACCATATATTATATTTTTAAGAATGTGTATAAATAATCATAAAATCTTTAAGCCTGATACTGTTAACTATATATGTGTCTAAGACTGAGATCTGGACATTTTGCCTTATTTTGTGTCTCATTTGCCTTGTGTTTGTGCAAGCCTGAGGGCATTTCTAGAGTCAGTTAATGAGTCCTGCCTTTTGAGGGGCCAATTTTCTAAAAATTGTGCTAAAAAGCAGTTATCTAAACATGCTATTGTAATATTAATGTTGGTCACAAATATAAAATAGCCACTTTTTGATTATTGTCTCTCATTTCTTTTGACATGTAAATGATCTTTCTACTAGTAGACTGAGGTAGTAGTTTAGAAAAAAATTAATTTCATCCTCAAAATTTAGTATTCATGCTATAAACTAATTGACACAGATTTTTAAGACCCATAGTTCGTATTTGTAAGAAGGGAGCCTTGGTTGGCCTTGTGTCTATTCTTGTGTCCCTGACAGCATGAAAGACAGTCAAGGTATCATCCAGACTTCCTCTTAGTATCAGTCTTAAATGTGCTATTTATACAAGAAGGCCATAAACCTAATTCATTATGAAATTTTTGAATGATGTATACAGAGTGTTTGTTAAAAATCTTTTGATAAGTCAAATACAATTTAATATCAATCAGTTTATTATGCCATAAGACCTACAGTTCAGTTCAAGTTTGAAGAACTTACATGGCTTAAATCACCCCTTTGAAAGTTAACAATTTCCTAGTCTTTCGAAATACACATATTCAATAGACTCTTATAATGAAAATGGACCAGCTAACATTGATACCGGAAGAAGCAATGATTACTTATTATCATTGAAAGAAAATCAGAGAAATCCTTAGATGCTGGCTCATAGTATTTAACAAATTAAGGAGAGGAAATGGCACTTGAGTTAGAACCTATAAGTGATAAAAATATTAAAATATTTAACATTTCCATAGTGATTGAAACACAATGATTCCTAAAACTATAAATCATCCTTAAATTTTTCTCTTTGCTTAATTCTAGAGAATTCACAAATTATATGGTTTTAGCTTTTCTTGAATACCTAGGGAAGGGAAAATGATGATTATGGAAATTTGTGAAATTTAGATGGGTCATTAACATATCTTGCTTGTCCTTAGACTTGACTATACTTTGTTTCTTTGATTAGTTTTACATTTCTTTTTTTAAATTAGTTTTACAGAAAATGGACAGAAATCAATAAACTGCAGCTCTTAACTGAATGTTAATTTTTGCATTCCTTCACCTATCATGTGCATACGCACATAGGAAAATTTATCATCTTGGTATGCCCAAAAGATACTTGTTATTAGTTTAGGCTTTCTCTTATTTATCCAGTTTCCTTTTAAATTTACCATGAATGGAAAATTGACCCTTTCCTAAGCCAAACAGTGCTATTATATGCCTACCTGAATTATCAGTGAATTTTTTACAGGTTGCTCTGAAGCTAACCTGTCTCTAACTTTTAATTCTTTCTCATTCTGTCTACAAAGTCTGTAAATGTATTTATTTCTAATAGCAACACTGGGTTCCTTACCTAGAGTCATGTCTCTTCTAGTCTGACAACCCCTAGTTCTGTCTGCTTGGAATATGAAATTATACCCAAGATACCAATAAATATGGGAGAATGCCCATCAGATTAAGATGAGTCTAATGTATTTTCAGGAGCTTCATGTTTTGTCTTTTCTTTATAGAACTCTTAAAATACTCTGTTCTCTACTTTATGTCCCCTAGAAGATCTGGTGGGTCCTCAGATTGCCTTGTCTGTGATGCTTTTGCAAACTCCAGTGGCCATAGTTTTCTTCCTCAACACCTCTGCTGTACAGATTACTTCTCAGTCATTCTTAAAGATCTTATAGAGAGAGTGGATAATTATGGTTGAAGAGGTGGTTCAGTGTATGAACCACTTGGTATACACCCATGAGTACCAGCATTCTGAGCCTTCCAACTCACATAAAGCTTGATGTGGTAACATACATCTGTAATTCCAGTGAACCTAAAATGAGATGGGAAATAAAGACAGGACACTGCTTGGAAGCTCTATGTCCAGCTGGCCTAGCCTGGTATAAAGTGGTGAACAACAAGATATCCTGCCTTAAACTGGGTGGAATGCCAAGATGATACCTGAAGTTTTCCTCTGACCTTCATATGTGGCATATAGGTGCCCTTCAAACTACAAAAATATTATGTACATACATTTTATATGTTTGACCTATGAAAATTTTATTCATGTACTTATTTTGATCATATCTAATTTAGTTTCTCTTCTCCCAGTATCCCCCTGAATTTCCCTCCTAAATACATGTCTTCATTTTTTAATTGTTATCAATTAATTACTTTAACCCACTGAGTCCATTTAGTGTTATCTATTTTTGCATGGGTGTGGGTTCCTTCACTGGGATATGACACCTTCCCACTGGTCACCCTCAAAGAAAAGTGACTCTCCCTCTCCCAGAATCCATCAACTGCCAGTAGTTCCTCAGATAAGAGTAGACCTTCAGTAGCACCTTTCTCATTCTTTCTGGAATTTTTAACTGGCTTGATTTTATGCAAAGATTGTGCAGTAACCACAGCAACTATGAACTCATATGTCATGACCACAATACAGCATTTCATTGTACTCTTCCCTGTTCTCTGGCTTTTATACCCTTCCCCCATTTTCTATTATGTTCTCTGGGCCTAGGGGTTGGGGAGGTTAATATAGAAGTTTTATGTACAGCCAAGCATTCACATTTGTTTAAACCTTTTAAAAAATGAATAATTGAGAGGAGTACAAGAGATCAGGTTGCTAGTCATAGCTCTGTCATTTATTTCTGGGATAAGACATACTTCTGAATGTATAGTATAGGTGGTTATAATGACTTCTTTACCAGGAGTATCAGTTCGTGTAGAGATGAGAAAGTGATTTACAATTCACATATTAATTATGATTCATCTTTATTAGTGCTAATAATACAGATAAAATCAGAAATTCTATGATATGTAGATAATAGGTGCCAGATAAAAAATTATAAATAGCCAATATCAAAAAAATTGTACTTCACAGCTACTGTTTCTCTTAGGAAATTAATTAATTTTGGTGATTCCTAACTCTAAAATTCCAAAGTAATGTGTACTGTGGCTTGCTTGTTCAAGAAGTAGAACAAGTTATTTACCTTTTATTGCTCTCCATTTCATAGCTCTGTCAGAAAAATTTTAAGGGCATCCAAAGCACCTATGAGAGATTCCCATACTAAGACTGGTGCATACTCATACTAGGTTTTGTCATCATGACCCAAGGCAGTACATATGACACTCTAATTTTCTTCCCATAGGTGATTCTGGCTACATACCATATAGCCTTTTGGTTCACCAATTATAAGTTTTGAGCCACTGGCAGAAGCTTTGAAATATAGCTCAGATGTCTGGTTTACAGAGCAGTGAGCATTAGCAGATGAGTCATTTGGTCTTTCTGTGGAGGCCTTTTGTGCTCATTTCATGTGTGTTTAATTTATGCTGTTTTAAGCATCAGGGAGTGATGTAATAACAGGCTTTCTTCAGGAATATAGCTTAAAGTTTGTAATTTTATGTATTTCTGTCAGGTTTCTTGATTCAGCCTTTCTTTGATGGTAGATACTAAAGGTAAGGAAGGATCAGTTTGTTAATCCAAATTTAAGTCATTGGGTTGCTGTTCCAATTAGCATGTCTAATGACTGGTGGATTTTTATGTGCTGAAACATTTTTACATGCATTTTTTTTTCCACAAAAAAATTGGCACCAATCTTTAGCCTAGAATAATTTCATGTTTACCATAGCATTTTACATACTATGTAAGAGTTCCGTTCAGTGTCTCAAAGCACTTTGATTTTCTTTCTCCATGGTTCCAACATGCCTCAATTTATAAGATCCAAGCTGAGCAAGTAATGCAAACCAAGTGAAGCTGCTTATTTGCCATGTGGATTCCATAAAGCAACTCTATTCTTGTATCTTTGGCACCACAACAATTGAGATTTACAGGCCAACCATTTAAAATACTCATTTAATTAGGATATAAACAAAAAATATTTTCAAACTTTTAGAAACCAGAATGAATTACATCACCATTTGCAGCAATTTCTGAAACCTTTCTGTTAAACTGTCTGTGCCATTTACTCATAGTTTTATGCCAGAGAACTATTTTTAGTAAAGTCTTGCTACAGAAAGTTACTTTGAATTCAACTTTAATGTTTGTGAATTGAGTGTTTCTGTGTGAGTATTTATCTGTTTGTTGCATGTTTGTGGGTTACCATGAGATGTGTATATCTATGTGCTGCCATGTAAGGGGTGTAGGTACCATGTGAGTATATTTGTGTGTTAACATATGGGCTGTGTGTGATAACCTGTGAGTGTATGTGAGTGTATGTTGCTATACATATGCACTAGCTAGTTTTCTAGCAGCTTTGATAACATCCTTAACAAAAGCAAGGAAAGGTTTATATTGACTTATAATTTTAGTTCAGTACATCATGGAGTCAGTTCATATTTCTATCCTCAGTCAGGAACTAGAGAGAGAGATGATGAGAGAGAAATTGGGTAGGAGGAATAACCCATAGAATGATGTCAGCTACATCTAGAGTGGGTTTTCCTACTTTAGTTAACCTAATTGAGATAATCCCTCACAGACATGCACAGAGATTTATTATTTTCAAAGTGTCCTAGATCCTGTCAAGTTGAACAATTCATTTAATTTACCATCACAGTGTATACCTGTGTGTGTCCCTTTGTGTATATGTGTATTCCTGTATATGTATCTTTGTGTTGCTATGTGAGGTGTGTGCATCTGTTTTGCCATATACTTATGTATATTGCCATGTGAATACATCTGTGTGCTATTATGTGGGGTATATTTGTTATTATGCTTGTCTGTCTATTATTGTGTGTGTGTATACTTGGGGTTTCTGTGTTTGTTGTATGTAGGATGCATGTTAACAAGTATATACATACGTGTGATGGATATGTGGGTTTGTGTGTTGGTGTGTGTGTGTCTGTGTATTGCATGTGGGTGAGTGTATAGTCACCACATGGTACATTTATGAGTTCATGTGAGGATATGTATAAACCCACATATTTGCTTGCCTCTCAGTGTTGGGATTAAAGAAGTGACACTATGTCCAGCTATATGTTATGCGTTTCTGTGAACTGCTTTGTGTGCATGGGATGTGTGTTTGTGTGTCTGTGTGTGTGTGTATGTGTGTATATGTGTGTGTGTCTGTGTGTCTGTGTACCTGTTTGTTGCTATATGGGAGTGTGTGGACATCTATGTGTTGCTGTGTGAATGCATGTGTGTCTGTGTTATGTGAATGCATGTAAATTCCTGTTTGTGTGTATTTTCATCTGTATGTGGTGTTGTGTGCTTCTGTTTGGGTACATGTCGGAACATGTATCTACATGTTGGCATTTGTGTTGAGAGCCATATTACCTAGACTATGGAAGCTTCAGCTTGACAAAGATCCTGGGCCTCTGTTGTGGGAAAATTAGAATTCCTTAACTGCTTTGCCCCTGTCTTATCTTTACTGTATGGTGACATACGTTTCTCATCAATAATAAGGTCTACATAGCCTAATAGTAATATCCAAATTAATCCCTAAGTTGGCCACTGCTGACTGGAATGGAACACAGCCATGGTATTTAAAAGTAAATTGTAATCACCTCCGGACTTCCAAGTCCTGGCATGCTGAGAGCTACCCGGGTTTATTGCAAGTGCATCATAAAGCTATTCCTGGAGTAAATGCTGATCTTCCCAGAAAAAGATAAGCCTTAATAGATAGAAGCCAGAGAGCTTAGTAAGAGATTTAGCACACCTGAAGAAACAAATAGTTCATCCTAAACTTGTTCCCCCAGTTAATGAAGTATAGCTGAGACTCAGGAAAAATAAATACGTTCCAAAGACCTAAAAACCAAAATAAAACTCTCCTCTGGTGCCTACATGTCCTTGCCCTATTTGACCTAGGTAATTGGAAGTTACCTAAAAAAATTAGCCAGCATGACATCCAGCAGTCCCTAATTGACCATTGTGTTATGTTATGTGATCTCTGTTGATAATTACAAACTTTAAAGCTTACAGCTACAGAAGAAAGGACATCGCTTATCTACACCGGCTTCTTCTGAGATGTGCCTGACTGTTAGAGATGCATTCCTACAGTTGGCTACTTAAGCCATAGAAAAGTCTTTGTCAAAATGAAGATAGACAGACAGGAGAGACGAGGCGAATGAACTAACTGAGAGTAGATTGTATGGCCTAGAGAATTGAATTGATAGCTTAGAGAAACTTTGTTTTATTCCCTTAATGTGCACATTTTTATTTTCTTTGATTTTATTCTTTAATTTTCTTTATCTTTCTTTATTTTACTATTAAAGAAGTGCTCCTGTGTGTCATTATCATCATAAGGCATATTCTATGTGTTTCATTAAAGTGCATTAAGTGTGCCAACTGAAGTCCTATAGAAGAATGAGGTACTGCGCTCACGTGTCATAGCTTACATTGTTTATCCTTCTTCGTGGCGACTGAGGAACCCATTGTGAGGACTAGAGCTGGACTTTTCCCCCCACATATTTGTTTATATGTTTTGATGGTAATCATTTAATGTAGAGGATTTCTTGTTTTACTCAATAAATAGAACAGTTGTTAGTGTTATTATTCACTGAAGTGACTGTCAAGAATGAATTGCATCTCACTCAGTATACCCAATTTCTTTCACAAGATCATAACTAAGGTAATTCCTAAAGTCCTGTCTCTAGGTGTAGTCTCTGAATATACGCTTTTATTTTGAAGTAACTGTTATTTAATCGTGAAGCAATAATTTGATCAGCAAACTAGTCAGATTTAATTAGCATGGTTGAAATGCACAGTAATTCCACCCTTAAAGTAAATGGCAGTGTTAAAACATGTGAAAACGTGTCTGGCCGGGCGGTGGTGGCGCAACTTTAATCCCAGCACTCAGGAGGCAGAGGCAGGTGGATCTCTGAAGAGTATGAGGTCAGTCTAGTCTGTAGAGTGAGTTCCAGGACAGCCAGAGTTACAACAGAGAAACCCTATCTCAAAAAAAAAAAAAAACAAACAAAAAACAGATAACCAAAAAAATACAAGAAACAAAACGAAACACAAACAAACAAAGAAACAAACAAACAAAAATGTGTCTGTACATTATAGCTAGAGAACAATTTCAGTCAAGGAATTAACAATGTTAATTAATTAACAATTTTTAAAGGTGAAGAGATGCAAAGTATAACTTTTTAACTGAGATTATTTAAATCAACTCAACATCCTTTTACAGTAATAGAAGAATGTATTTGTGCATCATTGTTTATTGCTAAGTGCTCTTGAAAAGATAAAATATTTCTAAAATTGTTGACTATTTTTCACTCAGAAGTATTATACTTTTCAAATTTCAAAGTTCTGCTCAGCACTGTTTGTAAACATAATTACCCACACAAACTAATTTGTTCTCCATGTTCCTTCCACTTAGCTCAAGCATACGAATGTTTAAACATAATTTTTGTTTCAAGGCAGGCATTCCTGGTTTAACTTAGGGAAAGGCTATTATTACCTGATAACAGATTTCAAAAGCTCTCTAGGAGTGCCTCCATTCCTATTCAGACCACCCTCTGGAGGGCCCTTATTCTCTCAGCAGATCTCCTGTCTGCCTTGTGAGTAGGTACATATGGGGGGATTGGGGGAGGGCGGGTTGGAGATATGGGAGGTTTCTACTGAGAGTAGAAACCAAGATAATTGTGGGAACCTGCCATTGGCTAGAGAAGTAAAGGGGTGAAACAAACAAAGGTATGAGTGATGTGTGAAATCCTCCTTTAAATGCCAAGTGTGGTAGTGTGGTAGTGTGGTATATGGCTTTATTCCTAGCGTTTGAGAAGCAGAGGAAGGTGAGTTCCAAGCCAGACAAAGCTATATAACAAGAACTGAATCAATCAATCAATAATTAAAAGTGTCCTTTCTTGTTTTTTAAACTCAAGCATGGATATCTGTATGTAGGCAAGGTGCCTGCTTATGCCTTCCTAACCTGGTTCTCCCCTTGCTCTCTGGACTCACACTTCCTCTATTATAACAGTAGGCCATGTAAGCCATCCCAGACTTATTTTACAGCCCAAATTCAGAGCCTTGTTGAAACAACTTTCTTTCAAGATGTGGCTGCCTGTCAAGTGATCAGTCTCCCATAATATTGTCTCTGTCTTTAGTTACATATTCCTAGGTATTTATTTGCAAAATGATGCTTTGTTACTAGTTTTAAAACCAAAGAAATGAAAAGTTCTTGTTTACTAAACAGAAATTATTTGTCATTTCAGCATGTTGTTTTGGTTTTATTTTGACTTTTCTAGAAGGCAACCAACTCTCCCTATCTATCTTTAAATTGCATGTTCCAGAAGGAATAGGGCCAATAATTTGACATTGACTCAGCTTTTAGTATGTAAAAAGGTAGTGGTTGGCTAGATAATAACTTTGTGAACTATGGTATCATATGAGATAAAGTAATAGGAAGCTGACTGGAGCCAATGAATGTTTCTCCAAAAGAAATACAGGTTTAGTCAATATTCCATTACATTTTTATTCAGAGTTAAGTTGGTTATGATGGCTGGAATTTTTGTATCATTTTACTGTACTAATTCCTTCTACATCTCAAATAGCCAACTGTTTCTTTTTCTCAGGTTAAATGTAGCATTCATCACAATTTTAATGAACATTTCCAGTAGTTACTTGTTGTCTATATTTTTCATCATTCATATATCTCACATTATTGATGTTTATTAGGTCCACTCCAGCAACTGACAGTGTCTACCATATAGTAGGTGCTCACAGAAGTCAGGTATGAAGTAATATGTATGTCTGAAGGATCATTTTCTTTTCTAAGAGGTGACTTCCCAACCTTGAATTTGTTGCAGACCTTACTGATGTCATGTTACTTTAAAATTAAATATAATGTAGTGTCATATTTCAGAATATGGATACTGCAATGGATAAGAGGAGTAAAAAATACTGTTGAAATACAGATAAAGGAAGAAAATCTGGCCTGTGTTTGATATAGTAATGAGAACAAAGCAAAGACTGAACTATAGCAGAACACTTAGAAGGAGTTTTGTTATTTTGGTTTCTTTAAAAACACAAAATGAAATTTGGACTATGTTTTTGTTCCCATCCCAGGTGTGGTGGATGATAATGAGTTGATTTGGACTGTTCATTGCTAGTGGCTATAATTTGGTTGCATGCAACTGATTTGCCACATGTAGCTTGTCCTTGGGATTGTATTCCAATTTTCCAGTTGCAGCACACAATCACAAGGGATTGGAACATTATAAAAAATAAAGCAAAGTATAAAATGGAGTAAATATGTGAGACCAGAAGGGCAAACAGGAAGGTTAAAGCCTTATGTGGCTGACATAGTTATAAATTTATGGGGAAGAGATTTATTGCAACAATGGGGAACTTAGATTAATATCCTTTCAACCACAGAAATGTACATTAAAAAAAAAAAGGTCTAAGAGCATATTCCCTTAATAAGGATGTTGAAAAATCTCATCAAGAACAGCCACAGGCTGTACATATTGTCAAGAAGCAGGACACAATAGGTATTGATTTTCCAAATTTATAAAGGGAGTCACTGCCAAAACTATACCAACTACCCTACTCTTAAAATGGTTAACTAACAAGCCTGTAAGGGCAGAGCAGTGGCCCTTAATAAAAGAAAAATTACAGGCACTTGAATAGATGGTACAGTAGGAGTTAAAGGCTCAGCATATAGAAGAGTCAAACCCATGGAACTCTCCTGTATTCATTAGAAAAAGTATGGAAAATGGAGAATGTTAACTGATTTGAGATTCATGAACAGGTGATTCAGCCCATGGGCCTGTGACAACCTGAAATTCCTTTACCTTCTTTATTACCTAAGTCATGGCATTCACTAGTGATTGATTTAGAAGACTGGTTTATTTCCTTTCTTTCTATCTTTCTTTCTCTTCCTTCCTTCCTTCCTTCCTTCCTTCCTTCCTTCCTTCCTTCCTTCCTTCCTTCCTTCCTTCTTGTTTTTCTTTCTCCTCCATCTTTTAGCAGGATAATTTGCAGAAAAATTTGCTTTCACAGTGCCTACCTATAACAATGGTTAACCTGTCAAAAAGTATCAATGGAAAGTCCTTCCCCAGGGAATGTTAAATAGTCCAACTTTATGTCAATATTTTGTGCAACAACCATTAGGAATAATTTGAAAATAATATCCCCAATCTATTATTTGCCCTTATATAGATAATATTTTGTTGAGTGATTCTGACACAGATGCTTTAGACAAAATATTTGACAAAACAAAAGGAATTTTATCCTGCTGGAGTTTACAGATTGCTTCTGAGAAAATACAGAGAGGAGATTCTATTAACAATCTAGGTTATAAGATAAGTCAACAAAAAATTCAGTTACAAAATGTACAGATCAGAAGACATCAGTTGCAAACTCTTAATAATTTCTAAATATTATTGGGAGATATCAATTAGGTAAGACCCATGATTGGATTAACTACACAATAGTTAAGTAATTTGCTTCAGATGTTACAAGAAGAATCCAACATAGATAGTCCAATACAATTAACCATTGCAGCAGAGCAGGAGTTAATTCTGGTGGAAGAGAGACTAAAAGAGCGTATGTGTATTGCATAGATTCACACTTGAATTGTATTTTGGTCATCATTCATTCTAAAACATTTCCTATTGTGATTCTTTAGCAGAGAGAGGATAATATTTTAGAATGGATATTCATGGCACATAATCAGAGTAAAAAATTGAAGACCTATATAGAAAAGATTGCTGATTTAATTATAAAGGGAAGAATAAGACTTTGTCAGCTGTCAGGAACAGATTTAGCAGAAATAGTGCCTTACAGTAATGTTGAGATGATTTCATTATGAGTAATCAGTGAAAATTGGCAAAGAGCTTATAGCAATTATATGGCAGAAATGAATAACAAATATCCTAAAAGCAAGCGAATTCAGTTCATAAAAAGAACAAATTGGATTTTTCCTCATGTAGTAAAAGAAGCACCTATTTCTGGAGTGCCTATATTTTATACTGATGCAAATAAAACATGAATAGCAGGCTGCAAATCAGAAAAAATAAGTAAAATCAGCCAAATCCCATATGCTTCAATTAAAAAATCAGAATTGCATGCTATTTGTATGGTATTGTTAGACTTTCCTGAATCAATTAATATCATCACTGATTCTCATTATGTAGAAATTGTTGTTTGCATATAGAAACTGCTGAATTTATTCCTGATAATTCAGGATTAACATCATTATTTTTGCAACAGAAACAAGCAATTTGAGACAGAAATTGTCTTATATATTACTCATTAGATCTCACACAGGGTTGTCAGACCTTTTGGCACAATGTAACAATGAGATTGACCAGTTATTAATGTAAACTGTGTTAGAAGCCTCAAAATTTCATAAAAAGCACCAGGTAAACAGCAAAACTTTAAAGAGGAACTTTTTTATTACTTGGTGAAAAGCCACAGAAATTATAAAAATATGTTCAATGTGTTCCTCGTATAATTAAGCCCCATTGCCCACTGGAAGTAACCTTAGGTATACTAAAAGAGGGTAAATCTAGAAGATGAAAGCTTTCCATTTTGCAGAATTTGGGTAACTAAAGTTTGTACACTGTACTATAAATATTTATTCAGGATTTCAATGTGCTTCTTCCTTGAGTTCTGAAAAGAAATTCTGTAATTACACATTTACTGGAAGTAATGGCTATTATGGGAATGAATACCTTTACAATTAAAGACTGACAATGCCCCCACATATGTCTCCAGTAAACTGAAAAAAAATTTGCATGTTATGATCTAAAGCATATTACCAGTATACCATACAATCCTACAGGACAAGCAGCTATAGAAAGATCTAATTGGACATTAAAGGAAGTGCTTGAAAGACAAAAAGAAATAGCAAAGACCCCCAGAGATAGACTATTACAGCTCTATTAACTTTAACTTTTCTGAATGTTAATGAGACAGGAACAACAGCAGCTGAGAGATATTGGACAATAGAAAGATTTACAGAGTTAAATCAACCCATATATTACAAACATCTGAATGGAAATCAGAGCATGTACTGCACTGGTACTGAGGTTATGCATATATTTCCAGTAGAAATGAGAAGTTGTGGATACCATCAAAACTGATAAAGATTTGTTTTTTGATGGGGAGATCTTCTGAATACCTTGATGGCTGAACTGAAAAGCATGACTAAGGAAAAAAAAGCTGATTAGACCTTAGACCTTTGAGTTAGTCAGAGGAATTTTTCATTTTTAAACTCCTGGACACCAGAGAGGAGGCTTTAGAGAAAAAGCAATCAATATTGTACAATTTATGGCTTAGTAAAAAGAGGAAAATGTAACAGGATACTTGGAGGGAGTTTTTTTTTTTTTTTTTTTTTTTGTTGTTGTTTAAATGCAAAATAGCATTTGGACTATGTTTTTGTTCCCATCCCAGGTGTGGTGGATGATGAGTGTTATTTGGACTGTTCATTGCTGGTGGGTATATTTTGGTTATGTGAAGCTGTTTTGCTACATGTTGCTTGACCTTGGGATTGCATGGTGTTTGAACTTCTGGGAACTTTGTTTAGAGTATATAAGAGCTGTATAAGGCCCTAAGAGCTGGGATTGATTGGTTGGTTTTTGGTGGGTTGGTTTGTTGGTTGATTGGCTTTGCTTAGAGGAACACTGGATGGAAAAATTGGATTTAAGGATATTAAACCAAGATACTAGTCCAGGTCACTATCAGCTCCTGCTCTCCAAGCTTTGGACAGCCAAAAACGTCTGTGAATATTTCTTCCTATCTCTCTTTCTCTCTATCAAGGCCACCTACAAGGATAGTGAATATTTCTTTCTTCCTTTCTCTTTCCTGAAGTAGAGGGTTAAAAAGCACAGTAGGAACCAGTAACATTGAATTTCACTTTTAGGAATACTTTCTATAGTTTACCTGCATGCATACCATCAGTGTTTTTTTCCCAACAATATGAGAAACTAATAGTTCACAGTGACAGGACATATTTATTTTTGGCTACATTGACCTTGTTAAATTGCATTGATATAGAATCGACTAATAGCCCTTATATTTCCAATTAAGTTATATTCTATGGATGTGTACAGAGGACTTTTATAATGTGTGCCAAGGCAACTGGGTGATACTACTTTACTAGTCTACAGATCCTGAAAAGTGGTTTGTTTTTACTTTTCATTTGAGCAAACATGACATGGTTTGTTGACCTGAATTCTCAGAATCACAGTAGGGACTAAGACCTTCATTGTAGATATAGTGGACTTTGCCTTGTTCAAAAGTTGCAGATAATTTTGACTTTCTCTATTTAGTTCTTGTGTTGTATTATAAAATCACTTTCAAAAATAAAGATAGTTCAAACATGTTGTTTATTTTTGTTGTTGTTTTTGTTTGGTTGCTCGGTTGCTTGATTAGTATTTTTGAGACAGTGTCTCACTATGTAGCTTTGGCTGTCCTGGAACTCACTTTGGATACCTGAGTGGCCTTGAACTTCCAGATATCCTTTACCTCTACCTCCAAAGTGCTATGATTAAGAGTGTCCCTCAAAGGCCTGCTCATTTCAAAAGTATTTTGATTCTAAATACTGTTTTGTGATTCATGTAGTCACAATTTTGGCTGCATCTAGTGAAACACCTTATATAGCAGGCAACCAGAACAAGCTGTACATTTAGCTTTCTGTTTTCTTTGTATACTGTTCACAGAGTCTCCCTCCACTCTTATCTGCAGGTAAGATGTCATCCATCATTGTAAAGATATCACCAAGGGAACTTCAAATATCTGTGCTTGAATACTATTATGCCACTTACTTTCTCAAATAGTATGAACATATTTTCTTTTGAGCACCACTAGAAAAGTTGAAATCTTGGATTATGTGCAGTTTTTAAGTTAAATGTTTTTTGAGGCTAACTTATTCCAGTGAATAAAAATATTTCTTGTTCTCACAGAGTAGCTAAAGATATGCTTTTCCTTTTGAAGCTTCTTCAAGTTCATTGCCAAGATCTCATCAAAAACACGGGTATTGCTGGGAATTTTTTTTATAGATGACACACTGGGCTAATAAAAAAAATGAAAATTAGGTTGGCTTCTATACAGTCTCCCACACAAGCCATTGAAAATTCAGCCTCTCTGTTGTTCCATGTGAAATGTGCTTTTGGAGTCCAGCTGAGGAACTCAGCTTATTATTTTCATTTTGTCTGAGGAGTGAAAGACTTGTTCTTCAAAGGGAATAAGATAAATGAAAAAGCTTAGGTTCATTTGGGAAGAATAGAGGTTTTACAATGTAAGTATCTTCTGCAACAAATACTCAGTTTGACTATGTTATTTAAAATGGAATTTATGACATTTACCTCACTGTGTAGTTTCAAACAACATTTAAAATACATCTAATTAAATATTCCATTTGGTCTTTCTAACATAAGGGAACTGTTTAACTGACCAAAATAATCAAGATTTGATTAACTCATTTCTAATTATAAGCTAGACAACTGACTTTAGATAAATTAAGTATACAATGTCTCTGTGGTTGTATAGTTTTAAACTTTGAGTAAAACTCCCATAGCATGTATCCATAGAGATAGTATGCTGATGGAGTCAATACTCAACACACAAGGGCTTTCAGTTACACTTCTTTAGTGCAGAAGTTCTTAGCATTTTTACTTGTTATTGACTCATCTTTCTGGAAACAACATTTGCCACTAATACAAATTTTAAGATATTAACACATTTACCATTAATATAGATATTAATATAATGTTACATATTAAGTAAAGAAAAAAGTCATTCCTCTAGGAAAGCTGAGGAAAGTAGACACTTTCTTCTAGGGATATTTTTGGTAAATGTTTTAAACTTAGAATTATATTTGCATTTTTCCATTATAGTTACATAATTGTTTTGTAACAAGATAGTGCTTCCATATTATATATTACAAATTTGATTTTCTCTCTTGATAAGCATGGGTCATATTTTAGTTTGATTTAGAAGTATTAATATTTAGAAATATCAATACTTCAGACACCAAGCTAAGTGAGGTTCTGAGGCAACATAATTTCTCTAGTACATTAAAGGCAGTGGTTTAGAAGCATAGAGCTAAGAGAAACCTTAGAAGGTGAGGGTCCTGAAGCTATCCCAGATGCAACTGAATTAAGTTGTCAACCAGGTCTCAGACCCAGTATCTGATGGCAAAGACTGGCTTCTGCTGTGCTCCTCATTAAATTCCCTACCTTTTGGGGCACAGTGGAATATTGTGACAAAGATGAACGGAGACGATAACTGAATTAGATTGCTTTGCTTGCAAGTGTATACTGTAATTAATTGGAAATACAATGGAAGGTTTGTGGAGATTGCTTTCTGGAGGTGACAGGAAGGGTCCTCGCTTGGATTTAGAGGATCTCAGAGATCTATTGCTCCCCAGCTGTAGATGGCAGTGTACAACTGGAAGGAAGGCAGAAGTGAAAAGAGCATTAGCTAGAAGTGGCCACTTCAGTAGATTCTTTTCTAAAACAGGAAAACACTCTTTTTTCAGCTCCAGCACCCACGACAGCAGTGCCTTACATGTCAATAAAATGTGTGGATGTCCGTAAGAACCACCATAAGACAAGATGGCTGGTGCCTTGGGGACCCAACAAGTGTGACAAGATCCGTGACATCGAAGAAGCAATTCCAAGGGAAATTGAAGCCAATGACATTGTGTTTTCTGTACACATTCCTCTTCCTTCTATGGAGATGAGCCCATGGTTCCAGTTCATGCTGTTTATCCTACAGCTAGACATCGCTTTCAAGCTGAACAACCAAATCAGTAAGTACTCTATCTGCTTTGTTCACCTCTAGATATTTCCTTCTGAGAATTGTGAAATGATAATAACTCAGACAGTTATTTGCTGTTTTCTGCTTCCTGTGCACTTTCTGAACTCTTCATCTGTATCAACCCATTTAATCTTTCCAAATCCCTTGAGGCAAATATCATTATTACTTCATTTTACATATAAATCACTTGGATCCTGGTGAGGTTGCCCACAGTCAGTCCTGAGACTGAAAAGGTTTGAGTCCAAACCTAAGAAGGTGCCCTATGTACTAAATTTACTCCCCTCCCACTACCAAAAGGGAGCTCACCCCAATAAAGTGAAGTCCTTTGTGTTTAAACCCCTTTCCCCATTCCTATGGAGTAAGACTGTGGCCTTGTTTTGTTTTGTTTTATTTTGTTGTTTTTTGTTTTCCTGAAATGGGAACAGGAATGTGAGGAAAAGAGACAGGTGTGTTGAAGATAGCTTTGTCTGGGACTTACTCATGGACTAAAGCACTTGTTTGTTTGTTTTTAGTTTAAAGCTTAAAATTCTCTTAATAATAAATCTGATATTTAATTATATTAGTTTTACTTTCAGGAATTGGGGCATTCTGGATCTTTACATTTTATTTGAAATGAGCAAATAGATCATTCTGAGATTAGTTTTTTAGGAAGCAATATTTTCTTTTTTTCATGTACTCAGTCTCTTACTCATAATTTCCAATTTGAGTGCTTGTGGTGACCAGATGTTGCCCTTTAGCTGGATGTACAAATATACAGAGAAAAACTCTCCTTAATGGGCTTATGATTAGGTAGAAATGACAAATAAGTAATAGACTATGAAAATATGGTAGTATGATATAGCATTGGATGTTGTGACCAAGGTATGCATAGGAGGCTATGAGAACAATAAGAAAAATTTTTTTTTTACTTAGAATAAGACAGGCAAGTAGTGTGACTGCGAGTTGTAGATGAGTAGATGTGAATGACAGATAGTTTAGGTGAGTATTAAAGAGAAAAATTGGTAATATATTGGAGATTAGTGTTGAAGCAAGCAGAAGATTCTAGAGACTAGCCCTTACTTGTAACATTCAGAGGAGTTTCTAATGTCCCTAGTCTCTTGCCTGTTGACTTCCTCACTCATTCATTTGTTGAATGATACATTCATTAACTACTTAATTAAACTTTTATTAAGACATATCCATACATTAAGTACTGAATACCAAGAATGTAAGTTTGCACAAGACTTGGTTCCTGCAAAAGAGGAGAGGAGAGAGTGCCTGCAGAGCAGATCTAAAGTTACAAATAATATAGACTGTCTGTGCTTTTAATAAGAATATACAGTGTGACATGTGAACTTTGCGAAGGAGACGGTTTGGTATGAGATGAGTTAAGCTATTTTTTCAACTTTAAAGTTTGGGTTTTAGTAATCCTAGAAATCCCAACAATGCATTCAGGAAAAAAAAAAAAAAAAAAGAACTAAAAGGAGTCACAGGAGGGTAAGGTGGGTAGATTTCCCTATTTACCAATGTTTGGGTAGAGAGCTCAAGGACACAATGTTCTGCTATCTAAGCTTGCTCCTTGTGATTTATTTCAGGACTAATCTACTCTCTCTTAGACAAATTTCTACCTCCTAGCTCTATGTTTTACTTAGAAAAAGGAAAAGATTTATTCTGTAATAACTTAAATAACTGCTACCCACTGGCAGTATATAAGCTGGATAACAAATCTTCCAAAGTTTAGCAACTTAAATCATACTATCGTTTCTTATTTATCAATTTCTTTGTGTTAAGAATACAAACCCAACTTAGCCTGTGAGTCTTTGGTTCAGTCCTTTGAAGACTTTAAGTCAAGCCTTTAAGCTATAGCTCATCAGAAGATTTTGAGGCTGCACTGAGGAATGGAGTCGGCTTCAAAGTTCATTGATATACGTGGGTGACTAGCTCCTGTTCCTCCCCATGTGCACCTCTCAGACTACCTCACAACACTACATCTGGCTGTCCTAGGGACTGTCATTCAAAAGCCACATGAAGCACATATGCCAGAGGCCACTCCAACTTTGAACTGGTATTCTGTCACTTCTGATACCCTCTGTTGGCTAGATGTGAATCTGTAAGTTTAACTCACACTCAGGCGATTACTAGGAGGTAGTATCACTGAAGACCATCTTAGAGAATGTCAATCCATGAGTATACTTTTCGGAGGATCCAAATTTCATTTGAAACATGTTTCTATTTAAATTTTATTTATTTATTTATTGTGTTTGTGTCACACAAACCATGGTGCACTTATAGGTCTCAGAAGACAGCTTGTGGGCTTAGTAGTTCTCTTATGGGTCCCAGTTGAACTCTGGTTCCTGAGCTGGATGGCAGGCACCTTTACATATTAGTCCATTTTGTTGTCTCCTGTGTTCATATTTATGTCCAGAAGAGGTTATTATAACAGAATTCTTGTGTGTGAGTGCTCCTGAGATAGATTTAAACCTCTGCATTAATTATTTAAAATCTTTAACTACTTATTACTTGTGTGGGAGATGGGGAGTTGGTATATACATATGTATGCATGCAAAGGTGCTTGTGTAGACACAAGAATAAGTTTGGGTAATGTTATTAGGATGTAGCAATTATTTCAAAATAAAAAATAACTTATTCCTTAAATTCAACCCATTTTCCACATTTTTCTATATCTTGGATAGTGGAATAAAGTTTTTACAAAATAATTTTACCATTTAATCTTAATCATTTCTTTGTGTGAAACATCTTTAATGACCAACAAATAAAGCTTGACAATTCAAAGTTCCTCCATTCTGTTCCAAAGCTTCTTTGCAGCCTTATTTATTATTTGTTATTGTTGACATGCATGTAACTGCATTTTTATACAATCTCATACTTTGTGAACATATCCAGAGATTGCTTCCTTTAACGTTTTCTTCTTCTCCTCCTCCTCCTCCTCCTCCTCCTCCTTCTTCTTCTTCCTCCTCCTTCTCCTCCTCCTCCTCCTCCTCCCCCTCCCCCTCCCCCTCCCCCTCCTCCTCCTCCTCCTCTTTAGGTGCTGGAAATAGAATCCCATCCTCATTCATACTGGACACATGCACTACCACTGAACCATACCTCAAGCCTTATCTCTTCCTTTTTTTTTTTTTTTTTTTTTTGGTACCATAGTCTCACTTCCTCCCACAGATGAAAAGTTTCTTGTTGAAAACCTACTCATTCTTCAAGACATTCCAATTATCACATGATCCTAGAGTCTTCCCAGATATTTTCTCCTTTCCTTTGTAAATGTAATTTATCATCCCTGATAAGTGTTATTACAACCTACCAGAATTGAATTATTTTCTATGACTCCTTGCTAGAATAACTCTTGAATGTGATCATGTTTACATTTATGAAACTATAGCTCTGTTTCTAGGAAGCTGTGAATGAAAATGTCTCTTGGATTCGATCATTCTCCTGTTACATAAAGGGATGTCAAATAGCTGATGGAGGTGCTTGCACTTTTCCACTCTATGACAACACTTTTGCTATTAAAGCAGCATTTCAATAACCAGTGACAAAAATTCTGGTTACAGCTACTTAATATTGCTTGCATGATTAAATTATGGCTGAGATGTTTATAATCGACTGAAAGGGCGATGTTAGGAATAGCAGCTTGTTGTCATAGCAGCTATTGTTTAGTGTAATATAGTACTTAGGTTTTTAGAACATGGATCTATTTTTCAGTTTTTGAGATAAACTGGATCATTTTGATAGTCTGCCTTTTGTGCTGTATAAAATGCCTGGCCAATAATCAGTTTCATTTTCAGAATTAAAGTTATTAAATAAAATAAATCGCAACTGCTGGTAAGTTTATGTGAAGTTTTGGAAGTTGATAATACATTTCTAAATTTTATTCCATTGAATTTATAAAAGGTTGTTAAATAAATACATGAATATAACTGACTCAGCCTGTATAATGTTACCTGTATGTATATGATCTCAGGGCTGGTCATTTGGTATTGGATAACCAATTTAAGGGTTCATCCCTGGGGAAGATCATTTTCCCCAGTCCCAGCATTTCCCAATTACCTACAGTTTTTTGTCTAGCATTGAGACCCCATGACCTTTCTGTCTTTTATGTTAGTGTGTTCATTGGTGCCCTCATTGTTCAGGTCTCATTTTGGCAGCCATGTTGGTGAGACTTAATAGGTGTAGTCTCTTTGACATTGCTAGGAGACACAATCTCACAGCAAAATTCTATTTGTCTGGGTCTTACAATCTTTATGCTCTTTCTTCTATAATGATCCTTGAACTATAAGTGTGGGAATTCTGTTGTAGATATATCAGTTGGGACTGAGAACTATATGGTCTCTTGTTTTCTACATTTTTGAACAGTTACTGTTTTCTGTAATGTTCTTTATTTGTTGCTAAGTGATGTTTTCATGATGAAGGGTAATAACTACACTTAGCTATTTTAACTACTTTTATAAGGATAAACATTTAGAATGTAGCTAGAAACTCTGCTCGTTTAGTAAAGTGGAATTTGTAGGTTCTCTTCGTAGATCTAAGACTTCACTAGCCCCAGGTAGTTGGCTAGGTTTCTAGTATCAGGTATGGTTTCCCAGGTCTTAAGTCCAAATTGAAAGCTGTTGCTTACCACCAGGGCATGCATTAAATTATTGCACCATTAAAGTTATCATGCCATATTGGTCATTGTTTTGGTTAATAAATGTCATTTCTGACTAGAACTATTGGTTGCTTCCCCCACTTGGAAGCTTCCATGGTACTTTCTCTTACCATGAAAGCTAAGGCTTTCAGATAATATCCAGCTCAGATCTTCTAGTCCCTGTGTCTGAAATGCATGATGTCTTCAGCAATAGAGGCTTACTTTTCACCTCAGGGAGTCAACCAAGGGCAACAGCAATAACATATAAAGTTTGGGACTCTTTTGTATAACCCTGACCAATAATTCAAAAGGGCATTTCTCATATTTGGTGCTGTTATTTTTTTGCATCTTGGGGGAGTACTGAACTTCCAAGTATTTCTCAAGTATTTCCTTGAGAAAATGGTAATTAGAACATTATTACTGTATTGTCTATGTTTCTCTAAAGAAGTAGAACTAACAGAATACACACACATAATATATAATATAATATAATATATAATATAATATAATAATCTATAATATAATATAAAATGAGATTTATTAATTTTGGATTATAGAATGTGATAAAGGTAGACCAACAATGACTGCTCACATTGGAGAGACTGAGAATCCAGTAGTTGTTTAAGAAGGCTGAATGTCTTAGCAGTCCTTATCTGGCACTGGATGATTCTTGGAGAGCTGTTGATCTTCAGTCTATGTTTGAATTTCAAAGAAATTGATTCTAATATTGGTGAAGGAATGCAGCAACAGGATAGACCTGCCAGCAGGAGTGAGTGAAAGCAGGCAAAAAACTATATCCTTTTATCTGAATTACCACTACCACTAGTCCCAGATTTAGGGTGGATCTTCATTTTTCAAATAATCTGATTGAGAAAATCCCTCACAGGAATGCCCAAAAACTTGGGGTTTTAGTTGATCCTAGATATAGTCAACTTGACAAACAAAATTAGTCATCACAATTATCTGATCAATTCTTGAATAAGATGACTGACTACTCTAAGAGAAAGTCATCTAACATTTTAAGAAAGAATGACACATGTGTTTTAGAAGGTTAGGAAGACATAAAATGAAAGAATTGGACAGACTAAACAAAAGAAATATATAGACTCAAACCATCCAAAAGCACGAGGGATAAAGTTGTAGGAAGAAAGAAGTCAAGATACTTTCTATGAGCTAAGAGTTGACCATTGGCAATAGTAATGCCTCAATGCTCTGTTTTCTTATACCGTTGGGGAGAAGGATCCATAACAACATCTTAATGTGGCAAAGGATTCCATCTATCATAAATAACTAAAACTGCTACAATGGAACAGTCCAAATGGGACCAAATAGTTACACAACCATACTTCAACAACAATTATAAATCAATCCAGTAGTTCCTTTTCCTAACCTTACTTCTGTTTCCTCTAAAAGAGGCCTTCTTTGAGCACATTTTCTATATTTTACAGGAAACATTTCTATTTACATATCTTTTAAAATTAAAGGATTGTCAGCAAGAGTTTTGAGGTTATGTTTATATTTCTGTACTTACCATTATTAGAATAAGTATAATCAGAAGTAAAAATTTCAAGTTCTTCAGATCTCTTACCTACCCCTTCTCCCAAGCTGAAAAAAAAAATCTAAAATACATCAGACAGAGCTCAAAGATTTAAGTTGAATTGTTTATAGTATTGTAAAAAAGTAGGGAGACTGCCAATATAGGACATAAGTTAGTAGCTTAACCCTTCTTTATAGGTGTTAAGCTGTATGTCCCCTCCAAACTAAGCCCAGTACCTAGGCTTACTAATATTAAATAATATAACCAATTTGGAATAGAAAGTAAATAAAATCATGAGAGAAGAGTACTCTTTGATTTTCTTTTCCTTGTGTGAATTGTCAGGCACATTTGTACAGACAAGACTTCCTTTGAAAGTAGCCATTGGGTACATGTTTGCATTGGTAGATGCAATTGGAAGATGCCTTTGTTTGGTGTGAGTATTAGTAGACACATTCCAAGATATTTTTAGTATAGATTAAACATTTTTAAAATTCAAAATCCAAAATATTGCAAAATCTAAAACCATCTTGAGTGTCAATATGATGCTATAAGTAGAGAATTTTCTCACGTAACCTCATGGGGTTCCCTGAGCTCAGAGGGGAGGGATTTGATAAAGATATCCCATTTAGATCCGAGTGTTTGGTGTGTGTGTGTGTGTGTACTATCTGCCTGTGGGCCTCTGTATTTGTTCCCATCTGTTGTAGGAAGAAGCTTCTCTGATGATGACTGAATGCGGCACTAATATCAGTATAACAGAATATCTCTACTTTAAAAAAAAAAAAAAAAAGACCAGTAGTATTTTGTTTTACCCTAGTTCTCTGGGCTATCTAGTCTCTGGTTACCGGTCAGCCAAGCAGTGTCAGGTATGGGTTTCATTTCAAGGAGTGGGCACTGAGTCAAATCAGGCATTGGTTGGTTGCTTCCACAAGCTTTGTGTCACAATTGCCCTAACATATTTTGCAAACAAGACAACATTGTAGATCAAAGTCTTGTGGCTGGGTTGGTATATATGTTTGTCTTTTGGCAGCGTGCAGAGTACCTTCCCATACCAAGGACACTAAAACATATCGTTAAAAGGTTCTGTGTAGGTAACAGTTCAACCTTTCTATGTTCAATGGGTTGTGTAGGTTTTGTCTTCAGCAATGAGGCCTTAATGTCATGTTTGTGGAGAGCAGCCTATTGGTTTTGGAACAGCCTGGGTTGTTGGGCATTTCCCTGAGCCCCATTTGGCCAACAACTCAATTGGCTATAACCTAGTTCTAGTACTGAAAGCTTGGAAGCTTTGTTTGGTGACAATAATAGCCACTTGGGACTCCCATCTCTCCCATTATTTGGAGACTACTTTGGAATCATCATGTATTTTAGGAAGTTTTCACTGTATTACGTTTCCATACCAGCCTTCAAATGCACCTCAATTCTAGTTGTCTATCCCTGCATTCTTTCCCAATACTTACCTGACTCCTCATTCCAGTCTACCGTCCCACTCCATCCATAAAATATATTCTATTTCCCTACCCCAGGGAGACCCATGTCTCTCCCCTAGTCCCTTTCTTTATAACTAACCTCTCTAGTTCTATGTATTGTAGCTTGGTTATCATTTACTTAATGAGTAATATCCACATATAAATGAATTCATACCATAATTTATTTTGTCTGGGTCTGGGCTACCTCACTCAGGATGATATTTTTCTGGTTCCATCCATTTGCCTGCAGATTTCATTTTTTTTAACAGGTAAGTAATACTTCAATGTGTAAATGTGCCACATTTTCTTTATACTTTTTCTATTGAAAGAAATCTAGGTTGTTTCCAATTTCTGGCTTTTGTGAATACAGCAGCAATAGACACGGTTTAGCAAGTGTACTTGTGGTAGCATAAAGCATCCTTTGGCTATATGGTCAAGAATGAGATAACTGGAGCTTGGAGGCAAACTGATTCCCATCCTTCTGAGGAACTGCCAAACTGATTTCCATAGTGGTTGTATAAGTTTGTACTCCCACAGCAATAGATGAGTGTTTCCCTTATTCCATAACCTCACTAGAATGAATGGTTACTCATTTTATTGATCTTGGCCATTCTGACAGGTATAATAAGTTGGAATCTCAAAGTAGTTTTGGTTTACATTTCCCTGATGGCTGAGGATGTTGAACATTTCTTTGTTTCTCAGCCATTTGAGTTTCTTCTATTGAGAATTCTGTTTAGATATGTACCCTATTTTAAAATTGAATTATTTGGTTTTTTTGAAACCTAGTTTCTTGAATTCTTTATGTATTTTGGATATTAGTCTTATATCGATTGTGGAGTTGGTAAAAATATTTTTCTGTTCTGTAGGCTGCTGCTTTGTCCAATTGATAGTGTCCTTTGCCTTATAGAATGTTTCAGTTTTATGAGGTTCAACTTATTAATTGCTCGTCTTAGTGCCTGTGCTAATGGTATTCTGTTCAGAAAGTCTTCTCCTATGCCAATGAGTTCAAGGCTATTCCCTACTTTCTCTTCTATTAAGTTCTGTGTGTTTGGTTTTATGGTAAGATCTTTGATCCATTTGGAGTTGAATTTTTAGTAATTCTTTAAAGAAATGATTTTTCTCTCTTTAAAATTGTTTGGTATAGTTTGTTTGTTCAAATAATTGCCCAATGAACACATCTTTCTTCTTTTGCTGACATTTTGGTGTGGAGAAGTATATACAGACACTTACTCTAACCCAGGCAGGGCAGGAATTCTATAGCCTATGACCTCACAGAACTCTCCCTGGCCTCAGACTGCTGAGTGCTGTGATTACAGGCACAATCTATCATGTATGGTTGAGTAATGTTTTCTTTATGGCATGTTTTTGTGCCAGAGTTCCTGATGACAGTCTTTGTTGTCAGCCCATTGGCCTCAATTTTATACTCTTCCCTTGGAGGTGTTGTTTTTTCCTTTTTTCACTTTCCTCCCCAGAGCATGGCTGAGCTATTGGTCACCAGCTCAGCACCCAGAAAGAAAGCACAGGGTGTGGGTCAATGTATCCTGGTAGGTCCCAGATTAGAGGACTAAGAGTCAACAAGAGTGAATTAGACTCTGGAGAGGTTCTCAGATTATAAAAGTGAGGGTACTTACATTTATAGGGTATAAGCAGAGGAGAATCTTTAGTGCCCAGGGTTGGGATCCATTGGTTGAGACAAGGATATTGGAGTAGCATCATTTGCATGTGGGGCTCAAGTCTAAGCTTCAAGGTCTTGCCTGAGGTGTGGTCTCACAGGGAAAAAGAGGAAGGTACCTTATCAGTAAATAGACTCATCCCTAGGCTTCCAGCTACAGTACAAATAAGCACCAACCAAGCAAGTCACATTTCTTTGCTTCTGTGAAGCAGGCAATATTTAATATTTAGCTGGATTTTGGCCAGGGCTAAAGTGAGGAGCAGCAAAACACCTGTTTTCAAACTATAGGGGTGATGCAGGGGTTCAAAAGCCAGCTTCCTCACACTCTTTGTTCTTGGAGAGTCCCACAAGAGAACTTGTTTAAATCTCCTCTCTGAGTTTCCACTACCCCAAATGATTGAGTAGTTTGTCAAATGGTTAGCTATAGATGATCAGGTTAAGAGTCCTTGACCCATGGGTAATGAATCAATGTTTCCCTTGAAATAAATTTGTAACCATCAGCTCTAGGCTTCCCTTCATGATAATTTAATCGAGAAAAATTTAAAAAGTCCTGAGGGCCACCTAGGCAGCCAACACTGACCATATGACAGTGGAGCAAACAATCAGATGGATAAGAAAATGAGACCTGTGTATTTATGATAGGCTATAAGGATGGTTTTACTGTCAACATTTTTCTGCTCCTGATTCCTGTTTTTCCAAGTGGCCTTTTATTTTTTTGTTTTGTTTTTGAGACAGGGTTTCTCTGTTGTTTACTTTGGCTGTCTGAACTCACTCTATAGACAAGGTATGCCTCGAATTCACAGAGATCTACCTATACCTCTGCTTCCCAAGTGCTAGGATTAAAGGATTGTGCAACCACTGCCCTGCTCCTAAGATATTGTTATACACTACTAGATATATACTTAAGCTTTTATAGTATAGTATAATGAACAGCTATATATATGTATATGTATATATATATATAAAATTATGCATTATAGGTAATGAGGATGGCTATCAGAATTATATATCTATATATTATCTATCTCTCTATATATACATATATAGATATAGTTAGTATAGATAAAAATCTTCTTACTTGCATCCAAATTATCTCCAATTAGAACTTTGCTTTTATTTCATTCAATCTTATTAATAATTCTCTTTAGCAGGATGAGGACATTGAAGATAAGAGAGGTTACATGATTTATCTGAACATAAATAGCAGAGAAATAGAAATTTATAAATGTATGTGATGCTAGGACTCCAAGGACTTGAGTCTCCCATGAATTTGTTGATAATGCTGTAGTGTCACTCCCTGTGCTTACTGGGCAATTATACCAGGTAACCCATAAGGTCCTATTTACTATCTAACTTTGTGATCTAAGAGTCCATGATTTAGTCAATATTTTTTTTCATTCATGAAAATCCTATGAATATATCTTTGAATTTGTAAATAGGTGTTATTTGAAATTTTAAAATATAAACTAGATTTTAAAAAATGCTGCTCAATAGGGGTAGATGTGTCTTTTTTGAGTAAGCTTAGTGTTAAATGAGTCACTTTTCTTGTATTTTAAATTTGTTCTCTCTCTCTCTCTCTCTCTCTCTCTCTCTCTCTCTCTCTCTCTGTGTATGTGTGTGTGTGTGTTTATTACCAACACAGGAAGCTAGTATATAAAATAATCCCAGAGTTTTTACAATATTATGGTAGAGCTTTAACAGTCTAGATTTTGAAGCCCCTTCCCAATTTCATTCATTCATTTACTCTTCACTAAGTCATTATATATTAAAATTTCATGTGCTGACATTTTGCTTAGAGTTCAAGAAAAAAGATAAGTTCTTACTCCTCATAATATAATTGCAAAGCTCTAACTTTCCTTGTTCATTTCATTTTATCCTGTAAGACTGAATTCTTTACACCAAGTGACTGTTTTGTTGATCTTGGTGTTTCTATACAACTATGGTATAATTGGCAACATAGATCAGATATAGTTAAAGTGATTATATACCCACAGTCTAACTCAAGAAGGAAATATAAAACAAATCCAAAAATGATATTAATGTGTTTTCAATATCACCCAAGGTATTTTGTGAACAGAGAAAGAGAAAAGATTAAGTAATCAATAAGGTAATTTTTAAATTGAATCTTGAAGAATGGAGCTTTCAATGAGATGATAGAATTTATGATCCTATATGAAGGCAAAATAACCAGTCCAGAAGTTGACTTTTTTTAATCTTGAAGCACAAAAACATGAAGGATTGCTGCAGTGCTGAGTTTAATGCTTTTAGGCTGCAGTGTTCAAACTTCCTCCCATATCTGCATCTCACAAATTATTTGACTCTTGGCAAATAGGTCCTAAAAACTGCCATGTCTTTGCTATACAATAAAGATTATAGTACTACTTCTATAGAACGATTAGAATTATTAAACTATTATAATCCATGTGGAGCTTTTAACATGCTTAAATGCTTAGTGAAGAAGAGTGTTGTCATGCCAGGCATAGTTGCACATGTCTTTAATCCCAGCACTTTGGAGGTAGAAGCAGGTGGATCTCTGATAGTTCAAGGACAGTCTAGTTCATATCGTGAGTTCCAGGACATTCAGAGCTACATAGTGAGACCTGTCTTGTAAAAACAAAAACAAAGAAACAAAAAAGTATAATCATTATTCTTGAACTTTAATTGAGAGACATTTATCTCTGGAAAGAACTTGGAAGCCCAGAAACACACATGGTAGGACCAAGTATTTATGATAGCTATAGGTCTTTCTTGTGTCTTAGGACATTGATTACTAACACATATCAAGGACTTTACTTGGGAGGTAAATGTGCTTAGGTCTATTCACACATTCATATTCGTATTCAATTCCAGCACTGATACTAATGCATGGATGTCAGAGGTTTATAAAGCCCAAGATAGGGACCCCAAATTTACACTATGTATATACATAGAGTACCAAACTATGTGTTGGTCATCAGCTAGGTCTTTGAAAAACACCCTAAAATTTGAATCATGAGAAATCTCAGCAGCCTTTGAAAAATGCATCCAAAGTACATAAGCTGATATTGACTGTAGACATATTAACATGTATATTCTGGTGTTTTGAAAAAGTGGTAACTCAAGTGGGAGAAGAAGTGTGTGAGAAAACCTTTGGGAGCATAAAACTATTACAAGAAGAACAGGATATGAATTATCTATGGAAACATTTGTGGATAAAAGTAAAAACTCAAAGGAACTGAGGTTGAGGGAAGAAATATTTCTTATGCATTTCTTTTGTATGTTCACCTCTTGATATTCAAGGTTAAATCTCTGCTCTTTTCTCTGAAGCCATTACCAGAGAATAAGGTTTAAAGGTATACTAACTGAAGTTATGGAACTAAAGTGACTTTTCTCCAAAGTCACTGGATTTGCAGGTGAAGAAATCAGAACCATGACCTATTTTTTTCTCTTACCATGATGTGCTATAATGATAGAACAGTGCATCTCCAAACCCTCAGCAGAGAAACTTCTTTAAGTAGGCTACAATTAATACAGAGAACACTAATCTCTCTGTTTTTCATTGTTGTTGTTTTGTTTGTTCATTGTTTTTAATGTAACAGGGCAGTTACACATACAAACTCACATCTATTTTGACAGCATACATAAGAATTATGGAAGCTCAAGCCAGATAAAATTCCAGCATGGAGTAGGGGAGGTGAGCATCAAATTCCACCACTGGTTGAGGAGCTAAGACAGAGAGGGAGACAGAGGGAGGGAAGGAAGGAGAAAGAGAGAGAGAGAGAGAGCGAGAGAGAGGGAAGAGATTGAGTACTTTCTTTAATGTAGGTTGACTATACTATAGAGCAGACCCCATCCCACAACACTCAAACTGAATGGCTATGGAGTTGAGGGTGAAAGGTAAAAGGGTGAATATGGGAGGGTTAGAGGGTATGATCAAAATACATAGAATTTTCATAGAATTAATAAAAATATTTTTAAAATAGCACATTGCAAAGAACAGTAAACCAATCTATAAGGCTATAGAGAAATGACTGTATTGGAGATAAAAAATAAAGCTTCTGAAAGATGGAGGAGCCCTTCAGTGCATTGAGAATATGACCTATTTGACTATGAAACTGGGAGTTTAATCGTTATGGAAAAAAAAATTGAAAACTACATATGTAATGTAGAACTGAAATGTAGATTCAAAATTAGAGACCTACATGTGCTTTAATTAGATACTAGCTGGAAATTGCATTTCTTCTTTTCTATGTGGATCTCTCACTTGGTGGTACTCCTGACAGGAGGCTTTCCTGTGAATTTTCTGAGTCACCAAGCTAGGCTAGGTTCACACTGGGATAGCTTCAGAGGCAAGTGAAATCTCACTCCCTTTGCTTTTCAACTACAGACACTGCCATCACTGTTATTACTGGCTGAGTGACTCGGATTCCAGAGGGTGCCAGTAATTGTGGGTTTTAGTCACAGAGGATAAAGATAAGAGGAGAGACAGGCTGGTTTTTCCACAATTAAATGCTGCCTCTCAGGCTTCTCTGTTGGTAAGAGTCTGAGGGTCAGGACTCCAGCCATATTATTTTCCCCCTGGCTGCCTGCTCTTATCTGTATCCCCCATTCAAGGGGATAAAGAAAAGGTGAGTTCGAAATAAAAGCTTAGTTTGGTCTATGTTTTCCTTTCCTTTCTGTGGAGCAGATGAGAAATAGCTTCTCAGTGGAGCTGTGGAAATCCCTTCTTATCAGTTGCTTTCTTAAATTAATTTTGTTTCCTCTTTGTTGTTGCCAGCAACACAAATATATTAGGAGGAGTGTGTGCGAAACAAATTTTTTTCTTTTATGATTATGACAGTGTTTTTTTTTTGTTTATTTTGTTTTCAAGTATGGTCCTGCTTTTGAGCCTTTGCTGTTTTGTATTTGTTAAGTGTTATTCATACTAAACAGATTTCAGTTTTTATCCCTGATTACTCCATTGTAATTTGTAAATGCTCTGAAAATAAGAATGGCTTTATACTTGCTTTTGCCACGGTTTCTTAAATGTAGAATTAAGTTAAAAAGCTGAGACTGTTTTAGATTTCTTCCTTCTTGAAGTATTAGAACAAGAAAATACTTCAGTAATAATATAAGCCAATATCAGAATTTATTGAGAGAATTCTATATGTAAATTGACCTAACTGGAGTTGGCCCTTCCTAATGTAAGACAGAAGCCTTCCTACTGTAAGGAACAGGTCTCCTAATTTCTCTAATGTGCACCTTAGTGACATAGTGAGAAAGAGCTTGTGTTTTGGAGTTTGGCAAAATTTGGCTTATGTTCTGTGTTTTTCTCACTGTAACAGGCCTCATTTTCTTCACTTTGAGATTATGAATGGGTTATTTTTATCTGTATATTCTATGGATGAAAATGTCTACATATGTAGTAAGAACTAAAAGAATGTGAGTATCAAGGAATTATTGTTTCCTTTCTTTTTCAAATACTATTCTACCTTTATAAGAAAATACATTTCTGAGATCAATTCAATATCAGGAAATGTACCTTACTGTCATTTATAAGAAGAACTTTGGAAGACAGGCTGGCTAATATGACCGATAAAAGAAGAATCAGCATATGCTAAATATAGAAATTGGTTCCATCTATAGGAAATACCTTCCTTATTTTCTATCACCTTTTGCATAAGGGAGTTAAGTTGATCCATTGAATGGTGAATAACACATCATTTACTTTCCTTATTCAGGAGTGAGAAAGGGGCTGGGTATGTGAAGTAGTCAAGAAGATAAACAAGGCATTATACTCCACTTGTTTCAGAAGTGATATGAACATAAATGATTGTGAACAATGGGAAGGAAGAGACACATTGGCTTCTAGAAGAAGTGCTCAGAAGGACTCTGCTCAAGATAGTGCAGAGGAATATGGAGGTGTGTACACAGCAACCACCCACACAGATAGAGGGATGCTGGCATCACCTGCAAGGCAAAGACAATGAAGAAGCAGCCCTGGAGTACAGAGAAGCAGAATATTGTCCTATTGCTATCAGAGCTCAGTTTAAGGATTATCTGGATGACTGATCAAGATGGGGATGGCCTTATCTGCAAAGAGACCTCTGAATCCTTAGTGCAATAATTTTCCACATTCACAATACAAAGCAAATACTCTGTGTGAGTAACACTGGCTTGACTCCAGCGATAACACAGCTGTTGAAACAGCTTAGTCACCGGGGCGATGGAGGTAGTGTTGTGAGAGAATGCTGGGGTTCAGTGAGCTGACATTTAGCTAGCTAGCTAGCGGGGACCCTAAGAGCCAGAACAGATCTGTGGGAGAGCTGTGGAGAGGCTGCTCCCCGCCCACAGGCACCCCCTTGTTTCTTTTGAAGCTGAGCCATAATCCCCTCCCTGGGCAGGATGCCTGAGGAAGAAAACTGAATACATTTTATGACTGATGGGAGGGAAAGAATTGATTTGATCTTTCTAGGCACCTAGTTTTTCTCCCTTAAAATGACCTGTTTTTGTTTGTTTGTTTGTTTTTTGTTTTTTTCTTTTCTTTAATGCCTCAAGACTAGTTAGAATGTAATGTGTAATTTAGATATAGTGTGTGTTTGGGGGTGGCCTGCACTTGTAGTTCTTTTGTTTTGATTGTTCAGGTGATATATGAAAAAGTTATAGGGGAAAACCCCAACCCTACTGAATGTTCTTTCCTGGATCCCTATAGCAACTTCAACGGCTAGAGCTTTATTTTGAAGTTATATGGATGGTTCTGATAAAATACTTCGATGTTCACAATGGAATTTCGGAAAGCTTAATGAATTGGTGTACAGCTACCCTGCTGTTCTTGCAGCCTTTGAAAGGCCGACCTTCATTTTTTTTTTTTCTTTATCCTGGGCTCCTTTTGCACTGTTTGTTTTGGAAGTTGTTGAGTTAAATTAGCCATCCCTTTCCTTTCCTAGTTACAGTATGAGAATGCAGCTGTCGGTCTGTGAACACTGCCATTGTCTATTTTTAGATTCAGTGTGAATAAAGCTCTTTTCTCTAATTGCGCACGCGCGCGCGCACACACACACACACACACACACACACACAGTGAGGGGAGAAGAAGAGGGAGAGAGATTGAGAAAGCCTGACTTTTACAACCCCAAAATCAGCTATTCTGAGTGCTCTGTGTACTTTATGTGTTATTCTTGGGAGAAAGCAAAGGCAGCCACTGTGTCTTTCCATTGCTCAGTTGTCAATTTTGTTTTCTTTCGACACGAATGTTGATTATGGTCAGATAGTAGTAAATGTGGTCACATTTTTTTCCCCAGTGTTTTAACACTTGCCAGTTTGGATGGTTCTGTTTTCTCTAGCATTTTTATGGAAAAAAAAAAAAAAAAAAAAAGGACTGACTACGATTGAGTTCAAATTCCTTTCAAATTATTCTCTGTGGCATCCAATCACATTAAGCAAACTGAGAGCTATGAAATACAATGGGCTATGATTTTCTCCATTTAGCTCTCTAACCTATGTGCCTAAGGCACCCAATGTGCCTTGATCCAGGTCTGCCTTTTATGTAGTGACTTGGAGTACTTCAATATTTAAATATAATACCATGGTATTCAGTATAGCTTAGACTCTTAGTCATCAAACTCTTCCTGATGCTTACCCTTCTATTTGTTCACTCTTGAATTTCCACCATATTGAATTAGTTTCTTTCTCTGGACACTCAAAGCTTTTTAATGCTTATATGTATTTTTAAATGTGCAGCTTCCTTTATCCATGGTTACTTCTACTCCATTGCCTCTTGAACTATAATTCTGTGGTTCATATGAAGATATCACTTTGGATGAGGTGATTCTGAAAGTCAAACCTTCTGTACAAACCTTCTGTTGCTTAATCCAGTGCCCCAAACCATTTGAACTACCTGTATACATAGGTTTGCTTCTACTGTAGCAGTATTTTCCCAACTTACTATGAACAATTTGAGGACAATGGTTTTGTTTTATGCATTTTTATCCCCAGTACTGTTTATGGAAACCAGTAGATGCTTAGAAATATTTGGTTAAGGAAATAGAAAATAATTTGTATGGTATATCTAGCATTCAAGTTTCAGAGGAATAATGGTCTCCACTCAGTGGCAGTGTGAATAGTTATGTTTTGGGATATCATGGTATTTCCCTCTATCCTTAGTAAGCCAGATTAAATAGGTGTCCAGATTTGCTGTACCCAGAAGAATGCTGCACAATTATTTTTTTTTTCTGAAATCTCTTAGAAAATGCCTATTATCTTATTCCTGTGGGCTGGAGAGCCATGATGCAAATCCATTTTATTGCTTCTTTTAAACATAAAAGTTTAGGTCAGCATTTGGTCAAAGAAGTTTTTGGTTTGTAGCTTCTGAAATCACGTTTTCATTTTTCCTTTAACTCCACTGGCACTTTCTAACAGAACATTAATACATTATGCCCATATTATTATCTAGAAAAAGAGAGGGGGAAATAATTACTTTCTACAGAAGTCACTCTTTCTTTCTGATCTTGATAACTTGTTCTTTCCTATGTAATTGGGAACTATATTCATTTCTTATTTTATAACTGTGATTAAAAACAAACCAAAAAAACATCTAAAACATGACAAATGCAACTTAGGAAAAGTTCTTTTTTTTTTTGGTTTATGATTCCATTCTGATCAGAGTCTGTCATAGCAAGGAAGCATGGCAGCAACAAGAAAACATGACAGCTAGAACAGGAGCTGAGAGCTCACATCTTGAACCATTAGCATGGAGTAGAGTGAGAAAATTAGAATTGGTGTGTGGCCTTTTAACTTCAAAGCCTGTGCCTAGTAACTTATGTCCTCCTACAGCAAGTCTATACCTCCTAAATCTTCCCAATCAGTTGCACTAACTGGGACCAAGTATTCAAACATCTAAACTTGTGGGGTCACTCTAAATCAAAGTATCACAGGAATGGTGGGCCAAATTAGAGAAAACTCCTTTTTATGAGGCATGCACATGTGTGTTGTATGTGAAAGTATGCATGTGTGTGCATAAATATATATGGAGGTACGATTGGGGATAGGAAAGTAGGTGTTAGGCAGGAGAGAAAGTATCTATGTCACTAAAATAGAGCCAATCATACAGCTGGTGTGTAGAACGTGATAGACTAACAGGAAATTTGGGCATGTAAGAGTATTTGATGAAGGCTTGGCAATATGTCTCAGTGGGTTAAATCACTCGTCACACAGGACTAAGAATCTGAGTTCAATATCAATAATCCACTTAAGTAGAGAACTGACTTCACAAAGTTGTCCTTTGATTTCTACATGTAACTATAGTATATATACCTTTCTACATTTTACACACATAATAATAATAATAATTAATAATAATAATAACATGTATAAAGAATGTTTGGAATGTGCTATTCATTAAGTTAGTGAATATTTAATGAATATTTTTTGTGATAAGATATGGTACTATAACTGAGCAGGACTGAGGTAGACTCTGGAGTTCAGGAAAGATGAGAGGGATGTATAAGAGCTAACTGTTTGTTGGTTTGTTAAACAGTCATGCTCATTCAATTGTATAACAGCCCACACCCAACCCTGGAAGGCATCTTAATAGCACAGGCAGGGCCAAATTTATAATTAGCCAAGTCCAGTTTTGGCAGACATTCCATGGATATAAGACAGGGTTGGTTTTGTTATTTTCTTAATTGAAAACATTAGGAAAATACCAGTCAGGTCAGGGAGTTTTTGATTGCAGAAATGCTGGTACAAATAACCCCAGAGTATATAGGTCTGTTGGAGGCTGGAAGAAGGTTGGTCTGAACTGCTTCCATCTGAGGTTACCAAATAACCTCTTGTGACTGGTGATGTAGGAATGCACATGAGGATTGTGAAAGCTTTTTATTAGTTTTCTTCCCAGGGCAAGGGCCCAAGCAAATCAAGGTTTTTCTATGAAGCCAAAAAAGCTTTTGATGCCATATAATATTTTTTATCTCTTCTAAAATAATGTGCCTACCCCTTTCTTTTCACTTAATTGGTGAATAGTGGGCCTAAATTGTATTTTTAAGTGTATGTTATATTTATGCCATGTCGGCAAGACATGTGAGTGCAGGTCCTATATTTCTATCTCTCCTAGGTGAAAAGTGAGACTTTATTCAAGATTTACCAGCCAGGAGATTGAAGATAGAATGGACACTAGCACCGTTGAACACACGGCATGTGTCTTTGTATTATCTGGCTGTCTAATATTAGTTTTGCACAGTAAAGCATAAGTGAGAGGCATACAGATGACTTTTTCATCACTATTGTTCACTTTGCCCCCACACAAGAGCCAACCCTTCATCAGTCAACTGTTTTAGGTACCTAGATTATTTAACTTCTTTCTACCCATCTCACCTCTGACTTTCATTTGCTTTGCTGGGCAGGCCAGTGTGACTAGTATAAAACCCCTTGAGGACATTATAGTCCATGTTTCCTAGTGTGGAAGGACACAGATCTTTCTGAGACTTTCCTGTCTGTAATGATCCCCACAGACCATATCTATTCTTACAGAGTTCTGTAAATTTCTTCATGTGAGAGTGTCACTCCTTAACATGATGGAGTAGTAATTTTAATGAACCGTAATGCCAGTGCATAGTTCCCTTTCCTATATTCTAAAATGAATTTTTCACTAAACTAAATACGTCTCCAAAACTTTGAGAAAAATGAAATTTGCACAGCCAAATAGAATGATGGTCTTCTACACTAAAGGGCCAGTCCAGAATAGGTATGGAAAACCATGAATTTCATATCTAAACATACTTATACCCTTATTCCATGAAATTGATATAAACAACATCTTTATTTTATAGGTAACTTTCCCCAATGTCATATGTAACGTTGGCCATCCTGCCTTTCTCCCAAGGACTTCAAATAGAATATATATTCTATTTTCATTATGTCTACAAAATGTCAGGTAGTGTTGCCCAAGCAGTATCCCAGGAGCCATGAGACCATTGTTTTATTACATGCAACATAGTCATTAAAGCTGAACTAGATTTCTTACCCCATTGAAATTATTCAGAAGCAAGCTGCACAGCTTTGCTGATGACTTCTGTTCAGTGCTCTTCTGTTTCAGAGTTTTGTGTTCTGTGTTTGGAACAGATTTGTAGCTAAGCTCCATGAAAGGTAGATATGAGAATTTCACTCCCCTTAATAAAATGATGACAGAAATTGCTACCCTTGGTGTATTCACTGTTCTAAGCAATTTTCACCAAGTGACTAATTTAGTGGTTATAAAATTCTAAGAAGTGAGGTCTATTAAGAAAGGAGAGGAATCCCAAGCATCTATCTTGGGAACAATAGCTCTGAGTTCAATGAGGGAGCCAAAGGGTTATTGGAAAAGCTACTTATCATGGACTTTACACATACCAATGAAAAATGGTAAAATGTTGAGGCTACCACTGGGGAGTTTTGAGGGTTTTCTGGGTTCTTCATTCATACACAAGAAAAATAGCACCCCTGTCCCTAACTACACAGAAAATAAGTAGAAAATGAGTTAAATTAAGTTACATCAGGCTATAAACAGTATATATATATATATATATACACACACACAAAGAAAAGAAAAAGTGATATGGTGGCCAGCATGAAAATATGTTGTATGTCTGATGTTTTCTGATACTCTATTAATGTACCTGCACTGAGATTTTTTGAAGAGGTGTGTTTTTAGTAACCAAGTTAATAAATTAAAAACAAACAAACTTAGGAAGTGTTTCTCTCAATTTTTCATAAGAACAGACACTTCCTTATCGCCTGTTAACATGTGTCTATGTTCTCTCTTTTGGAAAAAGTTTACATAAATTGACCAATAACACATGACTAATGATGGTAGAGGTGAGTTTTCAACTTCTATATGAATCAGTCCAAGTCCTATTCTCCCTACAGTTTTGTCTGGAGAAAACAGGGTTCAAAAGACACCCAGGCAGCTAAATTAAGCATATTTTATGGAAAAGCTACTCAACTCTGATCAGACTAAAAGGAAAAACATAATTAAACATAAAAACAAACTCTGGCTTTTCTCTAAAACCTAAGATATTCTGTTAAGACAGGTTACTGCCATTTAACATTTGCTACCGAAGGAACACACAGTGCTTTTTCCTTAGATATATCCTACCCATATTAGTCTGTCTTTACCACATATACAGTGATAGACAGAACCACAGGAACTGGTGTTCCCAGGCTTCCAACTTTGTTCTTATTGGCTCATACTGCAATTCTTAAGTCCCTCATAGAAAATATATTGTTTTGGTTCAACATAGTCTGCCCTTATATTTGGGTTAGAGGGTTCTAGAGATGATTTTGTTCCATCTTTGCCCCTGCTGGGAACATGCTAGAAAACTTTGATCAGAGTTGAGTAGATCTTACATGAAGCTTGCTTAATTTAGCTGGTGGATGTTTTTTGTGTTCTACTGTTTTATCTGAGAAAAGTAATAGGGACAGGAGGACCAGTGGTTATTCATATGGAAGTTGTATTCTATGACTGATTTAAGAAGCATTTCCTATGGCAAATTAGGCATTTCTCTTTAGGTGATACAGATCAAGTGATGGTCTTTAAAAATTTCTGGGTACATTTAATATATACAATATGATGTTTTAAGATACATATAGCAAAACAATTACTTATAGTAAAGCAAATTAATTAATGTCATTACTCTTGCAGCAAAACAAAAAAGAAATAAGTAACTGATATTATGTAGAGTTTTTCTTTACCTTTTCCTTCCTTCCTTCCTTCCTTCCTTCCTTCCTTCCTTCCTTCCTTCCTTCCTTCCTTCCTTCCTTCCTTCCTTCCTTCCTACTTTCCCTGCCCCTCTATCTCTGGCAGTTCTAGGGATGGAACTCAGAACCTGACACTGAGCTGTGTTCTCAGTCTCCATGATTTTCTTTTAAGGCAACTTCAGAATCATTATCTTCCTTATGTTAATATGAACAATATAGCTTTGTGCAAAGTTACTTAATATTTGAAAGCTTCAGTTTACTTGTTAATTGAAAGGACATACCCATGTCTAGTTGTTAGAGTTGATAGAAAATTAAATTAGGTAATTTAAATAAACCTCAGAAGTTATTGTTATTTAAAATAGAGTAATTATATACTAATATAGTATGCAAATTTTTTATTGTTTTTCCTTTAAATATTCTCAGCAGATTAGAAGAACTGTTGAATCTGGGACCAGACCAGGGGTTGAGCCTGTTTGGTCTTCTCCTTGCCAGAGATATCTGCTCTAATTAAGTCTACTAAGGCTTTTTTGTGGAAGCCAGGGTAGTAATATATCTGAAAGTAAACCTAATATATAATTATTTCACAGTGATAAATTTGACCAATAAACTGCTTAGCCAATGTATTCATTCCACTTTCTGATTACAATAGACTGACTTACTTTCATAATGAACTTGAATACTAGAATTGAATTTTCTGAATTCCTAGATGGCTCAAAATTATGTGCTAGAATATGACTGATCAGGAAGCCCTTTCATCCCCTTTTTGTCTCCCAACCATCTCACACACAGAGGAATCTTGTTGCTTGTGCAAGGCTAAACTCTGAGCTCTAGTTCTCTCTATGTCTTTCTGTGAATAGCAGCCTTCTGATCATTTTTGACCACACAAATGGTTGTTTAGTTTCTCTTCAACACCAGATTTTGGGGAAACCCATATAAGTCCTGAAAATAAGATCAGAGCTTCTTAAGAAGAGTATTTCCAGAGCAGCATGAGATAGAAGTGGAGCATGAGGTAGGCAGGCACATTTCCTGTCCTCTAGAATCTTCAACTAATTTGAAGAAGGGAAGAAATGAGAAGAGCCACGAAGAGTAGGACTCTTTAATAGAGTGAAGCCCAAATTGATTTTACCGTGCCCATGTATAAAGCAAACCTATTTTTTCCAAGGAGAATAGTCTTCCAAGGAGAACAATATATGAACTACTATTGTACCATGGGTGAGCTAATAACTCTTACAATTTTTCTTTTTTTATACTTTTGCTCTTATCAAGTCTAGTGATTATCCAAGTGTCTTTTCAACATCACTGAAAATGCTAGTTTTTAATGCTGTGTTAAATGTGAGAAAAGATGTTTCTACTATTAAATTCACCATTGGAAGTGAAGGCCAGTTCCTTTTATAAATCAATGAGACTGTTAATTATGAGGTGATTGAAACTAGTGTGGTCTCTAGCCAAGGGGATAGATTGCTTTTGTTGAATTGGAGCATGAAGTGTGGTGGCTCATGATACCCTATTATGAATAGTTGCTGTTTCTCCTTGTTCCCTGTATTGCCTGATATCTGCAAGTGTATTCTGTGCTCAGATAGTACTGAAGCATTTTTATGTATAGTTCTTGGTTTACTTCCCCTGTTGGTAGCACTGTGTCTCACTCCACTCTGAAGTTTGTATTTTCAGATTCTCAGTGCCTTGAGACTGGGTCACATAAACTGATTCATTTTTCCAGAATAATCCTTCTGTGGGAGTTTAGACTGTAGCTATCAAGAAATCCTATTTTATTTATATTAGACAGTAATAATGAATCATCTTTAAGCCACAGTAGACAAGTAAATAGAAAAAGGTCATTCTATATCCCTAGTGATTTATATGTATTCTAGTTTAGCAGAGATTTATTAGGTGTATGCCACATACTGTGCTGCATGTAGTGCTTCCATTAATTTGACCTCTGTTAGTCAGATTTTACTTTACAAATCAGCAAACTGAGGACTTACATCTAGTAGTCTAGAATTGATCCAAATTTCCAATGGTGGCTTGCTCCATTCATTTTGGAAATATGGAATTGTGCTTTATTTATTTATTTATTACTTCATTAAAAGTGTCCATTTTTGAATTTGCTCCCTGTAGTTTAAAACAGTCAAAACTTGATTAATGCAATTTTATTAGTCTAATCTTCTTAATGAGAAGTGATAAATTAATCCTACTAGAGTCTCTGTTGATGCGGAAGTATCATCTACCTATACTCATTGTCAGTGTAGAAGTCTTTGCTTTTAGAGAAATTAATTTTGTCTACAATAGAAGGAATTTTGAGTTTTAGAGAAATATTTTCTGTTAAAGTATCGTTCGATCGCTTAATAAGAGTCCATTGTTGAATTTTCCAGTGCTTTTTATTAGTCATAAACCATGTCAAATCTCAGGGAATTCTATACCAGGGAAGCTAGGCAGAGAGCTCACTCCAAGTCTTCTTCACCCCATGCTTTCCTCTTGGTTCTCCTCTCTCTCTCTCTCTCTCTCTCTCTCTCTCTCTGCTTCCCCTGTGCGCTTGCCCTAGGTGCTTTTTTATTCCAAATCCTCTTTGTCTCCACCCAGTCCTCCAATATACAAATGAATGGAACCTAACCTTATTGGAGAGCTGGATAGCTCTTTATTTACTAGTAGGAAATGAGTCCTTTACAGTGCTACAAGGGCAGTTTACTGGAATAGTATCCATAACTATAAAATTTCCCACAACAAGTTTCTTATAAGTGAGAGCCATTTGAGTACAGTTTCAGGAAGGATGCTTTCACGTAAGAGTGTATCCAGAACACTGAAGGAATTCAAGTGTCTAACTTGTTTTTCTGTTACTACTACAAGTGAAGAAAGACATTTATTTTATATACACTTTGGGGAGCTGATGAGCCACTCTATCTGTTAAGTGTCTCTATCTGTTTAGACTCTGGTAATGGCCTCCTAGGTACATAGCAACATGGTGAACATCATCATAATGGGAACATGTGTAAGAGGGAGCAATCACACCATGAATCAGGACACAAGAAACTGAGAAGAGGTCAGATTTTTTCTTTTTATAACAAACTATTCTGATGGGAAATGATTCACTTCTACCATTAACCCATTCTTGATGGTGGGCGCCCCAGTGACCTAATCAAAACATTACCCCTTAAAAGTTTAACTATTTCAACACTGCTGCATTGATGACAAAGCCTGTAGCACATGAAACTTTGAAGGATATTGGCAAACCAATCCAAACTAAAGCAGAGTGGTGGGTGAGAGAAAAAACAAGCAAAAGAATTATGATAATCAAATATATAAGACTCTGTGTGTGTGTGTATGTGTGTAAATATGTGGTGCATCAACTTCCATTGGCTGTTTTGGTATATTTTAGGTCATGGTGCTGTGAGGCCGGAGACCCCCGGCCCTGGGTATTAATCCTAAAGTTTTAATAGGAATTTAGGCTTTCTCTACTCAATACAATAATTATTGAGTACTTTCCAGAACTCCCTGTTCCAAGAACTAGCCCACCCCAGAAACCATAAAACAATTATTGTCAGGCTTAATTCAAGGGCACTGTGACCCAGCCCAAATTCCCAAAACTAAAGTATGAGAGGCAGCTGCAGCTGCCGCCTAATAGCCTTGGGCAAGGGACTTTCCACATTGACTAAGACCCTAAGTGTACATTTCCTGGTGCCCACGACCTTGCTATATGCCAACACCATCAGTTTAAAGGTTGACTGGCCCCAACCTATCAGGATAAAGAATAGTTCGGGGACCAATCAACTCGTACCAACTCGGTTTGTGCCTAGCAACCGTTCGAACAGTAAATAAAAAGGCTTGCTTTTGCTCCTCCGGGCCGCTTCTATCCTGCGTGTTAGAATGGTCCCAGTGCACTGGAATAAATCTTCTTGCTATTTGCATCAATATCCTGTCTGTGAGTCTCTGTGGGGGTGTGGCATCCCAGTTTGGGCCTTTGGGGGTCCAACAGTGCAAGTTATAGGAGTGTAAGTTCTAATCATGATTTAGATTCTGAGCAACTCTAGCAGAGTTTGAATGACAGAGTTCTTGAATGACAGAGTGGCTATGGGAGGAGATCCAACATCTATGTTAGACTTTAATTCTGTGACTTCTTCAGTTTTGGAGTTTGATAATAACATTTCTTTTGTCTTCCATCCTTCCTTCCTTTTTTTTTTTTTTTTTTTTTTTTGAGACAGGGTTTCTCTGTTGTAACTCTGGCTGTCCTGGAACTCACTCTGTAGACCAGGCTGGTCTTGAACTCACAGAGTTCTGCCTACCTCTGCCTCTCAAGTGCTGGGATTAAAGGTGTGTGCCGCCACCACCTGGCTCCCCATCTTTATTCTAAATTGTCCATCTTTTCTCTTGCAGGAGAAAATGCAGAAGTTTCCATGGATGTTTCCCTAGGTTATCGTGATGATATGTTTTCTGAGTGGACTGAAATGGCCCATGAAAGAGTACCTCGTAAACTCAAATGTACTTTTACATCTCCCAAGGTAGGATATCTTTATTGCTGAGTTGACAGTGTTTGGTTCCTAGGTATGTGAAAAAAATTGTTTATATTTTGCAGTTATGCTCCTTATTTCTTATCATGCATGACCTACAAGGCATTACCCCTTGTCTTGGCAGAGAGAAGTGCAATATAGACATTTCATGTCCCTGCAAATGTGGAAAAAAACAGAGTGTCTTTGAAATGACTTTACTAGTTTCTCTGAAATACTACTATGAAACAACTCAGTTTTTTGATGAACAGCTGAAAGTGAAAATGTTTCTGTGCTTTTTAGGGTTCAGTCTCTTTTCATACTGCATCAGTACTTGGATCTACTTCTCAGTTTTTTAGGTGTTATGCACTTCTGCGGTTAGTGTGCAGGTATGCAGGTATGTTCTCAATAAATACCTCGAAAAATAAAGGAACTCAGGGAAGACTTCTAGCTTCCCTGGAGATGTCTGGTCCTCTAAATTATTTTTAAGATTTTTCTTTCTGTAGTTATTCTTTGACACCTCATCAATCTACTCATGGATATTGCTGCCCAACTTTGAGAATAGGGAGACATTTTACTGTGGGAAGAGTCCTTGGAATTTATATGAACATTGGCCTTCAGAAGATAGTGCTATTTCTGTATATAGACCAAAGCAAAAATAGCTGGGAGCCTTTTCAAATGTCAACTGCTATCTTAGCACATACCTCTCTGAGAGATCTTCCTGTTTTTCTATTCCCTTCTCTATAAAGTTGAGATAGAGCCATAATAATAATTTGTTATTATTTATAAATTATTACTATTACTTTACTCATACTCTTTATGGGTCTTAGCATGGAGAACTACCAATCAAATAACTTTTGATATTCTATCAGGGACAGAATGTTTTCTTTTTCTCTGTCTTATTTTTTTTTTCTTTCTTTTTTCAAAGTGAATGAGAGGCTAGATTCTCCACTGAAGAAATTCTTGATCATTCTTTTTTGCATAAGTTGTCGTTTTAGTTGTTCCTGAAGGACTTGTGTAGGTTTTGGCAAATTTGATCCATCTTCTAGAACTGGCCTTTTAAATTATTGCTTTTGTCTGTAAGTATAATGACAAAGGTAATAATAAGAATGGCAGGTGGAAGCTTCCACATACCATTCCCAGCATACATAGCCTTTTAAAATGTAAATTAAAGGCATGGATTTGGAATAAAACATATTGCCCCAATTCCAGGTTCTGTCACTAGCTCTGTGATCACAGTAAAGCTTTAGAATTAGTCTAATATTTTTCTTCTGAAAAATGGAAAGATAATGTATAGAAACCTTGGGTGTTTTGTTTTGTTTTCTTTTTGTTAAGAGGTAGAAAAAATAATGAACATGTACAGTGGCTTTATAATTTAACATTATATATGAGAGATATTTGTGAATGAAATGTAATGTTAACAAGATAGGTCACCTGGACAAAAAGTGTCAATTGTAACTGTAACTCTCATAGACAAACTATCCCAGCATGCAAGCACCTGTTGCAGTTTGTTTTCTAGGCTTGCCCTACACAAATGTTTGAGGATCAAGGGCATCAGTGGAAATTGCAAGCTTATGGGAAATACAGATTCCCGGGCCACACTTAAAACCCACTATTTTCTGCTGATATGTAAATAAATGATAAATAATAGAAGTTAATTTGGTTTATACTTTTGGAGGATGAAAGTCCACAAGCATAGCACTGGAATCTATTCAGGTCTTTTGTATTACACTAAAAACATGGTAGGAGGGCAATCAAACCAATATGGTAGATAAAAGTGGGCTTCACATAGCAAAACTTCTCTCTTGATAACTAACTTATCTCCACAATGACAACACCATTTTTTTCACAAAGGCAGAACAATTATGACCTAATCACGGTAACTACTAAACTTGAACATTAGTATTGAGAGGGACATTCAAGCCATAATAACTCCTAGGTCAAATCACAGGATACAGGACTAAAGGCTTTTTCAGTACACTTTTAATTCAGCCTCTAAGAATGAACAAAACTTGCAAAGTCCTACCCCAGACCCTTTCTTTGCTGAATGTCTAAATACAGTGTTCTCTCCTAAACAGGCCTTGAAGACTTGTTTCAGGTAGGGTCTTGAAGGTAATTTATAGTTAAAAATGATAGCGATCTATAAAGCTAGGGGAAATAAGAATATGAAATAGTTAACAATTCAGAATTATTTTTATAAAATTTAGGAAATTTTCCTTCTATATGTAGTGTAAGTTGATTGCATCTTCTAGAGGAGAGTCTAGTTAAATGTACATTATAGGGCTATTGGAATAGAAAATTTTATCCTCATAAAACACAGAAGTCATTTTTCACTTTCCTTATACACTGAGAGGTATGTGTGTGGGGGGAGCATGCTGCCTGCAACTGCTTCTCAATGGCAGGGGCATAATTATCCTTAAAATGTGTTGATCTTTCTTGAGAAAGATTAAACTTTGAAAGGTGTAAAGAAAATGAATCATCAAATCTATGCATTTTGATTATGGCAAAGTTTAATCTTGATTCTGAAGATTAAATGAGAAATTGTTTTAAAGCTCTTTAGTCTCTGGTGGATTGTGAAGTCAAGAAAAAAAGAAGTACCTGCTACCTGCTGTAATTTGTCCTAATTAGGCAGTCTTATGCCAGAGCTAGGGAGGGGGATAAAGAGGATGGGAGGAGGGGAGGGAAGAGAGGGAAGGCAGGAAGGAAGCAGGAAGAAAGGGAGAAAATAAAAATACAATTTTCCTTAAGTGCCATAAATACTGGTAGAGACAGAAATTTAGAAAGTAATCCCCAAGCATGGTACACACATGGTACATATGCAGGCAAAATACTCAATACACATAAAATACAAATAAGTAAATAAGAAAGAAGGAAGAAAGGTAGGAAAGAAGGAGGTAAGGGAGGAAGGAGGGAGGTAAAAAAGGAAGGAAGCAAAACCTTCAGCTCCTTTACATATGGTGATTTGACACTTATCTTGGTAGTTTATTTTCATTAATTCTTACAGATGTCTATTTCCAGACCTATATGTAAATAAAGGAGAAAAAAATGAATTCAGGGGTAGAAAGCCCATTTATAAAGGAAGAATCATCTAATATGCACCCATAATTTGAGAAATAAGCAGAATTCCTTACACAGAATCATTTTACCTTTAAAATCTTATTTGACATCCCTTATCAACTGACAAGGTCTGACGAGAGACTCTCACTTTACACTTCTACCTTAGAATGTAAGTTTTCATGTATGATTATTAATGTCTGTCTAGAAATCAGTGATGTCTAACCAGGCAAAGAAGGGAAGAAGAAAGTAGAAGTGCAAACTGTTTGTTTGCCGGTTTTATTCCACCTACAAGTGTCTCCAGTTCATTGTACTCTAAGCCCTGACTGTCCAGTAAAGTTCTGCCACAGTTACATAATGTACAGAATCCTTTTTACACTAGATTATAAACTCCTGCTCATCTTCTCCTCTCTGGATTCTATACTGGATGTTTTTCTGTAATTCAACAAATAATGAATGTCACATGAAACAATTCAGAACTAGAAATGAGACAAAATTCAACTTTCTTATTTAGGATACATCAAGTTGTGCTGCATATAGATCACATATTAATGGCAGACTTCCATCCACTTAGCAGGAAAATGTCCCAGCCTGCTACAGCTCATGTTTCTGTACATCATGTTCTCCCCCATCCCATACCTATCTTTAATAGGCGTGTACCCAGGATGTCTTGAGAAGTGTAGCAGAAGTGTAGTACACTACTGTTGTATCAAATCTCACCTATGTGCATCTCTGTCTGTGGTTTTCCTTGCCTCGAGAAGCCAACCGACAGCTGGCCACCTCCAGGTGGATCACGGGAGCCAACAAGCACAAGAACTCTGGAGAGGTGACCGTCAGTGGGGCATCTTATCCTCTCTTTATTGCAGGGGTCATGGTGTATTTATAGGGTGCAGGCAGGGAAGGGTTACTGGTACCTAGGGATGGGATCCATTGGTTGAGACAAGGACACTGGAATAGCATTATCTGCATGTAGAGTTCAAGTCCTAAGTGTCAAGGTCCTTTGAGGGCACCTTATCAGTAAATGGACTCATCCCTATGCTTCCAGCTATAGCACAGATAAGCACCAACCAAGCCACATTCCTTTGCTAATGACCTTCTGTGAAGCAGGCAGTATTTAATATTTAGCTGGGTTCTGGCCAGGGCTAAGTGAGGAGCAACCAAACTCTTACAGCTCTTAGGATGAGAAAATCTAGGGTTCTAGGCCTGCTTTGACTTACCCTTAGCTCTAGGATAGCCCCACACAGTACCATACAACCTTTCTTAAATTGTTAGGAAGTTCAAGAAGCTTTCCTAGTACTGCGCTAAATTTGTTTAACTAAAATTTCAACTGTCTTCTACCAGTTTTCTTCTTGGGCTGTTAGTAGGTTCAGGGTGGGTGCAGAAAATTCTGAATACTTATCTCTAGCAAACAATCCCATTGTTCAGGGCAGTATGTGCAGCTTCTCTTTTTTTATTTTTAAGGACATTTTTTATTTGATATGTATGAGTATTCTGTATGTATGTAAGTACACCACCTGTGTGCAGCCCATGGAGTCCATAATAAGGTACCTTGTAACTTGAGTTATAGTCAGTTTTCAGCTGCTGTGTGGATGCTGAGAATGGAATCGGAGAACTTTTCAAGAGCAGCAAATGCTCTTAACTAAACCATTTCTCCAACTCCAGTGTTCTGCTGCTTTTTTTGGGGGGAGGGGATCAGATAATAAAAAGAAGATAATTTCACCGTGAAAATAATTAGCCATCATCAAGATTGTGATGGACTTGACCAAGGGTTTTCATCGTAGATACAGAAGAAGTCTTTGGAGGTCTTTCATGACCAGAGTGGCCTGATGCAAAGGTCTAATGTGGAGTCTAGGTCTGAGAAAGTTGTCAAAGGACAGAAGATATCTCTGCTTTTTACCTTAAATTGTTTGGTTTTTACCTCAAATAGGACTGATTTGTTCCTCTTCTTTCTTCTCTCCTTCCTTCCTCCTCCCTCTTCATTTCTCTCTTTTCCCTCCCTTCACCTCTGTGTAGTAGTTCAGTGGACACTAGGATTGCAGTGTACCTTGTACATCTGTTCCTTTAATGTGTACCTTAACACACAAGCATATTAAAAATTGGTGATATGAGCTCAATCCAAATGAATGTATATAGACTTTTGGAAATAGTAACCTCCCTCAAACCATCTAATCTTTTTCTAGACCTTAGAACACGAAGGCCGTTACTATGAATGTGATGTCCTCCCTTTCATGGAAATTGGGTCAGTGGCTCATAAATATTACCTTCTAAATATCCGGCTACCTGTGAATGAGAAGAAGAAAATCAATGTTGGCATTGGGGAAATAAAGGACATTCGGTTGGTGGTAAGTGAATTTAACAACCAACAGACTTTAAATCAACAACAGACCTTAAATCAGGGGTCAAATATACAGTAGTCTTATATGTGTAAAAAGAGTCCTATTTTAGTTCTTCCATCTCTATGAACTCATAGGGCCCTGGGAGCATGTGTCCCTTTCCCTTCTCTCCTTCTCCCTCTCCCTCTCCCTCTCCCTCTCCCTCTCCCTCTCCCTCTCCCTCTCCCTCTCCCTCTCCTCTCCCTCTCTCTCCCTCCCTTCCCTTCCCTTCCCTTCCCTTCCCTTCCCTTCCCTTCCCTTCCCTTCCCTTCCCTTCCCTTCCCTTCCCTTCCCTTCCCTTCCCTTTCCTTCTTTCCTTCCTCCCTCCCTCCCTTCCTTCCTTCCTTCCTTCCCCTCCCCTCCCCTCCCCTCCCCTCCCCTCCCCTCCTCTCCTCTCCCCTTCCCTTACTTTCCTTCCAACTTTGTACTATTTAAAAAAAAAAAACTTTCAAGACCAATTTTTGCTGCCCAAAATATTATTGAGTTTTTGCAATTATTGAGTTGCACTTTTACATAAAACTTACCCTTCCTTTCCCAACAGCTAGGTTGCCAATTGCTCTGTGGCTATGAGTGGGGTTGTGTGCCCAACTCTCTTCTCTATGCTGAGATTTGGTCTGACTCAGGCTTATACAGGTTTTGTGTATGTTCTGATAACTGCTATGAGTTCATATGTATAGCTGCCTTGCTGTGTCCAAATGATGCTTCCTTGTGGTCATCTACCTCTTCTGGCTCTTTTAGCCTCCTCTTCTGAAATAATCTCTGAAACTTGGGAGGATGAGTATGGTACATGTTCCCTTAGGGCTGCACATTCAGCCTCTTATTCTCTGCACCTTGGCTAACTGTGGGTCTCTGCACTTAGTATTCTAAGTTATTTTTTTTAAAGATCACCCAAAGGCCATATTTTTAAATTTATAATTCAACCTCTACATACAGTGAACATGGAAAAATCTAGCTGGATTTCAATTTGAAGCTTTATCTCTACTAGCTAGCATTTATAGTGTTAGAAGTTGCTATACACACTGCTGGAAGATAAAAGTAATCAGTCTAAGCTAGCAAGCTACAATAATGACCTTCCTGTAAGATATGCCCACTAGTTGAATAGTGGCACAAATACTATGTAAATAACTAGCTACTTTTTGATTAGATTTAATGCCTGCCCCTGAGATGGAACCCATATTTGACAATGTTAATGAGAAAAGAACCTGAGACTAGATAAGTCATGGCCCTAGGGGAAACCTACTATTTTTATTCTGCTAAATGAACATACCAATAAAAAGGCTCCTAATGTGAGACACTGTTAGATATTTTTATACCCATAGATGAGTGCATCACTCAACCCTTATCAGAGAAACTTCTTCTTGCAGTAGATGGTAATTAACATAGGGCCCCACAACTGGACAACATTAAGAGAATGAGAGACTTTGTAATGTTCAGCTCTAAATGGGATGTCTTTATCACATTCCTCCTCTCAAGGATTTATAGGAGAGGGGGTGGAAAATTTTAAGAGCCATAGGTGGTATATAACTTCAAGGAAACAAAATTTTATAGACAACATGGCACATGCACACATAAGAACTATATAAGCTTAAGCCCTACAAAATCCCTTTCTCCACCCTGAACTCCCCCCAGATCCTCCCTTATATATTATTATATTATATATAGGGATATATTAAAATCCCAGCACCAGGGAAGGGAAGTGAGCCACAAAGTCCCATTCCTAGCCAAGAAGCTATTCATAATTTACAGTTGCTAGGATAGGGGAAAAAATCAGTTTTACCGATGAAGTGATACAATATATATTAACTACATTCCAGGGAAGGCCCCATGCTCAGGAGTAGTTGCCACCACAGATTGGACTCCATGATTTGTTTTGTTTTATTTTTGGTTTTGCCTTTTTTTTTTGTTTGTTTATTTGTTTTTCTTGTGGGATTATTTTTTTAAATAAGAGAAAAAGAACATGAAGTTACACATAAGTACAGAGGTAAGGGAGGATCTGGGAGGAGTTCTGGGTAGAGAAAGGATATGATCAAAACATGTTGTATGAAATTCTCAAAGAATAAATAAAAACATAAAAGATAAGTCATATGGAAAAATGAAAACAAAAGAAAAGGTGTTTTACTTTGTTTACAGGTGAGCGTAACTCTAGTTGGCTGCTGCTTTTCTTGCTCATGGCCATATCATATTATAGACAACCATGTCAACATGCCAGGGTCCTGGCATCTACAACCTCAAGCTGAAGCTCAGTGCCTTAGCCTCTCTCTGTGGATATGGTCATCTCTGTGATGCTTTAAGTGGTCTTAAGATCACATTGTAGTTTTTTATAAGATCACAGTATGATCACAATTGCATAACAAACAAGAGTAAAAAAATAACATATTATACCATGAAAGGCACAAATATTAGTGATAACAGTGGTAATTTAAGTTCTTTCCATGCTATTTGTTTAATGAAAGGTATGGAACACAGCATAAGGAGGCCACATTTTAAATCTAAACTCATTCACACACATGTACACACACACACACACACACACACACACACACAAAACTTAGAAAGAAAAATTTTTTGTAATGATTTGTGCTTCTTGCTTTTTTCTCATTTAATGACATGTTATGAACATAATTTAAATATACTTTCATATACTGCTTACTGAACATATGTGTTATATCTAGTGTTTGAATGAAGACCTCACAGAAAAATCTTTGATTATATTCTTAATTAATCCCTTGGCATAGTATACCCATTTTTATGATCTTCAGTATATTTCTATGATATTTGAGGAGAGGTCAGAGGGTATATGAGGGCAGTACTTTCTGTGACTATGAACACTTTTGGGTAGATAAACTGTTTGAACACCTGCATTAAGTTGTAAAAAAAAAATAATACTAATATATAGTCATCTTTAAAATTGTAATTGGTGGCTGTCTAGGGAATCCACCAAAATGGAGGCTTCACCAAGGTATGGTTTGCTATGAAGACCTTTCTTACACCCAGCATCTTCATCATTATGGTGTGGTATTGGAGGAGGATCACCATGATGTCCCGACCCCCAGTGCTTCTGGAAAAGTAAGAACTAATTCAGATCATGCTTAGGATATGCTAGTTTCTCATAATCTGCATAGCTTCCATTTTGTGTGCCTAGTTCAAACAACCATTGTATCACTTCAGCTGGTGAATTGTTAGGAGTCATCATGAACTCTGTCTCCTTCAGATTTCACGTGCAAATTATTCGTAAATCTTCAGAATGTTCTTTCCACACTACTGTTTTTGCTGTTAACCCCCATGGTCAGATCTTTCCCTGTTAATGGATATACTGTTCTACTCCCAACTGAATTTAGATCTTCCTATGCAGAGAATGGTACAGTTGTGGAACTGTCTCTGCCCAAACCTGAGATATACCTTCCCCTAGCCACCTGTCTTATGTCATCAGCAAGGGACCCATTGAGTGGTGTCGTGCACATTTCTATCAGGTGCTCCTGTGGTATTGTCTCTTTCACATTAGCAACTTCTCCTTTTTGCTGTCTTATTCTATTAATATTATATATGCATGTGCTGTACTATGAGAAAATTTTCCCTTTCCACTTCCTTCTGAAATCATCGCACCATTCTTCTTTCTTCAATAATCCTCAAAAATCTTGCCCACATATCTACTCCAATTCTCTCTTGATCCCATTTTAACATTCATTGATCATCACTGTGACATTTCACAGAATCATGATTCACCTCCACAGTCCAAATGTAATAGTTGGCTTCTAGTCTTTACCTTCTTTGGCCCATGGGCAGCATTCTACATAGCTGATCATCTACTTTCCTTCACATAGCTTTTTTTGTTTTTTTGATTGTAAGTCTCCTTGGACTTCCTTTCTTTATTAGCTCTCCTTATTCCTAGGTGATCTTTGAAAATTAAAAAAATTGTACTGTGTAATGATTCTTGTTTTACATATTTAGTCTTAGCCTCTCCCAACTCTAGATACAAAAATCTCAGCTATTCACTTAATACTTCCTGCATTTAAATAAATGTAACATATATAAAGAACGTTTGACTTCTTTCTGCTGCCACCTAGGCCTCCTAGTCAAGGGCAACTCCTCTCTATTACTTGCTGAACTGTAAGTAAGGGACCTACTTTGTATTCTCCTTGTTCCTCACACTCTCTCCAATCCCCAGGAAGTCTTACTGTCTTACTGTTACCACCCTGATCTGATCACCCATATCATTGAGCAGTTTGGTTATTAGACGTGACCTCCCAACTGTTCCTGTTCTTGTAACATTTTCTTTACTACAGTCTATTCACCAAAAGCCACTGTGTTTCCCTTAAGTGTCAACAGATCACTCCATTCCTGTGTTGAAAATGCTCTGCTAGCTTTGCTTTGTTCTATAAACACTTTTCCTGTTTTCTGTAGCACCTGTGTTAGTGCTAAAATGCCTTGAATTCCAGGCTTTCACCCCTGGGCCTTTGAATTTGTTGTTCTTATTATCTGAAATAGTATTTCCCAGGTATCTTAATTAAAGATAAATCTCATTTACTGCTTTCCTTTAAATGCTGTCTTGATGTGTCTCATTGTAGTGTTGTTTCTCCCTATTTACCCTATGGAAAATCACTCTCCATTCTCTTTCTATCTTATCTTTCTTTGTAACTTTAAAGATTATATTTGTTGAATGAATAGTATAATTCTATTATTTAAACTTCTTGTTAGATTGTTAGTCTCTCTTAATAAAAACTATTCATAAACTTATGCCTCTTTTATTTTTCTGTTCTCATCTCCTATTATTTCCTAAAATGTTCTTGCTACATGTAGATCTGTAAATATTTCTATCTCTTCCAAGCCTCTCTGCCTCCATTTAGACTCTGCTCTTTGCCTCCTTTACCTTCATTTTCCCCACTCTTTGTACACTTAGTTTCTGTCTCTGTAAGAGGCATTCCTGGCAGTGTTCTGTGCCTCTAAACCAGTGTTTCCCAACTTGTGGGTCATGACCCTTTTGGGAGTCAAATGACCCTTTCACAGTGATAACTCAAGACCATCTGCATATCAGATATTTACATTACAATTTATAACAGTAGCAAAATTACAGTTATGAAGTAGTAACAAAAATAACTTATGGTTGGGGTCCTCACAAAAAGAGGAACTGTATTAAAGGTACAGTATTAGGAAGGTTGAGAACCACTGAAACCGTGATGATGTTGCTTTCCAAGTTATTTCAATTCCTCTTTGTCTGGCTTTCTCACTAAATGCATTTCCCTGGGTGAAAACATTGCTCCTTCTCATATATGTATCTAAAGCTTTAACATTATTCTTGTTACATGGTTTATGCCTTATAAGCATATGCATCTTGTGGATATGAAAATATAAATAAATCCAAATGATATTTTAATAGAGAGGGGAAAATTAATAGCGTGGTAGAGGAAGAGTGAAACAAGTAGCCAACTGAATTTATGTGTTTTGTGTAATTTATTATTGAAACAAATAGACTTACATAATTGACAGTCGATCATAGTAATGATTAATGATGCATATCCTTAATGATTGGGTCAGTAAGAATATGAAGAGGTAAGAGAGGTAGTTATACTCAAGTATATATGTTTAAGAAGGCAATAGGGTTAAAGCGTGTTTCTCTCAGACGGCTAAATTTAGTTATACAGGAGTTAGTGTGAAAAACAGAACATTTTGCATCCCATAGTAAAAATTTATAATGAATGCTAAGAAACTGATCAAATAGCTAAAGTCTGAGTAAACAACATCCCAGTTCTTAAAATTGGCTACAGATTTTTAAAGTCTTCCCTCCGGAGTAACTTGGTTCTTCTGGGTATTTTTTCCTTATCAGAGTCATCTTTGCCCTTGGGATTTCTATGACCTTTATCAATATCCCTGTGGAATGGTTTTCTATTGGGTTTGACTGGACCTGGATGCTGTTATTTGGTGACATCCGACAGGGCATCTTCTATGCAATGCTTCTTTCCTTCTGGATCATCTTCTGTGGCGAACACATGATGGTGAGAAATCCTGGGGAGTGAACATCTGTCTATCCATAGCTGCTCTGAGAAAGTTGCTCAGCTGAACCACACATGCTTCTGCCTCTCTTCAGCTGTGGGGAGGTAAAAGAAATGAGAGGTCAAAAGTCAACTTCTATCACTGCAGGTTCAGAATCCTTTTTTAATAGTAACTTGCTGAGTGTTTTGAGGGAAGTGCCCTAATCTCAGCCCCTTTGTTTGTGAAATGTGTGGAAATGTTTAATGTATAGGGGGTTCTGTTTCATTTTAGGTAATGTAATGGAAGAGAAACATATGAAGTCTGATCATTATTTTTATATCTTGCTGTTTGACTTCACTTCTGCTTGCATTTGCCTTAAGTCTAGGTTAGCCACCAGGAAATGTGGACTTGACTTTTTCCAGCTAGCAGCTTGACCAAATAACCTAGTGATCCCTATTATTCAAGAGAACTGACCTCTTTGCTTGACATCAAATTCTATTTTAAGAGAGGCCAACTTAGGATATTAAAAATAAGAATGATCTCATCCTTATGTTGTGGCTAAGATGCAATCATGTCAGCAAAACTTTGTTTTCAAGTTAGGCTTCAAAGAAGGAGATTTAAATATTTTATTTAAATTACATTTTCTCTCTTTCTTCTTCCTTCCTTTCTTCCTTCCTTCCTTCCTTCCTTCCTTCCTTCCTTCCTTCCTTCCTTTCTTTCTTTCTTTCTTTCTTTCTTTCTTTCTTTCTTTCTTTCTTTCTTTCTTCTTTTGTGTTTCTTATAAGTCAGGGGTCAGTTTGCTGGAGTTTTCTCCTTCCACTATATGGGTCCCAGGGATTGAATTCATGTTGTCAGGCTTGGTTTGCAATTGCTGTGATCTACCAAGCTATCATGCTGGTTCAGGGGCTATTTTTAAGTTCCATTATGATTTAATCATAAAACCAAATCTCGGAAGCCAGTTCCCTGTGCAGGAGAGCAGTGTAAGAAGAGGAAAATTTACCCAGTCAAGTTCCTTCCACACTAGGGGCTCTTGCAACATGAAGGCTCCTCCAGCAGAGATGCCCTGGGAATGAGATATGCACAGCAGGGATCTAACCAGAGTGATTGTCCATAATAATATGGTATAGGCCACCACCCCTGCCTGGAAGCTGAGATATGTCCTATATATATATCTCCACTTTAAAGTTTCAGGCCAACCTGGACTATATCTCAAAATACTGTCTGGAAGGCAGGTGGTAGAGGTGATGATTCCTAGTGATAATGATGACAAGGAGAGAAATCTGACATAATGAAGTACCTTAATGTTTTTATTCCCTGGTGATCATTTTATATTTATGAACAGAAGTTATTAGTTACATAAGAATTTATTTGTGGGCCAAAAATTTCCGTAAGACCATTCTCACATGCAGTGTTCATTCTTATTGCTGTCACAGCCCCAGTGAATGGGCTTTGTGATGAATGTTCTCACTCAGCTGACATGAACACTGAGAGTTTTGTCTCTTTTGTTTTTAATATTGTGATCTATCCAATACACAATAGGTGATTAGCTGAATCATCCATGGAAGAGCTTTGCTCTCCTCCTTCTTTAATTTGGTTTTTCTTAGGATCAACATGAGCGGAACCATATTGGAGGGTATTGGAAACAAGTTGGACCAATTGCTGTTGGCTCTTTCTGCCTCTTCATATTTGACATGTGTGAGAGGTGAGCAGGTATCAAAGGCACTCCAAGATGAAGTGTCCCTTTCTGTGTCTGCTTCTATCATTCTAGGAGGAGTTTTAAAATTAAGAATGGTGGTTGGGGATGCATGGGATGAAATATTGGAGAAGTCATATCCTCAGATGAAGTCTAGGACTAAGTCAAAGTGATTGGACTCATCACACTCTAAAGCTCTATATTCTCTTATAATCTCTGAAGTTTATTTTCTAAATATAGTACACCTACATCCCTATTCTACTTCCCATCCGCCCCCCGTTGTTTTAATGCTAAAGGAAACTCTGCTCTGCTTTTGTGTTTTGTCTTCCACCTTGTTTGTTTTTGTTTTTATAGAGGAGTGCAACTTACAAATCCTTTCTACAGTATCTGGACTACAGATGTTGGAACAGAACTGGCTGTATCCTTCCTTGATAGATTTAAGGTTTCATTTTTCTCTCCTTACTTGCCTGGTCCTCATGATCATTTTCTGTGACTCAGCTGGCATTCTATATGAGCTCAGCCAAGCCTTTGAATCTCAGACCAGTAGCAACTACACAATTAGCGATAAATAATGAGAAGAATTCCTATGTGCTTTCGGGGTGTGAAAACAGCCAAAGTGGAAGTTTAAACCCTCTCCCTGTGGCAAGGGTTTTAGATTCATTCAAAGTTTCTGGTCTTAAGTATATCCTAAGTCATCTATTCTATAAAGTGCAGCAGCTTCTTCTTCAACTATGGAAGTAACTTCTGGCTTCTGTAGGAAAACTAGAACAGAGGTCATCTGTGTAAGAAGCTTCTGCAGTAGAACGCTTGGGACAAAAATCACCAGTGTTCAAGGCTTCTGTGGAAAAGCTGAGGTTGAGGTTAAGTGTATGCATGGCTTCCATGGAAAAGCCAGGCTTGTGTGTGAATCTTTGACAGTGACTTCACCGGATAACCACCTTTGGTTCTTAAGGCTCAGTGGGAATGAAATGAGGATAATTAATGTTTGAGCAATGCTGAGGCTTCTAGTTGGTTCAAATAATTACCATCTGTATTACTTCAGTAAAGAAAAATGAGTCTTAATGTATCTCTTTAAGGATGCTGAATTTTAAATCTAATATTCTGATCACTATGTTTAGTATTCCAAGAGAAAAAAGCCTCTTCTCTAGAGTGAGGGGGCAGATTGGCATTGTACTCTTTCTTAACAACTAATGCCTTGACATGCACCCCCAAATATACTTTGTCTAGTGGTTATGATATTTATATCAATTTCTTAGTATCACAGAATTTTGTGAACAAACAAAATACATAGTGTCAGTACCTTTAAGATGAAAGAGTTGAACTTCTTCCACAATGTGGTGTCTAGTTCATTTTATATGAGAATGAAGGGCAAGGGAAGAAAATAAAATTTCAAATCCTGCCCCAAATAACCATCTTCTCTTTATTTCGTGGCACTGTTGGTCATAGGAAAATAAGAAAAATTGCATTAAATATATTACTTAATGAAAGATGGATGTGGAATTCACATTTGTCAAAATATTGAAAAAATATAGGCAATTTGTGATACAGTTGTTAGAAAGCTGTAGTCAGGTTGTCTGCTATTCCAGACAATTCATACTGCCCTGTATTTTGCTTGTTCACACTAGAGTTTGAGCTCTAATGGCAGGTCAGTTTACTATCTAGATCTGTAGTCTCTCCCTTCACTCTATGTCCTTCTGCCCCTTGCCAGGCCCCTTGCATCTGCTGCTGAACCTGCTCCATTTATACCTTCCCCAGGGCATCTCAGTCTTGTCCTTAGAAAAGTCCAAGCACAACCCATTGTTTTCCAAACATGTCTAGACTTGTTTCCTGTTTCTAGGAATCTGACTAGGCATATGTAAGGTGTGACTCTGGCATCTTTATTTGAACTCTTTCAGTGATTTAACAACATGTTCCCATTTATTAAGGAGTATTCACTATACTAGTTCTTTCTAATATATGACACATTTGAATCTCCTCAAAACATGTTTAAAAGACAGATTCTAATTCACTAGCTCTATGAGGAATTTAACTACATTTGTAAAAATATACTGCAGTTTTTTTTTTCTTTCTCTTCACCTAGAAAACAATTTTCATATTCCATTCTTTGAAACTGTTGTGTCAGAAAATCCCAATCAGTGTCATCAAAATACCAGGTCATAGGTAGTGCCCTCCTCAAAACCTCTTGAACATTCGGAAACAAAGTTTAGTGTCACCAACAGAGCTAGGTATACTGTTCTCCCTTAGCACATATCCTTGGTGAACTTGCCCTTTCCTTCATTGTATGCTTGCAGATGGCTTTCATCATTGTGGCAGGGATATGCCTCTGCCTCTACTTCCTGTTTCTGTGCTTCATGGTATTTCAGGTATTTCGAAATATCAGTGGGAAGCAATCTAGTCTCCCAGCTATGAGCAAAGTCCGGAGGCTGCACTACGAGGTAAGTGGCTATCTTGGCTCATTTCTATAGCTGATGCTCATGATCTCTATCTGGGTGTGTAAACATACAGCTCTAGAAGTAGAAAGTTTTAGTTTCAAATACATATTAAGGGTCCATCCAAGTGATACAGCCAGTAAAAATATTTGCCACTCAATCCTGACAACCTGAGTATATTCTCTGGAACTCACAGTAGGAGAAAACTGACTCTTGAAAGTTGTTCTCTGATCTCTACAAACTCATTGTGGTATGTGTGTGTGTCTAAATTCTCATTCCTTCCTCCCTCTCTTCCTCTCCCTCTACATACATACATACATACACACACACACACACACACACGAAATAAATAAAAAATAAAATAAGTAGAAATTAATGACTTTTCACTTCCTGGGGCAAATAACAATACACCCAAACAACTATCTATTTCTTGGGGTTTTCTGAGTTATAAATGTGTTCTTGTAGCAGTAATACAGAAATCTGTCCATGGGTTCTTTAGGAACAACTTTTGATGTATTCTAGGTGCTTACTGGGTGGGATAATGAGCTATGTAAAATTGGAGCTTGGGTTGAGGTGTGGCTTTTCTCCTAGCTCTTGAAGATTTCACCCCGAGGATCTGCTTTCCACACTTTTTTAAAAAATCAGTAGCTAATTATTATTATTATTATCATTTGTGTATGTATATGATGTATGTGTATAACTGTGTAGATTCAGCTTTCAACTTTGGTTTTAACATGGATTCAAGGGATTAAACTCAGGTTGCTAAGTATGTGTGGCAAATAGTAGAGTTCAATAATCTACACATAGATTATATTCCTTTTTCAAGAGAAATACATAGCCTCTTCCAATCTCTAATGCAGTTCACACATTGATTAGGTTCATTGCTTAAATGACTTGCTATGTGAAAAAAAGAGAAACGACAGAATCATTGGTTTTGCACAGCTAATATGTAGAGAAGACACCCTAATCAGTAGACATCTTTCTTCTTTTTCAGACTTGTTTGTTTCCAGAACTGGAGTGACAAATGAAAAAAATTCAACCAAATTGATTACACGTTGATTAGTATGAATGCCCCCCCCCAAACTGGAGAATAATTTTATTACAATTGTACAAAAGTTGCATTTGGTAACTTTGAACTCATGTGGAAAATTCTAACCTGTTTATCAGGGAAATTGGCAGTCTCATGACATGTTGTGAATATAATTTCCTATGCCCCAGCATCACTGTTTAGTGAGATATAAGAACATAGATAATATTTGCAGAAGAATTTCACCTCTGTAGGAAGGATATTAACATGTGAAATTATTTTACTGTCATTCTTAGGGATTTGGTTTTGCAGATTTATATAAATATGTACACATATGTGGAGAGAGAAAGAGAGGTGGGGAGGGAGAGAGAGAATGAGAATATATTAAACCACTCTTCCTGTTTTTCCTAATAGGGTCTGATTTTTAGGTTCAAGTTCCTCATGCTTATCACCTTGGCCTGTGCTGCTATGACAGTTATCTTCTTCATCTTAAGTCAGGTGAGTAGATCCTAAGCCTTCTTAGGAGACTGCCCCTGGAGAGGTTCCCACATACAGCACAGATTTTGCACAGTTGCTGAAAACAAAAGCAGAGAGGCTTATTTTGTTTAGCTAAATAAGCCTTGTTTGTTTAGACCACTCCAGCATTCCACAGCCTGGTGACATAGACTGACTTTTCCCTTCCAGTTCTATCAGGTAAATAAGCTGTGTGGTGGTGTCACACACCTTTAATCCTAGCACTTGGGAGGCAGAGGCAGGCAGATCTTTGTGTGTCGAGGTGAGCCTGGTCTACAGAGTGAGTTCTAGGACAGCCAGAGGTACAACAGAGAAACCCTGTCTTGAAAAAGAAAAAAAACAAACAAAAAACAAAAAACTAAAAAAAAAAACAAAAAAAAAAAAACCTAAACTAAAAGTCTGTAGCCATATTGAAGGAATATTTCACTTAAGAGAGTAAAAGTGGTAGTAAATTACATTGCCACCTACACATGAACATAATTCAAAAGTCCTGTTGATAGAAACTTATCTTTATACTGACTATTTCTAAAACTAAAAGTTTTATTGTACTTTAAAATCTTAATAATGATGATTATAATTTTTAAATATTGATAACTTTGCAAAGTGAAAAAGTCTGTTTAAAATCTGATGTATTATGTGCATATTAATTATTTGGGCTTCACCCAATTCTTCTGAGATAAGTAGAGTAGGAACTGTTAGCCATGTCTGTGAAAATATTAATTCCCATGGCTTCTGGGTTGTTTCTATATACTCTGTTTTTCAGAAATGTAGTAATTTAGTGAGTTATTTAATGTATGTAGAGGTAATAATTGCTAGGTATTTAGTAGAATCCCTGGCATGTCATATACATTAGTAACATAAAACACAAGTTGGAAATTAGAACTTAATCATTCTGTATTTTTTTGCTGGTGTTCTTATATTTGGATAACAGAGAGCAGCATTCTGTTAGAGCCTTGGGAGAAGAATATGATTCATCCTTTCTATTTCTTTTTATTTTATGAACTCTATATGGATTCCTTTGGCTATCTTGTGAAGCTATGGTTCTCTTCTCAGAATGCTTCTAAATAAGTAAAATACAATATTTTAGATTTCAAAGGGAATCATATATGCATGCATACAATTATGTATATATATTTAATTATACACATTGTAGATAACTCAGACTTACTATAAACATCTCCTCAGCACCTCATCTTCCTTGTAAAAGGAGTGTGTTTCCATCAAATAGTTTATAAAACCTTGGGAACTTCACTCCAAATACAGTAAATATGTTGTCACTTCTGAATGAATTCATGAAAAAATGTATTATATTGTGTGTGTGTGTGTGTGTGTGTGTGTATACCACAGGAATTAATTTCCTCCTTCCACCATGTGGATCCAAGGGATAAAACTCGTATCATCATTCTCAGTGAAAAACATCTCTCTGGTTCCTGAATGCATCTTTAATTCAATCAGTTAAAGCTCAAACACCTATATTCAAGCAAAAGATTAAGGTTGGGGTTGTGCTTGACTCTACCTTTGGGTAATTTCCTCTTTGACCTCTATGCTTACTGCTTCCTCCAATTCCTAAGCAATATACTATTTTTACACAGCCTACTGAGTTCCCTGGCATAGACAACAGGAAACCCTCATTAAGAAGTGGAGTCTCTAGTAAGATGGAACATGTTTTCAGGATCGTGAATAAGAAGGCATCCATTTCTGATGCCTGCCTCTGCCCTTTTACAAAGCTGTGGTCCTCCCATACCCACTTTGGGGCAACAGTCAGCTCCATTGACTTAATTCTGCAGAGCTCCTTTCACCTGAATTCTATATGAATTAATCCTTAAAGTATCTGTGCCTTTCCAGAATTTTATCTTGAACATGTTTAACTGCTGCACTTTTTAAAGTGATGGAAGCTGTCTTACAACAGAATTTACAGCTTTTCTTTGGAGAGAAAGATTAATTTACCATTGCCCCAGTATTGGGCTCCAGCCTGCTTTTTATATTAGCTATGATAGTCAGACAAGGATGGATTTTAACACTAAGGAGGTATGATGTCTTTGAATTCCATTAACACCACACATTTATCCTGCTGCTTTTTTTTATTCGTCTTTTAAAAGATTTATTTATAGATGTCTAAGACATTTTCCTGCATTACTCTCTGTGACCTAGGTACTGTTAATATAGTCATCAGAGGATTCATTTTCTAATATCATTTTGAAATGTCAGAGCAACGAGCTTATCTGAAAGAAAATTCATTGGTAACTTTCTGAAATGAATCTCAGCTGTAGGTAAAAAGGATATTTGTTATTTATTTACTTTTTTTTTAACACTCCCATTATATTTGTTGGGAGACCTTCCATTTAAGCCCCACGAAATATATGTGGGGAATCTTGCCAGGATACTGAAGCTCTGAGGCCAGGAATGAAAGGATCATAGGAAGCCGTTAGAATGTGGTGAGCTCGAGGCTTTGTAGCTGGGACTGAAGTTCAGTATTTAATGCCTGCTATTTTAATGGTTTGAGTCATAGCAATGAAGAAATGCAATACCAGAGTTTGTTCTTTCAACCCCCTTCCTTCTAGAAGAGAGAGGTGTTCAGTTTAGAGGTGATATCATCAAGGAACATAATTATAGTGCAGGGAAGAAATTTATTGACCTTTACTGAAGGGACCCCCAGGGACCTGATATTTAGTCAAGATACATGTAGTAAACTTCCAAAAAGCCTGTTCCCTAGTTCTTTTTGTTTCGGTGCGTGATCACTTCATTCTGTGGCTTACACAGATGTAAGGAAGTGCTTCCTATAAGAAAACCTGTGTTGGGAGTTTGGAAGTCTCGTTAAGTGGAATACTGGTTGTCAAAACTACGAGGTATAAAGAGATTTATTTGGCTTCACTTGACTACAGGAGTATAAATGGTCCCTACACAGAAGGGATCTGTTGAAGTGTAAAGGAAAGTGACATGATTTTTTTTTTTTTTTGTTGGTAATAGAGTTGTGGATATTTGAGTTTTTTCTTTGAAAATTAAAATAGAAAATTGCTAACCCTCTAACTTGGTATTATAAGAATTTGTCTGTGTAAGGCCTGCTCTGTTGTGATTACTTATTGTGGTTCATGTCATTAGGAATATTCTCAGAGTTCAGGATGTTTAAGACATGAGTACATGAGAAGACTGAAGAGAAAATAAAATTCAGTTTCTAAATCCCTGGGTCACAATATCTACATAATTAATTTTTTTAGTTTACCTCTTTCACCAGAAAATAAGATATCAGATCAGTGAAGGGTACTTAAGTAAGTGTATTTATTCTAAACAATGTATGTAGAAGAACAAATAGAAGAGGGCACAGATCTGTTGTTTTTCTTATATAGGCTCAGGTCTTATTTATTCTTTATATATATATATATATATATATATATATATATATATATATATATATATATATATAGAGAGAGAGAGAGAGAGAGAGAGAGAGAGAGAGAGCATGTTCAGTTTCTGCCCCCCTCCTGGTTTGAATGTATAGACTTGTGTGTGTGTGTGTGTGTGTGTGTGTGTGTGTGTGTGTGTATGCATATATATATACACACACACACATATATATGTCAATAAGCAATGAATTGAGCTTCCACAGTAGTTGTCTTTTCTTCTAATTTCAGAAACCAAACCTGCTTAAGACAATATTCTGCCTCTTGTGTTGTACAGTCGCTAAGAAAAAATTCTGTAGTTGGACCCATGACTATGACTTTCTAGTTGAGCAATCTTGGGCAAGATACTATACCTTTGTACAATGCAGTTTACCCATGTATTGAATGGAAATATTGTCACATGTCTTAGTTAATTTTCTTTAAATGTGTTAAGAAAGCATGATTAAGGCAACTTGATCAATTTAGTGGGTGTTTCATAGGGTGAGTCCATAATCATCATGTCAGGAACCATGGCAGCAAGCAGGAAGGCATGGAACTGGAGCAGTAGTTGAGAGCTTAAACCATGATCCACAAGCATGAGGAAGAGAGATAGGTAATTGGGCATAGTGTGGGCTTTTTCCCAGTGACATGCCTCCCAACAAACCCATACCTCTTAATCCTTCCAAAAAAGTTCTACCAATTGGCGACCAGGCATTCAACTATATGAGCCTATGGAGACCATTCTCATTCAAAATACTACACCTACCATAGAATAGTATAGATATCAAATGATAGCTTTCATATAAAGTGCTTATCATAGTGCTAAAACATCATGAACATCGAATGAATTTATGGTTCACCTTGCTACTGTTACAAAAGAATCTTAACTATGATAATATGTTAAGCACTTGTTCTTAGTGGTAATAAAGTGAGCCAATAGATCACAAGATGGAATGAATACTATTACATATTGACTTTTCTTCTCATTTTTACATAAAAATATTGTGATTTATTATGGACTGTAATATTTTCTTTACTTTTCAGTAAAGATAATTTCTACCTTCCTTGATCCTTTTCTATCTCTTCCCCTCTCTTTGTTCTTTCCCCCGTCAGCACTGCTTCTTTCATGTTCATTGAATAGTACTGTCCTTCATAAGATCCCCTACAACTGCTGGCCCAGGATCTTTATCTCCAAGGAGCATTTCTGGTGGTTTCACCAATTCCCTGAATAGTGGTATTCCTACAACCTTCAGCCTCATTAGCTAATGGTATTGCCCTCTCTGGGACTCCCTTCACCTGTATATCATCCATCTCTTATACACAAAAAAAAAAAAAAAAAAAAAAAAAAAAAGTTTCACTGAGAAACTCCATCCTTCAAAGCCCAGGATTATTATCACCTGGGCATTTTCTGTATACCCACTGAAAGGTCTTATCCCTCCCAGGTCTGAACTCTAGTAAAAAATGCTCTCTCCCACAAACAAGGATAACATATCTGACTTTCAAAGCCAAAGTATTATTTTGGAATCCAGTAGTCTGGCCACTCAGAGTATGTTATTATTCTGCAAATAAGTTTTAAGACTTAAGGTCCACCCCAGCTAATTCCTCAGATCCTATGATACTTTTTGTTTTCTTATGTTTCCACAGACATTCTTATAACATTCTTATAACATGCCTGTTTCAACAGATATCAGTTAAATACTATGAGTACACATATTTTATTAGGCCTACACATATTTTCTTAGATGTGTGAATCATGCCAATCCTAGCAAGAAGTATTTATCAAAAATATCAGTTCTGAGGAAGGAGGAAAGCTCATGAAGCCTCAATCTTAGGCAAAGAACTACAGCAACTAAGGAATGCTGAGAGCCAAAGACATAGTCTTCCCCAGGGAAGAGTATACTGGTTGGCTATCTGATGCCAAATGGTCAGACCTCAAAGCATATATATAAAAATAACATCTATTATAAAGCCAAGTGGATGTATTTATACATTTAGTCACATGTACACACACACACACACCAACATTTAAATGAAAAAGGGACTATGAATTTGAAAGAAAGCAGGGGTGAGGCAGTACATGGGACTGTTTTGAAATAGGAAAAGGGAAGGTGGAAATGATGTAAGTATATTCTAATCTCAAAAATTAAATTGTTTTAAAAATTCTAATGCAAAAATTCAGAGAAATTGAAAAAATGCCAATAATATTAAATTTCAATTAAATTAAAAACTATCAATTCAGGAATTTCATAGCTTATGTCCCCAAATGTAAACTCTTACATGCCTGTCCCCTTAGTTGAAGGCCCATTACCCTAACAGAGCAGACGAGCTGCGTTGTTCTGCCTTATTTATTATCTAATCAGCCGTTACTGTTAACTGTACTAGACCAGAGGCACAGATTTCTGGAACTGTCTTAAAGCTTCTTTCCCTTCTACCATCATAATCATTAACCATCAGTCTATTTTTCACATGGTATAATTTTTATAAAGTGGGCACAATTTGTATTTTAATGTTAGAGTGGCATTTAGAAACATTGCTAAGAAACTATAAATAGCTTGAATGTTGACATACAACCTAAAATAAATAATGGTTATGACTCCTTATTTGTCAAAACCACCACCTGGACATTTCATAAAGCAAATTATTTTCCAAACTGAGTAATAGTTTATGGTGGCGGTTTGTTTTATGAGTCACAAAAATGAAAAAATTATATACTTCCAAGGGACAAACTAACATTGGTAAGTCTAAAATTAGATTGTTTGGTTTTTCAGTCACTCCAGGTTTTTCAAAACAACACACAAAATGTCTATAGTTAACACTAGGCTTAGGGCTCTTGCGGGTCATGAGAAATACAAAAGAAGGCCTGAAGGAACACAGACCTACTTTACCATAAACAGGAGCTAAGCTCAACCTTTTTGTCAATGTCATGAATATTCAGATTCAGTTGTCTATCTTGCAATTAGAGGTAGCGCCTAGATAAAAGTTGTATAACCAAAATTCATTGAGCTGTCATAGAAACATATACCCAGTACTTTCTTTTATCCACATTTAAAATTTTCTATAGCAAGCAGAAGTATTCAACATCATTTCAGTGATCTCAGGTCTTGTACAAATTATTAGTCACTCAGTTCAACAGCTCTGTAGCAGCTTTTAGTGTAAACCATATATTTTCAAAACACTCTGAAAACAATCACCAAGTCATTATCTCAAACACATACACAATTCCTCATCTTTTGCAATGCTACAAAGCATATGGAAGTGTCATAATTTTTTTTTGAGTAGCTTACCTAGAATGTCATTTCACAAATAAATACAATTTATTGTTACTATCTGCCCCACAATTTCTAGAAATTACACATATATTCATATTTATGATTCTGAAAGTTTGTTAGGAAACTGAAATTTAGAGATTTCACTCTTTCCTTATTGAGTAAATTCACATTACATTTGCTAGACATATATCAAGCACTAAAGTTGTTGTAGCTACAGCAAGCAAGCTAGAAATGGTTTCTGCCTCAGAGAGCTTTTATTTAGATAGACCAGAAATTTTAGTTATGGATGGAGTGAAACACAATCCTTTAACTGAAGAATAATTGGACTTCAGTTTCTAGGAAAAGACATTCTTAAAGTTATACTACTGTATAGCCAAAATACGAACCATTGACTACTTTGTGCCTGATAAGAGAAAACCCTCAGGAGACCTTAATTTACATGGATTTCATTTCCATTAAAATGTGAAGTCTTATAGGGCCTTAACTTTTCCATTTGAAGAAGAGCCTTTGCTTTCATGTTGGTTTTTTCCTATATTGGTATTATGTTTCTCTGTTTCATTTGAATGCCTTCCTTTTTATCTATAGGTGACAGAAGGCCATTGGAAATGGGGTGGTGTCACGGTTCAAGTGAACAGTGCTTTCTTCACTGGCATCTATGGAATGTGGAACCTGTATGTCTTTGCTTTGATGTTCTTGTATGCACCATCCCATAAGAACTATGGGGAAGACCAGTCTAATGGTGAGTCTGTGTTTCCACTGCAAATTCATTCATGATAGAGTAGACTTTTCTGTCTGTAAGATTTAGACTGCTAAAACCCTGGGTTCATCATTTAAACTTAACTCCAGATATCTTTCTAATACTGAAAAGTATTCAGTAATTCATTAATTCAGTAATACTCAAGGTGTTCAGTAGCCATAAATCAAAAATTCACCACAGCTAGATAGTTCTTGAAACACTAATTTTTAATCTCTAAAATATATTGAGAATGTTTCACTCTATTATAAAATATGTTCCAATTACAGTTGTAAAGAATACAATTTATTTTCATCATTTTATCTTGAGCAAAATTAACTCTTGGAAAGTATGTCACATTTATTCCTCCAAACATGTAGGTCAAATCCTGAGGTACTGGTTAAAGGTACCTGGTATTTGCTTTCATGTCCTTGGTTCTCTTTATGGATTTTTGCTGTGTGTGTGTGTGTGTGTGTGTGTGTGTGTGTGTGTGTGTGTGTATGTGTTGTGCTGAGATCAACCCAGAATCTCATATATGCTAAGCAGGTATTCTCCCATTGATCTATGTTCCCATATTTTCAATAATTTTTTTTCCCAAACTAAATTTTTCTGTTTTCAGATAATTCCTGTCTTCTAGTGTTGAGAATGCCCTTTTCATTTAATCACAGAAACTCAAGACATTGATTCAAACTTTACTGTATTTACCCAGTCTTGTCATTTAAGAGCAAAGGAAACTAAGGACCAGAGAGTGTTGAGTCTCTACAATAACCATCAGAAAGGGAAGTGATTGTTATTGCCCAGTGCTATTCACGATGGCCAATAAGCAACCAATTTTATTCTTTTGTTTTACCTCCAGTTTTACTCTCCCCTGTCTGTTTCACACCTGCTTTACCTTAACTGCATCCTCATTATTAGGGTAACATAAAACATCTTTTCTGAAATTAGTACTAGTGGGCTCTAGCTGCCTAGGTGCAGAAATGAATACTCTGACATCAGAATCTGCTGAAACAATATCCTTTTTTTAGGCACAGTCTACATTATTGCCTCTTATTCTATTTTTGATTGCCCATACTAGAATACAAAAATTTATGCTAAAAGGAACATTATTTCTAAGTGCTGGTGGCAGGTTTTAGTAGTCAGGTAAGTTTGAGCCAGGTTGGTAAGCATTAATGGAGTTTTCACTGCAGGTCTTCTTAATGCCTTTAGTAAACTAAATTTTATTGGTGCTATGGATATGACTCGGTTGCTGAAGGGTTGTTACACAAGCACAAGTATCTTAGTGTGGGTCATCAACACATGTAAAACTAGGCATAGTGGTACATAACCACTATGGGTTAAGAAAGTAAGGGAGGAGAAAAGACAAGCAGATTATAGAGGCTTGTTGACCACTCAAATGAACTAAAACAGTAAGTTGCAAATTTATTGAGAAACTCTATTTTAAAAAATTAGGTAAAAAGCAGTTGAGTACAATACCTGACATCTATCTCTGGCTTCCACCCAAATGTGCACAAACATACGTGCCAATGCATCCTATACACATGTACAGACAAATATGTACACATACATACTACAATACTTTGTTTTTTTTGTTTGTTTTTTGCTCTTTTTCACACCTGATTTACTTTAACTGCAACCTCATTATTAGGGTAACCTAAGACATGTTTACTGAAATTGTTTGTCTTAGAATAACTAGGAGTAAACAAAGTTTTCCAGGTTTTAAACTGTATCCATTTTCTTAGATGTGTAACTAGACTCTTCTGCGTGGCATCATGATATCATTCAGTTGGAGAATTGTCTTTCCACATTGGGTTTTCTAATCACCGCCCTTCTTTTTTCATTCCCTTTTAACCTTTTATCTTTCAGCAGACCACATATGTTCCTTTTCCTTTTTCTGGAGTGTTTGTGTCTGTTAGTGTTTTTATTCAACTTGGGTGGAGATGTAAAGTTGCTCTGCCAATTGGGAGCCAAGGAATCACATAGCACTGACATGGGAGTCCCCAGTGGAAGTGTTTACAGCTCTGAGAGGATGGTACTCTCGCAGCCTGGATTCCAGGGACCACACAGCTCCTGAGATGGGGAAGGTATCCTCAATGGAAAAGTATCTTGTATTCTGGAGCCCAGGAACCACACAGCTCTGACAGGAAGGTGCCCTGGCAATTGGGAGCCCACGGACCACAGAGCTCTGAAGTAGGGAAGGCATTCTCAGCTGAGCTGAAATATTATAATATAACAGATCCATGCCACTCCTAGTTCTGTGTAGCAGCTCTGAAGGAAAATATCTCTCTCTGGTTTAGCTGAGGTGTTCTTCTTTGCTTCTTAGCTTCTCTTCTTCATTTCTTCACTTCCTCATTTCATGGCTGCCTCCACTCTGGGGAAACACAGAAGCCAAACATGTGCCCCCTACTAAGCAGAGAGTAGAATTCTTTATATAGTGACTTTTTATATAGCGTTTCTGGGGAATGAGGGAGTGGGGCTTTCCAAGGTGGCCTGTGATTGGAGGGATTTTTTTACCTTATTTGAATAGTCTGGGAAAGAGTTGAGGCAGCAGGCAGCTGGAATACCCAGGCTGCTGGGAACAGTCAGCTTTGCTCTACAGCAGAAGCACAGAGGACAGTGAGGCATCAGCTGAGTGGGCAGCACCAGGTGGTTATGCTGCCAAGAGCACACCCACTGAGGCTCAAACTCCAAGAGCACATCCACTGAGAGAGGAGACAGGGTAAAGGCCTACAGTTAAGCTGGCTTCACTCAGGAGGGATCCCTACCCTGAGACATACCTGCTTTCTAATGGAGGGTTTGTCCTTAACTCCAGGAAAAAGTCCCAGTGCAGGGATACTAAGCTCATTCTAGCTGGTTCCAAATCCCATCCTCTTAATTGGAATAAGTTGCTCTGCAAGATGCAAGAATCATACATTTTGCTGCACTGATTTTCACTGAGTCTTCAGCTGGGTAAACTAATAAGCTTCAGTGAACTAACAATGCTTCAGTATCCTCCCATCTCACAAGGAAATATAGGGCATGCTAAGTGCATATTGCAAATATACCTTGATAACAACTCCATTATCAGTGTTCTGATTTGTATGCTAAAAATCAGCAGATTTAAAAAAATTAATATTCTAAAAGTTCCTCCCATATTATTAGATATGTATATTTATAGCCATAGCACATTACACTTGAATTTCATACTTCACTGATGGTTTTATTGGCTTTTGGAAACCATATAATTGAAGAAGAAATGTTAGAACCTAAAGGTTAAGAGTCTAGAGACTGGTGTGTTTCTGCATGTAATGTCACTATGAGTCAATTTGGCCCATGTCTAGGATACTTAGCCTCTGCTTCTTCATTGGCAGAATGGGAATTATAAGAATATTCCCTATGTTATCATACTGGTTTGAGGATTTCTGCATCAGTGTTTGTACAGTACTTATACTTGTGTCAGAGTCAGGAGTGATAGTATAGATCTGTAATCTCTGCAGTCCAGAGTCACAGAGAGTAAGATCTTGAGTTTGAGCCCAGCCTTGACTAAATAGTTTACTGGTCAAAAAATAAAGGAAGGAAGAAAGCGGAGGGGGGGGGGGTTGTGCAGGGAGAACTGTCAGGCACAGAATAAGCACTATAAAATAGATACCTATTTTTGTTTGTTATGTTTTAGTTTTTCTACTTTTAAAAGCTAAAGTATTTTGCCTATTTCTTTACATAACCTGCAACATCATACATATTTTCTATGAGAAAGGAATCTATTAAGTAAACACTACTTCTGATGTGGTCTTTGAAATCCTGGTGAATGGCACAGACATGCTATCAGAAACTGGTTCTGACGTGATGGCTCAGCCTAGACATACACATTCATAACTCACTTTCTTTGAGAGAAGTGTGAGGCTTCTGCTTTCCCTGATCAGTTGAGTCATGGGATAGATATAACTCTAGCTCACTCATGTACACATAAGTGTGTGTGTTTGTGTGTGCTCATGCATGTATGCATAGGTCATGAATATAGAACAGGGACCATGAGTGTGGAGGGTGAAGGGTGATGTCATACATGTGACATGTGGTGAGAAAGGCAACCAACAATCATGGGAAGGATGGGAAAGTATGATGGGAAAGAATATGAAAAAGGTTTTTACTTGAAATGCCATAATGAAACACATTACTTTTTATGTTTACTTAAAAAAATTAAGAAAAATGACAGAAGTTTGTGAGTAGAAAAAATATACTCTCTGTAAAAGTAGTAATTGTCCTTGGCTTAAGGTAGCTTTGGCAACCTCTCATCAGCTTTGCTATGTATTTTTCCCCTGCTCAGAAGTATATTTAATGAAAGTACTGAAGACTAACATAATGTTTTTTTTTTGTTTAGAATGTTCTTTGTCCACGTCTTGAGAGCTGGTATTTAATGCTGTGATAGATTATGGCATATCATATGGAAAAAAGTGGATTTATACCACATAGTATCCATGAACACTTCAACCAAACAATCTGTAGTGCCTAAGTGGGATGATCTGTGAGAATCTGTGACTCTCAAGCCTGTCAATGTCCAGGACAATATCTAAGGGGCTGTTAGGTTGTTGTTAGGTCCAGGATAGTAACCAAGGCACTTTCAGAGGTTTTTTAATATTCGGGGGGGGGGGGGTAGTATCTAAGGCTCTTGTAGTATCTGTCTTGTCCCCTTCTGTCCCTAATCTTAACCCTGAGTTTATATATGCATTAAACTATGAAAACTTTTAGTTTCCAAGAATATTGTAAATGTATAGTATGTAAATAATACACATGCTTGTATGCAGACACATATTTCATTTTCTATTCTCCTGTACTGCTGTCTACAAATGTGTATGCATGTACCTCTCACAGTGAAACTGACCAATGATTCTGGGTGTTTTCTACTCTCTTCTCACTAATTTGCTAGTTCATTCATATGATTGTTCCTACCAATTAATGAAAGGACAGTTACTCCATTTTATGCAAACAGCTGTCTCTAGTAGTGAATTCAAGACCTTGTTGTGTATTGAGTCCTGAAGTGAAAGAGAAAATTTGGCCCACATTTTTGATATATTGTTTTTTAAGAAGTAAGCCCCTAATTGCTCTTGATTTATTATATACAAGAGCTTGCCCAAGTATTTGTTTAGAGTAGGCAGGTCTTATTTGCAAGAGACATAGTCATTGTATATGTTATCATCAATAAGTACTATTTGCCTACTCAGCCCTCCCAATCTCCTGTGAGGAATGCTTTACTGACTTAGTTCACTGCCTTGGCCTCAGAGTCAGATGCATCTTGCCAGGCCTCACTGCTGTGCTGTTATGTACTTGTTCTCTATGGGGTTGGGTGTGGTTCCTTTGCTTTTCTTCCCACGCTCTTTACCTATTTAGCTGGCATGGTCATGGTTAACTATACTTTAGCCTGCTCTTATTAAGATTAAATAAGATTAGTTAATAAATAGCATAAATTACAAGGTAATCTTTCATTAAATATTAATAATACCATGAATGATTATCAGCAGTGATTTAACTCATATATGATTAATGATATGTCTGAGGGCCAAAAATGATATTGAAAAAGAAAATATAACAAATTCTAAGCGAAAAGGTTTAGAGAGCCTATTAGGGCAGAACTTCGGGTTCGTCTCTTTCCTCCTTGAACAAGTATAACACCGAACATCTTGTTTCAGGTGACCTAGGTGTCCACAGTGGTGAAGAACTGCAGCTCACTACCACAATCACCCATGTGGATGGACCAACTGAGATCTACAAGTTATCTCGTAAAGAAGCACAGGAATAGGAGGCTCTGGTACCACATGGGGCACTGAGATTCCTCTTCTTCTGGATTGAGGATCCTACTCTACAGAGCTCTGTGAAAAGTGATTTCCTAGTGCTTCTTAGGTATGGTTTCTTAGACCAGTGAATGGACATTTGTCAGGTAACCTCTGTCAATGGCTTTTGTAAGACTTTTGCCACTAATATATCATGTATGATAACAAAAACTCTGATATGATACATTTTCTCACATTGTTAATTAGTGACATAGCAACATCTGTAGCAGGTGGGTTAGTAACCCTCACATGGAGGGGTATACTCTTTGGGATGGTTTGGGGTAATGGGATCTATACTGAGTAGATTATGACTTTTTTTCTGTTTTAGATTCTGTGTTATATTTAAACATATTTTGCAATCCAACATTTGCTTATGTCATAGTCTTTTCTCTCTCCTCCATGGGCACTTTTTTTCCCCTATTTATATCACCAAGTAGCCAACTGAGTTAGTATTTAAGTTGCCAGTACAAATGTATCTATTCTTTTTATGGCTTACTATAAAATAATCAAATTTCATGAAAAATTTTATCCTACCAGAGGCATTACAGCTTTGAAACCAAATCTGTGTATCTGATACTAATCTGTCTGTTGGATGTGGATTTTTAAAAATATTTGTTAAACTACCCAAGTAGTATTTCTGATATTAAATGGCCTTTGGGTCTTATAATGTTTTTTAACTTCTTGTTTAAAATGTGATTTCTTTTTATAAGATGCTTTAAACAACCCCCAAAGTATAAATCCAGTCATTGGAATGAAAGAAATGTACATATGCACCCCTTCCTGCCCCAACAATGCTCATACATGCAGATTCAAGTCTGCCTGGATCTTGGAGTGGGTCAGGTGCTGGCAGAAATATCCTGACTAATTATTATTCCTAGAGGTGAAACAGTACTTTCTGTAATAGAGAGTAAGCCTTTCTAGACCAGCAAGGAATGTTTACATATATGAGGTATCAGTTGCTGTAGACTGTCAAACCCAAATTTCATCCCCAAATCCCCTGTGACATTGTTATTTTGTTTTGCTTTTATTTGTGCATCTTTTTATGCTAGAGAATTCACATGGCATAGCATATAGAACACTGGATCCTGAATTTAGAAGACAGTTTCCTATCAAAGATCTGTTGTGCACTAGTTGTGTGAGTGACTTTGTTCGAACTATCTGACATGACTCTTCCCTCACCTACAAACTAGCATTCATAAAGTGTCATTGTGTGGAAGGTCACTGTGAAAGCATTTAATGTACATCAAAATGCTTTACATTATATATACATCTGTTGTCTAACAATTTAATAAGAGTCTCATTTTTTAGATACTGATGATTTAAATAAAGTTTGTGGTATATTCTGTTTAATTCATCTACATGGGAAACCTCACCCTATCTTTTTCTGACTTCCACTAGGATCATGAAAGAAAATATTTAACTGTCGTCTTTATGCCTTTTCTTATGTTATTGAATGTTGGATAGCTATGTGGTTCACTGTAATGATCTGCATACAACATCCACATACTGATCTTGCATCTAAGTATAATGAATCAAGTGTAACCTGTGCTTCTGTTTCTAATGAAGAAGATAAACTTCAAGGACTAGAATGATCTACCCTTCAAGATGATGCAGTGAGGTGACACTATTCTTTGGAATAAGATGAGAGCTGGAGAGAACATTAAAGAGGAAATTTTCCCAGTGAGAAATGATAGAGAAAACAGTATTTAAAAACCCATAGGAGAAATGTAATATGGTTTCATTTTGCTATAAATCCTATATGGTATATAGGTTATGATCACAGTCAGGTTCATGTTGAGTGTCTGGGATCTGGGTTCTAGGGTCAGGGTGAGAGTTGGAGCTTAGGGACTGAAGTCTCCTGTCTGGGATCTGGGGTTAGGGTCTGGGTCCTGGATCCTGGTCTGTGGTCAATGTCAGGGTCAGGGGTTAGGGGTTAGGTGATAGAGTTAGGATCAGGGAGGAATAGAGGGAAGGGATGATGGAGGTTAGGGTTAGGGTTAGGGTTAGGGTTAGGGTTAGGGTTAGGGTTAGGGTTAGGGTTAGGGTTAGGGTTAGGGTTAGGGTTAGGGTTAGGGTTAGGGTTAGGGTTAGGGTTAGGGTTAGGGTTAGGGTTAGGGTTAGGGTTAGGGTTAGGGTTAGGGTTAGGGTTAGGGTTAGGGTTAGGGTTAGGGTTAGGGTTAGGGTTAGGGTTAGGGTTAGGGTTAGGGTTAGGGTTAGGGTTAGGGTTAGGGTTAGGGTTAGGGTTAGGGTTAGGGTTAGGGTTAGGGTTAGGGTTAGGGTTAGGGTTAGGGTTAGGGTTAGGGTTAGGGTTAGGGTTAGGGTTAGGGTTAGGGTTAGGGTTAGGGTTAGGGTTAGGGTTAGGGTTAGGGTTAGGGTTAGGGTTAGGGTTAGGGTTAGGGTTAGGGTTAGGGTTAGGGTTAGGGTTAGGGTTAGGGTTAGGGTTAGGGTTAGGGTTAGGGTTAGGGTTAGGGTTAGGGTTAGGGTTAGGGTTAGGGTTAGGGTTAGGGTTAGGGTTAGGGTTAGGGTTAGGGTTAGGGTTAGGGTTAGGGTTAGGGTTAGGGTTAGGGTTAGGGTTAGGGTTAGGGTTAGGGTTAGGGTTAGGGTTAGGGTTAGGGTTAGGGTTAGGGTTAGGGTTAGGGTTAGGGTTAGGGTTAGGGTTAGGGTTAGGGTTAGGGTTAGGGTTAGGGTTAGGGTTAGGGTTAGGGTTAGGGTTAGGGTTAGGGTTAGGGTTAGGGTTAGGGTTAGGGTTAGGGTTAGGGTTAGGGTTAGGGTTAGGGTTAGGGTTAGGGTTAGGGTTAGGGTTAGGGTTAGGGTTAGGGTTAGGGTTAGGGTTAGGGTTAGGGTTAGGGTTAGGGTTAGGGTTAGGGTTAGGGTTAGGGTTAGGGTTAGGGTTAGGGTTAGGGTTAGGGTTAGGGTTAGGGTTAGGGTTAGGGTTAGGGTTAGGGTTAGGGTTAGGGTTAGGGTTAGGGTTAGGGTTAGGGTTAGGGTTAGGGTTAGGGTTAGGGTTAGGGTTAGGGTTAGGGTTAGGGTTAGGGTTAGGGTTAGGGTTAGGGTTAGGGTTAGGGTTAGGGTTAGGGTTAGGGTTAGGGTTAGGGTTAGGGTTAGGGTTAGGGTTAGGGTTAGGGTTAGGGTTAGGGTTAGGGTTAGGGTTAGGGTTAGGGTTAGGGTTAGGGTTAGGGTTAGGGTTAGGGTTAGGGTTAGGGTTAGGGTTAGGGTTAGGGTTAGGGTTAGGGTTAGGGTTAGGGTTAGGGTTAGGGTTAGGGTTAGGGTTAGGGTTAGGGTTAGGGTTAGGGTTAGGGTTAGGGTTAGGGTTAGGGTTAGGGTTAGGGTTAGGGTTAGGGTTAGGGTTAGGGTTAGGGTTAGGGTTAGGGTTAGGGTTAGGGTTAGGGTTAGGGTTAGGGTTAGGGTTAGGGTTAGGGTTAGGGTTAGGGTTAGGGTTAGGGTTAGGGTTAGGGTTAGGGTTAGGGTTAGGGTTAGGGTTAGGGTTAGGGTTAGGGTTAGGGTTAGGGTTAGGGTTAGGGTTAGGGTTAGGGTTAGGGTTTTAGGGTTAGGGTTAGGGTTAGGGTTAGGGTTAGGGTTAGGGTTAGGGTTAGGGTTAGGGTTAGGGTTAGGGTTAGGGTTAGGGTTAGGGTTAGGGTTAGGGTTAGGGTTAGGGTTAGGGTTAGGGTTAGGGTTAGGGTTAGGGTTAGGGTTAGGGTTAGGGTTAGGGTTAGGGTTAGGGTTAGGGTTAGGGTTAGGGTTAGGGTTAGGGTTAGGGTTAGGGTTAGGGTTAGGGTTAGGGTTAGGGTTAGGGTTAGGGTTAGGGTTAGGGTTAGGGTTAGGGTTAGGGTTAGGGTTAGGGTTAGGGTTAGGGTTAGGGTTAGGGTTAGGGTTAGGGTTAGGGTTAGGGTTAGGGTTAGGGTTAGGGTTAGGGTTAGGGTTAGGGTTAGGGTTAGGGTTAGGGTTAGGGTTAGGGTTAGGGTTAGGGTTAGGGTTTAGGGTTAGGGTTAGGGTTAGGGTTAGGGTTAGGGTTAGGGTTAGGGTTAGGGTTAGGGTTAGGGTTAGGGTTAGGGTTAGGGTTAGGGTTAGGGTTAGGGTTAGGGTTAGGGTTAGGGTTAGGGTTAGGGTTAGGGTTAGGGTTAGGGTTAGGGTTAGGGTTAGGGTTAGGGTTAGGGTTAGGGTTAGGGTTAGGGTTAGGGTTAGGGTTAGGGTTAGGGTTAGGGTTAGGGTTAGGGTTAGGGTTAGGGTTAGGGTTAGGGTTAGGGTTAGGGTTAGGGTTAGGGTTAGGGTTAGGGTTAGGGTTAGGGTTAGGGTTAGGGTTAGGGTTAGGGTTAGGGTTAGGGTTAGGGTTAGGGTTAGGGTTAGGGTTAGGGTTAGGGTTAGGGTTAGGGTTAGGGTTAGGGTTAGGGTTAGGGTTAGGGTTAGGGTTAGGGTTAGGGTTAGGGTTAGGGTTAGGGTTAGGGTTAGGGTTAGGGTTAGGGTTAGGGTTAGGGTTAGGGTTAGGGTTAGGGTTAGGGTTAGGGTTAGGGTTAGGGTTAGGGTTAGGGTTAGGGTTAGGGTTAGGGTGGTTAGGGTTAGGGTTAGGGTTAGGGTTAGGGTTAGGGTTAGGGTTAGGGTTAGGGTTAGGGTTAGGGTTAGGGTTAGGGTTAGGGTTAGGGTTAGGGTTAGGGTTAGGGTTAGGGTTAGGGTTAGGGTTAGGGTTAGGGTTAGGGTTAGGGTTAGGGTTAGGGTTAGGGTTAGGGTTAGGGTTAGGGTTAGGGTTAGGGTTAGGGTTAGGGTTAGGGTTAGGGTTAGGGTTAGGGTTAGGGTTAGGGTTAGGGTTAGGGTTAGGGTTAGGGTTAGGGTTAGGGTTAGGGTTAGGGTTAGGGTTAGGGTTAGGGTTAGGGTTAGGGTTAGGGTTAGGGTTAGGGTTAGGGTTAGGGTTAGGGTTAGGGTTAGGGTTAGGGTTAGGGTTAGGGTTAGGGTTAGGGTTAGGGTTAGGGTTAGGGTTAGGGTTAGGGTTAGGGTTAGGGTTAGGGTTAGGGTTAGGGTTAGGGTTAGGGTTAGGGTTAGGGTTAGGGTTAGGGTTAGGGTTAGGGTTAGGGTTAGGGTTAGGGTTAGGGTTAGGGTTAGGGTTAGGGTTAGGGTTAGGGTTAGGGTTAGGGTTAGGGTTAGGGTTAGGGTTAGGGTTAGGGTTAGGGTTAGGGTTAGGGTTAGGGTTAGGGTTAGGGTTAGGGTTAGGGTTAGGGTTAGGGTTAGGGTTAGGGTTAGGGTTAGGGTTAGGGTTAGGGTTAGGGTTAGGGTTAGGGTTAGGGTTAGGGTTAGGGTTAGGGTTAGGGTTAGGGTTAGGGTTAGGGTTAGGGTTAGGGTTAGGGTTAGGGTTAGGGTTAGGGTTAGGGTTAGGGTTAGGGTTAGGGTTAGGGTTAGGGTTAGGGTTAGGGTTAGGGTTAGGGTTAGGGTTAGGGTTAGGGTTAGGGTTAGGGTTAGGGTTAGGGTTAGGGTTAGGGTTAGGGTTAGGGTTAGGGTTAGGGTTAGGGTTAGGGTTAGGGTTAGGGTTAGGGTTAGGGTTAGGGTTAGGGTTAGGGTTAGGGTTAGGGTTAGGGTTAGGGTTAGGGTTAGGGTTAGGGTTAGGGTTAGGGTTAGGGTTAGGGTTAGGGTTAGGGTTAGGGTTAGGGTTAGGGTTAGGGTTAGGGTTAGGGTTAGGGTTAGGGTTAGGGTTAGGGTTAGGGTTAGGGTTAGGGTTAGGGTTAGGGTTAGGGTTAGGGTTAGGGTTAGGGTTAGGGTTAGGGTTAGGGTTAGGGTTAGGGTTAGGGTTAGGGTTAGGGTTAGGGTTAGGGTTAGGGTTAGGGTTAGGGTTAGGGTTAGGGTTAGGGTTAGGGTTAGGGTTAGGGTTAGGGTTAGGGTTAGGGTTAGGGTTAGGGTTAGGGTTAGGGTTAGGGTTAGGGTTAGGGTTAGGGTTAGGGTTAGGGTTAGGGTTAGGGTTAGGGTTAGGGTTAGGGTTAGGGTTAGGGTTAGGGTTAGGGTTAGGGTTAGGGTTAGGGTTAGGGTTAGGGTTAGGGTTAGGGTTAGGGTTAGGGTTAGGGTTAGGGTTAGGGTTAGGGTTAGGGTTAGGGTTAGGGTTAGGGTTAGGGTTAGGGTTAGGGTTAGGGTTAGGGTTAGGGTTAGGGTTAGGGTTAGGGTTAGGGTTAGGGTTAGGGTTAGGGTTAGGGTTAGGGTTAGGGTTAGGGTTAGGGTTAGGGTTAGGGTTAGGGTTAGGGTTAGGGTTAGGGTTAGGGTTAGGGTTAGGGTTAGGGTTAGGGTTAGGGTTAGGGTTAGGGTTAGGGTTAGGGTTAGGGTTAGGGTTAGGGTTAGGGTTAGGGTTAGGGTTAGGGTTAGGGTTAGGGTTAGGGTTAGGGTTAGGGTTAGGGTTAGGGTTAGGGTTAGGGTTAGGGTTAGGGTTAGGGTTAGGGTTAGGGTTAGGGTTAGGGTTAGGGTTAGGGTTAGGGTTAGGGTTAGGGTTAGGGTTAGGGTTAGGGTTAGGGTTAGGGTTAGGGTTAGGGTTAGGGTTAGGGTTAGGGTTAGGGTTAGGGTTAGGGTTAGGGTTAGGGTTAGGGTTAGGGTTAGGGTTAGGGTTAGGGTTAGGGTTAGGGTTAGGGTTAGGGTTAGGGTTAGGGTTAGGGTTAGGGTTAGGGTTAGGGTTAGGGTTAGGGTTAGGGTTAGGGTTAGGGTTAGGGTTAGGGTTAGGGTTAGGGTTAGGGTTAGGGTTAGGGTTAGGGTTAGGGTTAGGGTTAGGGTTAGGGTTAGGGTTAGGGTTAGGGTTAGGGTTAGGGTTAGGGTTAGGGTTAGGGTTAGGGTTAGGGTTAGGGTTAGGGTTAGGGTTAGGGTTAGGGTTAGGGTTAGGGTTAGGGTTAGGGTTAGGGTTAGGGTTAGGGTTAGGGTTAGGGTTAGGGTTAGGGTTAGGGTTAGGGTTAGGGTTAGGGTTAGGGTTAGGGTTAGGGTTAGGGTTAGGGTTAGGGTTAGGGTTAGGGTTAGGGTTAGGGTTAGGGTTAGGGTTAGGGTTAGGGTTAGGTTAGGGTTAGGGTTGTTAGGGTTAGGGTTAGGGTTAGGGTTAGGGTGGTTAGGGTTAGGGTTAGGGTTAGGGTTAGGGTTAGGGTTAGGGTTAGGGTTAGGGTTAGGGTTAGGGTTAGGGTTAGGGTTAGGGTTAGGGTTAGGGTTAGGGTTAGGGTTAGGGTTAGGGTTAGGGTTAGGGTTAGGGTTAGGGTTAGGGTTAGGGTTAGGGTTAGGGTTAGGGTTAGGGTTAGGGTTAGGGTTAGGGTTAGGGTTAGGGTTAGGGTTAGGGTTAGGGTTAGGGTTAGGGTTAGGGTTAGGGTTAGGGTTAGGGTTAGGGTTAGGGTTAGGGTTAGGGTTAGGGTTAGGGTTAGGGTTAGGGTTAGGGTTAGGGTTAGGGTTAGGGTTAGGGTTAGGGTTAGGGTTAGGGTTAGGGTTAGGGTTAGGGTTAGGGTTAGGGTTAGGGTTAGGGTTAGGGTTAGGGGTTAGGGTTAGGGTTAGGGTTAGGGTTAGGGTTAGGGTTAGGGTTAGGGTTAGGGTTAGGGTTAGGGTTAGGGTTAGGGTTAGGGTTAGGGTTAGGGTTAGGGTTAGGGTTAGGGTTAGGGTTAGGGTTAGGGTTAGGGTTAGGGTTAGGGTTAGGGTTAGGGTTAGGGTTAGGGTTAGGGTTAGGGTTAGGGTTAGGGTTAGGGTTAGGGTTAGGGTTAGGGTTAGGGTTAGGGTTAGGGTTAGGGTTAGGGTTAGGGTTAGGGTTAGGGTTAGGGTTAGGGTTAGGGTTAGGGTTAGGGTTAGGGTTAGGGTTAGGGTTAGGGTTAGGGTTAGGGTTAGGGTTAGGGTTAGGGTTAGGGTTAGGGTTAGGGTTAGGGTTAGGGTTAGGGTTAGGGTTAGGGTTAGGGTTAGGGTTAGGGTTAGGGTTAGGGTTAGGGTTAGGGTTAGGGTTAGGGTTAGGGTTAGGGTTAGGGTTAGGGTTAGGGTTAGGGTTAGGGTTAGGGTTAGGGTTAGGGTTAGGGTTAGGGTTAGGGTTAGGGTTAGGGTTAGGGTTAGGGTTAGGGTTAGGGTTAGGGTTAGGGTTAGGGTTAGGGTTAGGGTTAGGGTTAGGGTTAGGGTTAGGGTTAGGGTTAGGGTTAGGGTTAGGGTTAGGGTTAGGGTTAGGGTTAGGGTTAGGGTTAGGGTTAGGGTTAGGGTTAGGGTTAGGGTTAGGGTTAGGGTTAGGGTTAGGGTTAGGGTTAGGGTTAGGGTTAGGGTTAGGGTTAGGGTTAGGGTTAGGGTTAGGGTTAGGGTTAGGGTTAGGGTTAGGGTTAGGGTTAGGGTTAGGGTTAGGGTTAGGGTTAGGGTTAGGGTTAGGGTTAGGGTTAGGGTTAGGGTTAGGGTTAGGGTTAGGGTTAGGGTTAGGGTTAGGGTTAGGGTTAGGGTTAGGTTAGGGTTAGGGTTAGGGTTAGGGTTAGGGTTAGGGTTAGGGTTAGGGTTAGGGTTAGGGTTAGGGTTAGGGTTAGGGTTAGGGTTAGGGTTAGGGTTAGGGTTAGGGTTAGGGTTAGGGTTAGGGTTAGGGTTAGGGTTAGGGTTAGGGTTAGGGTTAGGGTTAGGGTTAGGGTTAGGGTTAGGGTTAGGGTTAGGGTTAGGGTTAGGGTTAGGGTTAGGGTTAGGGTTAGGGTTAGGGTTAGGGTTAGGGTTAGGGTTAGGGTTAGGGTTAGGGTTAGGGTTAGGGTTAGGGTTAGGGTTAGGGTTAGGGTTAGGGTTAGGGTTAGGGTTAGGGTTAGGGTTAGGGTTAGGGTTAGGGTTAGGGTTAGGGTTAGGGTTAGGGTTAGGGTTAGGGTTAGGGTTAGGGTTAGGGTTAGGGTTAGGGTTAGGGTTAGGGTTAGGGTTAGGGTTAGGGTTAGGGTTAGGGTTAGGGTTAGGGTTAGGGTTAGGGTTAGGGTTAGGGTTAGGGTTAGGGTTAGGGTTAGGGTTAGGGTTAGGGTTAGGGTTAGGGTTAGGGTTAGGGTTAGGGTTAGGGTTAGGGTTAGGGTTAGGGTTAGGGTTAGGGTTAGGGTTAGGGTTAGGGTTAGGGTTAGGGTTAGGGTTAGGGTTAGGGTTAGGGTTAGGGTTAGGGTTAGGGTTAGGGTTAGGGTTAGGGTTAGGGTTAGGGTTAGGGTTAGGGTTAGGGTTAGGGTTAGGGTTAGGGTTAGGGTTAGGGTTAGGGTTAGGGTTAGGGTTAGGGTTAGGGTTAGGGTTAGGGTTAGGGTTAGGGTTAGGGTTAGGGTTAGGGTTAGGGTTAGGGTTAGGGTTAGGGTTAGGGTTAGGGTTAGGGTTAGGGTTAGGGTTAGGGTTAGGGTTAGGGTTAGGGTTAGGGTTAGGGTTAGGGTTAGGGTTAGGGTTAGGGTTAGGGTTAGGGTTAGGGTTAGGGTTAGGGTTAGGGTTAGGGTTAGGGTTAGGGTTAGGGTTAGGGTTAGGGTTAGGGTTAGGGTTAGGGTTAGGGTTAGGGTTAGGGTTAGGGTTAGGGTTAGGGTTAGGGTTAGGGTTAGGGTTAGGGTTAGGGTTAGGGTTAGGGTTAGGGTTAGGGTTAGGGTTAGGGTTAGGGTTAGGGTTAGGGTT